>OX336392.1:347092913-348292913 GCA_946902985.2 Meconema thalassinum
ATTGATCTCCGAAGCAAATTATCGTGATCTACACGAAATTCCACTTTGGAATATGGTGCCAATAAGTCAAAAGTGACAATAATTGAGAAATTGAGCTCCTGAGTGGAAGCTGCGGACTAATTTCTGAGCTCAAAGCTTAAGCCTGCAGCAGGGAGGTCTACACACAAGTTTTCTGAACATCCACTCGGGGAACCTGCCCAGATGACGCCGTGAGCAAATAAGTATACAGTGCCGCGTAACGTGAAATACCAATACGAAAAAGGGTCAGTATTCAAGTATAGTCGAATATAATTTAACAGACCACCGTAGGGTGTGTTCATGTCATTCAGAGCTCCGGATGAGCACGTCGAAGTTCGCGTGGTAAGGTATAAATAATAAGTGTCACAAGTAGGACTAAATCTCTTATACATAGTATAAACGTATACGAGTGAGTTCTAATGTATAGAGTGTATAAATATTGTTGCCGCGATTAAGGAAATATAAACATTAGGACCGTAAGGGTACGGTAAATTATATTAAACTAGCAACCCGACACGGCTTCGCCCGGGAACAGTTATGAATGCATTACGTGATAACCGCTTTTTTTTTCAATGTCAATGAACAACGACCAATATCCGTTTTACGTCTCGGCATGATGTGTTAAAATCACTGACTGGACTATTAATTATATTATCATGGAAATGCATGTGCAACAAATTCTTGTCAGACGTAATTTAAGAATGGCGAGGTGCATGAAACACAAATACCCCTTCCGTCCAAACTTAACTTGACTGTGACTTTTTCGGAACGAAAAGTTCACAGGCGAAATGAAGAAAAGCTGAGTTGCACTTCCAGGGAAACTCCAAACACAACCACTCTTCTCTAAAGTTTTTAACTCAACACGACTCGACAGTTTGCTGCCGGCTGAATCTGGGGCAATAAGCTCGTCCGCTAGCTAAGCTGTAACTGGGGTGATAGACTCGCACCTGGCTAGCTCGTAAAATGTCGCCTCAGTAACTGAATGGAGATTGTTGGAAGAAATGAAAACGTCAAAACACTTATAGTTGGCGATGTATTGAAGATAGAGATATGCTCTCCCGGGCTTTTTTGTAGAACTTTTCATGCTGAACAATTCTTATACTCATAGTATATAGATATTTTAACGGTTTGCCCAGCGTAAGCTTAAAAAGCGCACGGATGCCAGCTTTTTTCGACCTTTTCACTGAAATCGTTAGCGCTTGACTTCCTTTGGTCATAAATAAATTATTTTCTACAGAAACCTTCTTCGAGATACCCTTTACAGAATGGTGAAAACCGCATCAAAATCCATTCAGTGGTTCTCGAGATTACCCGTGACATCCAAGAATCGGGGACTTTGTTTTATACTAAGTAGAGATTATACGCCAATCAGTATAATTTAATATAATATAATCCCCCCTCCGTCCAATCTTATATTGACTGTGAATTTTGCGGAACGAAAAGTTCACAGGTGAAATGAGAGTTGCACCTCCAGGGAATGGCGAGGTGAATGAAACTCAAATCCCCCTTCCGTCCAATCTTAATTTGACTGTGTTTCACAGGCGAAATGAGCAAACCTGAGTTGCACTTTCAGGGAAACTGCAAACACAACCACCCTTCTCAGAAGTCTTAACTCAACACTATTCAACGGTTAGCTGCTGGCTGTATCTGGGGCAATAGGTTCGCCCGCTAGCTAGGCTGTAACAGGGATGATAGACTCGCTAGCTCGTAAACTGTCGCCTCAGTAGTTCAATGGACATGGTTGGAAGAAATTAAAACGTAAAAACACATTTATAGTGGGCGATGTATTGAAGTTAGGCATATGCTCTCGCGGACTTTTTTGTAGAACTTTTTATGCTGAACAATTCTTACACTCATAGTATTTAGATATATTTAACGGTTTGCCCAACGTAAGCTTACAAAGCGCTCGGACGCCAGGTTTTTTTCGACTTTTCCACTGAAATTGTTACTGCTCGGCTTCCTTTCATCATAAATAAATTATTTTCGACAGAAATCATCCTCGAGATATCCTTTACAGAATGGTGAAAACCGCATCAACATCCATCCAGTGGTTCTCGAGTTTACCCGTAACATCCAAGAATCGGGGACTTGGTTTTATACTAAGTAGAGATTATAAATTCATGGTAGCTGCAAGTTAGTGAAGTAGGCTACGGAAGAAAATCACAATTAATGATTAGGATATTTCAAGATAGACTCGTGTATAACGGAGATCTTCGCCAGAGTCAGCTAAGGGGATTGCTTCGATAAGTTCCACCATCGCGGGGGAAGATAGAGAATCACCTACAAGGTTGGGATTAGACGGAGTAAGCGAAGAAAAGGGATGTACAAAAGTGTTATATTTTAGTGTGAAAGTGTTATATGTTCAGCGTTAAGTAGTGTGTAAATTCAGTGTTAAAAATATATCTGTTTGTGAAAGTGTAAAGAAGTGTTGTTATATTGAAGCCATGTGTTTGACCAAAATGGTCATGAAGCATTATAAAATTGTGAAGATGGAAGCTTAAACACATCGCATGATGGGTGAAATGCTTCACAATTGGGGTCTACCACCCGAATTGAGTAAGTACTAAATTTGATTATAAAATGCACCACCATGTAAAAGAATTACCATGTCATTTAAAATGTAAGAGGTACCCGAAGTTAGGAAGGAAGTATCATTCATGTAACTAGAAATTAAAAAGGGACGGAACCGGCGAATTAAGTGAAGTTGTCAGATTAAATAGGGAAGTGTATCAGAAGGGACCGAATGAACTTATTGAAAGATTAAAGATTCCTATTTATACAGATTGTTTGTGGATTAACAAGTGTGTACAGAACATAAAGATTTTATGACTATTGAAAGGTCTCAATAGTGATTATTGATTGCAGATGAGATAAGATAATTAAATCTAGACGCCAGATTTGAGCATTTAAGTATGCAAGGATGGTTTATAGCATGGATATACGGGAGGGGGATGGATGAAGTCGTTGAAATAATGTTGTCTGCAGATGGAAATTGTCTCACGCTGCTTGGGCAGGTGATGCGATATAAGATGCCAGGGTGCATCCAATAATGTTTAATAGTGCCAGTGTGCACCAGGTGATGTGGTTGAAGTGCCAGTGAGCACGTAAGTGAAGCTTCTGAACAGCTGGGGACGAGGTTCGATTCCCGCCATGGGTCTGTATAAATTATGTATCACCTCCTACGAGTATTGTGTTAGTGGAGGAATGTGATCATTCACCCTACCACTATTTGTTTGACCATCAGCCTTCCTAGAACGAAATCCATGGCTATAATTATCTCATTGGCTGTTAGAAAAGTAGAGACCAATAGTGTCGTCTTTTGTCGCATAGCGACGTAGGAAAATAATCAGAGCACTTTGGAAATCTTCGGCTGTCCCGTGCTCCTGAGGCAGCAATAGTGCCATTTATTTCCACATAGCGCTCAATGATAGGGATCAGAATAAATGAAAGTAATTTTGAAAGCACCAACGCTTATTGCAGCTGATAACCTAAATGTACTGCACCAACACCATTGCACTTTAACAGAACCATAATATTTTCATGATGATCACTGTGTTCCATAGGGTAAGTACATTACGTTTGGCTCATATCGGTGAAACGATGTAGATTTGTGCCAAAGGGCCTTAATGTAGGGAATGGAGTGGTCTGTCTGAAATTTCATGTATATAGTGTTACTCGTCGGATTCTAAAGGGCAAGTATGTAAAATTTGGTTCAGATCGGTGAAACGGTGTAGATTTGTGCCAAGGGCCTAAATGGAGGGAATGGAGTAGTCTGTCCGAAATTTCAAGTATTGTTGACACTGTTACTCGTCGGGTTCCAAGGGGTAAGTATGTGAAATTTGGTTCAGATGGGTGAAACGGTGTAGATTTGTGCCCAAGGGCCTAAATACAGGGAAAGAAGTGGTCTGTCCGAAATTTAATGTAGACAGTGTTACTCGCAGGGTTCCAAAGGGTAAGAATTCAAATTTTGGTTCAGCTCAGTGAAACGGTGAAGATTTGTGCCAAAGGGCCTAAATGTAGGGAATGGAATGGTCTGTCCGAAATTTCATGTAGGCAGTGTTACTCGCAGGGTTTCAAAGGGTAGTATACAAATTTTGGTTCAGATCGGTGAAACTGTGTAGATTTGTGCCAAAGGGCCTAAATGCAGGGAATGGAGTGGTCTGTCTGCAATTTCATGTTGACAGTGTTACTCGCAGGGTTCTAAAGGGTAAGTATACAAATTTTGGTTCAGATCGGTGAAACGGTGTAGATTTGTGCCAAAGGCCTAAATGCCGGGAATGGAGTGGTCTGCCCGAAATTTAAAGTAGACTATGTTACCCGCAGGGTTCCAGAGGGTAAGTATACAAATTTTGGTTCAGATCGGTGAAACGGTGTAGATTTTTATAAATATCAGACAAACAGATAGGCCTAAACATTGAGCTTTATATACGTAGTTACTACACCGCTCGGCGTTGACCGTGTTTTATAGCACAAATTTAGGTTTTACTCGCTAACCGTTGGAGATAAACGAAAAAACCTTTCGGATAGAAAATTAAATTTTAAACCTCGTTTATGCCATCAAAAGTTTGCTATTTCTTAGCATTCTCCTTTTACTTGAAATGGAAATATGAAATTTTGAAACGAAAGGGTGTAGTGACGTCACTAAAATGGTCGCCATCTTTAAATAGTGCAAATTATCGAAATATAAAGTAGACTATATCTTAACCAGGTGAATCAGCTACATCCATGCAAAATTTCATGTAAATCGGACCAGTGGTTCTTGCGTGATTGAGTAATACACAGACAGACGGACGCACACACAGACACGCACCATCTCATTTTTATATATTAGTATAGATAACACAGATAGACTCAGCAGAACAAGAGAAGAAATAAAAATCTTTCAGGAAGAAATTCAAATAGCTAAATCAGGTAACTGGCAGAAATTATCCAAAGAAATCAATAATGCAGGAAAGAATGTATTTGGCATAGCTAAAACGAAAAAGAAAGTTTGGCGGAATGAAAGTTGTGGAGAAGCTCTAGCAGAAAGAACATAATTATGGAAAAATGGAAATGCTCTGGAAATAACGAACATTTTGATCTATTTAAACAACAAAGGAAAGAAACAGCAAGAATCATAAAGAGTACCAAACGCTCGTTTGAAAAGTCACAACTTGTTGATATGCAGGATAATTTTGTCAAAAACAACTCCAGAAATTTCTATCAGACTTTCAAAAATAATTTAAAGTGTTATCAAGCTCCAAGTATTTGCTTCAAAGATGGAAATGGCAGACTAGGTCTAACTGATATCGAGAATTGTGAAATACTAGCAAAGTACTTTGATCGACTTCTGAACGGTGGAGAACCAAACAACAAGCTAGAATTTACAGAATTACATGAACATTTAGAAACAGATCAACCACCTACTATTCAGGAAATTGAAAAAACAATTTAAACCATGAAAAACAACGAAGCTAGTGGAGAAGACTCCATTACGGCTGAACTCATAAAGTGGTCTCAACCAAAAATCATAGGTGACCTTGAAATCATTTTTCAAGAAATCTGGAAAACTAAAACGATCCCGGAAGAATGGAAACTGGTCCTTATACATCCTTTGGACAAGAAAGGTAATAAGCAAGATGTCAACAACTATAGAGGTATATCCCTTTTGCCAGTGGCCTACAAGATATTCTATAAAAACAGGGTAGAAGCAACACTTGCAGTCATTTAGGTGAATATCAAAGAGAATTTAGGAAAGGCAGATCTTGCTCAGAATAGATATTCTACCTTAAGTCCATAATTCGACAGAGACAGTTATCAGACATGTTAACGTCAAGGTTGTTGACGTTTGACATTGTTCCGTATTGACGAGATTATATAACTAGAATAATATAATTATTCTTGTAAATATGGGTCCGCCCAGTCATATAGAGACAGTTATCTTCTAAAACCATAATAGTGACATTTATAGATTTTAAAGAGGCTTTTGATTCTGTCGACAGGGAAACTCGAGATAAAGTACGGTAATCAGAGAATTTGGAGTTAAATCTAAAACGGCAAACCTAATCCGTAAAATCCTCACAGACACTATTTCAAAGGAAAAAAAGTCTCCCCGAAATTTCAAAACCATTCAAAATACATACAGGTGTAAGGCAAGGCGATGGTTTATCTCCACTCCTATTCAATTTTATCCTGGAAAAAATAGTACGAATTTGGAATTAGAAAATGAAGGAGCAGAATATATCACCTATAACACTCGGAAAAAAAAAACAGTGGTGTTAAAGTAAATTGTCTGGCAATTGCTGATGATTTTGCCATACTTTCTGAAAACGTAGCTCATGCAACAGTACAAATCATTCTATTAGAAGAGATAGCCAATAAAACAAGTTTAAAATTTCAGTAGAAAAAACAAAATTTATGACAAATATTAAAAATGCTTCAGAAACCCTAATAACAAAAATTGGTCAAATTAAGAGGGTAGATAAGTTCAAATATTTGGGGGAAATAATTCAGAAGAATGGCTTAGAAAAATCTGCTGTAGAAGAGAGAGTGCACAAGATCCAAAGAGCATATGGTATAACCAGGAATATCTATAACAAAAGAAAGTTTATCTAAGAAATAGGAATGTCTGTTTCGCGGGCTTATAGGCCGTGTTCTAAGGACATTTTGTTGTCCTGACGTTTCGCTGAAAACTGCGTTCAGCATGTTCACAGGTTACGTTAAGCGAGGTAAAACAAGTAAACAGAAGATATATAAATAGTTAACAACCCTCACATAGAGGCTACCATAGCAACGGCGTACCACATAAAAGTAATGCATCAAGGACAGGGCTGCTCTTCTGTTGCATCTTCTCGTCTACGACGGTCAATGAGGGCAGGCTTGAGGGGATTACGGACTGGAAGCCAAGCTCTGTTCACACGTTCTGCTTCCTCCTTAAGATTGAAGCTGTTAGTATGCTTCAGGATTTCAATGGCCTCCCTTTGTAGCCTGGCATGATAAGACACCGTGGTGGACAGAACTTCGGTGTCTCCATATCTTATGTCGTGACCTGCGAGTAGGGAGTGTGCTGCAACAGTGGATATATCTGTTTGTCCCAGCCGGCTGTGTCGTTCGTGTTCCTTGAGGCGAGTGGCAATACTTCTTTTCGTTGTTCCAATATATACTTGGCTACAATCACACGGGATTTTATAAACCCCTGCCTCGGTTTGAGGATGTCGCTTATATTTAGCGGACCTAAACATGTCCTTAATTTTTCTCGTAGGCCTGTATAAGGTCTTTATATCATGGGACTCTTGTAGGCTTCCTATTCTGTCCGTGACCTTTTTTATATATGGAAGGAAAGCTCTAGCCAGGGGTTGCTTGTCTCCAATTACCCTTGTAGTTGGACGTCTTGGATGGAGTGCTCGTTGGATATCTTTCTGGCTGTACCCATTGGCGCGTAGGGTCTCGTTGAGGTGTTTAATTTCTTGGTTTAGGCACTGCTTTTCACAAATTCGCGCGGTCAGCCAGTGTTTTTATCACTCCGTATTTCTGTCGTGGGTGGTGGTTGGACGTCTTATGTAAATATCGGTCAGTATGGGTCGGCTTACGGTAAACTGTATGTCCCAAGGTTAGATCAGCGGTCTTCGTTACCATAACGTCGAGAAAAGCGATTTTATGTTCATTCTCTAACTCCATGGTAAACTGAATTTTAGAGTTCAGGCTGTTAAGATGTAGTAAAAGCAGATTGAATTGATATTTACAGAGCTTGGCTTCCAGTCCTTAATCCCCTCACACCTGCCCTCATTGACCGTCGTAGACGAGAAGATGCAACAGAAGAGCAGCCCTGTCCTTGATGCATTACTTTTATGTGGTACGCCGTTGCTATGGTAGCCTCTATGTGTGGGTTGTTGACTATTTATATATCTTCTGTTCACTTGTTTTACCTCGCTTAACGTAACCTGTGAACATGCTGAACGCAGTTTTCAGCGAAACGTCAGGACAACAAAATGTCCTTAGAACACGGCCTATAAGCCCGCGAAACAGACATTCCTATTTCAACGCCGGTCGTGAAAGTCAGTAGTAAGGAACTTCAGACTTTAGATACTGCGTAATCGCGATGACGTCATAGCCCTTTGGGTGACGTCATGGGCCCTTAGAGCGAGCATGTGCACTGCACGTGTTAGCGTGGGAAGAGGTTGACCTTTTGGCTTGTTTATGCGATGGTGATATAAAGTTAATGGGTGTTGAGGTCATGGGGGTTGTTTATTAGGATGCTAACCGTCATCTGACACCCGTGCGAGTGTGAGCATGTGCGCCAGTGCGAGCGATCCGCACATGTGGCGCGCAGCTGTTATGTTTTTTTTTGCTCGCGCAGGGCGGGCTGAGCGGAGAGGTGGTTCCTATCCACACATGTGGTGTGCAGCTGTTATTGTTTTTTGCTAGGATGCTAACCGTCATTTGATACCCGTGCGAGTGTGAGCATGTGCACCAGTGCGAGCGATCACGTGATATGTCTGCAGTGTTTGCGTGAGACGTAGTTGACCTTTAACGTCATTGGCTAAGAATGTAATCTTTGACTTCTTTACTTACTTACTTACTTACTTACTTACTTACTCCTTGACGCTACGATCTTTGTAGAACCTTGGTCTCCACAACTATCTTCTTCCAAAACTTTCTGTCGATTGCCTTGGTCCTCCATCTCCTGACTCCCATGGTACGTAGATCGTTCTCCACTTCCTCGATCCACCGCTTTCTTGGCCTATCTCTATGTCGTCTACCTCCTGGATGCCCCTCCAGCACTTTCTTAGGTTCTCTTATTTCCTCCATTCGATGAACATGTCCAAGCCAACCCACTCTAGCAGTCTTCGCCACTGCTACTATATCCTGTTCAATGTACAGGTCTCTAAGCTCCTGATTTGTTCTAATGCACCATCCCAGCTCCGTTTTAACTGGTCCAAAGATCTTCCTGAGTACCTTTCTTTCCCATGTCATTAACCTTTTTTCATCTGTCTTATTTAATACCCTAGTTTCAGCTTCATATGTAACCACTGGTCGAATGACAGTTTTATAAATAGTAACCTTAGCTTTCCGTGATACTTGCCGGCTTCTTAATGTTGGAATTAAAGCAGCATAACATCTATTTCCTGCAGCCAGTCTGGTGCTGATTTCCTTTTTAACTTCGTTTTGTGAAGTGATCAGAGAGCCTAGATATCTAAATTCCGACACCCCTCAAAACACTTTTCTCCACTTCTAAATGCTTGTGCAGGTTGACTCGATCGGGAACTCACCAAGCATTTTGTTTTACTGATATTCACTACCAGTCCTATTTGTTGTGCTCCCCTCTCCAATTCTTCATAGGTTTCAAGAAGTGCATCCTTTGTACGAGAAATTATGGCCACATCATCCGCATATGCCATAATTTGAATCAATCTATGATATATATTCCTTTCACGATTTGCAGTGATGGTACGCACGGCTGTTTCTAAAGCGATATTGAAGAGGACAGCAGACATTGGATCTCCTTGCCTCTGCCCAACTGTGACATCAAAGCTTCTCGCTACCCTTCCTTGTACACATACTTTGGCGTCTCTAAAAGCCAGGGTAGTTAAAAGGGACGTAAAACCAATAACATTATTATTATTATTATTATTACACATACTTTGGCCTTACTTCCGCTCAAAGCTGTCTTAACCAACCTAATCAGTTTGCCCGGATAACCAAGGGCATTCATCTCCATGAGTAGTTTTCCTCTTCGCACTGAATCATATGCCTGTTTAAAGTCCACATAAAGCTGATAAAGTGTAATGTTATATTCATAGCATTTCTCCAGAATGATCCGCATTGTAAAAATATGATCTATGGTTGACCGGTTTGAACGGAATCCACACTGATATTCTCCAAGGTCCTGTTCTGCCTTTTGTGCTAAACGGTTGGATATTATTATGGTGAAGATCTTGTACCCAATACTCAGCAGAGATATCCCTCTATAATTTTCACATTTCAATTTATTTCCTTTCTTAAGGATAGGATGCACTAAGGCAGTCTCCCATTCTTCTGACAATTTCTCTGTTCGCCAAATTTCCAATATCAACTTGTGTAATGCTTGGATCAATATTTCTCCACCATATTTTAGCAACTCGGCTGTTATCCCATCTTCTTCCGGAGACTTATTATTCTTCATCGATAAGAGGACATCTTTAACTTCTTCCAACGTTGGTGGCCCGCTGTTGCATATTGCCGATTCATTATCTTCAGCTTCACAGTTTGGCAATTCCCATTCATATTCTTCATTTTGCCCACTTTGTTATTGTCCTGGATTCAGCACTTCCTCAAAATATTCTGCCCATCTGTCTAATATTTCTTGGTTACTTCCAAGTAGCTGACCTTCTTTGTTCTGTATACAGCTTACTCTTCGTTGGCATCCACCTTTCCTCTGTTTTACATTTCTATAAAATTTTCTGCTTCTCTTATCTTTATAATCTTGCTGCATCTCTTTTATCAGTTCCTTTTCTTTTCCCCTTTTCTTTTTTCTACAAAGGTTCTTAGCTTATCTTCTACAATCCACGTAATTTTGGTGAGTGGCTCTTGTTGTCCTTTGCAAGTATGCCATCCTTGCTTTATTTCTTCTCTCCAAAGCTAGCTTTATTTCATCATCATACCAATCCTTCTCTGTCCGTTTCTTGCTTTCTCCTAATACCTCCTGGGCTGCATTTGTTATGGCTTCTTTAATCTCCTTCCATGATTCGTCCACTGTTACTGCATTTTTGCTGTTTTTCAGTCCTTCTTCTACTCTTTTTTCATATTCCATTCTCTTTGCATCATCATTAAGTTGATCTTGATTATATCCTTTCTTCCTTTCTGTATTACCTCTGACTCTAACAGCAAGTTTTTGTTTCATTTTAGCTTTTACTAAGTAGTGGTCTGAATCAACATCTGCACCTCGGAAACTACGAACATCTTGGACATTTGATGCGTGCCTTTTATCAAACAATATATGGTATATTTGATTCTTGGTATTCCCATCTGGTGCCTCCCATGTTTCTTTATGAATTCTCTTATGCTCAAATGTAGTACTACTAATTACCATATATTTTGCCATAGCGAAGTCAATGAGCCGCAAATCATTATCGTTACTCTCAATGTGTAAACTCTGTGCTCCTATTGTGGGTCTTAATTCTTCCTCTTGTCCCACTTTTGCATTGAAGTCCCCGATTACTATTTTAATGTCATGTCTAGGTGCCTCATCATACTGTTTCTTAAGTTCTTCATAAAATGATCTTTTAATTCATCTTCTTTCTCTCCGTAGGTGCGTGTACACTTATAAATGTGTAATTGAAGAAACGACCCCTAGTTCTCACGACACAAATTCTTTCATTTATTGCCTTATAACCCATTAAATTGTGTTTCAATCGTTTGGATATCATAAAGCCTGTTCCACAGATGTTCTCACTATTTTCATTATTAGTTAATGTATAATCCTGTAAGTCAATCATCTCAATAACTCGCCATCTGATTTCTTGGAGAGCAACAATTCCGAGATTATACTTTCTTAGTTCTTCTTGTAGTTTTCTAATTTTTCCTGGCTGGAGTTGGCTTCTCACATTCCAAGTCGCTAATACCAATCCATAACCAATTCCTCGCTTAGGTCGTTTTTCCGTTTTATCCGTCAGGTTTATTCTCATTCTTTGCGGTTTCTCAACAAACTATTTTTTTACGGGATAGGGTTGTCAGCCCTATGTCCAACCCCCAACCTGGAGGACCAGGGTATCCCTTTTAGTCTGGATCATCACCTTCGACCTGTCCGGCTTAGGAGGCCCTACCAGTAGCTAAGCTACCACCGGCATAGCTCTCAGTATCTTCTGACCACACAAGCCCCACCACCACGGCAAGGAAAAGATACCATCGATGGGGTTTGAATTCTTTAAGCAATAGTAAAAAAAAAAAAAAATGTTTGCGTTAGGAGCTTGTTTGCAGCATATGGTTTCTTGAGTGTAGGTGGGGGTGAAGGATATATAAATGGACGAGTGCGTGGAAGAGTTTAACTTTTACTTTTGCGCGAAGAGTGTGTGTGTGTGTGTGTGTGAAAGAAATAAAGAAAGTCAACGACGAGGAACAAATTGTGTAATGGATACTCTAACGAAGTTCAATAACTTATCCACTTGTATTGAGTATTCTAATAAGAAACTAGCAGAACTAGTAATTGATTTACCGTATGTGGTCCAAATTATTCGGTCTGTGGAGACGAGATATGGAAGAAAAATAGTGGTGGACATTATCATTGAAGATGAAATAACAAGTGTATTTCTACCAGAAGTATTTGCAAAACTAAGTGCATCAGAGATCGATAAAATAAACTCAATTAGAGGCACACTGATGATGGTGTATTTGGGGTCGAAGAACCGCTCACATCAACTTGTTTTAAAACAGTAATTTTTTTGGTAAGTATATATGGAATATATATGTATTGATTGATATAACGATATATATATATTTAGTTGCTAGTTATTTCTTAATTTGTTTAATTTTTCAGATTATCTAAAAACTAATAAAAGGAACAGCATAATGAAGTGGAAAACTGTTAATTTTCTGAGGGGAACTGAACATCGATCGCACCCGCTAATAGAGTATCATCGTGTATGGTTTCAACAGCCAGAAGAAGAGGAAGAAGAGATGATAATGAGGTGAGTCGTAATGAGAAAGAAGCTTGTTTTAACAAATGGACATCTTAGAGTGGAATTTCAACATTTTCAGTCTACGTTACCAATGTTAGCAAATCAGATGATAGTCAGTGAGAGGTGACAGAAACAGTTCTAAGATATCTGTTGTAAGAATTATGTGAAGATGAACATTTTATTTGTTTCTTCGGATACAATACATTTGATGAGGTTTACAAAATTGAATTTTCCATGACTTGTTACGATGTAACAAAATTGAATGAGTATAGAAACAAATTGCTTGGTAAACTTCAGGACGAATTTCCTTTTGAAGCTGTTCATTGTTCATTGGAGATTACAGGCAGTAATTTATCTCAATGGGTTGAATATACTTAAAAAGATTATAGGTTTATGGTAAACCGATGTTACAGCAGCTGCTGGTGGTGTATTAACAATAGTGCAAATTGGACATATGCTTAGACAACAGTGATGTTACACCAACTGTTGGTGGTGTATAAACTTTAGTGCAAATTGGACAATTGCTTATACAACAGTGGCCTCACCTCCTAGCAAACGTAGAAAGGTTGATATTGTAATACATAATAACAGTGAAAATATAAGAAACCAATTGGACAATGCATTTGAAAGTGTTTCTAATTTTAGAAGTGAACTAAACGGTGCTATATCAATATCATACCAAATCGGGGAAAACACTCAAACCGACCTGATTGAGAACAGTGACGAGTTGATAGAATGTTGGAGAGTTATTAGTGACCACATATTGCATTAAGCTGTGAATTGCGAAGAAATTACAATTCAAATAAAGGATGAATCTTTCTTGAGCTGTGAGTTAATTGAAACGGCATTCAATTCTAGAGTGTACACACTTGCAGTCTCAAATGTTAAGAATGAGTTTTTGGATCCTCGCGAATGTTTAGCAAATGCTAATATTTGGTTTACAAAGTATGTTAAGAAAGCGTTAACTGTACAAGCTTTAAAGGTGAATTCAGTTTTGTGTGCACAATATGTGCTTCGCGACATATCAGAAACAAAATATTTTGCTGTCAAAAATGAAGTAGTTTTCGAGTATACTGATTTAAATGAATTTTATAATAATCATATCATTGAAGGTACAGTGACAAAATGAGCGAATTTGAAGCAAACGGTTCTGGGTGGGCTTTAGGAAAAATTCATAGTTTGAGATTTAATATAAATAAATATGTTGGATTTCAAGTAGGAATGTCCAATACTAGTCGATTGCCTGACGTAACAGTAAATAAACATGCAGTGCTAAATTTGTATGATACAAAGGAAGCTTGTTTGGCGTGGAATGTGGTTGCTGGTTTGTATCCAAAAACTCGAAACGTGAATCATCTTTCTTCCTATTCCTAATTACAGAGATGTTTTAAATTTGGATGATAGTCCGATTCCAATGGAAATGAAATATTTAAACAAGTTTGAAAATCAAAACAATATTTCTGTAAATGTGTGTGGAGCACAATGTGATGAAAACAATTTGGTATGTATGGGAACAAACGAAGTAAAAGGAAAAAAACTTTTACTATTGTATCTTTGTATGTATCAGATAAAGTATATGAAAGGAGTGTAGACTTATTGATGTTGCAGATTGGAAAAAGTGAAAGTTATCACCTTTGTTTAATTAGAAATCTCGCTCGCCTTGTGCGTTCAAGCGTCACTAGCATTCAGAGACGGATTTATATATGTAGACGTTGTTTGTCATATTATTTTCTTGAGGATGAGTTAAATGTACACTTTACAGACTGTAAACAGTTTCCTGTTGCATAATGCCAACTGATGAACAAAGATTTGTTAATTTTACAGAATTTAAATTTAAAGATACAGTTCCATTTATAATATATGAAGACACTGAATGCGTTTTGTCTCCTATTTCCTCATGTTTTCCAAACAGTGACATTCCTAACTCTACTTTAACACATAAACATATTCCTTACAGCATTTCTTTATACCGTACCTTCATTGTAATTTTGATAGTGAATTGTGCAGTTTCAAACTCTTTAGGGGAAATAATTGCATTGAATTGTTTGTAAAGGAACTTTATAGTATTGTGGATAAACTTCAAACATGTTACTTATCGGCTAAGCCAATGTTAAATATGACAGAAAATGAAGAAAGAGTATTTTTGTTAAGTAAAATTTGTCACATATGCGAGAAACCGATTGCAGATAATGAACTCAAAATACGCGATCATTGTCACATAACTGGAAAATATAGAGGAAGCGCACATAATCGATGTAATTTAAATTACAAAGTAACAAAGGTCTTGCCTATAGCATTTCATAATCTAACGGCCTATGATGGACATTTTATAATTAAAGAAATTTGTGAGAAACAAGATGGAGAGGTGTTACATAATCCTGGTCATATAAGTTTGTTAGCAATGAATATGAAACGTTATAAAGGGTTTACAAAGTATGTAGGGGTTAAGAATGGATTCATTCAGTTAAGATTTATCGATACATATAATTTCTTGTCCTGTTCACTAGATCAATGTTCATCTTCGTTAAGTGAAGATTCAAACTCGACGTTATTTTAATGATGATGCACAGTTTCGACTTACTGCGAGAAAAGGCGTGTTTCCATATGAATACGTCACAAGTATGGATGTACTTAACGAAACTAAATTACCTGAAATATCCAAGTTTTATAGCAGTCTTTATGATCAAACAATATCGAATGAAGAGTATGAGTTTGCTCAATCGGTGTGGGAAACGTTTTCCTGTCAAACATTAGGAGAATACGCCGATTTGTATTTAAACGTTAAGATACTTCTTTTGGCGGATGTCTTTGAAAATTTCAGATCGAATGGCATGGAAACTTATGGCATTGATGCAGCTCATTTTTACACTGCTCCGTCTATGTCTTGGTGTGTAATGAAAAAGATAGCCAACGTTCAACTTGAATTGCTTCAAGATATTGATATGTTACACTTTTTTGAACGATCTATTCGAGGAGGAAATGTTCAGTGTATAACACGATATGCGATTGCTAATAATAAGTATATGAAAACTTATGATGAGAAAAAGCAAGAGTCCTACATAATGTACTTTGAAGTTAATTATTTATATGGATATGCGATGATGGAATATCTTCCAACGGGTGGCTTTAAATGGCTTGCAAATGATGAAGGGTTTGATGTTTTAACTATTGATGATACTTCAGAAATTGGATATATTTTGGAAGTAGATTTGACTTATCCTCGAGAGTTACATGACAAACATTCAGATTACCCTCTATGTCCAGAAAAGTTGACAAAGATAATGGCTTCCCTAGATAATAAAGAACGTTATGTTTTGCATTATAGAATGTTAAAGCAATGTATTCAACTAGGAATGAAATTAGATCGTATTCACAGAATAATTGAATTCAATCAGAGCCAATGGCTAAAACCATATATTGATGTGAACACAGAGAAACGAAAACATGCAATTTTTGGTCGTTCACTGATGAATGTGAGGAAGTTAAGGGACATCAAATGGGCCACCAAATGGCATGGACCTCATGGTGCTAGGTCTTTAATAGCTAAGGCTAATTTTAAACATAGAATTATATTCGATGATCAACGTATGGTCATCGAGATGAGCAGACTAAAGATTTTTCACAATCAACCAGTATATGTTGGTGCATCTATATTAGATTTGTCTAAATGTAAAATGAATGGCTTTCATTACAATGTTATTTTAGCAAATCCTGAATCAAATGTGAGGTTGTTATACACAGTCACTGATAGTTTTATGTATATATTCTATTATGATATTTATGAGTTCATGAAACAGCATTCAAATTTGTTTGATACTGGAAACTATGAAACAAACAATCATTTTGGCATTATGAGACAAAATAAAGGTGAAATTGGTTTAATGAAAGATGAACATGCTGGAAGGATTGTTGAAGAATTTGTGGGGTTAAGACTCAAAATGTATGCAATAAAATTGTGTGATGAAATGAATAGCTTGTGTAAGGCTAAAGGCATTAAGCAGAGTGTGAGTAAAACTATGAATATTGATGAGTAACGAATGTGTCTTTATAACAGAGATCAAGTCAACAAAGTTCAAGTTTGTATAATTTCAAAATCTCATTCTGTATTTACTGTTCGGCAAAATAAGTTGGCAATTTCATCAAACGATGATAAAAGGCACATAACTGAAAACGGAATTCTTACTTTATCGTTTGGTCATTTTTCTCTGAAAAAATGATTAGAAACAAATTTGAGATTAAAGCACTTCATCTCACATACTTTATTTCTTTCACACACACTTTTATTCTGATAATAATACTAATTTTTGTGTGTTCCTTTGCTTATGAAAAATAGAATAAATAATAACCCAAATTTTGTGTTTATTATTTAAAACTCCTACCCCCATCATTCCCATTTTCCAGATATATGTATATGTACAATTACTTTATATTACTTATCATTTAGCAATGATGCGTTGTAAGAGGAGCAGCTCTAGCACTCAATATAAACGATCAGGAAGTGGATCATTAATTAGTCGTGTACTTAATAAAACTACTGATAATTTACCCGTGGAATTACACATCCCGGGATATGAATATTGTGGACCAGGGACAAAACTAGAAAAGCGATTGAGCCGTGGTGATCCAGGAATAAATATATTAGATAAAGCGTGCAAAGAGCACGACATTGCTTACGCAAGGCATAAAGATTCAAACAAAAGAAGAGAGGCTGATGAAATTTTAGCTTCAAAAGCTTGGTCTCGTGTAAAATCTCGTGACGCATCATTAGGAGAGAGAGCGGCTGCACTAACAGTCGGTGGCATAATGAAAGCTAAGTCTAAGATTGGAGGAGGTAAACGAAACTTAAATAAAAAAGAAAACAAGAAAAGATTAAAGAAAATGAACATCGAAAAAGCAAGGGGGTATTTTACCCCTACTTCCGATATTTGCAGCCTTTTCGGGCTTAGGGGGGTCTAGCAGGCGGAGCAGAGGGGGTAGCGTCTGCTATAAACAAAGCGAAAGCTGCTCAAGAAGAATTAAAAGAAATGAAAAGACACAATCGAATGGTAGCAGCAATGCGAGGAAAAGGAGGTCAAGGCATTTATTTAAATCCTCCTGCATACAAAAGATAATTAACCAAATACCAAATAAAGCATTAAGTAATTTCGATTTAGCTAAATACGCACATCAATTAATAATTCCAAATTTTAGAGGAGTCTTTATGCGAGATACATTACCAAGATATCCTCGAAAAAATGAAACCTGTATTGTTAACCTTGAACCGATGGATAAATCTGGTTCACATTGGGTGGCTTTCAGTAAACGAGGTAAATACGTGCATTATTTTGATAGTATTGGTAATTTAAGACCACCATTAGAAATTTTAACATATCTTAAAAATTGCTATCTACAATATAATTTTCATTCATATCAATCAATTACTTCTTCGATTTGTGGACATTTATGTTTAGTCTTCTTGTATTGTATAGATAAGGGAAACACAGACCGTCTTTAAACATTTCAAAGATGGCTTTCGAAAGACGGATAACTCTTGAAGGTAAAGGCTCGAAGATTGATGTTACATTGGAGAACCCGATTCATCTTGTAGGAGCAGAGTTTTTTGAAATAGGACTTGCAGGATTGTATACATCTAATTCTATTCGAAATGTTACCAACAGAAATAATAAATTTCGCATTCATTTTACTAATTTTTTATCAATTGATTTAGTGGTACCACCGGGTATTTATGAATTTGAAGATCTAGCCTCAACATTTGACGATTTACTTAGTTATCGTTCATTATGGGAACTTATACCAAAACATTAAGAAAAAACAAATATGTATGTGGAAGAGGATATAGACGGAAAAAGACACAACCGTTTTGTTTTGTCTTCTCCGTTTAATATTGATTTCTCTGTAGCCAACAGTGTAGCAGGGCCTTTAGGTATTGGAAAGAAAATTTACCCTAAAGAGAATAAAAGAGAAATTGAAATTGATCGAAATAGAATCGAAAATGAAGTAATAATTAGCGAAAATAATAACGTTTTAGCTATAAAGATGAACGAAGTGGATACAGCGATTTTAATAATACCCAATGCTAGCTACACGTTACAACAATTAAGTGTAAAGATTAATGAATTATTAGTAGAACATTTATTAGGTGAAAAAGACAAATTCCCTTCATTTTATATTAATTATGATAAAGTCTTTTATCATTGTAAACTACATTAGAAAAAGTTTGCTATATATTTTGATGTTGCAGATTCTATTGCAGATTTGTTAGGATTTTCTCATAAAAAGTTCGAGGCAAACACAGCTCATTATTCGGAATATATGATTAAAATTAACACGGTTAATAGTATTCGAGTATGTTGCAACCTTGTGCTTGGTACGAGTTCTCATTTGAACCATAAACCAACACACTCTTTATATAATTTTAAAGCTCTTGTTCCTGCTGGTTATCCTATTGTTGTACAACCAACAACAATTATTTTTTTTGCCTATGAACAGCAAGCTTATTCAACATGTATCTATGCAACATGAAGATCAACTTCAAGAGCTCATTGATTTGCAAGATGAAGATTTAACTGTAGAATTAATTATTCGTCCACCACGATATCTTACTATATAAAGTAATGAAATACTGTTATATTTTCATTCTACTTTAGTAAGCTTACTAGAAAACATTCACAAATATGGTTATACTATATAATACTCAAAGTTAAAAAAAAGAAGTCGACTCTGATTCGAAAAAGTAATATAAATCAATCAGCTAAAATTTCTAAAAAAAACAACAACATCGCACTTTGAAATCTAAGAAACAGTTATCGAGTAACAACAAACATTTCTTACAGTCTTTAGGCTATCGCGTACTCTAATTTCATTATAAATATATATGCAATTTTTAATCTTAGTTTCTATCTACATTTGAAGCTGTTAACATGTTTAACATGTTCAACATAACGGATAAAAGAGAGGTTGACAACAGAGTTGTGCGACGAGAAGAAAGAGTTTATCAACCTTATCCAGCTAATAAATTCGAAAATAATGATGAAATTCGAATACCAATTCAAAATGAAGAAAACATAGTTTTATTATCAGAAGGTGTTCTTCACTTAGAAGGACAAATTATTACTTCTAACATAAATCCAGCTGCTTCTACTACAGCACATCCTGACCAAAATTTTGGGGCAAATCTTTTTAGCGAAATTCGCGTTACGTTAAATGGTAAAGAAATTGATCGTATACGCCATCTAGGTATAACAAGTTCTATAAAAACCTTTGCATCATATTCAAAAAACGAATATACAGCTTTACAAAATGCTGGTTATTTTCCCTCTTTAACAACTCCAGCAAGTGAAGCAAATTGTTGATAGTATCACAAAACGTTTTCATGTAATACTTCCTTTAAGCAACCTGTTAGGTTTATCAGAGGATTATAGAAAGCCAATTTTAAACTGCAAGCATGAGGTAATACTTCTCCGATCGTCATGTGACGCACGTGCGTTGCAATCGACAACCGAAAATGATCTTTCTAAGGTCAAGTTATTTAAAGTTTATCTAAAAATTCCTGTTTTATTATTATCGGATGAAGAACAAATTAAAAGATTAAAACTAATGCAGAAAAATATTCCCATTCAGGTTGGTTTTCGATCATGGGATGTTCATGTCTTGCCTTCTCTTCCTAGAACAACTAAATATAGTTGGACTGTAATGACAACTTCTGAAACTCAAAAACCACGTCAATTTTTATTAGGTTTTCAAACTAAAAGAAATGTACTAAATACATGCTCTTCCTATTTTGACCATTGTAACATTAAATCTATAAGAGTTTTTTTAAATTCAATTTTTTTATCCCTATGAAATGCCGACTTCTGAAATTGCCTTAAATGACCACAGCTAATTGTATGGCATGTTTCTTAAATTTCGTAATGTATATTATCAGATTGATGATTTTCGTTCAGAGACTCTAGTTTCACGAGATGAATTTAAGTCTCATTGTCCGATTATTGTAATTAATTGTCTCGAGCAAGTGGAAGCAGTGAAGACATCTTCAGTAGATGTGCGAATTGAAATCGAGACAAGTGATAATATACCTGAAGATACAACTCTTTACTGTGTTCTTATTCATGATCGTCAAATATCTTACAGACCATTAACTAATGAAGTAATTATCTAAACTATTATTTGCTAAGTTATAAGCAACCAAGTAAACAAGTATTCTCACTTTAGTTGCAAACATGGAATTGACAACAACAAACTCTCCTTCTACTGATGCTGGCACGTGGAATAAGAAGCAGCCAATAGTTGCAGACATTCGCAAGCTACCAAACTGCAGTTTGGAACTTGCTTATTGTATGTTAAATAACAGCAATATACCTTCATTCAGTCCTGTGTTCACATGGGTCGCAGCGTACTGTGAAAAAACTCTTTCTTCTTTTTTTTACTCTATTAAGAATACATATGATTATTTAGTTGTATATAATTTACCACAAGAATTTTCTTTGTTTGCACTAAAAACACTTTCCCCTGGCTCATTAATCGATCTTAATACGATTGATGGAATGTCAGATCTAATGTTGAAGCATAGCCATCGTTTACCTACAGATTGCCCAAAACATTTACCATCTCTTGCAATGGGAAGCAATAGTTTTGCTAAATTCAATGTTAATGCTGTTCAACATTGGTTAAATTCTTCTGATGGCATCATGAAAATCGTGTGTTCGATAATAAACAAGTTTCGAAACAATGGACTTCAAGGTTTTTATAAGTTTGATTGGAACTACTTTCCATTAAACATACTGACAATATATGAGCCACAACGAATTCGTCAGGAGTGGGAACATCTACCAGATCATCTAAAGATAAAATTTCAACTGTTTCATCTTCGCTGCAAATGTGATAACTGCATTTGCCATCCATAAAAGGTAATTAATTAAATCAACTACTGTCATTGACACCTATGCATATTTTTTGTTTTTTTTGTTTGCTTTTTTAGTACAAGGTGTATTTTTGTCTACAGGAAATAAACATCTGGACAACTAAAAGAACAAGATCATCTCAACACACACTCATCTGGACAACTAAAAAGAATGAGATTACTTCAAGAGAAATAAAATTGTATTAATTGTCATTCTAAATGAATAAAGAAGGAAAGGCCTTTGCACCACTTCATATTGCAGTTTTTTAATGATCAAATACCTCCTCACTCCATATGTAAATAAAATAATATTGACAGGTGAGGGATTCTAACCCTCGCTTTCAATTTATGAAAATTAGATCTTATGTCTAACGCCTTAGACCACTCGGCCAACTCAACACACGCAAAACATGCATATTACTCAGTGTGTTTTGTTGATTCTTATCAGTTCACATTTAGCTTCGTGTGGTCAACATCTTTTTTTGTGAAGTAAAGCAGCATCATGAAGTATTTTAATTGTGTCAAGTATTCCAAAAAACAGTTAATGCAAATGATATTGAGTCAAAAAGAAATAAATTTAAAATCTGAAAGAGATCGGCTAAAAACATTTAAGAACTGGTCTTCAGACAGTTTTACGAACACTGCATGGTTAGCAGTTGCAGGATTTTACTATTATGGATATAAGGATATGGTCAGGTGTGCTGTAATCTGCAACTTAGTTATTGGGAAGAAGATGATGATCCGTTTGAAGAGCATACGAAATGGGCTCCTTCTTGCCCTTACGTAAACGATATTTCTCCTAGCATGGAATTAAAATCTGAATATGAAAGACTTAAAACTTTTCAAAATTGGCCTGTTCCCTGTCTAAACGAATTTTGTTTAGCATCAGCAGGATTTTATTATACTGATCATGGTGATAAGGTTAAATGTATATTCTGTAAGATTGAAATTGAAAATTTGCAATAAAACGACATTCCTTTAAATGTTCATAAAAATGGGCGCCATATTGTCCATATTTAAGAGCGTCAACAACGTTGATTTAAATCTTGAAAATCCTACTATTATTCCATATAATAAAGGTTTATGATACGTGTGGAAACAATATATGTTGATGTGATGTGATTTTTCGTGCAGTGTGCATTCTCAGACGTAAACGTAGACATGCTGAAGTTTGTTAAGCAGTCAAACACTCTACCAGTAATTTCATTTACTAATGGTGAAAACCAGAGTAAAAGTGAAAAAAGAAAGCATAGTGTTTTACTGCCGAACACTATTCGATGTATCATTTGCGGTCCATCGAACTGTGGCAAAACAAACGTAATGCTAAATTTATCATGTCATAAAAATGGAGTTCGTTTTGAAAACGTTTATATTTATTCTAAATCACTTGCTCAAAGTAAATATGTTGAATTAAAAAAGTTTTTGGACTCCACAAAATAAATAAAAAGTGACTTTTTTCTGATAATGATAAAGTTATGCCTCCAGAAATGGCTAGAAAAACTCTATATTTGTTTTTGATGATGTAGCCAGCAATAAACAACAACACATGAAAGATTACTTCAGTAGAGGTCGTCATCATGATGTTGACGTATTTTATCTTTGTCAAGCATATTCTTGTATACCTAAACATCTAATTAGAGATAACGCTAATTTTTAATTCTTTTTAAACAAGACGGAGCAAACTTGCGTCATGTATATAACGATCATGTAAATACAGATATGAGCTATGATCAGTTCTTTGATATTTGTTCTTATTGTTGGCAAAACTCTAAGTTTGCCTTTTTGGTTATCGATAAAGATAGCGATTTACAAAATGGTCGATATCGCAATGGATTTGATGTTTATTTTCAGTTATAAATATGACTTCAAAACGAGCTAAATGCTCATTCGTGTTATACATTTTGTGTGGTTAACAACTTAACTATGACATCGTTTAACAAAACCAATAATGTGTCTATCGGACAACTGACTTCACGACATGATATTGCAACTAAATCGTATGTTGATGATAAGCTAGTGCAATATGTAAATCAACAAACTACAACAACAAGCGACGGACATCTAAGTATGAAGGCAAACGGATAAAAAATGTTGGAACGCCTATACATGTTGAAGATGCTTGCAACAATGGTTATGTACTGAAGTTATTGAATGAGCTAAATAAAATTGAGTCTAAAGAAGACATACAACGAAACTTTAACGACCTTAAAGGTTTAATTTTTTCAATTTGTAAAATAGAGAAAAAAGAACTTGACTTTCAAAACAAACGTCTCGCGGGCTTAGCTTTACCATGATCTGCAAATGATGCAGTAAACCTTACTGCAATGTAGCAACATACATCGAATATAAAAATATCTAGACAACCGAATATCCGAAGTGTTACAACGAGTAGAATTCATTCATGGTTTAGTGCGTGAATTTTCAGAAGATCACTTTTCGTATGATGATGATACTCTCGACTTGGGTAACAAAAGAATAAGAAATGTTAAAGATCCAATTCAAAATCAAGATGCGGTATCGTATTCTTTTCTCAAAACTCATGTAACAAAAGAACTCAATGAAATTTTAAAAAAATCTCTTTTGAATATAAACAGAGATGATGAAACTGTAGATATGTTAAATAGAAGAATAACAAACATATCTCAACCAATCGATTCGTTAGATGCAATAAACAAATATTATATGGAAAACTTTGCTGCTTCTCGAAAAGATCTAGAAGACATAATCACTAAATTTAATAAACAAAACTTTTTAATCGTAGACGATGGTGGAACTTTAAATATGATGAGTAAACGAATTACTCACGTAAACAATCCCATATACGATAACGATGTTGCAAATAAGACATTTGTTGAATAATATGCCGCTTCACGAGATGAATTTGAACAAATGAAACAGACAGTAAACAATCTATAACATCAAAAACAAACAAATGTTGAGTTTCCTGTTAACGACCAAGATGTGACAAATAAACGGTTTGTAGAACACTATGCTGCTTCACGAACTGAAGTTAATCAACTAAAAGAAATTTTAAGCAATTTACAAACCCGTATTGAGGGTGTTGTTAACAATCGCAATATTGTTTAAAAAGAAGATCTTGAAAGTTATGCTGCTGCATCCAAAGATGAATATAACAAGTTAAAAACTGAAATAGAAAAAATTGAGCAATTGGTTAACAAAGAACCACTCGAAAGTTTTACCGCATCCAAAGAAGAATATGGTATATTAGAAGATGAAGTAAAGAAAAGGAACTTATCGAAATTTATTCTGAAATTCGCCAACACGCCAACAATCCATTCACCGGTATACACGCTTCATAATCTTAACATACAATACCAACTTCCCTATAAAGGCATATTAAAACCAATTTTTGTTTCACCAAGATCTCCAATTGTGTATGCAATTTTAAATATACGTCAAGAGATTGAACTGGATGGCAGTGATATTGTTGTTGAAGAACAAGATGAAATGCAGTTTCGACTTAGAGACCCTAAAAACGTAAAACCAATGATCTTACTCATCAAATTGATTTTGAATATACTATAAATAAGTAAAACAACCACAAATTCAGGTTAGTCATGGAGAAGAGCTCGAAGATTAAAGCTGAAAGTCGAGTAAAGGATAAACTTTCTCGCTTAAACAAGATGTTAAAGACAAGTATCTTTCACTTCAAAGTGATGTTAGACGTAAAGAATTAGATATTGAGACTAACTTTAAACCAGTAACAAATTCATTAAATCAACTTGTAGCTATTGCTAATACGTCAACTAAAAAAAAAGAAAATCGAAAAAGAAAAGGAAAATATGATGATTCTGAATCAACTGCTACTTCAGACGAAGAAGATGGTGATAGCATCAAAATAATTACACTACTTAACCGCTACTTTGATCCGTTCATTAAACAAAACGTGGATAGAACATTTGGTATAACGATAAGAAATGATAAACAATACTTGGGACGTGAACGAGTTTTCTTTGATAAAAAGTGGATAAAAGTTGGTGGTGAAAAATTTCCTATAACAGAAGTTCTACTTGAATTGATTCAAAGGAAAGTACCAGACCTCACTCTAATAGACAGGAGTGATTTAAGTTCATATTTGAAATTATTTAATGTTTCAAACGTGCACAAAATAAATTATACAACCAATGCAGCTCCGAGAGGAACGCAATCTTATAAGTATAGAAATATAATTGAATCCCTTCTTACTGAAGACATAGATAGAATTATAAAAACAGCAGATGATAATGAAGAAGCAAATACTACGATGCATACTGGATATGGCCAAAAGAAACATATCACACCACAAGCCATTTGGAAATTCGAAGGAGGAAACAATATTGAATTCGTTCACTGGAACGAACCAAACAAATTGGTATCAAGACTTAAAAAATTAATTGCATCGAAAGCTGCAGGTCACACAGGACTCGACAGCGAAATCTTTGCAATTGAGGAAGAACTATGAAATGCAGGATATATTGAATAAAAATTCAAACATTTGTAAAACAATGCACAGTATGTTATAAATCATTGTTTGGAAAATAACTATGAACGAAATCGGACGAGTAATTGCAAAAGAACTTCACGCACCGCTTAGAAAAAAGTTTAAAAGACGACGTGTTATTAGCAAAGGAATCGATGACCTCCATGAAGCAGACCTTGTGGACATGTCCAATCTTGCAAAATGGAATAATGGATTTAAATATTTATTAACCATTATTGACGTTTACCCAAAATATGCATGGGCAATTCCTCTTAAATCCAAAAAAGGAAGTGAGTTAGTAAAAAGTTTAAAATTTGTTTATTCTCAAATAAAAGATTGCCCAATTATTTTCACACTGATCGAGGAACGAAATTTTATAACCGTGAATTCAAAACATGGTCTCAGAAACAAAATCTAAA
The DNA here is from genome assembly GCA_946902985.2 of Meconema thalassinum. NCBI lineage: Eukaryota > Metazoa > Arthropoda > Insecta > Orthoptera > Tettigoniidae > Meconema > Meconema thalassinum. Next base: position 347,119,362 of record OX336392.1, read on the forward strand.
GCATTATTCCACTGGGAGCAGCATTAAAGCTAGCGTGGTAGAAAGATTTAATCGAACTCAGAAGGAATCGATGTGGAAAGAATTCACAACACGAGGTTCATACCGATGGGTATATATTTTTCCTGAGTTATTAGTAAAGTATAATCACAAAATACCTGCAGCATTGACATGAAACCTATTGATGTAAAACGAAACAATCCACCCAGCTTGCCAACACAATATAATGAAACTAAAAAAAACAAGTATAAAATTGGCGACAGTGTGCGAATATCGAAAATCAAGGAACACTTCAGCAAGTGCTACGAAGCTAATTGGACTACGGAATTATTTACAATTTATAAAGTTCAAAAACTAATCCACGAACATATCTTTTAAAAAGATAATAAAAATTTGCCGATATTTGGAGCATTTTATGAAGCAGAGTTACAACGAACAAAACATCCTAATATTTATTTAGTCGACAAAGTAGTACGTAGAAAAGGAACCCGAGCTTTCGTATCTTGGCTTGGATTCAATTCAACTCAAAACTCTTGGATCCCCAACAAAAATATCTTCTAATTACATCAATGTAAGTTTTGTTCTTTAATTCATCGCAAAAATATTATTATTATTATTATTATTAATGTGTCTCTATATATTTTTCAGCTCACTAAAACCAACACACTCAAGAAAGAAAAGACTGATTGTACTTACCTCCCACACAAGAACAGCAGCATATTCAACTCTGCAGACAGCATCTTCAATTCTCAGCAGCTTGTTGGAAAAAGAACTACTCACCACTTTAAGAACGAAGATCATATCATTTTTCACTATTTTATATTATATAATTAATGTAAACCACAAATGATCAAAATAAATATATTTTAAAAAAATTATACACATTTGAAGAAAACAAGTAAAAATCAACTCCCTCCACCCACTGTTCATTTAAATTATTTGAACGTCATCATCGTCCACATCCACTTCCACTTGTTGTTGTTGTTCTTCTTATTCTTCTTCCATAACCTCTTCCTCCTCTAATGGTGGATGAAACAGGTCGAATGTCCTCAAGCCGATCGCTCTCAGTTTTTCGATGACGATCTTTATATTGTGTGCCGTCACCCCGTTAAAAATGAACTCACGGCAGTGGCACTGGTCTCTTAACAGCTCCAACAATTCGTAATTAATCAGCTCCTTTTCGGTAACTCTTAGATTACTGTACCACGCATCCTCCTCCACTTTCGTGGCACTGACAACAAAATGTAACCCTTGCTTCAGTGCGCTATCTGCCATCAACTTTATGGCTTGCAATTGCAATAACTTTTCAATTAGACTCTCGCACAGACTCATGATGATGCTGATAATGATATCTAACTACTGCTCCATAGCAATCTCCTCTTATATATTAAGAAGTTAGAACAGCAAAAAGCTCTTTAAAACATTTCACATGAAGCTCTGGGAACCGACATCCAATCTCGTTCTCTCATTAAAATTTACAGACTTGACTAATGACGGATAAGAATCTAAAAACAAACACACCAAGATTCATTTCACACTTGACTTATAAAACAGTGTAACCAGATTGAGAGCATGAAGCAAGTCAGGACACACAAAAAAATGTTAACATCATTTAAATTAAACAGACATAACATTGGCGACAACGAGTAACACAAGTTCACTCCCACGCTCTGGTGATATATGATGTACTTAAACACAGTCTAGCTTTACGACACCACTTTACTTATTTACCAAGCGCGAGCAAAAACTTTAACAGCTGCGCGCTCACAGTGTGGAGAGCGCGGCTGCTCTCACGGCCCGCCCGCCCGGCGCGAGCAAGAATACCAGAACAGCTGCGCGCACATGGTGGGTAGCGAGCCAACTATGTCGGCCGCCTCATCCATACAGTCCCATTCAAAAAGTTATAACACCCAAGAATCTCTCCACTCACTTGAGCAATTACCTAAATACAAATCAATAATCAATGAATAATTAATAGCCATGATACACAGCTGACCTCTCCATGCGAACACAAGGCGTGGTGGTCATCCTAGCCATTAACCAATCACCTGATCCCCCTTGGACCACGTGCTCGCTCTAAAGGCCCATGACGTCACCCAAAGGGCTATGACGTCATCGTGATTACGCAATATCCAAAATCTGAAGTTCCCTACTACTAAAGTATGAATTTTTACTTTATCTAAGACATTGAAAATACAGCACTATAGAACAGTAATTAAACCAGAATGCTTATATGCCAATGTCTAATACTAAATTATAAATTGGATAAATTAGAAGTAGCCTATCAGAAAGAAAAAGTATACGCAAAATTCTCGGTCCATTAAGAACTATAGGAATATGAGGCAAACAGGCAATTGAAATGGAACACACATTTAATGTACTTAAAATTTACTACAACAGAACTGAAAGAATAAGGTGATACAACATTCTTTTATGCACACCAAAATAAAAACAAAAGAGAAATATATCTCTATGAAGCAGGTTTATAATGAACAGTGACCAACACAAACCATGGTCACATATCTCAACACACCTTCTTAAACCTGTGGGAGTAGAGGACATGATTCAAGACCCAAGTCTTTACAAAAATAAATTTGCTTAGGCTTAGGAAGAGGCTTTGTTAGGATGTCTGCAGTCATTTTTGAAGTCTCCTCATATTTGATGTATATGACTTTAGAATCCAGAGCATCTCTAACATAGTGATATTGTCAATATGTTTGGTCCTATTATGGTGGACTGGCCTTTTTGCCAGTTTTTGATCTGATTGACTATCACTCAATAGTATGATGGGTGACTTGAGATGTATAACATTAGACAAAACACGTTTCAACCAAACAGCTTCCCTTACACATTCACTCAGTGCAACATATTCTGCTTCAGTAGATGATAAGGAAATGCATTTTTGCTTTTGAGCCCTCCATGATACAGCACCACCTGCCATTTTGAACACAAAACCACAGTATGATTTTCGTTCAGTGCTATCATTAGCCCAGTCAGCATCAACAACTCCCATGAATTGGCCGGCATTCCTTACATACTTAAGTGACAAGTCTTTTGTGCAATTTAAATAACGCAGCACTCGCTTTGCAGCAGACCAGTGAGATTCATTGTAACAATGATTGAATTGACTGATATATGATATCGCATAGCTTATATCTAGACACGTGCAAACACTTAAATACAAGAGTGATCCTATGAGTTCTCTATAAGTAAGATTACTAGTTTCTGTATCAGAAACACCAAGATTTGGTTTAGTTTCCAAAGGAGTACCAATGGGACGTGCATCGTGCATATCATATTTCTTTGCAATCTCACTGATGTACTGCTCTTGGCTAAGAGACAATGTACCCTTCTTCTCGTCTTGCCTTACTTTAATACCTAAAATATAAGAAATTGGTCCAAGATCTCGTACCTTAAATTATCAATATAGGTCTTCAATTACTTGATCTAATACTCATCATTATAAGCCACAATGAAATCATCAACATATAATGCAATAATTATCATACCTTGGGCTTGTTTCTTAAAGTAGACACAGGGTTCATCAGCACCATTTTTGTAACCCAATTTGATGAGAACAGAGTGAGCTCTCTCATTCCACAAAAGAGAAGATTGTTTTAAGCCATAAATAGATTTTTTAACTTACAAACTTTATTTATGCTCTGAACCTTTCTTGGCAAAATTTTCTGGCTGACACATGTAGATCTCTTCATCTAACTTTCCATTGAGGAAAGCAGATTCAGCATCCCAATGTACCACCTTCAGATTTGTTTGGACAGCCAAGACAAGCAGCATCCTTAACGTGCTGTGTCGAACGACAGGAGATAAAGTTTCTGTAAAATCTACTCCGTACCTTTGGGTGAAGCCCCTGGCCACAAGTCTGGCTTTATACCTTTGAATGTTACCATTAGAGTATCTTTTTACTTTAAAAACCCACTTACTACTGATAACATTCTTGCCCTGGAGTTTATCAACTAGATCCCAGGTGTCATTTAACAGAAGTATCTCCATTTCCCTTTTCATAGCCTGCTCCCACTTAACCCTATCAGGCATGGACAGTGCCTCCTTAACTGTACTAGGTTCAGAGTCATCAGTGAGAGTAAAGTATGTCACATAGTTTGACATGTCTACAGGCTTTTGTTCCCGCCTAGGATACCTTTGACTACCTTCGGCATCCCTCTCCATTGGCTCGTTGACGATGGTGGCAGAGCCCTCAGAATCACTGCAGGCTGAATTCCACTAGGGACATAGCTTAAATTAACTGAGTCAACAGTATCAGTCACACCAGCACTGCTAATGGGTGATACGCTTTCAAGTTCAGAAATGCACTCTGCCCCATCCTCTGAGTTGTCGGGTTCTTCCTCACTGTCAGTGGGAACTGAGGTCTGCAACATTTAAAGTTCTTTAATCTGCAAGAATGGGCCAACATTACCTGGAGACACATCAGGCACCACCTGGAACACATCTTCAAAGAACTGTGCATCCCTGGACTTAACAAGTTTATGAGTAACAGGATGCAAGAATCTATAGGCTTTACTGTCCTCACAATAACTACAGAATATGTGTTTTTCACATTTAGGATCCAAATTGTTTCTCCTTTGATCTGGGATATGAACTTGTGCTACACAACCAAAAATTCTTAAATGCTCCATATTGACCTTTTAACCAGTCCACATCTCCTCTGGAACTTTATCTGGATTTTTTCTGGTTGGGCACTTGTTTACAAGATAGGCTGTTGTATTTATTGCTTCAGCCCACATGCGTTTATCTACTTTAGACTCACTCATCACGGCTCTACATTTATCAAGCTTTGCCACAAAATTCACCACCATTATCAGTGCGTAGTAGGTCCTTAATAGATCTTTCACACTGATTCTTGACCTGTGCCTTGAAATCAATAAATCAGTCCAAAACATCACTTTTCTTAGCAAGGAAATACACAAAAAAAACTTTCTAGAATGATCATCAATGAAGGTCAAGAAATAGGGAGCATTGCTCCACGATGAAACTGGCATAGGCCCACATAAGTCTGAATGAATAAGATCTAGCTTATTTTTACATACAGTTTTACTCTTACTTGACTTAAATGGTTGTCTAGCTTGTTTATCTTCAACACATGAAAAACAGTTTTTGAAACCATTATCTGAGAAATTAATTCCCTGAGTGAGACCATCTCTTAACAGCTTCATGCAGTGGTTGTTAAGATGGCCCAGTCGTTTATGCCATACATATTCTGAGTCCTCTGTACAAATATTAGCTTGAGCACTCAGAGTATTTACTTGGTAAACACCCCCCACATTACTCGCAGTCAGTGCTACATTACCAGTTGCAACAAAGTTTTCACTATCATAAACTTCACAAGTATTGTCGGTGAATACCACAACATAACCCTTTTGAGTAGCAGCAGACACAGATAAAAAATTAGCAGTGAGACCAGGAATATATTCTACATTGGACAAAGTTTTTGAAATACCATTTTCTAATTGAACAGTTACATTACTAGATCCTTGGCCATACAATTTTTGATTGTTTGCTGTACTGATCTCCAGATTAGGACCAGCAGTGAAGTTCACCATCACACTCTTGCTTGAATTCATATGATTAGTAGCACCAGAGTCAACGAAGGCGGCTTCGGTGGCGTAGTCGGTAGCATGCTGAGCTTCTATGCCCAAGATAGCGCGTTCAAACCCGGCTGGAGCCGTCGGATTTTTTAAGAGCGTTAAAATCCCTCAGTATGCCTTCCTTCGGAGGGGAAGTAAAGCCGGCGGTCCCATGCCATAGATTTATGGCATGTTAAAGAACCTTCCACTAATTGCACCTGTGTGAAGCTAAATTGGATAGGTTAAGAATGTAAACAACGCTCTTAGGTTTCTATGTTCGTTGCCAAGAGCCAACTGCGGTGGCTTCTAGTAGCTAAGTTCTGAACTTGGCCTAGTAGTAGTTGACGGTGGCGCTTGGCGGCAAAAGTAGGAACTATTTGAAATATTCTAACTTGCAGTACTTAAATTAAAAAACAGATAAGACACACTATTACAGTCATCACAATTAACACCGGTTATCAGACAGATTCTACACACGCCCAAAGTACACGGGGCTACATGGCCGCGTTGTCGCAACCCCTAAACTTAAGAACCAACCAACCAAGAGTCAACGAACCGGGCCCCTGTAGAGGCCCTTGCACTTAATGCCTGTCCATCGGTCGCCAGCATCATCTTGTCTTTCTTCGATTTATGTTGAGTTGAGCTCTGCATCTCCTCTTTCCTGCAATCCCGCTTCCAGTGTCCTGGCTCTTGCATTTCCAGCAGAAGGGCTTCTTCTTCGTCTTGTCTTCTCGTGGAAACAGAACAGAATCCTTGGATGGCTTGGAAGTACTTTTCCCACTCCAAGTAGTATATTGTAGGAACTTGGTTCGGACTGTGTCTGCAGTAAGGTCTGTACCGGAGCTTTCCAGTGCCATAATCATGGGCTGAAACTCATCTGGTAGACCTTTCAGCATAAGAGCTGCCACACACTCGTCGTCCAGTGCCTTATTCATAGAGGCAAGTTGCCGAGCAAATTCCATAACCTCACTAACATACTCTTCCATCGTCTTGTAGTGCTTTAAGGGGACCTTGTCGCCTAAAGGGGTCTAATTTGGGATTTTTATTTTATTGTTTATTTTAATTAAGCTTACTTTTCTGAACAAATCCTAGTTTGTTTCATGAAGATCAGACTGTTAGTTTTTGAAATATAAATTATTTTGTGGCGTAGTGCATAATGGATGCCACTTCCCTTTTATACATGCCGAAACTAAAAGACAAAGATCACTGTAAAGCAGTGTCACAGAAGCATATTTCTCATAAAGGTAATATTTTAATACGTGTATTGGCAGTACTGTATGTGCAGTTCGCTTGTTTATTCTCTGGATTATGAGTTTGGGCGGGAATACGTGTCTGGTCTCAGCTGGTTCGTCATTTGTGTGCATGTGTTGAATTGTGTTAAAGATATAGATCTTACAATGCCTAGGATAAAGAAGGTTTCCCCCAAAGCTAAATTTAGAGGTAATCAGTACACAACAGAACACAACATCAGAGAACACAACACCAAAGTGGTCAAAGAAATCATGGATACCACAAAATCAATAATGAAGATTAGAAAAGAATTAACTCCAGGCAAACATTGGATGCTGGGAGTAAAAGACAACAACGAAAAGAGACAAGCCTCATGAGAAGAGATAATTACGCAAGCGACAGAGTTCTGTAGAACACTATACTCAAGTCACTCTCAAAGATCCAACTTGCATCAGGACCAGAATACATCAGAAATAATCCTAGAGGAAGAAACACCTCCAATACTCCACAGTGAAGTAAGAGCAGCCATTCGACAAACAAAAACCGCAAAATGCCCAGGCGAAGATGGAATTTACAATGAATTACTGAAATGGGGGGGGGGGGGGGGCGGGGGAAGAAGAGCTAATCCCAGTCATCACAACATTATTTAACACAATACTCACATCAGAAGACATACCAATGGAGTGGAAACGAAGCATTATCATACTTCTACACAAAAAGGGAGCCAAGGACGACATAAACAACTACAGACCGATCAACCTAATTGTAAACCTCTACAAGCTATTTATGAAGATCCTAACCAATAGAATGACAAAGGCACTGGACGAACAGCAACCGATAGAGCAAGCAGGATTCAGAAAGAGTTTTAGGACATCAGACCACTTGCAAACAATAAATCAACTCATGGAGAAAGTTCAGGAATTTAATCTACAGGTGTATATAGCATTTGTGGGTTACAACAAAGCATTTGACTCCGTAGAACAGGAAAGTGTCTTAAAAGCACTGGAAAACCAAGGCATCCCGAACAAATTCGTTAGACTCCTCGGCAAACTCTACGACGGTAACCAAGCCAGAATAAAGACAGAAAGAGAAGGATCTAGCATCATGATAGAAAGGGGAGTAAAACAGGGAGACCCCCTCTCACCAAAATTATTCACCTGTTTGCTGGAAAATCAGTTTAGAAAACTAGACTGGGAAGGAAAATATGGCATCAGAATCGATGGAACAAGACTAACACATTACGGTTCGCAGACGAGACATTGTTCTGGTGGCTGAATCAGCGAAAGAGCTAGAACAAATGATAAAGGAATTGGACAAAACAAGTAAAGAATTGGGCCATACAATGAACCCGAAGAAAACGAAGCTGATCACCAATGCGTTAGAAGCCCCAATTAATGTGAACGGAGAAACACTGGAATATGTTGAAGAATATGTATATCTCCGTCAGAACATGTCATTTTCAAGTCGTTCAGAGAAAGAGGTCAAACTAAGAATAGGACAAGCATGGACGAGCTTTTGGTCCCTAAAGTTTATACTGGCTGACAAGACCCAAAAATTCACCATAAAGGCTGAAGTTCTGGTAAAATGCGGGATACCGGTGTTACTATATGGTTGCCAAACTTGGGCATTAACATCGAAACAAAGACAAATGATCCAGAGATGTCAACGAAAAATGGAAAGGAAGATACTTCATGTCTCACTGAGAGATAGAATACGGAGCGAAGATATAAGAAGGAGAATCGGCATGGAAGACGCTATGACATCAGCAGACCAGCTTAAATGGAAATGGGGTGGACATATAGCGATATTAGATCCCAACCGATGGACGTACAAAATGACGATGTGGGACCCAAGAACGGGAAGACGAAAAGTTGGGAGACAAAGAATCAGGTGGGCATACATGTTCGTAAAATGGGGAGGAAAACAATGGACAAGAACAGCAAAGATGAGGCAGGAGTGGAAAGGTCTAGGGAAATTCGCATGCAGTGACCAATAAAACAATGCATCAATTAGAAAGACACCGTTCGGTGCACATGCAGCAAAAACGGTTCATATGTTCGGTGTACAATAAAAGCTTCTCACAGAGCAGTGACCTCAAGAAGCACAGCATTGTTCATACTGGAGTGAAGGAATACACTTGTAGCACTTGTGAGAAGTCATTTGCACGGCGAACAGAGCTCATGGAACATTTTGTCGTTCACTCAGGGGAGAGACCGCATGTTTGTTGTGCCCAAAGCGATTCATCTCGCGCTCTAATTTGAGGAAACATAATCGTGTTCACTTGGGGAAGAAATAACCTTACTGTATCACCGGTTACAAGGATTTTAAAGACTTTGCAGTTTCTGTCATTGTTCAAGTGCTTTAACAGGGTAAGCTGTGTGCTTAGTGGCAATGGGAAGCTCCCAGATATTGGTTGATGGCTATTATGATTTTCGTAATACTAATGGATATTTGAGGCCTTGATATTGCCAGATTCAATGAACGAATATGTTCAATATAACAGATTGTTGTAGCGAATGTTATACCAGAGCAATATAATTTACTTAATGTTTAATCAGCTACACATCTATATAGAAGGCCCAATCAGAAAGAATGACCCCGAATGCTCCTCAGGACTTGCTCACCTGATGAGTTAAAACTGAGCAATTCCCTGCAAAGCAGGAGGCCATAGCCCTTATGGGATTTGTAAGGCTATTTATTTATTTAGTACTTCTCTAACATAAGTCAGTGTAGTGAGTCTAAAGGAACTATTACTGAAATAAGAAACAGTAAGTGCAAAACCGAATTGAACGACACTTGGTACTGAGGTAGCACTAGCAAAGGGCACCTGAATGTCATGTTTTATGTTACCGCTATCTTGACGGAAACGTAATGGCGGCAACCGAAGTGTTCAAAACTTAAATCAAATTACGACTAACCTAATCATCTGATCTCTACCGAATTTTGCAACAACATACCTTTATGTAGGATGCATATTTCCACCAAACTATAAGATCATCAGTCCAATAACTTGCAGATGGTGGCCATGTATGTGTGCAAATCGATTCCCATATCAATTCAAACACGGTGAAACCGAATTGAACGAAATTTGGTACAAGCTGTTAGGTATTGAACCGGGTGTCAACAAACAATCAGCCCTCAATGATATAGACCACCAGTGAGTGATCGAGGCTGAAAAACGAACCAACGTTACTTGGCAAGATGCCAGAAAGCATCAGAGGAACACTAAAAGGAAGATGGACGAAGCCAATGATGCAGATGATTCAGATTATGGGGCTGGATTCTTCTAATTATGAAGGCAATACACTATTTTCATGTGTAAAAGTTTTAAATTGAAATTACCAGAAAAGTGATTTTTTCAGTTTTAGGTACATACTGTATTTCTGGAAAAGTAAGAGAGCTATAACCATGAAACTTACTAAACTTACTTTTTATACCCAAATAATGGAAGTGATGCAAATTTAGGTCAATATGTTTTATAGAATTGTAAACACTTGTGTGAAGAGCATTGCAAATTTTGTTTTTTTGAAAATAAATGCATCGTGTATTTATTTATTTATTTATTTTATTTCTCAGACCCCATTATTCCAAATGTACTAAATGTGCATGGCTTTGTTTAACATGAGATACCCTACATCCATGATTTTTTTTAAGATAATGTAATGGTTATTTCTTCTACAGGGTGTACCTAAATATGTCCACTTTTAACATTGAATTAAATGGGACATTCGTTACCTACAAGTTCCCCTTAATTTAACTTTGCACAATTTCATCAGGATGCCGATTCGCCGATTCACTCCTTTATCTGAGTAGGCCTTTTCAAGAGCTTCCCAGACTTCCTTTGCGGCCTTACAAGGCATGACGATTGGGAAAATTGATTTATCCACCATGAGGTTAAGTCTGGCCCTAGCCCGACTTTCGTCTTTTACTTCCTTTCCAGATGTTGTAGTATCTCCATCCGGGTAGTCAACTATACAGCTCCACAGATCTTCGAGTCTTAGGACGTTTTCCATCTCGAATCGCCAATCCACAAAATTTAGACTACCTCGCAGCTTATCTATAGCCGGTAACGAGGGCTGGTTGCAGATATGTTGATTTCGATATGTAGCGAAATTCACAGTTCATATAACGAGCAGTCTATCATACGCACTTTTTATTCGCACGGTAGTTTCGTGGCTGGGCCGACAACCTATAGGATTATGAGATAAACAGGCAATTGAAATAGAACACACGTTTAATGTACTTGTCATTTACTTGAACAGAACTGAAAGAACAAGGTGATACAACATTCTTTTATACACACCAGAACAAAAACAAAAGAGAAGCATATCTCTATGGAGCAGGTTTATAATGAACAGTGTGACCAACACAATCCATGGTCACATATTTCAACAAGAACTACATTTTGGAAATTAAGAAGTAACGAATAAATATATCGGAACATTGAAAACATAACGGAGACAATAAAGAAGAGGCAATTGTTATATTTCGGACATTGATATAGAATTAATGATAGCAGGTTAACCAAACAGATTTCAAAATATCTTTGGAAAAAGACATCGACAATAGCCTGGTTTCAAGAAGTAAATAAAGATTTAGATAGAAACAATGTAAGAGAAAAAGAAGCACTAGAGAGAGAAATTTTCAAGAAAAAGTTATTGGGAATGGAAGGGCTCCAAGAAAGGAAATACAAGAAAACAAGCTCAAAATGGTTGGAAGAGAGAACGAAGACACACAGCGAAAATATGAAGGAGCACTGGAGGAAGAAGAAAGAACTACAAAGGACTAAATATTGAAATTGGTTCGTGGTCCTCAGAAGACCCTAACGGAGAAAGAAGAAAGAAGAATATCAAATTATCTGTGCCCAGTATCTGGCAACTTACAAATCATTTAGGTAAGCTATGGCTTTGCCTATATCTGCGTATGGTAGTGTGACACTGGGGACAGTTGCACAGATGTTTGGTGACTTGCTCTACACAGCATTCACACAGAGTTCATTTACCTTGAAGGATCCCCCGCTATATTAAATTGTTTTAATTCCAGCCGACGCCCCACTTCAGATGATTCAACGACCTCCTGACTTATCAATCTTCGCTGTGACCTGAGGGCACGTGTTTTTGAAATTTCATCCACTTAGCTCGGTGGGCTCACTCAGGAGAAATTCTTTAGCTCCTCTGTGCAACGAGGAAAACGTTTTAATGAAGAATTGCAATAATTTACAATCTAAATGAATACCAATTAGTATTTAATAAATTTATTACACCTTAGTGTATAACAATAAGTTAATATATAGTCTGGTGTACAGCCCGGGGGGCAGTACCCCCTGAGGGCCACCCTCCATCTTTTACTAAAACCACCCCAACTGGCAACACCATAAGACCAGAACATTATCTACACACAGCAAGCGGCGGTCACCAGCCTGGGAGGTTAGCCAACTGCTAGCAAAACATGCACAAACATTGACACTTACAAATATCTGGGGCAATTACATTGACGTAATGCTGACCACGCAGCGCCGAGAACTATAAGAATGGAGTCCTAACTAGGAGCCATTATCTGTTCTACTCTGTGCGTCGCCAGCGGCCCTAGCCGACGTCTGTTCCAGTTTCATAATCAGGTGAGATTCAGTAGTGCTCGGACTCCTTTATTTTGTGAACACCTACCCCTAATTTGTACACACCAATTGTATACTTGTCTACATTCCCCAAGAGGGACTTACCAATTTACATCTACTGACCAATAAACACATGGTCAGTAAACTACACTTGCATTACTACTTACACTCCTCTTCACGTCCTAATACCCCGCCTGAACTTCGTCGCAATTGTCCGTGACCGTAGTAGCCAGTAATTGCTTTGTCAGACTCCATTGTGCTCCCAGCACGCGACTCGACCGCCTAGCGTCGAGCCGCTGACACAGCACGTCATTGTATTACTCACTCCGCCCAGCTGGCAGGCCAGTATAGTAGCCTGTATTTAGAGGTCCATCCCCTAGCAAATACTTACATCTTTGCAGGAACATCCCCTAGAGATTAAACACTAAACAACACACTACACTAGTAGTTTCTCCCAGCTACGGGAAGCTACTCTCCTTTAGGAACAACCTTCCAAATTAGCACAGCAACACAAAGCGTGTTTTATCCCAAACTACCCCCCAACCAAGGGATTAAAACACTGGAGTATTAATTAATGAAATGTACCAGTTTCTGTCAAATTAAGGCCTTCTTCAGCGATCTTGTTAAAAAGAAAAAAACCTAATGTAATTACGAGCAAAGATTTGTTATTAATAATATACTTGGGTTTCATTTGAAATCATCATCATCAACAACATGAACCGGCTCCAGTTTCCCGGGTGCGGTGAATGAGCGCTCTCCATTTCGTTCTCTCCAAGAATGTCTCCCCCTCCACGACCAGCTGCAAATCCAGACCTATCCCTGCAAGATAATTTCTAACCTGGTCAATCCATCTCTTCCTCGGTCGACCTCTTCGTCTCTTGCCTTTCAGTTCTTTCTCAAACTACACTCTAGCTGTTATTTGTGTGTCCATTCTTTTGAGATGATTGAACCATATCAACCTGGCTTCAACTCAGATCTCATTAAGAGATTGTTCTACTTGAACAAGATGGCGAATCTTATCATTTTTTATTTTGTCCCTACTTGTCTTTTGAATCATAGTTCTTAAAAACTTCATCTCCACCGCCTGTAGTTTGCTGGTATTTCTCTTGCATTGGGTACAGGTTTCTAAGCTGTATGGAGAAACAGGTACAAAGAAGCTCTTGTAGAGTATTAGTTTTGATCTTAAAGGAACTTGCTTATCCCAAAGAAGCCCTCTCACGAGATGATAAAATTTTGCTCCATTTTGAACTCTACTAGTGATTTCTCCAGATGGTTGGTTATCTGTCGACACTACACTGCCAAGGTAACAGAACTGATGTACTTGTTTTAACTTTGTACCATTCAGAGTGATGTTAGTACAGATGTTTTGTCGACTAACGGGCATCATTACCGTTTTGGACTTGCTTATATTCGGACCAAATTGTTTGAATATAGCACTCCATTCATTCAGCTTCTGTTGTATTTCAGCCTCATCTTCACCGCATATTACAACATCATCTGCAAACGCTAAAGCTTTATAAAATAGTTAAAAACCGATCTGTAACAAATGTGGGCTTTAGTTTGATGTTAATAAAGATAATTTTGCGAAAATGACATATATCTAAATAGTTGGTATTTGTATATTCCTATAAATAAGTCTCATTTTTTCTTTAAGAATACCGTATCTTGAGATGGTCAACAGTGTGTGAAGTGTGTTTTCTATGTGCTGAATAAAGGTTCTTTGTGGAGTGGAGCATAGGTTGGATTATGTAGCCTATTTATGTTCTTCCTCCAATGGAAATTTTGAAGTTGTCCGAAATGAAAAAGGTCCTTAACAAAAAACCGTTGTGTCGTAATCGATGGTAGTCTGCTTATTGCAATGATTGTACTGACGTTGGATTTTGTCTTATGTTATGTGTTAGTTTTCAATTGTAGTTCTCATGGATATTAATGCAAGATTTGAAACTTCTAGGTTTTCGTGATCGATAATATAGCGGTCATTAGTCATAGCAAGACCAACTACAATACCCAGACCTTAATGCAGGTCTCGAAAGTGTGAAAATGGCGAATGCCGAAGCCCCGGCCAAGACCAACTACAATCCTCAGACCTTAATGCAGAAAAAAACATGGCGGCGTTGGTTGCCCTACCAATAGCTAAGATCATGTCATCGGGCTTGACACAGTTCGGGTAAATTATTATTTTTACTCACCTAAGAGTATAAAAGATATCACAAGACGAGACTAGGTTCCGAAGAAATATGCATCAATAATTTAGACTTACCTGAATTAATTTATCTATGTAGTGCTGGCCTAGAATTATAGGTTTCTTCGTCTTCACCCAAGGGGAAGCTACAATAGTCTCACTGTTTCTGTGGTTGAATAAGAAGCTTTTTGGCGAGTTATCACGATTTGTATTTAAGTTCCGTAATTATAGATTAATATTATTAGCAAAAATCAAACAGATTCTGAAGTAGGAGAGAAGAAAGTACCCGGTTACTGAAGTGCTGTCCCAGCACATGCAGAGTATTTGTGTACACAATTGGAATGAGAATAGTTGCCTGAAATAATCAAACCAACGCCAAGAAATACAATTCAATTAAGACCTCTAGTGGAATTGTCTAAAATCTCGGGTAAAACATCACACCGAATTAGTTGATTGAAATATGCAAAGAAGTCGTCGTGTGGATATCAGAATATAATTATGGAGAATACTACACACAAGGGACACTATAATATGTTACCATCTAACCTACTAAACATTCGCTGTTACCGTTTGGAATAGTTGTACGCTGGAAATAGTTGATTTAGTATAGTACTATAGGTTGGAAAGCACCATCTCCCTCTTACGGAATTATCGCGGCACATCATCTCGCAATATAAGTACATAATTGGCAAGGAACTCACAACACTTCATTACACACATAATAAAAAATAACTTGCAATCTGTAAGAATCACAAAAGTATGAATAGTGACGGAACACAATGAGTTCACTGTTTGGCACAGGGGGAACATCTTCCTTAACCAATAAAACAGAAGTTCACTGTATTATTTGGCGTGTATACAAGGCATTGTAGAACATCTGCCAGACTGGTAAGGATTTACAGAGGCACATATTGCTGAGCGTTCAAGATAACGTCAACGGTTTGGTCTAGCCGTAGATGCTCATTGCGTTTTCACTTTACGTACTTAAGTTCGACACTACAGAAGTGTACTAAGCTATTATTATATTGTCACTAACTAGCAAATCATTGCGGTGTATATTCTTGAGACACTTCTATTATGCTTTAGTCTTAGGTACTTCAACATCCGAAGTAAATGACACAATTCCATCGGTCGACTGAACAATCATCACACAAACGAACCAGTCCATATTAAGCGTATTATCACATATTTACATACGATTGCGGTACATTAACGCAAACTGGACTTAACAGACATACAGAAGACACTAAAATTACAGATGAGAGACAGTTTATCCCACCTTTCATCAAACGAAGCTAATCAAAGCTAAATAGTGTATCCCAGCAACGAATGTAATCAAACAATATGCCGGGTCTTCAGCATACGCCATTTTCACACTTTCGAGACCTGCATTAAGGTCTGAGTATTGTAGTTGGCCTTGCCCCGGCATATTGTTTGTTTACATTCGTTGCTGGTATCACTGCCTTCGTAATGTAACAGGCCGTATTGTAGCTCCGGTGACGTCACCCAAAGGGGCGATCAGCTAGCTCCGTTAGACCCGCGCAAAGCAAGCAAACATCGTACATAGTTATGCGATACAATGTGTATTTTAGTTAAGAAATATTGACGAATGTTGCATTAATATAACAAATGAAAACCTCAACACTGTGATGTTTCGAAATATAAGAAATAAGGTCGACATAATTTCAGGAGAAGTGGTTTTAAAACGTGATAAAACAGTCAAAGCATAACGATTGTCTTACTTGTGCGCTCACCTAACAAATCTTATTATGAATTAATAAAAGCATGGAAACAACGAACGTACAAAAAAAAGTATAATAATATATGGCATTACCTCCATACATTTAGTTGTCCATAAATACGGCAGATTTCCTGGTTTTCTTTTTGGAACTTCCGGCATTATCCTTCCAAGATCGTTTTGAGCCACTTTCTTCCACACAAACATTTGTTTGATTTTTACTGTAGTTATTTAGGAGTACGTTCGCCCAAATTGTAACACACCGGCCAGCAAGATATGCTAATGTTTTCCACATTCACATACAATTGCAGAGGAACTCAGTTGCATTGCTTCTAGTACCAGATGATTAAACACGGATTTTCGGTCATCAGAATATAGAAATAACATTTTGTAACTATCAGAAACAAGAACTTCAAAAATGTTATATGCCTGAATTCCAATTTCAAGTGAGAAACTAGATGGATACTTCAACCCTCCACGATTTAAATGGTTTAAATAACTCACTTCAGGAGGTAATTCACACTCTAAGTCTTAAGCTGTAATTAAAGTTGACTTACACATCAAACATTCACATCTGAGAGAGACTTTAAAGCTAACGTATCCAGCCAGAAATATTATTATTTCTAAAGTAGAGGATTCCATTTCTATTTCCTCACTTTCGTTTATAACATTGTCATATTCAGCAGACAAAAGGAATTCATTGGATATGTCCTGGTCTGAAGCTGCATTAATGTCTTATTCATCTCAGAAACATTCAAAACTGCTTGCCTGGACTTTAACTTCAATAAATTTGTAACTTTTATTTTCCTCTCAGATTCCATTATCTGCTGAACTGAAACGTTGTAGTTGCAGCCACTAATCTGCCTATACTTTCCAAATCTTTGTTCCAAGTCATCAGTTTGGAAAGTTCCTAACAAGACATAATGCAACTTCAGATCATTCAGAAGGTATTTACATAATTCAAGCAAGGTCTCAGTGGTATGTAACAAAGCTGAAAATGTCTCCCTACTGAGCTTTCCACAACTTTTGGGAGAGTCAATGATAATATCATTCCAGCTTTTGAGCCAGGAGCAAAAGGAATACTAATATCAAACACTTTCCTGATCCATATTTCTAATAGGCTCAGCATATTTCTCTCTTAAACGAATCCCCTTCTCAGGATGTTTCACATTAACAATCATCCACCACTGCCTGATCATTTGCAACCAGTCTTTTGTACCCTCGGCACCCTGGTTGGTGGACATTGCAGTAATAGTTTTATCATCAAAAAGCACTACAGCATAATTAACATTATGTCGTTCAAAACTGTTTGGATAGCACACTCGAAAGGAAAGTCCTGGAGCGTGCTTTACAAGCTGAATTTTCTGGTCCTGATAAATTCTTCTGGCATCCTGAAATTTACACAACTGAATTGTGTTAACATCGTTCATTGATGGGTAGATGAAAGTACTATCTCTCTCGTTTAACCAATTGTTTCTTAAATTCTTCAACAGATGTACTGTATCAAAGAGTAAAAAGCATTTCTTCTGATTGCCACAAGGGTTAGTGATAAAAGGATGGATCACACTATCACTACTTAACAGTTTGTAACACTTAACATTAACCTTAGCATAGTCTGCAATAACAGCCTGCTTCATGAAGTGTGTGTAAAACATTCATTACTGACTGATAGAGAAAATCAGCATCCACATTTTTACTGGCAGTAAAGCTACTACATCTTTCTGTTTTGACAAATTAGATTTAATCATGAATGTCTGAACAGTGGTTGATGATGTCAGGTCCAATGAATTCCTTGCCATGCCAACCATTTTGTTGCCTTTGTATGTAATTTTTGGTTTAACATATATTTCATCTAACAACAGACATACGAGTTAGGCGGCTTCGGTGGCGTAGTCGGTAGCATGCTGAGCTTCTATGCCCAAGATAGCGGGTTCAAACCCGGCCGAAGCCGTCGGATTTTTTAAGAGCGTTATAAGTCTCTCAGTATGCCTTCCTTCGGAGGGGAAGTAAAGCCGGCGGTCCCATGTCATAGATTTATGGCATGTTAAAGAACCTTCCACTAATTGCACCTGTGTGAAGCTAAATTGGATAGGTTAGGAATGTAAACAACGCTCTTAGGTTACTACGTTCGTTGCCAAGAGCCGACTGCGGTGGTGTCTAGTAGCTAAGTTCTGAATTTGGCCTAGTAGTCGTTGACGGTGGCGCTTGGCGGCAAAAGTAGGAACTATTTGAAAAATTCTAAGTTGCAGTACTTAAACTAAAAAACAGATAACACACACAGTCATCACAATTAACACCGGTTATCAGACAGATTCTACACACACCCAAAGTACACGGGGCTACATGACCGCGTTGTCGCAGCCCCTAAACTTAAGAACCAACCAACCAACCAAGACATACGAGTTTTTCATGGGCTTCCAGGGCATCACATTTTACTTTTAGATATTTCTTAAGTGAACCATTAACTTCTGAACTAATGCTAGATAAAGTGAACGTTTTGAGATAAGAGGGATGTGGCAACACAAGAATTTCCAAATTCCTCAGAAATCTGTAAGCAGCAGGAAATGAATAAAAAAAGATGCAGGCAAAAACTAAAGTATCAACAGAATATCTCCTCTGATTGGAAATTTGAAGTGCAAGCTGTTCACTAATGAAATTCAGTGCAGCTTTCATTCTGCTTTATTCACATCAACACACTCTTTAAGAACAGCCTGGATATGTCTAATTTTATCCTTAATTGTAACATCTTTACCTTCAAGAGTGTTTACTGCTGTTAACAAATTAACCAGTTTAGAGTAAGAGTTACATAAAAGCTCTGGGCCTAAAATACATGAAAACTGCCCTACCTCAATATTTATACCATTAACAATAATGCTAACTTTTAACTCTTAACAATGGTCACAGTTCTTTTAAGGGACGCACATTCACTGAAATCTACATTCATAAAATACAATTTCTCACTTTTACCTCTGACTATCCAATCTAAATGATTATATATTGATTCATTATTTAAAATCTGATCTAAATTTGAAATTTCATCATCTGACAGCCAGTGAGTATATTTCCTATTTTCGTTCTCAATATAAGATTTCCTTCTTTCCTCTGGATCTTTACGATGAACACGTTTGTCTGCAGTAAGGTACTTTGGTAAATTTGGAAATATTGATGGTACGGCATCACTTGTCAGATCCAATTTCTTGCGTGGTACCAACAGTTCAGAACCTAAGCAAAAAAGTGTACCCATTTGTTGTTGTAACAACATGTTCATACTAGCAATAGATTAATTTTTCAGTGTTAAAATAATGCCAAAATCATTTAACGAAGGTTAGGATTTATAAACTACATTTATTTCTACACTTTAAGCTATCTTTTAATCTTACTTAGCTTCAGGGAAAAAAAAGGCAGCTCATTCTCAATATTCCCTACCCAAGGAACACTACAAATTCAGGCTCAGTTATTATCCTTTTAATTACTTGTAAGCTTGTTCTGTATCACATAAGACTCACTACCGTACTATAAAGCTGAACAACAACAACAACAACAACAACAACAACAACAACAACAACAAGAAAGACAAAAGCAGGACTCACCATCAGCACGGGTTGCTCTGATTTCTCCCACAACTTGATATTCAGGAAAATGAATGATGCATACTCCCGTATTCCTAATAACTGATAAACTTTCCCTTGGTATTTTCCTCTTCCATAGATTAACTCTTTCCTTGTCGGAAGGAAATGAAAATATTGGTGTATATCCACCCGTGTAGTTGGATTTGCATCCTGGCACACAACAACTTCTTGGCATAGTGACACTTGCTTGTTTTCACACACACACTTCTACTAACAGCACATTGTATTTACCCAAAACAGTGCTATACAGTAAATATTCAATTATTATATACAACAAGGAGCAATATATCCTCTGAATTAACTCAACTCTCCTCGTGGAGATAGCATACCCAACCTAAACGGCATAGTCTCACTATTTCAATTACAGTTATTTATGTGCATCGTGATGTGATTTACGATAGTTAAAAAAAGGCATTTAACATACTTAAAAATAAATAATTGACTCTCAACAACCCCAATAATTCGCAAAAAGCTTCCAATAACTTCGCATTACACCTACAAATACAACTCGAAACATTCGCCCTAATCGATCAGCTGATTGTCTTCGCGCGCTTCCTGCAGTACGGCCTGTTACAGTACGAAGGCAGTGCTGGTATACACTATTTAGCTTTGATTAGTTTCGTTTGATGAAAGTTGGGATAAACTGTCGCTCATCTGTAATTTTTTAGTGTCTTCTGTATGTCTGTAAAGTCCAGTTCGCGTTAATGTACTGCAATCGTATGTAAATTTGTGATAATACGCTTAATATGGACTCGTTCGTTTGTGTGATGATAGTCCAGTCAACCGATGGCATTGTGTCATTTACTTCGGTTGTTGAAGTACCTATGACTAAAGCATAATAGAAGTGTCTCAAGAATATATACCGCAATGATTTGCTAGTTAGTGACAATATAATAATAGCTTAGTACACTTCAGAAGTGTCGAACTTAAGTAAGTAAAGGGAAAACGCAATGAGCATCTACGGCTAGACCAAACCATTGACGTTATCATGAACGCTCAGCAATATGTGCCTCCGTAAATCCTTACCAGTCTGGCAGATGTTCTACACTGCCTTGTATACACGCCAAATATTACAGTGAACTTCCGTTTTATGGGTTAAGGAAGATGTTCCCCCTGTGCCAAACAGTGAACTCATTGTGTTCCGTCACTATTCATACTTTTGTGATTCTTACAGCTTGCAAGTTATTTTTTATTATGATGTGTGGAATAAAGTGTTGTGAGTACTTTGCCAATTATGTACATATATTGCGAGATGGTGTGCCGCGATAATTCCGTAAGAGGGAGATGGTGCTTTCCAACCTATAGTGCTTTACTAAATCATCTATTTCCAGCGTACAACTATTCCAAACGGTAACAGCGAATGTTTAATAGATTAGATGGTAACATATTATCGTGTCCCTTGTGTATAGCCAGCCAACTCCGCACAGGCCATGGAGGCCCTGGGAGTAGTGGAAGGTAGAGGCTTCCACTTTTTGTGACATCGGCACTAGATGGGATGGAGTTGTCAGATCCACGCCCGGCCGTCTTTGCTCCCAGGAATTGTCCTGGTACTCATTCTGTTGTAGTCTGAGTGAACCCCAGGGCTATTTGCGTTTCCGAAAGTGGTAGGTCTGTTTCTAATATCCACTACCTGGGTGGGGATCGAACCCACTCCCTTTCAGTTTGAAGCTCAGTGCCACTACCGACTGCGCCACGCAGCCCCCTCCTTGTGTATAGTATTCTCCATAATTATGTTCTGATATCCACACGACGACTTCAATGCATATTTCAATCAACTAATTCGGTGTGATGTTTTACCCGAGATTTTAGACAATTCCACGAGAGGTCTTAATTGAATTGTATCTCTATGGCGTTGGTTCGATTATTTCAGGCAACTATTCTCATTCCGATTGTGTACACAAATACTCTGCATGTTCTGGGACAGCACTTCAGTAACCGGGTACTTTCTTCTCTCCTTCTTCAGAATCCGTTTGATTTATTGCTAATAATATTAATCTATAATTACTGAACTTAAATACAAATCGTGATAATTCGCCAAAAAGCTTCTTATTCAACCACAGAAACAGTGAGACAATAATTGTAGCTGCCCCTTGGGTGAAGACGAAGAAATCTATAATTCGAGGCCAGCACTATATAGATAAATTAATTCAGGTAAGTCTAAATTATTGATGCATATTTCTTCGGAACCTAGTTTCGTCTTGTGATATCTTTTATGCTCTTAGGTGAGTAAAAATAATAATTTTCACGAACTGTGACAAGCCCGATGACATGAACTTAGCTATTGGTAGGGCAATCATCGCCGCCATGTTTTTTTGTACATTAAGGTCTGAGGATTATAGTTGGTCTTGGTCATAGGGTCTCCTCATAACGCGG
This sequence comes from Meconema thalassinum, assembly GCA_946902985.2. Lineage (NCBI taxonomy): Eukaryota > Metazoa > Arthropoda > Insecta > Orthoptera > Tettigoniidae > Meconema > Meconema thalassinum. Next base: position 347,141,725 of record OX336392.1, read on the forward strand.
AATCCAAACCACTGGAGCCCAAATGCAATTATAGGGAATATAATCCCGTCCACCTTGATGGGAGGCAAGCAACTTAATCTCACAGTGAATTGACTATGCCGAAAATGGTTATAGCGAACTGTTACTTAGGGTTAAATATTCTCTGTGTGTAATTCTCAAGTATAGTTTATATAAATTATAGATGGAAAACGTGATTTTTTTTATGCCAGTGAATTGCTCTTACCTCTGAATATTGAACAAATCACAGTGAAATTCAATTAATACACCTGTAGGCCGATATGAGCAAAATATTTTGGTACCCCTTACTCGCAATAAGTTGTATAAAGAATTCAAATAATAGCATCAAAGGAGTTTATAAATTTATGTAATTATTAACCACTGCCAGTATTATGATCAAATCTGGACGGTACCGGTACATTCTGGTTTGTACCAGAGTGAATTAGGTAAGGAAAACACTTGAAAAAAATAAACATCAGGTACGGTACATCATGAAAAAGCGGGAGTCAAATTCCTTTTACATCATTCTTGAAACAATCTGGAAATGAGTTACCATCTCAGCTGGAGATAATACAGACTTTTCAAAGACAAAAACCTCATATAGTCAAATCTTTCACACTTATTTTGCATATTAAATTATATCCTTTTCCTTTTTAATACACCCGTGGAAACAGAATATAAGCTATTTTAGTTAGAGACACCAAGGAGTTATTGCGCAGAATAACTTCTCCAATTTAAATATAATTAACGACTACCGGTAATTGGATTCAATGTAGCATTGTTCAGGGTGAAACAAATTTTTGGTTGATAGCCGTACATTAATAGAAAATAACCTCCCTTTCCTTTGTTAAAAGTATGCCTGTGAAATTGACGAGGAGGCTGATCCATAGGGAATACGTGGTTGGGGTGACTATTAATTAGGTTCCAGAACCAATCAAAGCTAGTAAATACTAGAAAAAACACAAACAAAATTATATTATACTCCTTTAGCGTTGATCTAGTGGTTAAAATTCCAATAAAATGGCGTGATCTTTTAGTTGGATACTTGGACAAATGTAGTGGAAGGAAGAGTTATCAACAGTTTTCAAATTAAAAGTGTTTAAGCAGACAGAAAACTATTTTTGTACGCAATCATCATAAAACAGTCGAAAAAAGTAAAAATCTAAAACTCCGGAGAAATTCGTATAAATGAAAACAAACAAACAATCAGACTTTGAAATCTATTTGCATAATATGGTATATGGAAGGATTCAGATTATATTTTACATCAATAGAAAAAGAAATGTGATTCTTCAAGTTTCTGGTAGGAGGAGAAATAATTACTAATGGTTTGGTACTAATAGTTATAATTTGAATAACTTCAGCTTTTTTCATGATACATAACAACAGTTTCTTAACATGTAATTAAGCGTGTGAACATCGAAGTTCTGTAAGAAACGTAACAATAACGTTAGCAGTCAGAGTTGTGAGTAAGACCCAAGACTTGTGCAGTTCTGCTTGCAAGTACCGGTAATTTCTGCTTGGTCATTTGCTTATTACACAGTATTTGTGATACACCTAGGTAAAGCTGCTACATTTATTTTCTAGAAGACGCTCTTGTAAAATTTAGTTTGAGATAGCAAATAATTGAAGCATTTATACCTACGAGACTAATATTTTATAAGTATGCAAGAGTTAGAAGACTATGTTGTGATCCATGCAGTCCAGTTCAAAGATTATATTGCTCCAAATGTAAATGACAAATGTGCCAGGATGTAAACAGTTTCAATATTCTCTGTGATTTTGATTTGGCTAAGAAATTATTATTAATTTAAATTTAAGGGTGAAGTTAACGATTTCACGTAATTTGGTATGGTGGTAGTGGTATTCTTATCAGCTCACCTTAACTGATCTATTGGGGAGAGCAAGCAGAAGCTACAATACTTGCCTTGCAGAATTCTTGTTAGACAGATAATCTCCATATTGCACTCCATAAAATAACCATTACAACCTTCTAAAGATTTTTTTGCTATGGGAAACATACATAATACCCATTTGACATTCCTGAATTATTATTGCATTTCAGCTGACTGCTAAGTTTTAGAATAGCTTTATTTGAACACATTGACAGAATGTTGAGATAACTCTTAACCAACAGTATCTCATACATAGCCTATGTTTTACAGTGTTGGTAGCCTGCTCCCAACTTAATAAACATGATTATGTTCACTTAAAATATTCATTATCATGATGTCCATTTTTTGATAGTTTTCTTAATCAACATTGTATAAGTATATATTAAAATTACATCGCATTTATGTTACATTTAAAAAGTATACATCCAATGTTTAACTAGGTATTTGAGGCCCACTGAAATTTAAAAGACACAACAGACTCTTAATAGAAAAATCGTTCACGATGCCTGCTCATAAATTGAGTTAGCATCAAAACGCACTGCATTAAATGTACAATTTCATGCACATTTAATATCTCTTCAACGATATTGATAAGTGACATTGAGAGCGATAACCAACTGTGTTGGAAAACACAATGTTTAGTAAGAGTGAAGACCAAGTATACAGACCAGATTTGTTCAAAATCTAACACCATCTGCATGCCAATGCTAATACAAGGTATTCAAAGAACAAGAAGAACAAGGTATTCAAAGAAAGAACAAGGCGAATGAACTTACTTGAACTTAAAAAGAGGTCTGCATTTTATAACTTCCGAACACAAGTTGTAATGGGAATATTCTAAAAAATATATTTACGTACTAAAAGTTCACAATGTTATATACGGTACCAATGTGTTTAATTAATAATACGTACCAGTAATTGATCTTTCCGACTAATAGCTGAGTATCACTATCAGGGTCATACGTAGTAAAATTATCTCATCATTTTATCACAATTACTGACTTTATCTTCTGTAAACTGAATACTGAACACACTATACAACAATATGACAGTCTTAAGAATAAAGTTACAGGCTTCTCCAGTTATGTAAGCTGACTGGTGCACATACGGTACGTTTGATTTTTATAGCTGGTAAGTGACACAGGTACATTAATAGTAAAATAATGCGAATAGGACAAATTTTACAGTGATGACGATTAAAGAGGCTGATGTTTCTGAATTAGTAGTTCATTTTAACATTTCTTTTCTATATAATGTCAATGTTTATTGTGAATTTTATAATAGCATTAATTCAATACGGTACCGTATACAGAGTTTTGATATATAAATAATGCTCATATGAATTATTACTTGAAATCTAGAAATAGAATTTATTGCTGCAAGATGGCCATATTACATATTACATAACTTATGTGTACACGTAGGACATATATACAGTCATTCACTCAGTTCTTAGTCCTTGCTATATGCCACAATTGACATGGTTCTGTTGGGGCATGTAGTGATATAGTACCGTACCTCCCACATACTTCCTTGCACAGCTCGCATGTATAGCTCACATCTGGGTCATGGAATGACTTCCGTGAGCAGACTTTGTGGTGGAACCCGTGGACTGCTAGCCTCGTCACGACGTGTCTCATCTCAGATTGTGTTTGCATCCATCTTCTGTCCATCATCGCTTCTGTTGCGTAGAATTCCGTTGGTATGTCTAGTCTTATGTTTTGCAGGTCTTGGAGCAATTTTCTAAAAACAACAAGCTCCAGTTGCTTAACTGGCAGATGTTGGGACCTGCATGAGAATGGATTCTGATGGTCTGGTTCGATCAGACACGGCTGTGGGTACTCCGGATTATAACTCCTCAGAGGCGCTGCAGTCGCAAGATGGCGAGAGTGTGTATGGTCGCGAGTGCGACTGGTGGAGCGTGGGAATCTTCCTCTACGAGATGCTGGTCGGAGACACACCGCTTTATGCCCTGGCCCGTGCTGACAGTGAGGCCCTCGCCAGATCCATCGCAGAGGTGACTGACCGACCTCGAGAAGGATAAGACGACGAAGGAGCTAGAACACAAGGAATTGATGGCCAAACACCGTTCAGAGTTGGCCAGCAAGGTGAGCTCTCTCAACTTGACGAGGGAGAGAGAGATGGACTTTAAGAAGACTGTTGACCAACTGCTTAAGGACAAAGATGATTTAAATCACCAAATTAATATAATGCAAGATGAAATAACAAAAGCCAATTATGAAGAATTTGAAAGGTTGCGTAAGCAACTGAAGCCAGAACAGCTGCTTAAAGCACAGGCTGTCAAAAGCTGGCTGAGATCTTAAACCGCAAGGATATGAGCAACACTGGTCGAGGAAAGAATAAGGTGTCTTCTGCTGATCTGAGGGAACGGCAAAAGGAATGTCGGAAACTTCAACAGGAACTTACTCAGGAACATGACAAGTACGCAGAGATGTCTGCCGAGTGGCAGAAGGAGCTACGGTAACTCCGGTCTCAGGCTCAAGAAGACAACACAGTCAAGTTGCGATAACAGATGGAGATCGACTCAAAGGATTCTGAAATAGAGCAACTTAAAGTAAACTGGCGTCCCTGTCATGTGACACGGCTTCAGTCAGCAATGGAGGTGCAGATTATGAGGATGAGCTGGGTCAAGATTTGAGGCTGGAGGGCTGGCTCTCTGTCCCTAATAAACAGAATATATGACGTCATGGTTGGAAGAAGCAGTATGTAGTCGTGTCTTCCAAGAAGATAATATTTTATAACTCAGAGTGATAAGTAGAACACTGATCCTATTACTTGAAATCTGATATTTTGTATCTTCGCTACTTCATGTCATTAGAAGGATATTTAAACATATTGTTTGTTTTCCATTTTTGTAATCCTTCTCACAATTTGTGTATGATCAAAGATAGTTTAAATCTTAACACGTCAATATTACTTGTAAAGAGCGAGTTCTGCATTAATTCATATTCCACAAAATTGCAGTATCATGGCTACGGGGATCTTGCAACTATAGATTTTATTGCTGTTCGTAGCCATCAACAAGCTCCTGTTTTTGAAAATATATGGTCTTTGCATTTCGGGGTCTTTATTTCTCATGTCATCACATTCAAATAATTTGTATTTCATCATAATTGTATGGCTAGAATTCCCCTTTAAATATTCAAATTGAAAATAGTACAGCTTTGCATAGGATAAATGTGATGAAAGTATGACCATAGTTTTAATTTGCCAATTATGTGTTTTGAACGGTATTTAGTTCATTTCTGTCACTTGCAGTGTGGGACACTTTGTAAGTCCAGCACAGAATACTCCTTCTATTCTTAAGCTATCACCACAGTCCTTTCGCTCTCTATACAGACGCGGAGATTTTGTCCAAGGCTTCTTGTACTTCCTTGAAAATAGCATCAGCGTCTTGTTCCGCACTTATCTGGAAAAGAATAAAATGAATAGTAAATTTGACATATAAGTAGGGCTAGAATTTTTATGTAACATCAACATGCAAAATATGTGTATATTTACAGTATGTAATAATATTAGGTGAAATATATAATATTACATATTTTTTAAATTATGTAATATTAATTTAATTTTTGTATAAATTATATCTTCTTCTTCTACTTCTATGTGCCCTGCCCATTCTCCCGGACGTTGGCGATCAATGTGGATAGTGTTTGACTATATTAAGCAGAGCGGTAGAGCTGTTCAATAGATCATGTTCCAGTCCAATCTTGAAGATTCCGAAGACAAGACGTCCTTTTCCTTCAAAAGATATCTTACACATGATATTACTTGAAGATTCCTCATTCTGTTCTGGTAAAATAATTAACTAAGCATGTCCACATTATACCAAATTTAAATAAATCCCATTATTATATTTGAGAAAATCCATATCAACTCAAGAATAAGTATTGTGAGGGTCGCTGTTTGGTTGCGGGGTGGGAGGAAATATAACAATTGCCTATCTGAACAACACGTTGAAAAGTAGATTCTCAGGCACTCACTGGACAAATGAAATAAATTAAGTCTAGCCGCTGAGTCTCGACAGAGTGCGATGCGAATTCTCATTCCCTTATCTCCAGTAATTCCTTGAATGGCTTCTTTCGTTTTATACAGGCTTAGATCCTCGATCTGTAAGTCAGGGCCTGGCAGATAATATTCCCCCTCCTCATCTATTCCTAACTCATCTGTTCCATTCAATACTTCTTTAAAATACTCCCTCCAACGCTCAATCACTCTCTTTGTCTCAACAATAAGATTTCCAACTTTGTCTTAACACATATTGCATCTGGCTTGAAATCCTCTCTTCTCTTCTTTTATTACTGCATACATTTGTCTATAATCCTTTATTCTTGCCAATTCCTCCACCTTTTATGTTCTTCCCTTCTTCCATTCCCTTTTATTTCTTGTACACATGCGCTTTGTCACTCTCCTTGCCAATGTATTGAACCCATGTACCATCGGTTCAAGGGGTCGAATCCATGTATTATGGTAAAAGAAGGAAGGAAAGATACAATCTTCAGTGGAACATAGAAAGATTTTATACAAGAAGACTGGTTTAATGTTGTGCAATAGTGAGGGCCCAGGTGGCTCCAGGAAATGATATCACGCGTGACGCACCGAGAAGGAGCGATCATGGCTATAATTAGAACAAGAGGAACTTTCCGTCAGAGTGACAGAGAGAAGGTTTCGGAAATTGAGCTGACGTTGCAGTAAAATGGCAGCCGCGCTGTTATGCAAGAAGAGGAATAATTAGATTTAAGCCATTTGCGAACATAAAAGTAACAAAAGAAATACTGTGCCCGTTTAGACCGGAGTCCGCACGACCACATATGCATTTTACCAATAATCAGTCAGCACGAGAGTCAAAATATCCCGGAGCGCCAGATGGGTTAAAGCAAATCGCAAAAACGACATCAAATTAAAAAAATGCTTTACTGATTTTTGGCTCAATGCAACAATAAGGATAGAAGGAGATTGAATTGGGTATGACACATCTGGTAAAATTATCTCAGTTTATTTTAAAGTTAAAATCTGACTGCAAAGATACTCAAAGCAGCATCATCCACGTGTGGCGATCCACACTCTTATTTACACACAATATAGAGAAATTTTCCAAACACATTTGACAATCTTTTTGGAAACACAAGTCCGATTAATAGTCCTGTGGATTGTGTTCCAAAATTATTAATATTTAATTCCAGTTCAAAGTTAATTGTCTATACTGGAAATATCGTAGATCACTGTTTGACTATTTACATGATATTAACACTCGTAGAATAAATGTTCATAGAATTTTTAAACTTTCACTTGTTTTTCCAGTTTCAAAAATATATCGTCGAAAATATTATCATCATTGAAGCAACACAAATTATTTACATATATTAATAACATCTGAAAAGTATTTGACCTTGAGCATAGCATCGAAGAACTGTGCGAAGCACAAAAACAATTAATTGTTCTTCTGACATTAAACATTCGAGAAGTGACTCGATTATGAACTTCAAGTTCCTAACAAAATACATGATTTCTGAATCATCAACTTGATCAATAAATGGTTGAACCATTCAACTATTCAATTTTCCACTTGGAATCATTATTATAAAAATATTTATATTCATGGCCATTTTTAGCAACTTTCACAACTTGCAATTCTTCGACAGAATGCGGAAATTAGAATTGTAGTTTCGTAATGAATTCATTTAGTTCATGGCACTAGGATTGAAAATATCCTTCAAATTATTCGTGGTTAAAGAATTATTTTTAATTGGCAGTGGCCCATTCTATTATTTGTGTAAGAACACAATATTACAACAACCACGGCAAAGGTCTTCCTCTGAAGAAGAATAAACTACTATCATGACAAATCCGGGTTCTAGCAAAATCAAAGTCTAAATGGAATTCGTAAACAAGGTTGAAATAAGAACTGATGGTTTTAAAGAAATAACCTTCGGGTCATTCATCCGACGAAATGTGTAGTTCCAATACTCCTACTATAAACCTGAGCCATCGAACCTGCTATTTGATTGATGCTCGAAAAAACCTCTTCATTCCTGCGACTTAACATGCGCACCTGGGAATGGCATTTCAACTACTCCACACATAAATTATCTTCCCAAAATTTATACAATAAATCAAGACTCTGCTTGTTATCAACACTGGAAGATTAATAAACTTACAAGTTTATTTTATTTTACCATTCAGTTCAACCCGTGAATTTACCATACTTATGAAAATCTTTATTTCACCTTCGAGTGTATTTACGTCATGATTTTATATAAATACAAAAATATCCTATTTGATACAATTATCATTTGCTTCCCGTTTCATGCCTCTCCGTGTTATCTGAAAAATATACTTTGCTCAATGCAAATATCAACTGTTCAACCAGAACTGAAATGTTGGTTGAATGCGGGCTTGCGCTAACCACTCTCCTTCGGAAAATCTCCTGTTCCAAACTAGAAATGATTAAACTACTTCACAGGCTCTTTCTCAATACATATGATTATTAGAAAATATAATATCCAAGAATTATTTAGAAAAATTATAAAAATTATTATTATTATTATTATTAGTGGATTATTATTATTATTATTACCATCTTGATCCCACAAAGAAGCCAAATGGTTTTGACCTACCAAGGAACCTCTGGTGCCGTATCAACAGGTTGAGGACTGGACATGGGTGTTGTAATTATTTCAGGTACAAGTGGGGCTGGATCAGTTCACCAATGTGTGAATGTAACTTAGAAGAACAGACGATTGAACACCTGGTCCTACGCTGTCCTCTTCATTCATACCCTGGAATTCCTGACGACTTGTTTGATCTCACACCTAGTCTAACCGAATGGTTGAAAAGGAAGGACTTTAAAGTTTAATTTTGTCTTATTTGTATTCTGTATTGTATCACCATACGATTAAATAAATAAATTATTATTATTCGTTATACCATTTTAAATATATTTAATTATCATCTCATTATGTGAGAATCCACATGTTCGAACCTTCGAATATGGAAAAAATATCCATTCCTCAACAAAAATAAATTTAACTTTTACAGTTACATCGGCTGATTACCGTGATTTCCCAAAAATATGAAATATTCAAATAAATGCTCGAAATGCTCGGTCATCGATCCTAAACTGTTCTGAGTGTTGAAAATGCTCAGAATAACTCTAACAAGTCTTGCGTAAATCATTGCAAGCTTTAAATACGACGAAAAATAAAATGTGTTGGTCATCTGCAGAAAAATAGTTTGTTCCAATTAGCTAGGCATAATATAATTCAAATGTGGCTTACATTTCTTGATGGTCTTGAAGTGTAGTAAACCTGGTCTGTACCAGATTTATCCATAGACATGCCCTATCGGACAAGCACGTATAATCCTTGTATCCGCCGCCATCATATACCCACAATCCGTCTAGTCAGACATAGTGGTAGTATCTTTCGACGTTTGAATAAACTGTGGTTCCATTTTAATATGGGCTTCTATCAAAGCCATAACAGTTTGTTTAAATAGGGTCAGATCTAAGTGATCTCTTCTTAGATATGTCAGTTGTAACATAACTCACTGTAATCTTATCAGTACAAGAAAAACACTGACAGTCTAAGCAATTAACGGCTGTTCTGAAGATCGTTCCCTGGGCATGGTTTGTTAATATCACCATCTACCATGCGCTAGGCAACTTGTAGTTTCCCTTGCGTAGACTAATGAACGCCACCGTTATAGACTAGTCTTCAGTGTACTGACAGATCGAAGTGGTTAACTAGTTACAAATATGAAAACTGACTTGAAATGGATTTAAATATCCAAGTATTAAGTTATTACTGGACTGTGACAAAGTACTAATTTCTAGACAAAGTCTAGCATATGTCCTTGTAGAAATATAAATATTTCCACCAATGTCTGTAGAAAATCAATCACCTCAGTGATTCTCCTCGCCGTAAACTTACTAAGTTCCAACTCGTAGCGCAGCACTTTTCGTGACTATCACGACTTGAAAAGAACTTCTGCGTAGATCCGGCAACCATGTGCCTTGGCTCAGCGTAGATGCAACTTGCTCGCCAAGTGCTTGTGTTAGAATGAGCTGAAGTTGCTTCGGCCAGCTGGCTTTTATTCAAAACTGTCAGGGTCACGCGTCATCACCTGATATCTAGAAATCCTCATATCTCTTGAATCCCTGGTCCGATTTACTTGATACTAATTGCATTCTCTTTCATTTGGCCGTGCCAGTAATCTGATCCCAGTCTCAAGTCTCTACTCCATGGTTAACTATTTAATCAATAAATAGCCTCAACCTCTGCTGTTACTCGCTACGTCACTTGACATCCAACTATCGGTAAATTATTTCCAAATGCTTCGAGAAGCAATGTAGCGCGATATTCAAATATCTCAACTTTCAAAAGCGGCTACAGCCTTTCCCTTGATATCTAGGTGTCTGAATCTTGGAATACCCATTCCTAGAGTTGGGCACATCCACACCACACCTAGCAAAAAATAAAAATTGAAAAATTTTTATTTTTCCTATCTACACATTAAATCATCTGGTTCTTGAATAATATATCTTCAAATTCGATGCATTGTAAGTTCCCACGATGTTACCAGTTCGTGTATTGGCTACTTCACAGCTTCCATTGTTGTTTACTTCCACAATACGATAGGGTCCAGCGTAAAGGCTTGCAAATTTCGAGTATACTCGATTTTGCACGTCAGAGGGTGTAGGTCTTTTCACTAAAACCAGAGTTCCTACGCGCAAGGGTCTGCGAAAACGCTTTCCTCTCACTCTGCGCTCTCTCTTCTCAGCTTGGCTCCTTAACTTGTCTAAAGCTAGAGTTTCCCTCATCTGACGACTTGGTTCAATCTCAGGTGGAATAGAGATGATTCGATCCCATAATCGTGTTGGTTTAATTCCATGATGAAGCAACATAGGAATCTGTCCAGTACTCTCATGAATTGTAGAGTTGATGGATTCGGATGCTAAAGAAAGAACATCCATCCATTTCCAATGCTCATTTGGACAATAGAGGCGGCAAAATTTTGCTATCTCAGCCATCACGCGTTCCGCTGGATTGCTCTCTGGATGTCTAATAGAACAAAACAATTGTCTAATCCCAAGATTATTCATGATGGTTCGAAATTCTAAAGATGTGAATTGAGGTCCACGATCTGATAAAAGGAATTCCGGTTTGCCTGCTTCCGAAATTACGCTGTCTCTAATTCTCTTCGCACAATACTTTGCGTTGGCCTTCTGAATTGGATGTAACATGGTGTATTTGCTGAAAACATCCATGGTCACCAAAATATATCGGTTACCTCTTTTAGACTTTGGGAGAGGACCATATAAATCAGTCGCGAAGATTTCGCAAGGCTTAGAAGGAATAATAGGCCTTGGTAATTCTCTCAATAATCTAGAATTATGTTTACTCCTTTGGAATAAGTCGCATTCTCGAATAGTGTTTCTGACAGTTTGTCGCATTCGCTCCCACGAAAATTTCTCTTGAATCATGTTGACCGTCTTATCTACTCCAGCATGACCTGCGATTCTATGTGCCATCCAGATAATGGGTTTTTGCAATCGCGGAGGTATCACTACTCTCAGCTTCGTATGGTCGGGATCTGCAAACTTGTAGATTAAACCATCTAACATCATAAAATCTCTGGAAATTCTTTCAGTTTCCACAAAATCATCATCATTTGGATCCATGTTTCCCTGTAGAAAACGAAAAATGTTCCTAAGACGTCGGTCTCTCCTCTGGGATAAATGCAATAACCTTAACCTTCTCAAGGTATCTTCATCCTCCTGCGTCAGGTTAACTTGAAAAATCTTAGATGCAGACTCCACTGCTCTACTCAATAAATCAGCTCCCACGTTCAACTTTCCAGGAGTGTGTTCAATAACTAGGTTGAATTGCTGAATAAAAAGTGACCATCTAGTTATTCTATCGCTGGCAAAGTTTGTTCTCAAAATGAACTCCAATGCGTGGTGATCAGTCCTCACAATGACTGAATGTCCAATTAACATTTTCTTCCACGACTCCAATGCGAATATTACAGCAAGTGCTTCTAACTCTGTGGTGTAATAATTCCTCTCTGATGGACGAAGTTTCCTGCTAATGAACGCCAGGTAATGTCTCTTGTGGTCTTCATCTTCTTGAAGTAGAATAGCTCCAGTCCCTACGGTGGATGCATCAGATTATATGATGAAATTCTTGGTAAAGTCAGGATACTCCAATTTCACACTGTTTACCAATAACCTCTTGGCATCTTGAAATGATTGTTCACAATCTTTATCCCATTTCCATTTATTTCCTTTCTTTAACAATTCCTGCAATGGCGCAACTGTTTTGGTGAAGTTTGGACAATGCCCTGCAAAGAATTGGCATGTCCCGAGAAAACTGCGGACATTCTTCACTCTAGTAGGTCTAGGGAAATTTGCAATAGCCTGTATCTTGGTCTCATTGGGACGGTATCCTTCTCCATCCAAAATATGACCCAAAAATTTTATTTCCTTTCGAAAGAACTGACATTTTCGAAGGTTTACTTTGAAGTTCGCTTTTCTCAAATCTGCGAATAACATCTGAAGATGTAACAAATGTTCCTCCTTAGTCTCGGATGCAATTAAGATATCATCAATATAACGAATTGCTATCTCTTTTACTTCAGGACTCAAATTTTGTTCCAGTGCTCTGATCAAAACGGATCCAGATGTTTTGACTCCAAATGGTAGACGGCGGAACACATATGTCTGCTGGTCAAACATAAATCCTGTAAACTTCTTAGAATCTTCACTAAGCCTAATATGATGGTAGGACGAAGTGAGATCAATATTAGAGAACCAGACCTTGCCTTGGAATTTCCTTAACAATTCCCTAATGATTGGTGGTCTGTCATACTCTGGCAGTAATCTTGAATTCAAATTTCGCGCGTCTAAACATAGTCTCAGACTTCCATCTTGCTTAGACACTACTGCTAATGGATTGACATAAGATGTAGTGTACTTTTCAATCACATTGTTGCTTTCCATTTCCTTGATAAGCACTTTTACTCTTTCTCGATGCTTTTCTGCTACTGGATACAATTTAGCATGAAAAGGTGCATCATCATTTACACGAATATGATATTCAAAATCTTTAATTTCACCAGGTTTAATATCAAAAATATCGTGATACTCTTCCAAAATCTTCCCTAGCTCTGGGGACTCCTTCTCAGTGTAGACTTCTCTCACTTCAGCTTCATGAAAAATCAGAGACCATTGAGCATCTCCCTCGATGTCTTCCTCATCTTTTCCCTCGAAGTTAATCTCTTCGGTATTCTTAAATCTGATCGTCTCTGTCTTCATATCTATCACTGCTTGATATTTCTGAATGAAATCCGCTCCCAATATCACGTCAAAAGCCATGTCCTTCATTACAACAAACACATGTCTGAAATCATGTCCTCCAATCGTAATACATAAGTACAATTGTGTTTTACACAGAGATATTTTATTGGGTATTATTCCTTGGATCTTAATTCCTGATACTGGAATCTCCTCTAAATTCTCTTTGAGCTTCCACAGAATATAAAGCTTCTCACTCACCAGACAAAGCATAGCCCCAGTATCGATCAAAGTATCGACAGGCATACCGAATACTTCGCATGATATGATTGGCATTCTAATTCTTGTACCCATTTCTTTTCATTCGTCATTCTGTTGAATTAAGTCATCATCTTCTGCTTGCCATTTAATAATTCTGGAAGTGAAAGTGTTCAAAATTCTATCTTCTACTGTGAATTCGAAGTTTTTTTTTCATTACCATTCCCCCGGGATTGTTGTGTTCCCGATGGACCTGGATCATTGGGCCTCTGCTCCAAAATTTGCAAGTTATCTTGGTGTCTTGCTTCCAAATTTTTCCTCGTCTCCTTGTTGAACTCTTCATTGGACTGACGAGTATCCACATTCCCTCTGTTATTGTAGTTGTTTCTACCATAATATCTTCTTTCCTGGTACCTTCCTTGACTATCTCGTGGTCTTCTCCATCGAGTATTGTATCGATTACCACCATCCGGTCTCGCATATGGTTTGTAACTGTATCTGTTACTGTACTGGTTCCATCCTCCTTTATTCGGATCTTCCCTCGGCGTTTTCTCTTCTCGCCCCTCTCGAATCTCTCGAGGTGTTTGAGAATAACTGTCAGCCATAACAGCATACACAGCGTTGTTATTCTTTACTCCCTTCTGATGGAAGAATTGAGCGTTCGTATGATCCAGCTTCTGTAATACTTCATCAAATTGTTCCATATTATAGATATCAGCAGCGATCAAAGTCCTCTGGACGTCTGCTGGAAATTGACGTATCAATGCAGTAATCAATTCGTTATCTGGCATCGGCGGATCTAAATGTTGGAGTTTAGAAAGCTGTCCAGAAAAGTACGTAGAGTATCGAGTAGGTTGTGACGTCGAGAATCTCTTCGAATATAACTCTGCTCTGACTTGCTGTTGGGTTTCCGGGGACCAAAACCTTTTCAATAGCCCACGAGAAAACTCCTCAAAAGTGGTTAGAGTGGATCTAAAAGCTCTGAACCAAAGAAGTGCAGGACCTTCCAAAAACTTCCCTATCACTCGGATCTGTCTTTCTTTAGGGATCTTAGAATCTTTCAGGTAATCACCTGCTTCTCTCAAAAATTCCACGGGTGTCACAGAATCTCGCCCTGAAAATTTAGAAGGCTTATCTTCTACATTCTTAAATACAGTTATGGGGTTGGATTGAAATACTGTCCTGACCTCATCCTGTCTATCAGTCTCTCTAGCTGCTCCTAGATTTATCTGTATCTGTTCCTTTCCCCTTACATTTGGCATTTTCAACAGATGATCAGACTGTTTCTCATCCTTGATTTGAGTTTTCATAGCCTCAAGTTCCTTCTGGTTTTCTTCTGCCATCTTCTTAATTGCTTCAGTTTCTTTACAAGTTTCCTTGACATCAGTGGATATCTGGTTCATAACAGCCTCATGACCTTTCAATGACCCTGTCATATCTGATATGTCCTTCTGAGTTGCTTGGATATCTTTGGCAATTACTTCAATATGGGATGACAAAGATTCCCTAATCTCCTTGATTCCTTCTTGGTTCTCCTGCTTGAGTGTATCTTTAATTTCATTGACAACTGTGGTTTTAATTTCAGTTTGTAACTCATTAATCACACCTTCTCTTATTTCTCCCATGACAAGTTCTTTGAATTGTTCCGTTAAACGTTGAACAACTAGAATTCCCATCTCATTACTCTCCTTCTTCACTCTGACTTCCAGGTCGATCATGTCTTCACCAACTTTCCTAAGACCATGTTCTATCCTATCAGCTAAGCTTTGGGATCGAAGATCGGCATCGCGAAATTTTTCGTCCATTAAACTTGCGTTAGTAGCTAATGAAGTTTCGAGCTCATGTGTTTTGTCGCATAATTTATTCATTTTACTCTCAAGTGTCATTTTCAAAATTTCAGAATTCTCTTTAAATTTACTTTCCATTGAATTAAATTTACTATTTAAATTTTCTTTCAAATTACCCTTTAAAGAATCAGAACTTTCTTTAGGTTTATCATTCAAATTTTCTCTAAGTTTATTTTCTAAAGAATCAGAATTTTCTTTAAGTTTATTTTCTAAAGAATCAGAATTTTCTTTAAGTTTATTTTCTAAAGAATCAGAATTTTCTTTAAGTTTATTTTCTAAAGAATCAGAATTTTCTTTAAGTTTTTCATCTAAACTTTCTTTCAAATTATCTTTTAACCTGCTTTCTAAAGAATCAGAATTTTCTTTAAGTTTTTTTTTCAAAGCCTCAGTATTTTCTTTCATAATGGCTGCTACACGCAGTCCAGCCTCTTTTGAACTCTCCTCCAAACTCCTCATCATCCTCATCATTTCTTCCATAATTTCAATTATTATTCAAAACTTAGGGGTATACAACAGTGGCTAACACAAGCTTATAACTAGAACAAGAAATATGAATAGCTAATTGGAACACTCTAATAAAATGAGATTTGTCCTAATGTCTACGTGATGGAAAAACAAAATTCTCTACTTTTACGAATTACATTTACCACAATATCACAAGAAAAATATGCAAGTTCTCAAATATCCTCCACCTGGATTCTAATAATGTGTATATCCAGTCATCGAACGTTTACTACTGAATTTACTTGACGCCCTAATGGTTAAGCCATTATCAAAAATAATCAAACCCATTCTAATTATTAACCAAGTTAAATTTTTAATTTTCCCCACTAATTGGGTTTCCTACTAATTTATTCATCCAAACCAGACATCTTTCAACTCCCAAAATATTTCTATAAAAATTATCACAATTTCAAATCGGCATGCGATTGACCATGTCTAAATCGATCCCCACGTTGGGCGCCATTTCTCTCTCTATCTTATTTTATGTGCCCGTTTAGACCGGAGTCCGCACGACCACATATGCATTTTACCAATAATCAGTCAGCACGAGAGTCAAAATATCCCGGAGCGCCAGATGGGTTAAAGCAAATCGCAAAAACGACATCAAATTTAAAAAATGCTTTAATGATTTTTGGCTCAATGCAACAATAAGGATAGAAGGAGATTGAATTGGGTATGACACATCTGGTAAAATTATCTCAGTTTATTTTAAAGTTAAAATCTGACTGCAAAGATGCTCAAAGCAGCATCATCCACGTGTGGCGATCCACACTCTTATTTACACACAATATACAGAAATTTTCCGAACACATTTGACAATCTTTTTGGAAACACAAGTCCGATTAATAGTCCTGTGGACTGTGTTCCAAAATTATTAATATTTAATTCCAGTTCAAAGTTAATTGTCTA
The DNA here is from genome assembly GCA_946902985.2 of Meconema thalassinum. NCBI lineage: Eukaryota > Metazoa > Arthropoda > Insecta > Orthoptera > Tettigoniidae > Meconema > Meconema thalassinum. The sequence continues at coordinate 347,158,452 of OX336392.1, forward strand.
TACTGGAAATATCGTAGATCACTGTTTGACTATTTACATGATATTAACACTCGTAGAATAAATGTTCATAGAATTTTTAAACTTTCACTTGTTTTTCCAGTTTCAAAAATATATCGTCGAAAATATTATCATCATTGAAGCAACACAAATTATTTACATATATTAATAACATCTGAAAAGTATTTGACCTTGAGCATAGCATCGAAGAACTGTGCGAAGCACAAAAACAATTAATTGTTCTTCTGACATTAAACATTCGAGAAGTGACTCGATTATGAACTTCAAGTTCCTAACAAAATACATGATTTCTGAATCATCAACTTGATCAATAAATGGTTGAACCATTCAACTATTCAATTTTCCACTTGGAATCATTATTATAAAAATATTTATATTCATGGCCATTTTTAGCAACTTTCACAACTTGCAATTCTTCGACAGAATGCGGAAATTAGAATTGTAGTTTCGTAATGAATTCATTTAGTTCATGGCACTAGGATTGAAAATATCCTTCAAATTATTCGTGGTTAAAGAATTATTTTTAATTGGCAGTGGCCCATTCTATTATTTGTGTAAGAACACAATATTACAACAACAACGGCAAAGGTCTTCCTCTGAAAAGAATAAACTACTATCATGACAAATCCGGGTTCTAGCAAAATCAAAGTCTAAATGGAATTCGTAAACAAGGTTGAAATAAGAACTGATGGTTTTAAAGAAATAACCTTCGGGTCATTCATCCGACGAAATGTGTAGTTCCAATACTCCTACTATAAACCTGAGCCATCGAACCTGCTATTTGATTGATGCTCGAAAAAACCTCTTCATTCCTGCGACTTAACATGCGCACCTGGGAATGGCATTTCAACTACTCCACACATAAATTATCTTCCCAAAATTTATACAATAAATCAAGCCTCTGCTTGTTATCAACACTGGAAGATTAATAAACTTACAAGTTTATTTTATTTTACCATTCAGTTCAACCCGTGAATTTACCATACTTATGAAAATCTTTATTTCACCTTCGAGTGTATTTACGTCATGATTTTATATAAATACAAAAATATCCTATTTGATACAATTATCATTTGCTTCCCGTTTCATGCCTCTCCGTGTTATCTGAAAAATATACTTTGCTCAATGCAAATATCAACTGTTCAACCAGAACTGAAATGTTGGTTGAATGCGGGCTTGCGCTAACCACTCTCCTTCGGAAAATCTCCTGTTCCAAACTAGAAATGATTAAACTACTTCACAGGCTCTTTCTCAATACATATGATTATTAGAAAATATAATATCCAAGAATTATTTAGAAAAATTATAAAAATTATTATTATTATTATTAGTGGATTATTATTATTATTATTATTCGTTATATCATTTTAAATATATTTAATTATCATCTCATTATGTGAGAATCCACATGTTCGAACCTTCGAATATGGAAAAAATATCCATTCCTCAACAAAAATAAATTTAACTTTTACAGTTACATCGGCTGATTACCGTGATTTCCCAAAAATATGAAATATTCAAATAAATGCTCGAAATGCTCGGTCATCGATCCTAAACTGTTCTGAGTGTTGAAAATGCTCAGAATAACTCTAACAAGTCTTGCGTAAATCATTGCAAGCTTTAAATACGACGAAAAATAAAATGTGTTGGTCATCTGCAGAAAAATAGTTTGTTCCAATTAGCTAGGCATAATATAATTCAAATGTGGCTTACATTTCTTGATGGTCTTGAAGTGTAGTAAACCTGGTCTGTACCAGATTTATCCATAGACATGCCCTATCGGACAAGCACGTATAATCCTTGTATCCGCCGCCATCATATACCCACAATCCGTCTAGTCAGACATAGTGGTAGTATCTTTCGACGTTTGAATAAACTGTGGTTCCATTTTAATATGGGCTTCTATCAAAGCCATAACAGTTTGTTTAAATAGGGTCAGATCTAAGTGATCTCTTCTTAGATATGTCAGTTGTAACATAACTCACTGTAATCTTATCAGTACAAGAAAAACACTGACAGTCTAAGCAATTAACGGCTGTTCTGAAGATCGTTCCCTGGGCATGGTTTGTTAATATCACCATCTACCATGCGCTAGGCAACTTGTAGTTTCCCTTGCGTAGACTAATGAACGCCACCGTTATAGACTAGTCTTCAGTGTACTGACAGATCGAAGTGGTTAACTAGTTACAAATATGAAAACTGACTTGAAATGGATTTAAATATCCAAGTATTAAGTTATTACTGGACTGTGACAAAGTACTAATTTCTAGACAAAGTCTAGCATATGTCCTTGTAGAAATATAAATATTTCCACCAATGTCTGTAGAAAATCAATCACCTCAGTGATTCTCCTCGCCGTAAACTTACTAAGTTCCAACTCGTAGCGCAGCACTTTTCGTGACTATCACGACTTGAAAAGAACTTCTGCGTAGATCCGGCAACCATGTGCCTTGGCTCAGCGTAGATGCAACTTGCTCGCCAAGTGCTTGTGTTAGAATGAGCTGAAGTTGATTCGGCCAGCTGGCTTTTATTCAAAACTGTCAGGGTCACGCGTCATCACCTGATATCTAGAAATCCTCATATCTCTTGAATCCCTGGTCCGATTTACTTGATACTAATTGCATTCTCTTTCATTTGGCCGTGCCAGTAATCTGATCCCAGTCTCAAGTCTCTACTCCATGGTTAACTATTTAATCAATAAATAGCCTCAACCTCTGCTGTTACTCGCTACGTCACTTGACATCCAACTATCGGTAAATTATTTCCAAATGCATCGAGAAGCAATGTAGCGCGATATTCAAATATCTCAACTTTCAAAAGCGGCTACAGCCTTTCCCTTGATATCTAGGTGTCTGAATCTTGGAATACCCATTCCTAGAGTTGGGCACAATACATCATTGTGAATCATTTCGGAATAGAGATTTTGATGTGGGAAAAGATGTTATAATAATTGCCCAGGAAAGAAGTGCCGATGCGGCATTACGTAATTAAAAGTTCCCCGAGACCCGAGGTGGTAGGGATTACAAATAAAAATCAACGCCCAAGTATCTGAAGAGTAAATTTCATTTAATATCTCAGAATTGTACGATCGATTTTCACGTCAAAGAAATCAGTTTACGTTTAGAAAACAAGCTTTCCAGAGATATAATTTTTAAAAGTGTGCGACCATTGCTTTAAAAGTTGGTTATGAAAAAGACAAGGATTTGATCGTTTTGTCGCCGTTTTGTATAAAAGCCCTGACCGTGCCAGGCAAATCATGCAGTATCAGTCAGCCCAGGGGGGCGTGACGTTGGAGCATCGTATATGCAGTACTTACTAGACCTCGAGAGGTCGTGATACTCTGTATCACCAACGAGCACCCGTAGGGAGTGGCCGAGAAGTATCATCATAGTATCGCCGTGTGAAGACTTAGGAAAATCCTAGTACAGGATTTAGTTCAGCCAGCATCAGTCTTTATAGTGAAAGTTCCGAATTACAGTCAAAGTAGGCTGCGAACTTAAAGAACAGGCGATAGGTCTTCAAATAACAGTTCAGTAAAAACGACAGAAAGTATCGTAACGTTTGAAGTACTAACGATAGAGAAACAAACAGTTCTATAAAAGTTAAGGAACCCGATCAGGGTCGGACAAAAATAGTAACGCCTAGTGTATCAAAAAAAAAAGGAACTAGAGCGCCGAAGAATAAGAAGGGAAAATTTAATCCAAGACATTGTCTAACAGGAGACAAGCGAACAGTAAAAGCATTAAGCTACGAAACTAATTAAAGGAATAGCCGTAAGTGCTAGGGAATCATAGGCCACCGATAAAATATTCGAAAGGCCGTAACAGAACAGACTGTAGCTAGACCAACTAAATAGTGTCTAGAAAGAAGCGATTTCGAGCTAATAAAAATAGAAGCCGATCGTCAGGAAACCGGATTTGAGGAATAGCCGTTCCAGGGAGGGGTAGATTGATCGAGACTTTCATCATCTTGCCAGATAGGAAGCCAACGTCTAAGAGTGTCAACCCTTGGAAACGGGAAAGAAGGAATCACGTGTGTAAAGGCAAAAAGCAAAGCCATAGTGATTAAAAGCAGTGTAATGTAAATATAGTTAAATCCGTTTAAGTGTTATAATTTTTAGTGAATGTATTTGTGTATGATAAAAGAATACAAAATTGTATTCAATATGTTACCAGTGTTGAAGGTAAATAATATGTTTGTGTATCAAGAAGTGTTAATGTGTGAAATGGAATTAGGGAAGATGGCTTAAACACATTCAAGTGGGCAGAATGAAACATCGTTGGGAAGTTCGGTCGGTGACCGACATATCATGTGAGTAACCATTTCATTATGTTATGTGTTGGGAGGATTTGCGTACAAACCACCTGAGAACGAAAATAATAGGGATGTTTTTAAATAATAAAAAATAGAATAATAGCACGATCTGAACGATAGAAAAATGAGAAAGTATAAAATAATTATGTGAAATAAATAAATACCTGTGGGGTAATGTAGGAAATAAAATATCAGTGTAGTTGACAAATGATTTAAATATGTGAAAGCAAGCGTAATAATAATAATAACAATTATATGAATGGATAAAGTTTATGATGAATTATATGAAAGTAGTAGCTTTCGAGCTCCTTTAAAAGAATTAATACTTGTGGTGAACACATTGTTTTGAGATAAAGCGATTATTGGCACGGGAGAGGATTAATATAAAATTGAGATATATAATCAAATGTGTATTGTTGAATCTATCAGTTCTTTAAAGGCAATTTGGCTCAGTAACATGTAAGCGCTGTGAAGCGCATTAAAAAAATTGTCACGCTAGGAACGCGTTGGAATACACTGTAAATTTAATTATGAGGGGCAGTTGGTCGCGGTAATTGAGCTATGGTAAGTCCTCTGATCACGCGGTCAAGTGTGTGTTATATTGTAGAAGGGAGTGAAATATTTGTTGTATTATGAGCGCAGGTTATAGACAAAGGTCGCCCTAAGTCGCGAATGTGTAAGTCCACCAGTATGGGATATGGTACCCGAGGCAGTGAAAGGAATCGAACCCAGGTTCGTCTATTATTGAAGCCCTTAAATATTTGTTGTTGTATTGAATTATTCTTACCCACCAATGAGGATACTTCATAATTAATAAATGCCGAGTTTAAGAGAATAAGGTCTTGTGAACCTCAATAAAAATAGTATAATGAAAGCCATGCTTGTTCAAGGAACTACATAATGAAACAGCTGTGTAAGCTAAGAGTCGTTCGTCCCGTGAGGGCGAGGGCGTAATGTCTGCCTCCCCTGCAATAAATTGCGCTAAGTGGCCTGGCCAGACACCTCGCCATTTATGTTGTGGTAGGTTTGAATAGCCGTCTGTTTTGAAGTTATATTATACAGGAGTGTAGAGTTTGTTTTAACGACCCGGTCTTCGAACCGAGGTTCCTTTAGTTGAAGATTACCGCTTGCAAGTTCAGATCGTTGCTTTATTATGAGATAATGGTCTTTTGAAGACAAATAATAATAAATCCCTAATGTAATATAATGTAGGAATTCACGAGTTCAGTGAAGACAATTAGATTTCGGGAGTGATCTTAATTTTTGACATGTTCAAGTAGTCTTCTGAAGCTCGGGAGTACGCAGATGTTTTCCCAATCACAGTAGTGAATTGTTGACTGAGAGAGATGGTAACCCATGAACATGTGAAAGCCCAAAGTTTAAGCAGATGAGTAAAAGTACTTTAATAAGAATTATATATTGTTTTAATTATAAATACTCATATAATAGGAAGTGAGGTGTTGTAAAAGAATAACACAGAGTATGTAAAAGTATCGAGCCTATTGGAGCTCTTGATTTTATGAAATTTTAAAAGGGATACTTTATGGAAGTGAAAATAAATATGAGTTTGTTGGTTTATAAGAAACCATTTATTATGATTTAACCTTTGTTTATTATGTATTCCTTGTTCACTCTGAACAAGTTAGAAGTATTGGCCAGTATTTTATATGTTTAATTTGTTGTAGCGCCATATATTTGGTTAATTGAATGTTCTATAGTAGGAATTGATTTTGTTTATTTATTTTGGAAGTGTATCCTCTATTTAATCCAAAATGTGTAAGTCACAGAGTGGGAGAACATACCATAACCCCGAAAATCCCGATTTGAGCATTGCTGGCCTACTGTGATTTGCATATTTCATGCTAAAAGGGCACATGGGGGCATAGAAGTAATGTGCTTGGATTAATAACTAGAGGAACACTTAAGACGGTCATATCATATAAAAGTAAAGTAATGATAGATGTAGCTACAAAATATAATGTTAACTGACCGCATGGGACCCTGGAAACTCACACCGAGCAGCCCTAAATATTAAATAACCCCCTAGCAACAATATTCAAATGGCACCCAACGTGGGGATGAGTTTTCCTAGGGAAAACCCGAGTTTTCTGGAAAAATCAAAATTTCATTTTTAGAAAAAAAAAATGTTTTTCGAAATTTTTGATTTTTTAAATCACTTCCATAAAGGTTTTGACATTGAATGAGTATATCAAAAGGGTACGTTTTAGTAAACACCCGTAATAAGGTTAAAATTTGGAAATTGGGACACAATAGTTCGGAATACCATCTCTCATGCATGAACCGGCGATGTGGCATAGTAGCCCACTGTATTCTTATATTGTGGATAAGATGTGTACAATGATGGAGATAAAGGAGTGTTTGGATGAGCATTTCCAAAAGACTAGGGAAGAGATGATAAAAATAAGTACGGAAAGTAACAAAGTTTCAAAAGCAGAGAATAGGGAAGAGAGGCAGGGGCTTTTGGAGGCTTTAAAGGCCGACAACAGTGAAAAGTTGGAGGCTATTAAAATTGATAGCAAGGAAAGGTTGGAGGCCATAGACAATAAATTGGACAGCCAACAGAGTGAAAATAATAAGGATTTTGAATCCATAAGCCAGAAGTTAGGATCTATCCAAGCCCATTGTATAAAAATGAACAGTGAACTGAAGGCTGAGATAGAAAGTAAAGTGGATAGTATAAAAATAGAGAATTCAAATCATTTTTCAGCACAATCCAAGGATTTGGAAGATAAATTAGGAGTCATGGAAGGTAAATTTGAAAATAGATTACATTCGTTTCAGGAGAAAATGATAGCTGACAATTCTCTGAAAAGTCAAGCCATGAAAACCGAATTAAAGTCCATGGAGACTGAAATACAAAGTAATATAAATGAGAAATTAGAAGAGACAATGAATAACAAATTTCAAGGTTTTGACACTGAGTTTGGGAATAAGTTAAATGAGTTAAAAGGGGAAATCACCAGTAAAATTCAAGAGGAAAACGGGGTACTTAAGTCAGAATTGCAAGACAAAATAAAGACCTTAGAAGAAAGTACGGTAAATTCCCAAGCTAAATGTCAAGAAAATTTTAAGAATTTAGAAGATAATTTTGGTTCTATAGAAACTAAATTAAGTAACATGGAAAAAACTTGTAAAGAGAATGTAGATGCATGTAAAAATGAACTTGTAACCCAGATCCAAGGGGTGCAGGAAAGATAAAAGATAAGTTAAAATCAAGTAGGGAAATGTATCAGACATCCCGGGATGATGTTAAAAGTGGTATTGAGGCATTAGGAAATAGGTTCATTCGATTCACGGAAAATAAAGATAGGGGAGATATCTTAGCACAGAACCATCGGTCCAATGAAATAGTTGTCCAAGATGAAAATAAAACAGAAATTGTAGAAGAACAAGAAGTTATGGTGCAAGAGCCCAAAATTGGCATTAGAAAAGAAGAAGAACAGGAAGTAGACATCGTGATGACTCCAGTGGAAACTAAGAAAAGCAATGAGATCCCTCTAAAGAAAACAATGGACACTCAAGAGGAAATAAGAATTCCAGGTCAGGAAGACAGCCGAAATAAAAACGAGCTGCAAAGTGAAGAAAATCAATTTTTTGGAAAGGGTGAGCTTGAAGAGCAAGAGATAAACCCAGAACAAGAGATAACAAAAGAAGTGAAAGTTGGGGAGACGGAAATAATAATTCCTGGAGAGATGGAGAAATCAAATGAAACTCAAAGAGAGAGTATCGTTGAGGCAAGGAAAGAAGTAGATGTTCAAGATTTTCTAGAAATTGAAAAGGAAAACCCAGAAGAAATTAACGAGGATAAGAAAGATAAGATACAATTGGAAGAAGAAAAATTGAAAGCACAGATCCTTGAATTAATAATAAAATATCAGGAATGTCAACGAAAGAAAAGAAAAATGGAAACAGATGCCAATGAAAACCAAGAAAACCTCCAAGGAAAAAATGAGGCTATGGGAGTTATTGGAGAAAAGAGAGGATATGTCGGTGAAGGAAATCAGGAAAGAGGAAGACCACCGCCAAGTGTAATAGGTTTACAAGAGAATAGAAACCTTATTGAAAGTAGGAGAGGAGGAGAAATAATGCACATGACCTTGAAGAAAGAAGACGCACAAGCGTATTTCAGTTGGAAACTACGTAAGAATAAAGCGAATAATAGAAATAAAAGAACAAAAGAAGATCTAAAGGAACTATGGAATTGGAAGAGTAGGAAAAAGAAATTTTCTGGGAAAATGCCATCTCGATGCGAGATGAGGGAAAAAGGTTACTCCAGAATAGCTAACGGGTTAAGCCTATATGCACCCGTTAAAGAGTAAGAGAAAAAGAAGGAGATTTTCTCGAAAATACCATCTCGAGAAGAGATGAGGGGAATGGAAGAAAACCAAGAAGAGTCGGGTAAGAACAGACCGAGCTCTTAAGGACAAATGGAATTCTGTTGCCTTTGAGTCCAGAAAACAAAAATGAAGAAGTAACGGGTAAAGGCTATATGCACCCGTAAGGTATTAAGAGAAGTTCAAGAGGTTGACAGTACAGAACTGAGAAGAAAGAGACAGACCGGCAGAATGCCCGTCCCATGAAACAAGAAAGAAAAAAAACTGTCTGACGCAAGTTTGAAACGCTCGCCAGACTAAGAGGAGACTTACAAACACCCGAACGAGACGAGTAATTTATAGTCTTAAAGTGGAGACGTCCGCTTAAAAGAAATGAATGAATGGGAACTTTGTGAGACCCAAAACAAGCTAGAACGAGAAAGGGCTTTGGAAATAAAGATCAGAAGGTACTGAGAAATGTTATGATGGCTTCGACACTAGAAAAATATAAAATTTTATATAAATGTTTAAATAAATTTCCTCAAAATTTCGAAAATTTATTTACCTAAGGAGGCGAGAGAAGAACCCATGTACCATTGGTTCAAGGGGTTGAATCCATGTATTATGGTAAAAAGAAGGAAGGAAAGATACAATCTTCAGTGGAACATAGAAAGATGTTATACAAGAAGACTGGTTTAATGTTGTGCAATAGTGAGGGCCCAGGTGGCTCCAGGAAATGATATCACGCGTGACTCACCGAGAAGGAGCGATCATGGCTATAATTATAACAAGAGGAACTTTCCGTCAGAGTGACAGAGAGAAGGTTTCGGAAATTGAGCTGACGTTGCAGTAAAATGGCAACCGCGCTGTTATGCAAGAAGAGGAATAATTAGATTTAAGCCATTTGCGAACATAAAAGTAACAAAAGAAATACATCATTGTGAATCATTTCGGAATAGAGATTTTGATGTGGGGAAAGATGTTATAATAATTGCCCAAGAAAGAAGTGCCGATGCGGCATTACGTAATTAAAAGTTCCCCGAGACCCGAGGTGGTAGGGATTACAAATAAAAATCAACGCCCACGTATCTGAAGAGTAAATTTCATTTAATATCTCAGAATTGTACGATCGATTTTCACGTGCAAAGAAATCAGTTTACGTTTAGAAAACAAGCTTTCCAGAGATATAATTTTTAAAAGTGTGCGACCATTGCTTCAAAAGTTGGTTATGAAAAAGACAAGGATTTGATCGTTTTGTCGCCGTTTTGTATAAAAGCCCTGGCCGTGCCAGGCAAATCATGCAGTATCAGTCAGCCCAGGAGGTCGTGACGTTGGAGCATCGTATATGCAGTACTTACTAGACCTCGAGAGGTCGTGATACTCTGTATCACCAACGAGCACCCGTAGGGAGTGGCCGAGAAGTATCATCATAGTATCACCGTGTGAAGACTTAGGAAAATCCTAGTACAGGATTTAGTTCAGCCAGCATCAGTCTTTATAGTGAAAGTTCCGAATTACAGTCAAAGTAGGCTGCGAACTTAAAGAACAGGCGATAGGTCTTCAAATAACAGTTCAGTAAAAACGACAGAAAGTATCGTAACGTTTGAAGTACCAACGATAGAGAAACAAACAGTTCTATAAAATTTAAAGAACCCGATCAGGGTCGGAGAAAAATAGTAACGCCTAGTGTATCAAAAAAATAGGAACTAGAGCGCCGAAGAATAAGAAGGGAAAATTTAATCCAAGACATTGTCTAACAGGAGACAAACGAACAGTAAAAGCATTAAGCTACGAAACTAATTAAAGGAATAGCCGTAAGTGCTAGGGAATCATAGGTCACCGATAAAATATTCGAAAGGCCGTAACAGAACAGACTGTAGCTAGACCAACTAAATAGTGTCTAGAAAGAAGCGATTTCGAGCAAATAAAAATAGAAGCCGATCGTCAGGAAACCTGATTTGAGGAATAGCCGTTCCAGGGAGGGGTAGATTGATTGAGACTTTCATCATCTTGCCAGATAGGAAGCCAACGTCTAAGAGTGTCAACCCTTGGAAACGGGAAAGAAGGAATCACGTGTGCAAAGGCAAAAAGCAAAGCCTTAGTGATTAAAAGCAGTGTAATGTAAATATAGTTAAATCCGTTTGAAAATGAAAATCCACAGCCTGCTTCCAGTCTACGACCGGGTCAGGGAATGGAATGAATGAAGCCCCCATCTAGCGGCGAGGATATGAACTGTGCCGGCTGCCGAGGCCGGACGCACTCCTTTGGGGCAATGATTAAATGAATGACAGATGAAATGAAATGATAGTGGAGAGTGTTGCTGGAATGAAATTTTGACAGGGAAAACCGGAGTACCCGGAGAAAAACCTGTCTGCCTCCGTTTTGTCCAGCACAGATCTCACATGGAGTGACCGGGATTTGAACCACGGACCCAGCAGTGAGAGGCCAGCGTGCTGCCGCCTAAGCCACGGAGGCTATAGTTAAATCCGTTTAAGTGTTATAATTTTTAGTGAATGTATTTGTGTATGATAAAAGAATACAAAATTGTATTCAATATGTTACCAGTGTTGAAGGTAAATAATATGTTTGTGTATCAAGAAGTGTTATGTGTGAAATGGAATTAGGGAAGATGGCTTAAACACATTCAAGTGGGCAGAATGAAACATCGTTGGGAAGTTCGGTCGGTGACCGACATATCATGTGGGTAACCATTTCATTATGTTATGTGTTGGGAGGATTTGCGAACAAACCACCTGAGAACGAAAAGAATAGGGATGTTTTTAAATAATAAAAAAATAGAATAATAGCACGATCTGAACGATAGAAAAATGAGAAAGTATAAAATAATTATGTGAAATAAATAAATACCTTTGGGGTAATGAAAGAAATAAAATATCAGTGTAGTTGATAAATGATTTAAATATGTGAAAGCAAGCGTAATAATAATAATAACAATTATATGAATGGATAAAGTTTATGATGAATTATATGAAAGTAGTAGCTTTCGAGCTCCTTTAAAAGAATTAATACTTGTGGTGAACACATTGTTTTGAGATAAAGCGATTATTGGCACGGGAGAAGATTAATATAAAATTGAGATATATAATCAAATGTGTATTGTTGAATCTATCAGTTCTTTGAAGGCAATTTGGCTCAGTAACATGTAAGCGCTGTGAAGCGCATTAAAAAAATTGTCACGCTAGGAACGCGTTGGAATACTCGGTAAATTTAATTATGAGGGGCAGTTGGTCACGGTAATTGAGCTATGGTAAGTCCTCTGATCACGAGGTCATGTGTGTGTTATATTGTAGAAGGTAGTGAAATATTTGTTGTATTATGAGCGCAGGTTATAGACAAAGGTCGCCCAAAGTCGCGAATGTGTAAGTCCTCCAGTATGGGATATGGTTTCCGAGGCAGTGAAAGGAATCGAACCCAGGTTCGTCTATTATTGAAGCCCTTAAATATTTGTTGTTATATTGAATTATTCTTACCCACCAATGAGGATACTTCATAATTAATAAATGCCGAGTTTAAGAGAATAAGGTCTTGTGAACCTCAATAAAAATAGTATAATGAAAGCCATGCTTGTTCAAGGAACTACATAATGAAACAGCTGTGTAAGCTAAGAGTCGTTCGTCCCGTGAGGGCGAGGACCGCAATGTCTGCCTCCCCTGCAATAAATCGCGCTAAGTGGCCTGGCCAGACATCTCACCATTTATGTTGTGGTAGGTTTGAATAGCCGTCTGTTTTGAAGTTATATTATACAAGAGTGTAGAATTTGTTTTAACGACCCGGTCTTCGAACCGAGGTTCCTTTAGTTGAAGATTACTGCTTGCAAGTTCAGATCGTTGCTTTATTATGAGATAATGGTCTTTTGAAGACAAATAATAATACATCCCTAATGTAATATAATGTAGGAATTCACGAGTTCAGTGAAGACAATTAGATTTCGGGAGTGATCTTAATTTTTGACATGTTCAAGTAGTCTTCTGAAGCTCAGGAGTACGCAGATGTTTTCCCAATCACAGTAGTGAATTGTTGACTGAGAGAGATGGTAACCCATGAACATGTGAAAGTCCAAAGTTTAAGTAGATGAGTAAAAGTACTTTAATAAGAATTATATATTGTTTTAATTATAAAATACTCATATAATAGGAAGTGAGGTGTTGTAAAAGAATAACACAGAGTATGTAAAAGTATCGAGCCTATTGGAGCTCATGATTTTATGAAATTTTAAAAGGGATACTTCATGGAAGTGAAAATAAATATGAGTTTGTTGGTTTATAAGAAACCATTTATTATGATTTAACCTTTGTTTATTATGTATTCCTTGTTCACTCTGACCAAGTTAGAAGTATTGGCCAGTATTTTATTTGTTTAATTTGTTGTAGCGCCATATATTTGGTTAATTGAATGTTCTATAGTAGGAATTGATTTTGTTTATTTATTTTGGAAGTGTATCCTCTATTTAATCCAAAATGTGTAAGTCACAGAGTGGGAGAACATACCATAACCCCGAAAATCCCGATTTGAGCATTGCTGGCCTACTGTGATTTGCATATTTCATGCTAAAAGGGCACATGGGGGCATAGAAGTAATGTGCTTGGATTAATAACTGGAGGAACACTTAAGACGGTCATATCATATAAAAATAAAGTAATGATAGATGTAGCTACAAAATATAATGTTAACTGACCGCATGGGACCCTGGAAACTCACACCGAGCAGCCCTAAATATTAAATAACCCCCTAGCAACAATATTCAAATGGCGCCCAACGTGGGGATGAGTTTTCCTAGGGAAAACCCGAGTTTTCTGGAAAAATCAAAATTTTCATTTTTTGAAAAAAAAAATGGTTTTTCGAAATTTTTGAATTTTTAAATCACTTCCATAAAGGTTTTGATATTGAATGAGTATATCAAAAGGGTACGTTTTAGTAAACACCCGTATTAAGGTTAGAATTTGGAAATTGGTACACAATAGTTCGTAATACCATCTCTCATGCATGAATCAGCGATGTGGCATAGTAGCCCACTGTATTCTTATATTGTGGATAAGATGTGTACGATGATGGAGATAAAGGAGTGTTTGGATGAGCATTTCCAAAAGACTAGGGAGGAGATGATAAAAATAAGTACGGAAAGTAACAAAGTTTCAAAGGCAGAGAATAGGGAAGAGAGGCAGGGGCTTTTGGACGCTTTAAAGGCCAACAGCAGTGAAAAGTTAGAGACTATTAAAGCCGATAGCAAGGAAAGGTTGGAGGCCATAGACAATAAATTGGACAGCCAACAGAGTGAAAATAATAAGGATTTTGAATCCATAAGCCAGAAGTTAGGATCTATCCAAGCCCATTGTATAAAAATGAACAGTGAACTGAAGGCTGAGATAGTAAAGTGGATAGTATAAAAATAGAGAATTCAAATCATTTTTCAGCACAATCCAAGGATTTGGAAGATAAATTAGGAGTCATGGAAGGTAAATTTGAAAATAGATTTCATTCGTTTCAGGAGAAAATGATAGCTGACAATTCTCTGAAAAGTCAAGCCATGAAAACCGAATTAAAGTCCATGGAGACTGAAATACAAAGTAATATAAATGAGAAATTAGAAGAGACAATGAATAACAAATTTCAAGGTTTTGACACTGAGTTTGGGAATAAGTTAAATGAGTTAAAGGGGGAAATCACCAGTAAAATTCAAGAGGAAAACGGGGTACTTAAGTCAGAATTGCAAGACAAAATAAAGACCTTAGAAGAAAGTACGGTAAATTCCCAAGCTAAATGACAAGAACATTTTAAAAATTTACAAGATAATTTTGGTTTTACAGAAACTAAATTATGTAACATGGAAAAAACTTGTAAAGAGAATGTAGATGCATCTAAAAATGAACTTGTAACCCAGATCCAAGGGGTGCAGGAAAAGATAAAAGATAAGTTAAAATCAAGTAGGGAAATGTATCAGACAACCCGGGATGATATTAAAAGTGGTATTGAGGCATTAGGAAATAGGTTCATTCGATTCACGGAAAATAAAGATAGGGGAGATATCTTAGCACAGAACCATCGGTCCAATGAAATAGTTGTCCAAGATGAAAATAAAACAGAAATTGTAGAAGAACAAGAAGTTATGGTGCAAGAGCCCAAAATTGGCATTAGAAAAGAAGAAGAACAGGAAGTAGACATCGTGATGACTCCAGTGGAAACTAAGAAAAGCAATGAGATCCCTCTAAAGAAAACAATGGACACTTAAGAGGAAATAAGAATTCCAGGTCAGGAAGACAGCCGAAATAAAAACGAGCTGCAAAGTGAAGAAAATCAATTTTTTGGAAAGGGTGAGCTTGAAGAGCAAGAGATAAACCCAGAACAAGAGATAACAAAAGAAGTGAAAGTTGGGGAGACGGAAATAATAATTCCTGGAGAGATGGAGAAATCAAATGAAACTCAAAGAGAGAGTATCGTTGAGGCAAGGAAAGGAGTAGATGTTCAAGATTTCCTAGAAATTGAAAAGGAAAACCCAGAAGAAATTAATGAGGATAAGAAAGATAAGATACAATTGGAAGAAGAAAAATTGAAAGCACAGATCCTTGAATTAATAATAAAATATCAGGAATGTCAACGAAAGAAAAGAAAAATGGAAACAGATGCCAATGAAAACCAAGAAAACCTCCAAGGAAAAAATGAGACTATGGGAGTTATTGGAGAAAAGAGAGGATATTTCGGTGAAGGAAATCAGGAAAGAGGAAGACCACCGCCAAGTGTAATAGGTTTACAAGAGAATAGAAACCTTATTGAAAGTAGGAGAGGAGGAGAAATAATGCACATGACCTTGGAGAAAGAAGACGCACAAGCGTATTTCAGTTGGAAACTACGTAAGAATAAAGCGAATAATAGATATAAAAGAACAAAAGAAGATCTAAAGGAACTATGGAATTGGAAGAGTAGGAAAACAAATTTCTGGGAAAATGCCATCTCGATGCGAGATGAGGGAAAAAGGTTACTCCAGAATAGCTAACGGGTTAAGCCTATATGCACCCGTTAAAGAGTAAGAAAAAAAGGAGATTTCCTCGAAAATACCATCTCGAGAAGAGATGAGGGGAATGGAAGAAAACCAAGAAGAGTCGGGTAAGAACAGACCGTGCTCTTAAGGACAAATGGAATTCTGTTGACTTTGAGTCCAGAAAACAAAAATGAAGAAGTAACGGGTAAAGGCTATATGCACCCGTAAAGTATTAAAAGAAGGTCAAGAGGTTGACAGTACAGAACTGAGAAGAAAGAGACAGACCGGCAGAATGCCCGTCCCATGAAGCAAGAAAGAAAAAAAACTGTCTGACCCAAGTTTGAAACGCTCGCCAGACTAAGAGGAGGCTTAGGAACATCCGAACGAGACGAGTAATTTATAGTCTTAAAGTGGAGACGTCCGCTTAAAAGAAATGAATGAATGGGAACTTTGTGAGACCCAAAACAAGCTAGAACGAGAAAGGGCTTTGGAAATAAAGATCAGAAGGTACTGAGAAATGTTATGATGGCTTCGACACTAGAAAAATATAAAATTTTATATAAATGTTTAAATAAATTTCCTCAAAATTTCGAAAATTTATTTACCTAAGGAGGGGAGAGATGAACCCATGTACCATTGGTTCAAGGGGTCGATTCCATGTATTATGGTAAAAAGAAGGAAGGAAAGATACAATCTTCAGTGGAACATAGAAAGATTTTATACAAGAAGACTGGTTTAATGTTGTGCAATAGTGAGGGCACACGGCCCCGTGGTGTAAGGGTAGCGCGCCTGCCTCTCACCCGGAGGCCCCGGGTTCGATCCCCGGCTCCGTCAGGGATTTTAAAACTGGCGTGAGGGTTGGAACGGGGTGCACTCAGCCTCGTGAGGACAATTGAGTAGCTGTCTGACAGTGAGACAGCGCCCCGATCACGAATAGCAAGATTAACGGCCGAGGGGACCCGACGCGCTGATCACGCGTCACCCCAATATCTACAGGCCAAATGGCTGGGCAGCGGTCGCTTGGACGGCCTTAGCCCGTCATGGGCTGGATAGTGCCAGGGGTTGTTGTTGGTTGAATAGTGAGGGCACAGGTGGCTCCAGGAAATGATATCACGCGTGACGCACCGAGAAGGAGCGATCATGGCTATAATTAGAACAAGAGGAACTTTCCGTCAGAGTGACAGAGAGAAGGTTTCGGAAATTGAGCTGACGTTGCAGTAAAATGGCAGCCGCGCTGTTATGCAAGAAGAGGAATAATTAGATTTAAGCCATTTGCGAACATAAAAGTAACAAAAGATATACATCATTGTGAATCATTTCGGAATAGAGATTTTGGTGTAGGAAAAGATGTTATAATAATTGCCCAGGAAAGAAGTGCCGATGCGGCATTACGTAATTAAAAGTTCCCCGAGACCCGAGGTGGTTGGGATTACAAATAAAAATCAACGCCCACGTATCTGAAGAGTAAATTTCATTTAATATCTCAGAATTGTACGATCGATTTTCACGTGCAAAGAAATCAGTTTACGTTTAGAAAACAAGCTTTCCAGAGATATAATTTTTAAAAGTGTGCGACCATTGCTTCAAAAGTTGGTTATGAAAAAGACAAGGATTTGATCGTTTTGTCGCCGTTTTGTATAAAAGCCCTGGCCGTGCCAGGCAAATCATGCAGTATCAGTCAGCCCAGGGGGGCGTGACGTTGGAGCATCGTATATGCAGTACTTACTAGACCTCGAGAGGTCGTGATACTCTGTATCACCAACGAGCACCCGTAGGGAGTGGCCGAGAAGTATCATCATAGTATCGCCGTGTGAAGACTTAGGAAAATCCTAGTACAGGATTTAGTTCAGCCAGCATCAGTCTTTATAGTGAAAGATCCGAATTACAGTCAAAGTAGGCTGCGAACTTAAAGAACAGGCGATAGGTCTTCAAATAACAGTTCAGTAAAAACGACAGAAAGTATCGTAACGTTTGAAGTACCAACGATAGAGAAACAAACAGTTCAATAAAATTTAAGGAACCCGATCAGGGTCGGAGAAAAATAGTAACGCCTAGTGTATCAAAAAAATAGGAACTAGAGCGCCGAGGAATGAGTAGGGAAAATTTAATCCAAGACATTGTCTAACAGGAGACAAACGAACAGTAAAAGCATTAAGCTACGAAACTAATTAAAGGAATAGCCGTAAGTGCTAGGGAATCATAGGTCACCGATAAAATATTCGAAAAGCCGTAACAGAACAGACTGTAGCTAGACCAACTAAATAGTGTCTAGAAAGAAGCGATTTCGAGCAAATAAAAATAGAAACCGATCGTCAGGAAACCGGATTTGAGGAATAGCCGTTCCAGGGAGGGGTAGATTGATTGAGACTTTCATCATCTTGCCAGGTAGGAAGCCAACGTCTAAGAGTGTCAACCCTTGGAAACGGGAAAGAAGGAATCACGTGTGTAAAGGCAAAAAGCAAAGCCTTAGTGATTAAAAGCAGTGTAATGTAAATATAGTTAAATCTGTTTAAGTGTTATAATTTTTAGTGAATGTATTTGTGTGTGATAAAAGAATACAAAATTGTATTCAATATGTTACCAGTGTTGAAGGTAAATAATATGTTTGTGTATCAAGAAGTGTTATGTGTGAAATGGAATTAGGGAAGATGGCTTAAACACATTCAAGAGGGCAGAATGAAACATCGTTGGGAAGTTCGGTCGGTGACCGACATATCATGTGAGTAACCATTTCATTATGTTATGTGTTGGGAGGATTTGCGTACAAACCACCTGAGAACGAAAATAATAGGGATGTTTTTAAATAATAAAAAATAGAATAATAGCACGATCTGAACGATAGAAAAATGAGAAAGTATAAAATAATTATGTGAAATAAATAAATAAATACCTTTGGGGTAATGTAGGAAATAAAATATCAGTGTAGTTGATAAATGATTTAAATATGTGAAAGCAAGCGTAATAATAATAATAATAACAATTATATGAATGAATAAAGTTTATGATGAATTATATGAAAGTAGTAGCTTTCGAGCTCCTTTAAAAGAATTAATACTTGTGGTGAACACATTGTTTTGAGATAAAGCGATTATTGGCACGGGAGAGGATTAATATAAAATTGAGATATATAATCAAATGTGTATTGTTGAATCTATCAGTTATTTGAAGGCAATTTGGCTCAGTAACATGTAAGCGCTGTGAAGCACATTAAAAAAAATTGTCACGCTAGGAACGCGTTGGAATACTCGGTAAATTTAATTATGAGGGGCAGTTGGTCACGGTAATTGAGCTATGGTAAGTCCTCTGATCACGAGGTCATGTGTGTGTTATATTGTAGAAGGGAGTGAAATATTTGTTGTATTATGAGCGCAGGTTATAGATAAAGGTCGCCCTAAGTCGCGAATGTGTAAGTCCTCTAGTATGGGATATGGTTCCCGAGGCAGTGAAAGGAATCGAACCCAGGTTCGTCTATTAATGAAGCCCTTAAATATTTGTTGTTGTATTGAATTATTCTTACCCACCAATGAGGATACTTCATAATTAATAAATGCCGAGTTTAAGAGAATAAGGTTCTGTGAACCTCAATAAAAATAGCATAATGAAAGCCATGCTTGTTCAAGGAACTACATAATGAAACAGCTGTGTAAGCTAAGAGTCGTTCGTCCCGTGAGGGCGAGGACCGTAATGTCTGCCTCCCCTGCAATAAATCGCGCTAAGTGGCCTGGCCAGACACCTCGCCATTTATGTTGTGGTAGGTTTGAATAGCCGTCTGTTTTGAAGTTATATTATACAAGAGTGTACAGTTTGTTTAACGACCCGTTCTTCGATCCGAGGTTCCTTTAGTTGAAGATTACCGCTTGCAAGTTCAGATCGTTGCTTTATTATGAGATAATGGTCTTTTGAAGACAAATAATAATAAATCCCTAATGTAATATAATGTAAGAATTCACGAGTTCAGTGAAGACATTTAGATTTCGGGAGTGATCTTAATTTTTGACATGTTCAAGTAGTCTTCTGAAGCTCGGGAGTACGCAGATGTTTTCCCAATCACAGTAGTGAATTGTTGACTGAGAGAGATGGTAACCCATGAACATGTGAAAGCCCAAAGTTTAAGTAGATGAGTAAAAGTACTTTAATAAGAATTATATATTGTTTTAATTATAAAATTCTCATATAATAGGAAGTGAGGTGTTGTAAAAGAATAACACAGAGTATGTAAAAGTATCGAGCCTATTGGAGCTCTTGATTTTATGAAATTTTAAAAGGGATACTTTGTGGAAGTGAAAATAAATATGAGTTTGTTGGTTTATAAGAAACCATTTATTATGATTTAACCTTTGTTTATTATGTATTCCTTGTTCACTCTGAACAAGTTAGAAGTATTGGCCAGTATTTTATTTGTTTAATTTGTTGTAGCGCCATATATTTGGTTAATTGAATGTTCTATAGTAGGAATTGATTTTGTTTATTTATTTTGGAAGTGTATCCTCTATTTAATCCAAAATGTGTAAGTCACAGAGTGGGAGAACATACCATAACCCCGAAAATCCCAATTTGAGCATTGCTGGCCTACTGTGATTTGCATATTTCATGCTAAAAGGGCACAGTATATAAGTTCCTATTTCCCCTTCTATCCTTCTGTAGAATTTTGATTCTTGCTTGATTTCTTGTATTTATCATCTGTTCACATTCCGTATCAAACCATTTCTCTCTCCTCTCTATCTGTTTCATTCCAATTAAATTTTCAGCCGTATCCTTGATGGCTTCTTTGATGCTTCTCCAGTGTTCATTTATATTTCCTGTTGTTTTAACCTCGCCCTGTAGCTTTCTCTCTAAATTCTCTGAGAATTCCTCTGCGAACTTCCTATCTTCAATTAGTTTCTGGGTATCATATTTTTGTACTATTTCTATTCTGCTATTCTTGATTCTACATATGCGCTGTTTGCAGCATGACTTAATTACACACATCAAAAAAAGTTTTGCATCACCTCGGTTCCAAGAGTTCCTGAACCGTTAAATACAAAGGGAATAGAGATCAACACAAACAACATTTCAGCTCGTTTTATTGCTCATGAGACCCACACATTGCATGTTGTACCATCATACAGCTAGACTTTCAGCATTTGTGGTCCAGATTGCAGTACATACCACTACCTCTAATACCCAGTAGCACGTCCTCTTGCATTGATGCATGCCTGTATTCGCCGTGGCATACTATCCACAAGTTCATCAAGACACTGTTGGTCCAAATTGTCCCACTCCTCAACGACAATTCGGCGTAAATCTCTCAGAGTGGTTGGTGGGTCAAGACGTCCATAAACAGCCCTTTTCAACATATCCCAGGCATGTTCGATAGGGTTCATGTCTGGCGAACATGCTGGCCACTGTAGTCGAGCGATGTCGTTATCTTGAAGGAACGCATTCACAAGATGTGCACGATGAGGTCGAGAATTGTCGTCCATGAAGACAAATGCCTCTCCAATATTCTGCCGATATGGTTGCACTATGGGTCGGAGGATGTCATTCAGGTATCGTAAAGCCGTTTCGGAGCCTTCCATGACCACCAGTGGCGTACGTCGGCCCCACATAATGCCACCCCAAAACATCAGGGAACCACCACCTTGCTGCACTCGCTGGACAGTGTGTCTAAGACGTTCAGCCTGACCAGGGTGCCTCCAAACACGTCTCCGACGATTGTCTGGTTGAAGGCATATGCGACACTCATCGGTGAAGAGAACGTGATGCCAATTCCGTGGGGTCCATTCAGCATGTTGTTGGGCCCATCTGTACCGCGCTGCATGGTGTCGGGGTTGCAAAGCTGGACCTCGCCATGGACGTCGGGAGTGAAGTTGCGCATCATGCAGCCTATTGCGCACAGTTTGAGTTGAAACACGACGTCCTGTGGCTGAACGAAACGCATTATTCAACATGGTGGCATTGCTGTCAGGGTTCCTCCGAGCGGCAATCCGTAAGTAGCGGTCCTCCACTACAGTAGTAGCCCTTGGGCGGCCTGAGCGAGGCCTGTCATCGACAGTTCCTGTATCTCTGTACCTCCTCCATGTCCGAACAACATCGCTTTGGTTCACTCTGAGACGCCTGGAAACTTCCCTTGTTGAGAGCCCTTCTTGACACAAAGTAACAATGCGGACGCGATCGAACTGCGGTATTGACCTTCTAGGCATGGTAGAACTACAGACAACATGAGCAGCGTACCTTCGTCCTGGTGGAATGACTGGAACTGATCGGCTGTCGTACCCCCTCCGTCTAATAGGCCCTGCTCATGCATGGTTGTTTACATCTTTGAGCAGTTTTAGTGACATCTATGAACAGTCAAAGGGACTGTATCTTGGATACAATATACACAGTCAACGTCTATATGCCGGAGATCTGGGAACCGAGGTGATGCAAAACTTTTTTTGATGTGTGTATAAAATGATCAGAGTCTATATCCACGCCTCTATAAGTCCACACATACTGGATATCAATTATATGTCTCGCATCAATAATAATGGTCAATCTGATTTATAGTATATTGTACCCTTCTGGTGAACACCATGTCGATTTATGTACCTATATATCCTTTCTTGGAAACAGGGGCAGATGACCTCGTAGTTCCGCCCCTCAAAACAACAATAACGAACTAACTAACTTTCTTGCAAACCTTGTAGCCTACTACTCGCTACCATCCGTCTGCTCACTGCGAAATCCACCAATCTTAACCCATTTTCATTGCATGATTTTTGCAGGCTGTTTTGCCATTAATGTGCCTAAATTCATCTTCTTTTCCTTTTTTCCGTTCATATCCCCCAATATGATTTTATATCATACTAGCAGTAGTGCCGGGCTTTGCCCGGTGGATTTATATGTTTTATGGATGATAATGAATACTACTACAGAACTGGCACATAATAATTAAACTAACAGAAAAAAAATATTTTAAAAATATAACTTTTTGTGGTGGTAGTGGTGGTGGTGATATGTACTACAGTATAATGGGCGTAATATTCATGTCATTTTCCCGTAATGATAATGACAATAATGAATAGGGAAACTGCTATTTATTAACTACAGTACTGACACATGTAATTTACAAACGAATTGGAAAATATGATTAGAAAGAGGAGTATGTGAAATAAAAGACACTGCCTAGGGCCTATATCTCATTGACTGTTAGAAAAGTAGAGGTCAACAGTGTCGTCTTTTGTCACATTGTGCCATAGGTAAATAATCAGAGCACTTTGGAAAACGTCGGCTGTCCCGGGCTCCTGAAGTAGCAATAGTGTCATTTATCGCCACATACCGCTCAAGGATAAGGATCTGAATAAATGAAAGTAAATTTGAAAGCACCAACACTTATTGCCGCTGATTACCTCTATGTACTGCACCAACACCATCGTACTTATACAGAGGCATAATATTTTCATGATGATAACTGCTTTGGGGGGCTTAAGAAATTTTCTTGTAATAATTACTCCCCGTGACTCCAATTTATAAGCAGTGCAAGTTGTAACTATTTTCGTAATTCTGGTAGGGGTGACGTGATGCAGCTCACATTGCCAGCCAACAATTGACTTATTAAAATATTCTTACAGTTACACTATACGGACATGAATGGTTCCAGGACTTTAAAACGTAGTTTTCAAGTTCATTTTGTCTCTTGTTCTAAATGTAGGGAATGGAGAGAGTTGTCCAAAATATCAAGTGGACAGTGTTACCCGCAGGGTTCCGAGGGGTAAGTACATTAAGTTTGGTTAAGATCGGTGAAACGATGTAGACTTGTGCCAAAGGGCCTAAATGCAGGGAATGGAGTGGTGTGCCCGAAATTTCACGTAGACAGTGTTACTCATCGGGTTCCAAAGGGTAAGTATGAAAAATTTGGTTCAGATCGGTGGAACGATGTAGATTTGTGCCAAAAGGCCTAAATGCAGGGAATGGAGTGGTCTGTCCGAAATTTAATGTAGACAGTGTTACTCCCAGGGTTCCAAAGGGTAAGTATACACATTTTGGTCCAGCTCGGTGAAACGGTGAATATTTGTGCCAAAGGGCCTAAATGTAGGAAACGGAATGGTCTGTCCGAAATTTCATGTAGACAGTGTTACTCGCAGGTTTCCAAAGGGTAAGTATACACATTTTGGTTCAGATCGGTGAAACGGAGTAGTTTTGTGCCAAGGGGCCTAAATGCAGAGAATGGAGTGGTCTGTCCAAAATTCCATGTAGTCAGTGTTATTCGCAGGGTTCCAAAGGGTAAGTATACACATTTTGGTTCAGATCGGTGAAACGTTGTAGAATTGTATAAATAACAGACAGACAAACCAACATTGAGCTTTATACCGTAGTAGCAGTAGTTCCCGGATTCGCCCGGTGGATTTATTTGTTTTATGGATGATAATGAATACTACTACAGAACTGGCAAATGATATTAAAACTAACAGAAAGATAAATATATAACTTTTTGTGGTGGTGGTGGTGGTGGTGGTGGTGGTAGTGGGGCTGATAAGTAGTAGTCTACAGTATAATTGACGTAACATGCAGGACATTTTTCCGTAATGATAATGATAAAAATGAATAGGGTGAGGTGCCGCTTCCTGGTGGTACTGATTGGTACTAGAGAGAAAGAGCGTGAGCTCTATCTGTGGATATATATTTGTGACATTCTGTGTATTTGTATTATTGTTGTTCTTTGGTGAATGTTAATAAATAGATCGGCTACAATTTGGTGACCCTGACGTGATATGAAGTAAATATTGGAGAACATCACTTACAGTGTTAGTTATCATTCCGTCCTTTATAAGTATCATTCACCTAACGTCATGGCACTCATTGATCAACCAGCGGTGCATCACGTTTCCGTCAAGGTACCCCCGTTTTGGTCTGAAAATCCAGCTCTTTGGTTTGCCCAACTTGAAGGTCAGTTCATTTTAGCTAACGTAACTGCAGACGCTACAAAATATAGTCACGTAGTAGCTAGCTTAAGTGAAAAATTAGCTATCGAAGTTCAGGACATTTATTTTATTGTCGCCGCCAGTTACTAATAAGTATGCCACAATAAAGCAGGCGTTAATCGACCGCATGTCACAATCTGATGCAAAATGAATAGAGAAGCTACTGCGAACCGAGGAACTCGGAGACCGTGCTCCATCTCAACTCCTTCGTCGTCTGAAAACATTAGCCGGTACCACCATGGCTGATGATACGCTTAAGAACATTTGGATGTCTCGCCTGCCTTCCGATGTACAGAAGATCCTCACAGTTTCAGAAGGTAATCTTGATGGGCTTGCAAAAATTGCAGATAGATTACTTGAACTATATCCGGCAGCACCCAGTACCTCTATAATGGCCTCTACTTCCGAACCTACTACCATTGCGTCATTGCTATTCCAAATTAACGAACTGACGAAACTAGTTACCGAGATGTCAACCAGAAACACTCGATCCAGCCGATCAACTTCGAGACGTAGTTCTCCATACCGTTATCGCTCCCCACGATCACCTTCAGTTAACAGGGACACTTGTTGGTTTCACCGTACGTTTGGCTCTAATGCTCGTCAATGTCGCTCTCCATGTAATCAAGGAAACAAGTTCCCAGAGTTAGTAGCGACGGCAACTGAGACCACACCTTCGAATCGTCGTCTGTTCATGACCGAACGATCAGCAAAAGTTGCCTTCCAGATAGACACTGGAGCTGACGTTTCTGTTTATCATGCAGCTCGCCTTCCTCGCCGTAGCCTCGAAGAATACCAACTTTTTGCCGCGAACGGTACAGCTATCAAGACTTATGGACATATAGTTCTGAAACTTGATTTTCCCCTCCGCCGTGATTTCACGTGGCGTTTCATTGTTGCCGTTGTTACTCATGCCATCATCGGAGCCAACTTTCTCGCATACTTCGGAATTCTCCCTGATCTTCGTCATAGACGTCTCATTGATTCAACGACCAACTTGACCAGTAATGGTCATATCCGCTGCATCACTTGCCCATCAATTCGAACTGTAGTCGGCGATTCTCCCTACCACTTGTTGCTTAGTAAATTCACTGAAATAACTCGTCCATCTTCAACTCTTACACCATTCCAACATTCTACTGTTCATCATATTGTTACCACTCCAGGTCAACCAATTCGATCAAGGCCACGCCGGCTGGCACCTGAAGAACATAACACTGCCAAACGAGAGTTTGAATTCATGCTAGCCCAAGGGATATGTTGACCATCTACAAGTTGTTGGTCATCCCCACTGCACATGGTCCAAAAGAAGAACAATCAGTGAAGACCTTGTGGTGACTATCGTCAGCTGAACTCTCGCACAATTCCTGATCGCAACCCAGTCCCACATATTGAAGACTTCGCCATCAACCTTCATGGACGTCATGCATTCTCCACCATTGACCTTGTTCGTGCTCTTCACCATATTCCCATTGCAGAAGAAGACAATCCCAAAACTGCTGTGACCACTCCGTTTGGATTGTATGACTTTAAATTCATGCCATTTGGCCATTTGCCATTTGGCTGCCCAGACATTTCAACGCTTCATGGATGAAGTTACTCGTAATCTCGATTTCTGCTATGTCTATATTGATGACATACTGGTTGCATCTCGTAACGAAACCGAGCATCTCGAGCACTTACATCAGGTATTCACTAGACTTCGTGACTTTGAAGTAGTGATTAATCCAGTAAAATGTGTGTTCGGCTCAGACGAGGTGCAGTTCCTTGGTTATTTGGTGAACTCAAATGGAATATGTCCACCTCCATGTAGAGTTGAAGCAATCACAAACTTTCCAAAACCAATCAATGTGCAAGATTTCCGTAGGTTTATGGGATTAGTTAATTTCTATCAGCGTTTCATTCGTAATGCAGCAGCCATCTCTGCCCCAATGAACAGATTCTTGCAAGGTAGCCCGAAACCTAAAGACAAACTACCTTGGACCTCTGATACCGAACAAGCATTTCAGCAACTGAAGGATGCAGTTGCCAACGCCACCCTCCTCGTGCACCCTTCACCAGATGCACCGCTATCACTAATAGTAGATGCATCGTTGACAGCAATAGGAGCATCGGTTCAGCAACTTATAGGAGGTAATTGGCAGCCATTAGCATTTTTCAACCACAAATTATCCCCTTCACAACAACAATGGTCAGCATATGATCGTGAACTCTACGCAGCGTATGCTTCGGTTAAGAAGTTCAAACACATGCTTGAAGGAAGACATTTCACTCTGTTCACTGATCACAAGCCTCTTACCTTCGCTTTGAAGCAGAAACCAGAGAGAGCATCACATCGTCAGTCACGCCATCTGGACTACATCGCACAATTTACGACAGATATACGCCACATCGAAGGTGCTAACAATATTCCAGCCGATACTCTCTCCCGCATCTCATCCATTGAAAGGGATGTGAACTTCAGAGACCTTGCCGAAGCACAACAAACTGATAACGAACTACAGACATTCATTGGTACGAACACAAGCTTGGTTCTGAAAAAGATTTACATTCCGAATTCTGGCATTCAGTTATATTGTGACACCTCAACATCTTCAGCTCGCCCATTCATTACGAAGGATTTTCGTAAACAGGCTATCGCATCTTTACACAGTTTGTCACATCCTGGAGTGAAAGCTCCAACCCGATTGGTGAAGAAATCCTTTGTTTGGCCCAATATTGAACGCGATTGCAGAGAGTTCGTTCGTAACTGCATTTCCTGCCAGCGCAACAAGGTTACACGGCATGTCATGGCCCCTGTTGGTTCATTTGCTCCACCTAAGCATCGTTTTGAACATGTCCACATCGATATTGTCGGACCGCTTCCTCCATCCAACGGATTCACCTACTGCCTAACAGCTATTGATCGGTTCTCATGCTGGCCAGAAGCACATCCCATAGCGGACATCACTGCAGGGACTGTCGCGCGTGCATTTTTCAATAGTTGGATTGCTCGCTTCGGTGTTCCACAAACAGTCACATCGGATCAAGGAAGGCAATTTGAGTCACATCTTTTCAAAGCCCTCAGTGTACTGACAGGAACATCTCGTATCCGAACAACAGCCTTTCATCCGGCAGCCAATGGAATGGTTGAGCGCTTTCACCGTCAACTTAAAACTGCTATTCGTTGTCATGCTACCGATTTTTGGACTGACAATTTACCTATTGTTCTCCTTGGTATCCGCACTGCGGTTAAGAAGGATATTGGTGCAACAGCTGCTGAATTAGTTTATGGCCAAACATTGCATCTTCCAGGCGAGTTCTTCACGAACACCAGCAGTGATATCATCGATGCGTCCAACTTTGTCAGAGACCTGCGTACGAGATTCAGGCAGCTGCGTCCAGTCGCTCCCAAGGTACACGGTGCTCAACAGGCTTTCATCTTTCGTGACCTAGAAACCTGTTCACATGTGTTTGTACGGCACGACGCAGTGCGTAGGCCATTACAGCCCCCGTACGATGGCACCTTTAAAGTGTTGCTTCGTGCCGCCAAGACCTACGACGTTGATAACAATGGGAAACGATTAACAGTGTCAATTGATCGACTGAAGCCTGCCTTCATCGCAACGCCAGATGACACCATTCCGCCTAGGTCTTCGACGACTTCAGTTATTCCACAACAGGACTCAGCCAAACCTACACCACAGGCGACTACCTCACCTTCTCCCGTTATTACCCGTTCCGGACGACGGGTTCGATTTACTGAAAAATATAGTCGAACTCTGAGGGGGGAGTATTGAGGTGCCGCTTCCTGGTGGTACTGATTGGTACTAGAGAGAGAGAGCGTGTGCTCTATCTGTGGATATATATTTGTGCCATTCTGTGTATTTGTATTATTGTTGTTCTTTGGTGAATGTTAATAAATAGATCGGCTACAAGGGAAACGGCTATTAACTAACTACAGTACTGACACATGTAATTTACAATCGAATTGAAAAATATGATTAGAAAGAGGAGCCAGTGAACTAAAAGACACTGCCTAGGGCCGATATCTCATTGTCTGTTAGAAAAATAGACACCAATAGTGTCGTCTTTTGTCGCATAGTGCCGTAGGAAAATATGCAGAGCACTTTGAAAAACTTCGGCTGTCCCGAGCTCCTGAGGTAGCAAAAGTGTCATTTATCGTCGCATAGCACTCAACGATAAGGTTCGGAATAAATGAAGGTAAATATGGAAGCTTATTGCAGCTGATAACCTCAATGTACTGCACCAACACCATGGCACTTATACAGAGGCATACTATTTTCAAGATGCTAACTGTTTTAAGGGCTTAAGAAATCATTTTGCACTTATTAGTCCCCGTGACTGCCATTTACAAGCAGCGCAAGATGAAACTATTTTCACAATTCTGCACCAGAACACTGGTAGGGGTGACGTGATGCAGCTCGCATTGCCAGCGAACAATATACTTATTAACATATTCTTACAATTACACTACTACGGACATGAATAGTTCTAGCACCTTAAAACGTGTTTTTTAAGTTCCATTTGTCTGTTATTCTAACTATAAGGAATGGAGAGGGTTGTCGAAAATATCAAGTGGACAGTGTTACCAGCGGATTTCAAAGGGTAAGTACGTAAAATTCGGTGCAATTAGGTGAAACGGTGTAAATTTGTGCTAAAGGGCCTAAATGCCGAAATTTCATGTAGACAGTGTTAACTTACTCGTCGGGTTCCAAAGTGTAAGTATGTACAATTTGGCTCAGAGCGGTGAAACGGTGTAGATTTGTGCCAAAGGGCTTAAATGCAGGGAATGGAGTGGTCTAAAATTTCAAGCAGACAGTATTACTCGTTGGTTCAGATCGGTGAAACGGTGTCGATTTGTGCCAAAGGGCCTAAATACAGGTATGGAGTTGGCTGTCCGAAATTTCAAGTGGACAGTGTTACTCGTCGGGTTCCAAAGGGTAAGTATACAAATTTTGCTTCAGATCGTAGAAACGATGAAGATTTGTTCCAAAGGGCCTAAATGCAGGGAATGGAGTGGTCTGTCCGAAATTTCCTGTACACAATGTTACTCGCAGGGTTCCAAAGGGTAAGTATGCACATTTTGGTTTAGATCGGTGAAATGATGTAGATTTGTGTCAAAGGGCCTAAATGCAGGGAATGGAGTGGTCTGTCCGAAATTTCCTGTAAACAATGTTACTCGCAGGGTTCCAAAGGGTAAGTATACACATTTTGGTTCAGATCGTTGAAACGATGTAGATTTGTGTCAAAGGGCCAAAATGCGGGGAATGGAGTGGTCTGTCCGAAATTTCCTGTAAAATGTGTTACTCGCAGGGTTCCAAAGGTAAGTATACACATTATGGTTCAGATCAGTCAAAATGTGTAGATTTGTGCCAAAGGGCCTAAATGCAGGGAATGGGGTGGTCTGTCCGAAATTTCAAGTGGACAGGGTTACCTGCGCTGTTCCAAAGGGTAAGTATACAAATGTTGGTTCAGATCGGTGAAACGGTGTAGATTTGTAGAAATAACAGACAAACAGACAGACAAACTTTGAGCTTTATATATATATATATATATATTTACACATGCTAGTGCAACAATCACAATAACGCAGGTTATCACAAACATTCTACACACACCCATGTACACGGGGCAACATGACCACGATGTCTAAGCCCTACAAATGAAATATTAACTATAGATACGATAGCATAGAGAATACTACAGTCCAATAAATCCTTGAGCAACACTCAAAAATGGCTTCAAATACCATATCCCATCTCCAATTTACACACGCTAGTGCAACAATCACAATAACGCAGGTTTTCACAAACATTCTACACACACACCCATGTACACGGGGCAACATGACCACGATGTCTAAGCCCCGCAAATGAAATAACTGACTACATATGAAAACTACAAAATTGTGATAGGAGAATGTAGGAATGTATACCACTATTTTTCTCTGACAGGATAGCATTACATTACATTTTGCTAATATGCCGATTAACTGTGCATACGATAGCATAGAGAATACTACAGTCCTATACAATCCTTGATTGTCAATCGGTCAGATTTCCCATGTGTCCTTTAGCAAATTTTACCGGACTATCATGCTACAGAGAAGATCGTTGTTGCCTAGTGACAACCTGTCCATCAATGGTGCGGCGTTGACTATCATGATACAGTGTTAGTCGTTGTCGCATAGCGACAATATGTCCGTCAAGTTATTAGATGGGTGAAACGGTGTAGATTTGTGCAAAAGGGCCTAAATGCAGGGAATGGAGTGGTCTCTCCGAAATTTAAAGTAGACAGTGTTACTCGTCGGGTTCCAAAGGGTAAGTATACACATTTTGGCTCAGATCGGTGAAACGGTGTAGATTTGTTTAAATAACAGGCAAACAAACCAACATTGAGTTTTACATATATAGATAGATCTCTGTGCTGCATCAAATGTCCTTTCTAATTGTTCGTAGAATATATACTTCTGATTTTCCTCAGTTTTCTCAGTAGGGGCATGGCCACATATGAAGGAATGAAGAACAACAAAGCACCTGGAGAGGACAACATTAACGCAGAACTACTAAAATATGATGGTGAATACCTACATAGACAACTACATCAACTGATATTGAGAATATAGGAAGAGGAGAAAATGCCCGAAGAATGGAAGGTAGCCCTTTTATGCCCAATTTATAAGAAGGGATCTAAGCTGTGTTGTAATAATTACAGGGGAATTTCATTACTTAATATAGGATATAAGGTATTTACTAAGACATTCTATAAAAAAAAAAGGCCTCAAGCAAGGAAGTGCATTATCACCATTATTATTTATTATACTGATGGATGAAATTATAAAACGTGTAAAACAGAGTATCAGTAATGATGAATTGAATGCTTTGGTATTTGCAGATGATGTGGTGATTTGGGGAAAGGGAGTAAAGGAAGTACAAAAGAGACTGGACATTTGGAATGAAAATTTGAAGGAGTTTGGAATGGTAATTAGTAAAAGAAAACTGTAGTCATGTACTGTGGAAAAGAGAAAAGAAAAGTCAAGGGAACATAGATGGGGTACGGTTAGAGAACAGTTTACATATCTAGGTAGCTCTATAAATGGAAGTAATGACATCAACATTGAAATTAATAACAGACTAATTAAAGGTACAACATTTTATCACCAAGTCAGAGAACTTTTATGGGGTGACAAAGTACCCAAGAAAACGAAATTAATATTATATAAACAGTATTTCATACCAATTGTAACATATGGACTGGAAACACTGGTAACGAATAAAAGGCAAAATAGTAATATACAAGCAGTAGAAGACATTTTTAAGAATTTCAGCTAAAAAGACAAGAATATTAATTCAAAATATTAAAATCAGAGAAGAGTTAAATATGGAACCTTTAAATCAGAAGATACAGAAAGCAAGGTTACGTTGGTTCGGACATGTAAAAAGAATGGGTACGAAAGAGTAGCAAGAAGGGAATTAGAAAGAGAAGTCAAGGGAAATAGACCGGTTGGAAGACCTAGAAGAAGGTGGTTGGACCAAATTTTGAAGGACATTGGAGAAGCTGGTTTGGATGTGGCAGAAGTGATGGAACAGGAAAAATGGAAGGACCGAAAGGAGTGGAGGAGGCTTTTAAACCACACCCGGGTGACTGGAGTGGGACTTGATGATGATGATGATGATGAATAAGATCCTCGCAAGACGCATAGAACCACATGCGGAGCAGGTGATTGGAGATTACCAAAGTGGATTTAGACGCAATCGATCTACAACCGATCATATATTCACACTACGCTGCATATTGAAGAAATTTTACGAATACAACATATCTGTGCATCAACGTTATATTGATCTACAAAAAGCATATGATTCGGTAGATAGAAGATATCTATATGAAACACTAGAATTGGGAATACCTAAGAAACTAACACCATTGGTAAAGATGGCATTAGACTTATCAAGCTGCAAAATTAAAGCTCAAAATGAATTCTATGAAGAGTTCCAAGTAAGCATATAACTTGTATAAGGAACCCCGAATATCATTAGAAATTAGAAGAGGTAGACTCCGATGGGCCGGACATCTAGAGAGAATGGAGGTGAAACGAGCAGCACACCAAGTATTCCATCGGCATCCTGAAGAAAGAAGACGAATAGGCCGGCCGCGTAAGAGATGGTTGGATGAAGTGGACGATGTACGACAACTGGGAATTCGTGGATGGAGACGACTGGTCCACGATCGTAAAGCCTGGAATGATGTGATTGGGAAGGCTCTCCATGAGCTGTAGCGCCGATTGGTAAGGTAAGGTATCTCCACTAATATCATTTTTGGAATTCTTCCCTGGTCCTTTCTCAGCAGCTTATCAATTGCTTGGAAAATCCGTTTCATGTACCTGAGTTGCTAGTGAACAAATATTGTCACACAGATTGTTTTAAATTACCGTATATTTCACTTGCGAAAACATACATTTTTTTACAATAAGAGACAGAATATGTAAGTTTACATTAAAAGTAAATGTATGTAAAAATAGTATTATGTTCAAATATGTAACAATAACATGTAATTATATGATAACTATAGTTATAATTCATTTACAATTATAACTTTTAGGTATGTATAAACAAAGGGAAAGAATATGTATTTACATAAAAATCCTAGCCCTCTCTTAATGTTTAAATGTCACTAAGGTTTCTATTTAATGTCAATGAATTTGTGAAACCATAGATTAGTTAGTTATTGTAGCTTTAAGGGGCGGGACTACGAGGTCATTAACACAGATTAAAGTATATAAATTTGGAATGGAATTTAAAATTTAGAGGTGGACACCGAAACTGGAAAAGACCGAAATATAATGAAACCAAAAATTAAATAAAACTAATAATTATAATGTAAACAAAAATTACGGAAAAATAAAAATTCGGCATTCAAAAACAAACAAGTCGTTGGGTCAATGTACACTGGAAAATTTAGATTGCTGGCCCTAACCCACTCTCACTTATAAAGCGAAACCATAGACTCATTAACAACTCGCCTCGAGCCAAGGAAATGAGAATTTCAAGAGCAGTATGTATGCGCTGCATCCGTAATTTTGTTACAAATACTAGTAATCGTATAATACAGTATATATGCATCTATATGACACGGTACCAATTATCGCCTTCTAGTTAAGGAGATCTTTGAGTTTAAACCAGTGGCTGCTGGCGGGAATTTGCCATGGGAGTAGTGAGACCCAGGGGCGACTTGATGATGAGGCTTACCGTTTTGCATTTCGCAGCAAAGTGTTTAACGACTGGTCTGTTGAACTTGTTAAACGTGTCCAGCCTTTTCTTGATCGTCTCCTCGTTATCATCCACCCGGCCAGACGTCTCGGCTCGGTGTAGTAGTCTCTTCGTCATGATCTCGGGAGACGCATCGAAGTATAGGATCAAAGTGCACTCTGCAATCTGAAAATGTAGTCCACTTTGAACAAAATCAAAATATGGAGAATAACGTAATACATACATACATACATACGTACAATGTACATAGGCCTACATATATACATACATACGATCTGGTTTAGTTGGAGTGTTTCATTAAGGGACATTCCCATCACTTCAGGCTCTCACATAGTTCATACACAACGGTGATGATGATGATTCATACACTAGCAAGTGTCTCCATGCTATTTCGAACTAATTTTTCCAACCCAGTCGTCCCTCTATTATTACGATACTGCGCTATCTCTTTGCTGTCTAACAGAGAACTCTAGCAGGTAGCATGCTAACTCCTACGAACTGGGCTATCTAGAGTAAGAGAAAAGAGTGAGATTCAGTTCACTACTGATCGGGTGGGTAAAACTCTAATGGAAGTTATGAAGACAAGTCATAAGATTTGTTAGGTGCAATTTTCAATGTTGTTTCTTCATAGGAAGTAGCCCAATATTGTTATTAGTATCCTAACTACTTCATTACTTTTTACATTACAATAGCCTAATGTGGTATTACTCTATTAAATGCAACATACTATCAACTGACATCACAGGAGGAAAATCACCTATTGCCAATATACTGGAAGAGAGTATTACCGTAAGAAGGTTGGGGAGAGAAAGGAAGGAATAAAGCAGTAGAGGGTGGGATGAACTAAGGCTGGGAGAGGGATAGACACGGGCAGATCATGGATGAATCGCGCTCGAAAGTGCATCGCCGTGTCGTCAAAATGTTACATTAAAATGCATCTTTATCCAATATATCATCTTTGCTGCTGATTTATAGCGACCAGCCACTGCCATCGTAATGTCTGACTTGCTGCTGCGACTATAACGACCCTAGGCGTGACGTCACATTAGGAGCCTTACGGCCTGTAAATTCCGATGGCAGTGGACCAGCCCACAGATTACCCTGAGCATTATAATTTTTCTTGGAGATATATTAAAATTTAAACTTGAAGATTAATATTTGGGAAAATAAACGAATTTATTTCTGGCGTCGAAGTGATTGTTTAATTTAACAATTGAAAGAAGTCTGTTTTGAGGGAATAACGACCCACATAGTCAACAAACCATTAACCTTACATTTTTGGGGATAGATAATTTTTAGTTAATTATTTTGTATCCGAGTGATAACTAATTTAGAATATTCTTGTTTTCAGATGTGAGTTTTACAGCCCAAGTATATTTGATTAGGGATTTAGTTGAGAGTTTTATTTTGGTAATTAAAGATGGAACTATTTTATTTATGTACTGTAGATGAAATTAATCAAAACAGCATGGATTCCGACCAAGGCGGTCCACTGTGGATCTCATCTTTGCTACCAGGATGCTGTTTGAGAAATATTGGGAAAGAAACAAGACTGGTTAGTTGCCTTCCTTGATATAGAGAAATCGTATAACCATATCCCTCGCCATCACATTTGGGAGGTACTGCTAAAGAAGGCTTAGTGGCCCTTAGTAAAACAATTGTATGCAGACACCAAGAGTTGCGTCCAAGTCCAAGACAGAAGATCGGTGTGGTTTGAAAATAGAAGTGGAGTTCAGCAAGGGAGTTGCTTGTCCCCCCTTCTTTTCATAAGCATAATGGATGAAGTCCTTAAGTCGGTTAAGACGAGAGATATGACATCCACTACAATGGTGTTTGCAGATGATATCATGATCTGGGGAGAAAAGAAGATGGACATCCAACAGCCAGGTTGGTGGAAGGCAGGTTTTGACAAGCTTGGATTACAGATCACCCAAACAAAAACCGTATGTTTGGTGATGAGCAGGGAAAGCAAACCTATCAAGCCGAAATTAGGACAACATGACATCGAAATAGTTCAACATTTTAAATACATTGGCAGCGTTTTGTCGACAGATAACAGGTTAACCAAAGAAACCAGCAGTAGGGTTCAAGCAGCTGCGAACTTTTACAAATCGGTTTCACAGCTTCTATGCGACAAAAACTTTCCTCAGGAAGCTAAAATATCACTGTACGAATCCTACTTACTTCTCATACTGACTTATGGTGCTGCTACAATGACTTCCCGGGACAACAGCCGGGTACAAGCAATTGAGATGTAATTTCTAAGATCAAGTATTTAGAAGACCAGACGAGACAAAATTAGAATTGAGTCAGTCCACCTAAAGCTAGGGCTGAAAAGATGTGTTTGACATTCTTGAGGAGTTGGGTAGGTTATTAGCTAAGGAATAACCCTCCCTATGGGAAGATGATGAGAAAAAAAGGAAGAAATGGGGTTCGGAATGGAGAAAAAGTATGGATAGATGGGACGGGAGTCCAATATAACTCATAAACTTAAACTAAAGTGAACGTTTAATCACCATTTTCACTGCGCGAGCCAGCGGGATACCTAAAGTGGGTATGGACTTGGACACAGCTAACGGGAAATGCGGATGGAGCTTTGGCTATTTGCAAGCAAGCGGCGATCGTACTTTCCCTTCCCGGCCTACATTTGGATACTATGGGGAAGGGTGGTAGTCTGACAAGACAAAGAATGACAGATTTACTGTATATCTTTTCAAAGGAGTTAAGGTTAAAAGAATGTTTTGAAAGGCGCAAATAATTTGAATTTGCCGTGATGATTTTAGTTCTTGGAAGTGTAGGATTTCCCGAGAGTGGCCGAGTATTCCCAGAAAGGGTAGCAATGAAGCAGTTATGCTTTTGGGGATAATTTTGTTGTTTTCTTGGAGAATTTAGGTAAGAAAAACAATAGTTGCATTTAAGAATAGCTAAGCTTTTACCGAGCAAAATGCCGACTAAAAGTTTAGATCAGAAGAAAAACTTAAATTTTGAAAACCAACCACAAGTTATAGAGAAAATCTCAACAAGCAGGAAGCTTGCGGAGCTAGCTTTACTTGCCTTACTGGCTCATTAGAATTAGCTATATCAGCTAAAAGATGATACTAGGAGGTTTTGTTTAAATGCAACAAATAGTGAAAACTTTATTAATTGAGTACCTACGTAGTTTTTTTAAAAAGGGCATAAGCTTTTGGGATGAGTCAGGGTAAATAGGGTCCTGCCTAATCGTTATTCTAAGACAAGAACGAAAAAATACAATCTGATTTATTTAACAATACGTGGAGATATAATAATTTTGACAAATATAAAAGGTACAATTTAGGTTTTAACATTTGAAGTCTCAGACCTCTAGAATGTTGAAGTTTGCACTAGGCAGTTAACAATTTTTGGTTTGGAACCTCTTATAAGCACTAAGATCTGCATAAGATTTTAAAAATGGTGCTAAGATTAACAAATTCGAAGTTTAACGTCAATTAACACAATTAAAGCTTAGAAAATAAATAAGGTACAATGTAGGCACTTTAAGAATTCCTATATGGAAATCTTGAAAGTAAGAACAAATAACAAATTCAAAATTATAACAAAAGAAAGAGAAATTAAGAAGAAGTTTCTATAACTTCTTATGTTTATACAGTAATTACGGCCGTGCTAAATTCAAATAGTACAGGTCACTATTTGTGAAACCTGAAGAGAAAAATTAGTTTACTCAATTATGAGTAGGAAAAATAGAATTCCCCCCATTTAGAAGGGAAAAGAATTAGAATGTGGACTAGCCACTGATTATGCAGAAGTTAATTCGTGTAATGCGAAACTAAGTTGGGAGGGCACTTTTTGGCAAGTGAGGCCTCGTTGATTAATAGCTAGGTACATCAATTGACTTAAATTTAGAACTTAATTAGATTAAGTTAGTAAGGTGTTTAGGGAGGAAGAATTGGGAACTTTAGGAAAAAGTTTTGGCCATATTTATTCCTCTCACAAACGCGACGTGGTTGGTGGTTTAACGGGCACTGTTTTCGCTATAGTCTATTGATGTATTTGAAAAGTTCACTATTGCAGCACAGAAAGTTCACAAGGAGAAAAGTTATTGCAATTATGTAAATCACTAGTTGAGTTTTAGCTTGAGAGAGTTTATTTCGTTAGAAATTTGTATGGGTTGTAGTTGAATGCTGAAGAGAAGTTCCCACGGAGGAAAACAAATCAGATTTTTAACAACAGTAACTGTGATGCAAATTCCTCAGTGAGGAGGAGTAATTCCATGTTAGAGTGGAAAATACTAGCTTGCTTTACTTGTAGAAATGTCGTTTGACCCAGAAAGTTCCAGAATTTTGATGATTGTTGAATTGGGCAAAAAGGTCCCTCGGAGGAACAAAGCTAAGTTTTATATAGACAGTGGGTGATTTAACAAGAATCCCACGGTGTGAGAAGCATTCTCAGTTAAATCGTACAAGAAGTACTAAATTTTCAGGTTTCAAAGTCAGCTTAGAAGCCATGGCATGGCTAGAAAAATCCCTCGAAGACGGTTGTAGTACAACAATTTGAAATTTCTCACACTGTCTATAAAATTGTATTAAAAAGCATTTAGCTATTTAAAAACCATTAAAATGTGGTGAAAACCATTCGAGTTTGGTACTTAGCTCATTGTAGAGTAGATAATCCATGGCAACCGTTAGCTTAAATCCACAACATGGCGTAGATATTTAAAACATGTCTCGAGTAGACAGGAGACAAGCCTTAGGTAGGCTCCAACTGTAAGTGTTGACGTCTGACACACAAGTGAGAGCCGCTCGACGATGCACGAAGGTACCAAGGAGGGAGGAGGGTGGGGGAAACAGACAAAGGAGCATACATAAGAATTACAAACATGACAAAATCAAGTATCTTGATGAAGTGGTCTTCAAGTAGTTGATAGCAGGCGTCAATAGCGAAGCCTGGTGGATGTATGTGGAGAAGAAGTCCTCTTCAGCATGGAGATGTTAGCTGACTATGACGACGGCATCTGGTGGCTTGACTTGTAAGGAAGTCCTCTTGAGAGTGAAAGTGTTGAATAATTTCAGTGGTTAGCTGCTAGATGTCGCTAGGTTGGAATATATATATCTATAACAGACTTACAAACGAAGTAAGCAAGGAGCACAAATAAAAGAAAAAGTAAGAAACCACTGTTGGTGTTTGCGAAAAAGGAAGGAATGAATTAAAGCAAAGAGCAGCAAAAGCTAACTCTGTCTTACCGTGTATTCCAAAGAATACACTAGGAGTCGAGATTGAAATGGTTCGGTCAACTGATGAGGATGCCCTCTAGTAGAACACCCAAAGCTTTTTTTCGAAAGGGAGATTGTGTTGTTCGGGGACTTGGGTGAAACGACGGAAGCCTGGTGCCCGATTCATGTGGGTTGCAGGTTCACGAACGGGCACAGTATGTGTGTATGTGTGTATATATGTATTTCCTATAATCTTCTTGCATATCTCCACTGCTTTGAGTGATTTCAAATCACATGGACTTAAAATCCAGCTCTTGGATTGGTGGACTCTAACTAAGAAGTTTGTTCGAAATATATTCAGCTGTTTACTTGTGATCGTGAAACAAACAGACGCTAAAACTAGAAACTCTGATATTGTCTTGAGTTGACCACAAGTGAATAAATATCCCAAACAATGACACATTTTACCAAAAGCAGATCACCTTACAATGATATAAGGCTTAAACAATTAAATCAGTCATAAGGTGTTCTGTGATTGGGTCTCACCTGCTCCTCAAATGTAATGCCTTGTGACAACTCGCGTGGGTAGCCGTCGATGAGGTATCCATTGGAACGTCCCAGCTCCTTCAACATAGCTTCCTTCAGCAAGTCCAAGACAACTTCCTTAAAGAAAAAATAAAAGCCTTCATCAGATTCTCCTCTACGAATTGTATGCTATGGATTATCAAACATTGGGCTTAGGTGAGGAGAGGAATTAATGCCAATATTCGAAAGTTTTACTCAAGATATGAGGATAACGGGGTCTGCGGAATATGGAAAATCCTAGTTCTAGTGGGTTTTGATTGAATTGGCAAAAATTCTTACTAAGCATGGGAGTACAACACCTAAGAAAAAGAAAAAAAGATCCCTCTCGGCACGCCAGAAGGTGGAGGTAGATTTCACCTTCAAAGAAAAATATTTCGAATTCATTAAATTTGCCAACTGTTGTATACCTACTAAAGGTCCACATGTTCAGCATAGGAGAAGCCCCATATTATAATTCCGAAAATATTTTGCTCATAGCTTGGTGCAAGGGTGAGTCCAAAAAAAATTATTCCAGTCGAAAGTTTTAGGTACGGTAATTCTTAGACATTTTCAAACTGTTTGGTGTTCTGCCTATTAAGGGAGGTATGATTTTTTCTCTAAAAACTCCTTTCTCTCATCCCTCGGGTCAATGGTTGGTGTTATCAAAAACCTTTGCTGAGATAAGTTTTTGGCCCTTATCTGAAGGATAGTATGAACTTTGAATGGATTCGGGAAGCGGGGTTGCATGAGGCGGAGACGAGCTAACCAGAATCATTAAAGTTCATTAAGTCACTAAACTTTCATCAACGAGGGTGTGTAATGTCACCGCACCGATAAGAAGGTAGCATAAACAACAGCTGCAAGATTTAATTAAAGAGACACGGATGCTCTTTTATTTCTTGGGAATCTGGATGACCTCACGTCACCAGTTAAAGGTTAGTACTTATCTTTTCACAGAAGATACTAAAAATGTTCTCCTTCAGATGAAAGACAGATATTGTTACATTATGTCACTACTCCTCCCCCCCCTCTCTCTCTCCCTGCGTGTTTACTGTAATTAATCGAAGCACGGACCTAAGCCCATTTGTTGTTCAATTGTGGGATAATTTAACATTCAAAGTGTACAGATCAAATACCCGTACTCTAGTGGAGCTGGAGAACAATATACGGCAGCAGATATCCCTCACAACAGAAGGGAATTACAACGTGTAAACACTAATTTATTTACAGGGGTACAACAGTAGTGTGTTTTGGCCGGTTCTATATCCTCCTCCTCCTCACCCTCCTCACAAGAAGGCGGCGGCGCGATATCTCTCGAACGCATGGTCGGATTTTGATGAATAAGGTGTCATTGAACTCGGGCTGATACCCCCTTTCCAATGGATAACATATTTCCACCCCAAAATAAACCCTACCCCTACTAGGTTTTTTTATAGAAAATCTCGCTTTCCAAGTGGAACATGTGAGAGTGTGAATGCCAATAAGGAATTAAACGTTGTTCTACACAAGAGACATGTATACGGTGGATAGCCAATATGAATTAACATGCTTGTTTTTTGTTTTTATACATGCCCACTCATAGCTTTTGTAAGAGGGCGGGCTTTTTAAAAGATGGCGGCTGTAGTGAAACCTAACCTAACCCAACCTAACGGGTCATTGTTGACGAGTCCTTGTTGACAGGTCCTTGTGGAGGAGTCCTTGTTGACGAGTCCTTGTTGACAGGTCCTTGTGGACGAGTCCTTGTTGACAGGTCATTGTTGACGAGTCCTTGTTGACAGGTCCTTGTGGACGAGTCCTTGTGGACGAGTCCTTGTTGATGAGTCCCTTTGGACTGATCCCTTTGGACCGGTCCCTTTGGACTGGTTCCTACGGACTAGCCCATGAATTTATTTAAATTATGTCAAAGGGCCTAACTACATTTCGCGTGTAAAGCAGTGTGTTGAACTGACGTTGTTCACCAGTCCCCCACTACTATAATGTGATAACGATATGAAAGGAAAGTGACGAAATACATGTGAACACGTGTGAGATGTCATTATTACCGTCCTCCTTGTGAAACAAGTCACATTCTGTTTTGGTTCATACGTGAGAAAAGCGAGTTCATGTGTAATATGACCTAACACACAGGTGTTCACCTGTGCACGTGCACGATAAGAGCAAACAAGTTACATGCTGTTTAGTTCGTACGTAACGTTAGGGCTAATGCACACACCCTAGCACACGAGGCGCATGCCATTTGAGGGCAGGTAAAGGGATCTAACTTGGTGGATGGAACGTTAGGGCTAATGCACACACCCTAGTACACGAGGCACATGCCATTTGAGGGCAGGTCAAGGGATCTAACTTGGTGGATGGATGTGTTCTAACGAGTCATTTGTAGTTGAAAGAGAATAATACATGTTCTTAAGATGTTAAAACTATGGAGATGGTACGTGCAGTAAGACGTCTTGTTATTTCCTGTGTCATATTACAGACATAGCAGAGAGCGCACAGATCTGTTGCTATGACTAACGCTGCAGTAATTTGAAACCCCAGGTGTTCATCAAGACAATGGGTGATGATCATGCAAAGTTAGCAGTCATTGGATATTACACAGGTGTTCCTTCCGGTGTCATGTTGCTGACATGGCAGAGAGCGCACAGTTCTATTGCTATGACTAACGCTGCAGTAATGTGAATCCCCAGGTGTTGATCAAGACAATGGGTGATGATCATGCAAAGTCAGCAGTAATTGGATACCACACAGGTGTTTCTAGTGTACTTTGGACTCCCAGCTGTACTGGGAAAGGAATTGCAATGATCTGCAAAAAACTGCTGCCACGAGCGATAAGAGTTTATATACGAAAGGTGTCATATATTTCCCTACTGTATGTCTTTATTACTCGCTACGAGTGAACAGTTATTGCTCAAGAGTTGCAAAAAATACTTTTTGGTGGAAA
This sequence comes from Meconema thalassinum, assembly GCA_946902985.2. Classification (NCBI taxonomy): domain Eukaryota; kingdom Metazoa; phylum Arthropoda; class Insecta; order Orthoptera; family Tettigoniidae; genus Meconema; species Meconema thalassinum. Next base: position 347,201,017 of record OX336392.1, read on the forward strand.
ATCATTGAATTATTTTGCAAGGTAAGTACTTATTATTAATGGATTGTAGTCTTTTATTAATAATTGATATTGAAGTTATTGATTGGAATGTATTTATTGATTGATTGATTTATTGATTGATTGATTTATTTATTTATTTATTTATTTGTTTACAGATAATTGGGTACCTCTAAGGTTAGCAGATTCCTATACCTAGTTCATTCAGTGACAGCAGTTGATAAATTATTAAAGGTAAGTACTCCTCTAATAACTTTTAAACAGCTAGAGCGATATTTTCCAATGTTCACTACTAGATGTCAGTGACAATGGTATATTTGGTAGTTAGAGTTGGAACTACTTAACCATGTTGTGTAAAGCTAAATTTGTAGGTTAGATTTTGATTACCGCTCTATTAAGTCCGAATGTACGTTGCTAGGTGTCAGTGACATAGGGAATATTTAAAAGACTTAACCTCAGTTCACCTAACATAACCTAACTTTACCTAACTTTACCTTGTCACGTGACATGTTTTACAAGTTTAGACTTGCTTTAAGACTGGCTATGACGTCACACTTAACCCAGTTAACTGGCAGGCGTTGGTTTCTATCACGTGACATGTTCTACTTGCTTTAAGACTAGCTATGACGTCACACTTAGCTCACATAACTGGCGACCGCTGGTTTCTATTACGTGACATGTTCTACAAGTTTAGACTTGCTTTAAGACTGGCTATGACGTCACACTTAACTCACTTAACAGGAGACCGCTGGTTGCTAATATTTAAAAACAAGAGATCAAGTAAAATGTGTGTTTAACGCTCTATTAATTTGAACGTTCGCCGCTTGATCTGTGACAATGGTATATTTGATAGCCAAAGTTGGAACTACTTGACAATGGTGTGTGAAGCTACATTTGTAGGTTAGGTTTGCTTACCGCTCTATTAAGTCCAAGCGTTTGCTGCTAGGTGTCGGTGACAATGGTATCTACTAACTATAGTTGGAACTACTTTATAATGGTGTGAAGCTAAATTTGTAGGTTAGATTTGATTAACGCTTTATCAAGTTCCATTGTTCACTGCAAGGTGTCAGTGACCGTGATATATGTTGGTAGTCAAAAGTTGGAACAACTTAAAATTAGACTTAGTATGAGCTCACAAACGATTAAATAACGATGCTATAACCATTGACTCTAATTTTCATATTATAATTAAACTATTTATATTTTACTTTGTTTTATATTTTATTAACATTGATGATTTCTTTCTTTTATAGGTAATTTGAAAAGTGGCCAGTATGTTCAAGTGTGGTGAATGTAATAACAAGTTTTCAAGAACTGACAACCTTCATCTGCACGCAAGTATAAACATAACCTTAAAATGTTTGCGTGCTTTAACACCATTTACAAAAACTTAAAATGAAAAAATCATGTTTCGCAAATATGAACTTTTGACATACCGTATACAAAATAAAAAATAAAATGTGTAAACAACAAATTGGAAAATCCATGCTTCCATATCATGAAATTCAAAAAACTTCAAACTGACATTTTAAACAAATGCAAAGGAAAAATTGGCAATTTGCAATGCGTGAAATGTAAAAATGAACAAATGGCTATCATTATTTTAAAGAAAGTGGTTTTAGTCAATGTATACTGGAAAAAGTTTTGTAAACACTCAAGTCCACAAGACTAATTAAATTAGTAACTGCTAGGTTGGCCGAGTGGTTAAGGTGTTTGACTTAAGATCAAATTTCCTGTACAAGGAAGCAAGGGTTCGAATCCCTTATCTGACATAACTATTGCCTTAACATGACTTGGCCACACTGTATCATTATGATACTCGGTTCACAAACCATAGATGGAGTGCATTGTTTAAGACCACTCTCTTTGCGAACATAGAGACTGTTGATGGTTAACAATTGCATTAATAGTGGGACATGGGGATAGCAATTAAGAAAAACAGACAATACTCATACACTATTTGTATTTATTTAATGTAAGTACTTGTACAATACTTATATAGAAAATACAACTTTCTTTTTGTCTATTACTATCTAGTCCTTTTCGATCCACTTGCATATCAAGGGCAGATGACTTTTGTAGTTCAGCCCCTTAAAACAACAACAACACTACCTCTTGCATAGTCTGTGATGTTGATGACTTGAGACGTGGAAGATGGATTAAACATAACTTTTACAACAGGGGTTAAATGTTGCTCAATAAACAATGCACTATTTTGAGTAGCAACATCTTTCTCTTGTACTAACTTTTTAGCATTCTGATGATTTTTTGTCAACACCATCAGTGTTTTGTCTGGAGCACTACATTGATGATCACTCACACTTAAAACCACACCATTTCTACTTTTCATATTGCCTCGACATCTTCTTGACCTCTGTTTTGAGCATCGCCAGAATATTATTCCTTTTACATTTTGTCGTCTATAGTTATAGGAGTAGCCTTTATAGAGTACACGTTGTTTACGTCGGTTAGTTGTAGTAAGTTCCATAGTAGCAACTAACCTGTTAGTATGATTTTCACACTACAAAGGTTATATCTGTTCTGGTAATAGAATTATTTAGCGTTGGCTTTTATATTTAATATGTACAGTTTAAAGTGATAGAAAAGTGGTAGAAACGTGGTAGCAAAGTGGTAGACAAGTGGTAGACAATTGGTAACAAAGTGGTAGCAAAGTGGTAGAAAAGTGGCAGAAAAGTAGTAGAAAAGTGGTAGCAAAGTGGTAGAAAAGTGGTAGCAAACTAGAAAAGTGGTAGCAAAGTGGTATAAAATATTACATGTATTGTTAAGAAATAATTTAAGCGGTTCATTACACAATAATTTTAGCATGACGAAGCTCATTTTCTATATCCAATAGTTCTTCCTCATATTTAGTATGACCAACCTGTTTGCAGGCATGCAAGTGCTGAAGCCGCTGGATTAGCTTACTGGGATTGTTCCAGCAAACAAATTCAACAAATGACTTTTTAGGGATAAACAGAGCATTGCCATTATCTTTATCATCATCATCATCATCATCCTCAGCATCTCTATCACTATTATTATAATCACCATCATTGTGATCAACTTTATCCTGAACATCACTAAAACTATTCAATTCCTTTTGTTTCTTTTCCACAGAGACCTGTCCCATAGTCTGTGTTGACGTTGATAGTGTTGAGGGTTTCTTAGACGTTGACAACTGTCCTAACATAACTTTTTGAGGACATGATAAGTACTTTTGAACACACACTACACTATCTTGAGCAGCAATATCGTTTTCTTGAACTTGCTTTTTAGCATTTTCATGATTTTTTGTAAACAGCAACCGTGGTTTGTTTGGAGCACTACATTGATGAACACTCACACTTAAAACCTTTCCATTTTTACTTTTTAGATTGCCTCGACTTTTGTTGACCTCTCTTCCGAGCATCGCCAGAATATTATTCCATTCACATTCTGACGATTATAGTTATAAGAGTAGCCTTGATAGAGTGCACGTTGCCTACCTTTGTTGGTTGTAGTAAGTTCCATAGTAGTAACTGACCTGTCAGTATGATGTTCACACTACAAAGGTTACAACTGTTCTGGTGATAGAGTGACTTACCATAAGCTTATACATTGGCTTATGTTTTGGCTTTTATGTTGGCTTATGTATTGGCTTTTGTGTCGGCTTTTGTATTGGCTTGCGTATTGGCTTTTGTGTTGGCTTACATATCGGCTTTTCTGTTGGCTTATTTGATAAGTTATTTTTCTACAGATGCATGTATTAAACAGTATGTTGATATATACAGTTTACGACGTACCAAAGGAGATTATGACATGCAAAATAAACAATGGCTTGTGTGTGTTGGCTTTTATGTTGGCTTATGTATTGGCTTTTGTGTTTGCTTTTGCGTTGGCTTTTGTATTGGCTTATGTATTGGCTTTTGTGTTGGCTTATATCGGCTTCTTGTGTGTTGGCTTATTTGACAAGTTATTTTTGTCAATGTATTTAGTGGATTTTTTTTCTTGGTTTTGGAAAGTATCTCAAAGAAAGGAAATATTTAAAGACTTAACCTCAGCACACCTAACATAACCGAACTTTGCCTAACTTAACCTTGTCACGTGACATGTTCTACAAGTTTAGACTTGCTTAAGACTGACTATGACGTCACACTTAGCTCACCTAACCATAGACCCATGGCAAGAGAGCGATGAACCTATGCAAGAACATCAGCGCTGGTCACCCGCCTGCCCCTACCTATGCAGAATGGAGGTGGGAAATATACCTTGCCATTCAAGCTATCCCTCACTCATGCCTCAGAGTAATGTAAAAACAAGTTACGATATGTGTGGTCTGTATGGTGTCAATGGTGCTTCGGTGAGCAGCTCACCGTCATAAACGTCTAGTTTAGAGACATTGGGGCATCATCGATGCTATGGACGTTACAAACACAAAAGACTGTATTGTTGTATTAGTTGGTATCGTCCCTAGCCCAAAACGACTAAAGCTTGTAAGACGTGTTATGATAATAAAATGATGTAATAAAAATATTTTGTGGTTGTTAATATTATTTCACATGTCCCCTGTCCTTCCCTAACCTCAATAGTGACTAGTCAGTGATGGAAATGAAAGTAAGTAAATGTCATGGGTACACCTTACTGGACGATCGTCAGTCTGTGGTCAGTTGGACTTGGTCCAGACAAGAGTGAACATGTTGCGCACACTGATTGTGGATTATCAAGGGTTTAACATTGGAGATAACAAATTTATATTTAAAGAAGCGGCCATCATTAATTGTTCCACTTTTTGGATATCGGAAGCTACCCATTTAGTGTTTAAACCACCTTATGCGTTTGATTTGTTGTGTGAAAAAGACTGTAAACAAACCCAGTGGAATGAAACTCATATGCAACTAGAATGGAATCAAGGAACCATTTCATATAAGCACCTGGACATGGTCATGAAAGCCCACTTGTCCTCTGCCCATGTGGTATTTGTGAAAGGTAGAGAAAAACGTCAATGGCTACAACCATTTTTAGCGTCTTACTGTCAATGTATCGATGTAATGGGCATGGGCTGTCCCTCGCTGCAAACACTCATGGACAATATTACCCATAAAGCCATGGCACGGGTGTGGCAATTGTTTCATTGGCTAACCACCAATGCCTGCTGGGAGTTGTTAAATAAAATTAAAACTGAAGGTTTACCTGTGGATGCCACCAGTGAGATTTCTACAAGCGACGTGTAAACATCAACGTGATACCATGGAGAAAGGGGATGCTACCGATAAAGCGATTGGAAAGTTCTTTGTGTGCAAAAAGAAACTAGACACTTTTACCAAAGAAGAATTATTGGCTCTTCCAAAATCATTCATTTATTATGTCGCAGCAAATGCCGTGAAAGAAATCTGGCAACATGTACCAAAATCATGGACTCAAGACCCTGTGTTAAGTGAATTGCAACCATTTACGGATTATGATTACCATAAGCAAGTGGCTATGGCAAAAATACCCTCTATGCTACACTGCGCCACTTGCCAGCTGGTCAAACTGTATCACGGTCATAAAAGTCCATGTAAAGACTTTGTTTCTTCATTCCACGGGTGTGATGGAGAAAAAAAGCAGCAACAACAAACATCATCCACAGAGGAGGAGGAAGATCAAACCTTTTCTCCACCCATAGAAAAGGATATTCCAGACCTGTACTGGCAATGGCGTCATTGACAAAGTAATTCAATACTTGACTTTCGAAATCTACCTACCTGGTTATTATTTGTGTAGTCCTGGAACTTGTCTTGAAGAAACTTTGCAGCGTGGTGATATACCTATTAATCCTTTTGGATCGAGCATACACCTTTCTTATCGCCATAGGTATTCTGCATTAAGACATGTAGCGGATAAAGTATCGTTGAAAAGCTAAACAACGTTTGACATCCTGTGATGTCTCAGTGGGGGAGAGGTTGGCAGCCCTCATTGTGATTAGTGCTATAAAAGTTAATGATGAGTGGACATGAACATTGAAATGGATTGAGGAATTGGTATTTCTTTGTATTCTATTTTGAAAAGCCATATTTGTTGTGAAATAAAAACAAGGTTTACAAGATCACAATGTCTTTTAATTTTAAAAATGGTGATAGCCATTTCTTCATTTTTATTTTTCACACATGAATATTTACAATTTCCACTTTTCATTTTTGCATTCTCCTTGTTTAGTTTAGACATTCTGTACATTTTTGTTGTTGTGAAATAAAAACAAGGTTTACCAGATCACAATGTCTCTTAATTTTAAAATGGTGATAGCCATTTCTTCATTTTCATTTTTTTCACACATGAATATTTACAATTTCCACTTTACATTTTTTTACATTCTCCTTGTTTAGTTTACACATTCTGTACATTTTTGTTGTTGTGAAATAAAAACAAGGTTTACCAGATCACAATGTCTTTTAATTTTAAAATGGTGATAGCCATTTCACTTTTTCACACATGGATATTTACAATTTCCACTTTACATTTTTTACATTTCCCTAGTTTAGTTCACACATTCTGTACATTTTTAAAAATCTTTTTCGTAATATACAAAAGCAAACATTTTACACTAAAATGTATTACTTATCTTATTTTTACTAAACTACAGTAGCCTAACATTATACATTCTACTTACAGTTTTTACAAAAAAATATTACAATATAAAACACACTACAAATATTACGATATAGTGATCATTAGACTCAAGTAAAGTAATAGTCGTCAATGCGACTGATTCCCCAAGCAAAAGTATCAAATGTGTTGGGTATAATGAATCGTTTGTTGTCTTCATTACTTAAAGCAATTTTGTTCAGCAAATTGGTATGTAGCTGATGATTTTTATTTCTAAATAAACACCTTTTCTTATATAATACCGGTGGGTTACTAACTATACAGTTTTTATAATCACTTATATCTAACTCTTTACTAACATTCTTTTTCACTCCTTTTTATTTTTTTACTACTACATCATCAATTGTCATATAGCTGTATGATTTAGATTTTGTGCCTACAAAGGTGTCTATAATAACACCAGCACATTCATCCTTAAATTTCCCAAGACCCTTTTTGTTTACTAGAGGTAAATGGTAAATATTATCCTCGGGATAGTCACTTGTATCAAACCTATTTAGCTCAGTTTTGATATCCTCATAAAATTCATCAGTTTTAAACTCATAAATAAAAGAATCTGTGTCTGTGTAGAGTAATTTAGAATTATCAAGATAGTTTTTCTTTACATAATCATAGTGAAATTCATTCATAAGTGTTTTTGACAATTCCAGAATGGTGTAACCCACATATATGTGTTTGTTGTAAGTTACTTTAAGACGATTCATTTGTATTACAACTAAATCCTCATGAATAATTGAACAGCTATGAAAGTTAGGCTTGCTTATTAAGTTGCTCGCACCATACCTTTTACCATCATTCTCCCACTTTGTTATCAGCTTTACATCAACACGTTTATCAACATTCTCCATAGTCTTTCCAAAAACGCTATTATTCATGAGTTTATAAAAATCTTTTTCAAACGCGTTTGTTGACTGTTCTTAAATTATTGTTTGGATCAATATACGGTTTGAGCCATGCTGACTGATGAAATTGTAATACGTGATGAATTTTAGTTAATTTCAATCCATGGTGTAGACACTGTTTCAAGTTTTGATAATGTATTACATATTTACATTTATCATTTACATTTGCAATTAACATTTTTGTTCGTGATGTGATGTATGGAGATTTCAGGACAAAATGGTAAATCATTATGATCATCATGTAACTCTTTAGGGTAGGCCTACTCAAGATTTACCTCTAAAATATATCCTTTATCATCGTTATCATTAAGAGTGCTAACATGTAAGACATTAATTTCAGGTGGTGTCAGCCAGCGAAAATCTTTCAGTGGTAGATATAGGCTCATAGCTCAACCATATTGGTTATTTGCATCGGGGTAGACAATATACTTTGACTCTTCACAAGGGTTGAAGCTAGGCATGTATTTATTATTCGCTTTAGAATATCACCCACTACATTGGCTTAATCCACCTCGAATTGATGATTTTATAAAATAGATCATGTCTATATCAGTCATTAATTCTAAATTTACTTTCGTTTTTTCTTCAACATTGAACTGAAACTTAAACCAGGAGCAGTGAAATACTGACAAGGATCAAGGTCATAAGTTTTCATACAAATATTCCGAAAATTTTCAAAAACATCTGCTAATAATAACACATCTGTCTTCAAATATATGTATGAAAATTCACCTAAAGTTTGAATGTCAAACTGTGTCCATACACGTTGTGCATGAAATATTCCTGATCACTAATTAGACTTGTGTTTAAGGACCTGTAAAATGCATCTTTTGGTGGTAAAGAACACTCCTCAAGACGTTCCACACAGTTAATATATTCATAAGGGAATATACCCTTTTGACGAATCAAATTAAAATCATCTTCTTTAGGAAAGACACGTTGAATTTCATGAAACTGCTCTGATTTTAAATTACTAGCCAGCTTATCAAGACTACTTGGCATAAAGCGGAATGAATCTAAAAATCACAGTTTTATAGTTTTTTTATTGACAGTTTTGATGTATTTTGTGAACGATATGTATTGTTCCTTATTATTTGCAATCACATCAATTTTCACATCTGAAGCTGCAAATTCTTTAACGATAAAGTGGTTATCGTATTTGCTACCGTTATGTAGAATGACTGGAATGAATTTACTTACTCTATAATTTAAATTACATTCTTGGTGAGCAGCACCACGATATTTTCCTGTTAAATTGTCATGATCGCGAACCCTGTCCGTATATAAACATTCACCACATATAAAACAATTAGTTTCAGTTTCAAAACCCATTTGCTGTGATGATGTTAGTGACTCCATTGGAATGATTGTATTTAAAATAGAGGATATACGGATGGCATCTTTCTCAAGTCTTTCCATTAAAACTTAAGGTGCATCAGGTCCTCTAGAGAGCTCAAACTTATTTAACGAGTCATCGTAACTACATTTAATATAATATGCAAAGCTAAAAGGTTCATGAATGTGATAGTGTTGGTGAAAGGTTGGGCTGGATTCGATGAACATGTATTAAATGGTTTTAGCAAAGCCTCTAAGTCAGCATATATAACAAATGATACTCGAAGCTGTTTCTCATAATCCTTAAATTTTAGAATGTTATTTTTAGGAGTCGGTAATACCGTACACACATGATTACATCCCCATTTTTGGTGTTGAGTTAGTTGATCCTCTTTTCTGAAATATAGTAAACAACCATCACACAACCACTTCTTATGTTCTCTTTTTGTTATCTGACTACTGACAAGTCTACTTAAATGTTTTATCCAACAATAGTGGGCGTTTTCACCCTCAGTTATGTACAGTAAATTTTCATGAGCATCCTTTTTTCCTGAGTATAATATATAGGACCTACTATACTCTTATTTTCAATTCCATAAATATTAATACTTACATTGTTCAGTTCTTCAAAACGTTGAATGTCTTTTATCGCCATAGGAAATTCTATTTCTTTTAAATCCAACACTGAAGAATAGTGAGGATAAGATGATGATCTATCCATATTCTCCACTGCTGGATGGAGAGCTGAAGTTACAGCCCACGCAAAACATGCGTCATCATTATTCAAAACGTTCACAACAGCTTTCTTTCGTTGGATACATCCTGGCAAATCAATGTATGATGATGCTCGAAGGGGGTTATATTTATTCAGGTTGGTTTATAAATAAAGTATTTCAACCAACGCCCAGCTTGACTCCCCTTCCTGGAACTCTTCACTCTTCACAATGATAGCACTTGAAATATTTTGGTATATATCACTAATATTAGTTGATTCGTTAACAATTATGGTTTTTGTATTGAAGGATTTGATATCCGTAATTTCACCTTCGCTCCCAGTTTTTACATAGAGTCCAAAAAGTTCAAAATTCATTTTAATTGTTTTATGCTCTAATAAAACATTACATACCAAACCAAACACAGTAAGTTGAACATTTTAAAAAATGATTCAATACTTTGAGTTTTTTCTTTACTATAAAGTCTATAACTAGCAATTCGACTTTTAAATGCACTACCAATTTGTTGAATATTTCCAGAATTTCTTTCACGGCAAGCGTTATTTTTATGATGAATACTGCGTAAATGTCCATGAATGATTGAAGAAGGTATATCAATATTACATACATCACAATGTGTTATCGAAGGTTCACCATTCTTCTTTCTTTTTGTTGCACAACTATTTTCACAATCTTGAGAATGTTTACGCTTTTGGGCATCACATTCGTTTAAAGGTTCCGTGCTAGTTGATGGTTTTACAGTTTTTAATTCTTGTTCTTCACAATGCACTTCAACCATGTGGGATTGATATCGCTTTACAGCAGAAAAACCAAGTTCGCAAACTGAACATGAAAAAGGTGCTGAACTAACATGCATTAAATTTACATGACGTGCAAGATTATCTTGTCTGTTAAATGTGGTAGCACAATGACTGCACACAAACATTTTAATGTCATGTTTAGCATTTGCGTGTCGTTGAAGGTTGTCAGGTCTTGAGAACTGTTTCTTACAGTCACCACACTTGAACATGATGATCACTTTCGAAATTACCTATAAAAGAAAGAAATCATAAATGTTAATAAATGATAAAACAAACTACAATATGAATAGTTTAATTACATTCCAGTCAATGGTTATAGCAGGGTATATAAATCGATCATCTGTGAACTCCTAGCAAGTCTAACTTCATGTAGTTCTAACTGTGGGTTACTATATACCACTGTCACTGACACCTAGCGGTGACCATTGGAACTTGATAGAGTGGTAGAAACCAGCGGTCGCCAGTTAGGTGAGCTAGGTGTGACGTCATAGCCAGTCTTAAAGCAAGTCTAAACTTGTAGAACATGTCACGTGATAGAAACCAGGGATCGCCAGTTAAGTGAGCTAAGTGTGACGTCATAGCCATTCTTAAAACAAGTCTAAACTTGTAGAACATGTCACGTGATAGAAACCAGTAGCCACCAGTTAAGTGAGTTAAGTGTGACGTCATAGCCAGTCTTAAAACAAGTCTAAACTTGTAGAACATGTCACGTGATAGAAACCAGCGATCGCCAGTTAAGTGAGCTAAGTGTGACGTCATAGCCAGTCTTAAAACAAGTCTAAACTTGTAGAACATTTCACGTGATAGAAACCAGCGATCGCCAGTTAAGTGAGCTAAGTGTGACGTCATAGCCAGTCTTAAAACAAGTCTAAACTTATAGAACATGTCACGTGATAGAAACCAACGATCGCCAGTTAAGTGAGCTAAGTGTGACGTCATAGCCAGTCTTAAAACAAGTCTAAACTTGTAGAACATGTCACGTGATAGAAACCAGCGATCGCCAGTTAAGTGAGCTACGTGTGACTTCATAGCCAGTCTTAAAACATGTCTAAGCTTGTAGAACATGTCACGTGATAGAAACCAGCAGACGTCAGTAAAGTGAGCTAAGTGTGACGTCATAGTCAGTCATAAAGCAAGTCTAATCTTGTAATACATGTCACGTGACAAGGTTAAGTTAGGTAAAGTTAGGTTATGTTAGGTGAACTGAGGTTAAGTCTTTAAATATTCCCTCTGTCACTGACACCTAGCAATGAACATTCAGACTTGATAGAGCCGTAATCAAAATCTAACCTACAAAATTAGCTTTACACACCATGGTCAAGTATACCAAATATACCAGTTTCACTGACATGTAGTGGTGAACATTGGAAAATATCACTCTAACTGTTTAAAAGTTATTAGAGGGGGCACTTACCTTTTTATAATTTATCAACTGCTGCCACTGAATGAACAGATTGTAGGAATACGGTAACCTACAGGTACCCAATTATCTGTAAACAAATCAATCAATCAATTAATCAATAAATACATTCCAATCAATAACTTCAACATCAATTAGTAATAAAAGACTACAATCCATTAATAATAAGTACTTACCTTGCAAAATAATTTAATGATTTTCTACCAAAAAGGCTTTTTTACAACTCTTGAGCAGTAATAAAGACTGACAGTAGGGAATTATATGACACCTCTCTTATATAAACTCTCATCGCTCGTGTCAGAAGTTTTTTGCAGATCATTGCAATTCCTTTCCCAATACAGCTGAGAGCCCAAAGTACACTAGGAACACCTGTGTGGTATCCAATTACTGCTGACTTTGCATGATCATCACCCATTGTCTTGATCAACACCTGGGGTTTCAAATTACTGCAACGTCAGTCATAGCAACAGCAGTGTGCGCTCCCTGCCATGTCAGCAACATGACACTGGAAGGAACACCTGTGTAATATTCAATAACTGCTAACTTTGCATGATCACCCATTGTCTTAATGAACACTTTCGGTTTCAAATTACTGCAGCGTTAGTCATAGCAACAGATCTGTGCGCTCTCTGCCATGTCTGTAATATGACACAGGAAATAACAGGACGTCTTACTGCACGTACCATCTCCACAGTTTTAACATCTTAAGAACATGTATTATTCTCTTTCAACTACAAATGACTCGTTAGAACACATCCATCCACAAAGTTAGATCCCTTGTATGTTCGCATGTATTTCGTCACTTTCTTTTCATATCGTTATCACATTATAGTAGTGGGGGACTGGTGAACAACGTCAGTTCAACACACTGCTTTACACGCAAAATGTAGTGAGGCCCTTTGACATAATTTAAATAAATTCATGGGCTTGTCCCTAAGAACCAGTCCAAAGGGACCGGTCCAAAGGGATCAGTCCAAAGGGACTCATCAACAAGGACTCGTCCACAAGGACCTGTCAACAAGGACTCGTCAACAATGACCTGTCAACAAGGACTCGTCCACAAGGACCTGTCAACAAGGACTCGTCAACAAGGACTCGTCCACAAGGACCTGTCTACAAGGACACGTCAACAATGACCTGTCAACAATGACCCGTTAGGTTGGGTTAGGTTAGGTTACACTACAGCCGCCAGCTTTTAAAAAGCCCGCCCTCTTACAAATGCTATGAGTGGGCATGCATTAAAACAAAAAACAAGCATGTTAATTCATAGTGGCTATCCACCGTATACATGTCTCTTGTGTAGAACAATGTTTAATTCCATATTGGCATTCAAACTCTCACATGTTGCACTTGGAAAGCGAGATTTTCTAAAAAAATACAATTTCACCCCCTAGTAGGGGTAGGGTTTATTTTGGGGTGGAAATATGTTGTTCATTGGAAAGGGGGTATCAGCCCGAGTTCAATGACACCTCATTCATCAAAATCCCACCATGCGTTCGAGAGATATCGCGCCACCGCCTTCTTGTGAGGAGGGTGAGGAGGAGGAGGATATAGAACCGGCCAAAACACACTACTTACAACGCCTGTCGGTCAGTTGAAGGAGAACATTTCAGCATCTTCTGTGAAAAGGTAAGTTCTTTAGTCATGATTTGCTGGTGAATTTGCCAGTAATTAATGTGCTTTGTTACGGTTTCCACCTGCGCTCAATCCGCGGTGCGAGCTCGGTTGGCTGGCGGAAGACGCGCGCGCCCGGCAGCCGGTTGCCCGGCCCGCTCCAGCAATAGAATTACCCTGTATTACATTATCACCAGCTACAATGACCACCTGTGATACCAATATGTATTGGCATTGAATTTTAAAAAATGGTATTCACGTGCCCAAAGAAGAAAGTTATGAGGTCCAATGATCACGCTGACCATGTAATTAGTCATCCCAGGCTTATCCACCTGTTCTGGAACGTAGCAGTAAAGTACTAACGTTCCAGAAGACATATGATTAATTTCCATCAGCTTGAAACAATGTCCTCCACAAGTGTTTCTCGATCGACTGCTGAGACTGTAAATCCTTGAAAATGTGCCGCGCAACTCTAGTTTTTTTAATGACTTCTCTTGGTTCCTGCTATCACACTTATGTTTGGGAACAAACATATTCAGAGCAATCGTTAAAAGGGCAGTGAAAGGGGAAAACCACCGAAGGACGACATACCATTGGTACGAGTTCTCCCTGCTCCATTGTGGAGTTGAGCTGTTTGCCGCGTTCTGTACCGGATTGCACTTCGTTCCGCAGGATATCTCCGGACGATAGGTGGGTGTAGCCATATTTGCTGACTATCCTAACACACTGTGTGCCCTTGCCGGATCCTGGTCCACCTTTCAACAAACAATATAACATTCTTAATCAAATAAATGACTAGAGAATTGCTTCCCTGCATTCCAGGCAGGTGGGTTTAACCGCTCATGCCACGAACATGACTCATTTTCATATCATATCAGAGGAAGACCTTGATCTCAGAGGGTGGTATCAGAACTGCCACAGTTGGAACCTGTTTTGCGACTTTTGAATCATACAAATGACTTTAGAAACTAGCTTTCCTCAACAGTTATGACGTCTACTAGATGTGAGACCTTAGTGGTGGAAAGTTTGGTTCAAGTATACACCCCGATACGTATGTGTCTAGAGGATTTAGTGTATTCGATGACGCCACGGATGACGTCTGGACGTTGATGTTCGTTTGTTTGATATTGTGTCTTGAATTGCCGCCATATTACTCAGTAGTATGAGGTGTCAAACAGTCCGTCGATGCATGCGTATGCAGTCAAATGTGTTCAAGTGAGTTAGGAATGTTCATTAATTACTTTTAGTTGTACAATTAAATTTAATAGTTGCATTGCACTCTAGTAATAATAATAATAATATCGTATGGCCTCGGATGCCTGGTGCAAGCTTTGTTAATTGACACCCAGAGGGTAGCTTGCATGTCGAATTTCGTCGTTCCTTTGAACGCTATGAAAGTCAAGGAGGTTAGATATCTAAACTCCTTGACACTACAGCGCTTTCAAGTAGAGAATGGAGGAACTTTGGGTTGGCGGAAAATCCCGAGATTAATTTTGCCATTGAACACGGCCTACTGAATTCAAATGGGTTCTTTAACATGCCAACAACGTATGACATGAGTATCGTGATTTTTGTCGCCTTCAAAAATCACTTACCATGGCCAGGGGCGAACCTGCAATCTTGGGGTTGGTAGTCCGACACTATAACCACTCACCCACCGTGGCAAGCTGCACTCTAGTAAAGCCATGGTGATAAAAATGATCGTGTGGCCTCCGGAGAGGCCGAGTGCAGGTCTTTTT
Organism: Meconema thalassinum; assembly: GCA_946902985.2. Lineage (NCBI taxonomy): Eukaryota > Metazoa > Arthropoda > Insecta > Orthoptera > Tettigoniidae > Meconema > Meconema thalassinum. Next base: position 347,216,179 of record OX336392.1, read on the forward strand.
AGTTGACGCGCGTGGGCGGCCTGCGCGTCGTAATGAGGATGAAGTGATGATGTAGACGTCACATACACCCAGTCCCCGAGTCACGGGAATTAACCCCAGGAGATTAGAATCCCTGATGGCTCCGCCGGGAATCGAACCCGGGGCACTTCGTGTCAAAGCCTAGTGGAGCCGGACTAAAGCCATGTTGAGACACAACCATTGGTCACTACTAGGTTCGATGACAGGGGCAGATGACCTCGTTGTTCCGCCCCTAGAAACAACAATAACTAACGAACTGCGTTGGAAGACTGCCTGGACGAAGGCATTAGCCGCTATTAGATTAGAGGACTGTCTGCACAAAAAATGCTCCTCTTACTACAATGGAGAGGGTCTGGGGCATAAGCACCAGGTTAGGTTTGGGTATCAAAGTAAAGCCATACTAGCACATTTATTAGCCTATTTTCATTTATGAAAAAAATAGGCTTATGAGATCACCTTTTGTCCGTGTGTCTGTGCGTGTGTGCGTAGGTGTGTGATTCGTGTGTGCGTGCCCCCCTAATAAAATCTAAACCGCTGGAGCGATTTCAATGAAACTCGGTAAGTTCATAGTGTGCCTGTTTACACGGGTGATGATAAATCAGCACTCGGCTTTTGCTCTTGCGGTTTCGGGGTGTGTTACGTTCCCTCCACCGCTGATTAAACATCTGATATGGAATACTCAAGGTCCACAGGGAGTTAAGGAAAAACACAACATTATAATTTTACAGAATTTAATTCATAAAAGAAAAATAAATTCACCAAAAACATGTAAGAAAAATCAATCACTTGGCATAGTTCCTTCAAGTGTAACCTAAAAAATAAACAATCACTTGGCATAGTTCCTTCAAGTGTCACTCAAAATATATCAAATAATCACTTGGCATAGTCTCTTCAAGTGTTATTCAAAACTAAAACCTAATCACTTTGTTAAAATTTATCAAGATCACTATAATGTCATTTCATTATTCTATGAACTTTGTAACCACTTTGTAACCACTTTGTATCCACTTTGTCTTGCTTAAATCTAATTATAATTATTTTCTAGTATATTTTACTAAGGCGTCAAGCGCGCCTATCATTCAAGTCATATAACTTTCCAAGGCTTTGGACATTTATATTCATTTCAATCTTTCCCTTCTGGGTTTCTTTAACGTTACATAATTATCATTTATCTATCACTTATTTAGTCCTTTGGACCTTACTGGTAATTCTCACCAGAGCCTTAGATTTTACACATTTAAAATACTGTACAAGAAACATGCCATGTCTGAGAATTGAACCCTTGTTCTACCAGTCCCATCCTCATGAATCAGGTGATCTTTCTTTGCAGCGTACCATGCACTATGTTATTGATTTTTGTGGGATCTTTATTCATCTTTAAACTGTATTTTTCACAACCCGTTCTTTCATTCTTTTTGAGGAAGGAATCCTTTTATATACAATAAAAGTGTTTGACAAAAACCCGTCAAAATTCATGTAAATGCTTCAAACTTATATTCTGGTGAATGGTCTCCATCCCAGCATTTTGATTTTATAAGTTCATTTCAGCTAGCATCTTTTAATAAAAACTTTTATATAATGGCCTTTTTATTATTAGTCTTTGACAGACCTTTACTTGACCGCGGAACCCATTAATTTTCTGTCTCACTCACTCATTACGGTAGGTTGGGCGCTAACAGCTGCCTCGCCCCTCTGGTAACACTTCGCTTGATTTATGACGTCTAGCCAGCCACCACGCTTACAACTTTGTTTATATCTCTAACCATATGATTACCAAGACTTTTGTTTCACCTCTGAAACAGCTATTTGTTCCTGTTTTTTAATTATTATTATTATTATCATTATTTATATTTCCTTTTTTTACAGGATATTTATGACTTATTCCGGAGAGGATGCCTAATAGTTGACTACACCAACTTAAATAACAATTTGTATGACGCCATATAACAATATTATTTATAACAATGCCGTTATCGGTCTTACTTGCAAGTTTCATTCGACGATTATTGCCTACAACCTTTATATATAACAATGCCTCATGGTCTCACATGTATATTCACTTACAACGCGTTATTTCGACGATTATGGCCTGCAATATTTATAACAAAGCTCTCATGGTCTCACATGTATATTTCATTCGACGATTTTGGCTTATAATATTTATTTAACACAGCCTGATCGGACTTACAATGTAACTAATATTTTCAACGCTTCAATATGGCAATACAGTTTATGGTAATTTCACCTACCCAATACAACACGACGTTTACATTCAACAACAATACAGAAAGGGGAATCTTTCACCCACAATATTTCGATGAGACTCTCCATCTGCCGATTAATTATATCCTGATTGACGCACATTTATTAGCTTTTAGCTTCATTTATTTTTTATTCGGCCCTTTTGGCAACAACGATTTCTTGCTTGGTCATTCGCGGTTTATTTAATAACTCAAATTAATATTTCATTTATAGCGGTAAGACCTCAGCCTTCCTATCATTTAATCTTCATAATTTTGGCTCGCTAGCCTGTGATAATACATTTTCTTTGGGTGTTTTTATTCACCAATTACTTTTAGAGATTTATAAAATTGATCATTTGACAACAATACGTCAAGACATTTTAATTTATTTCGTTCCGTTTATTACTTGAGTTCCTTATTACAATTTTTATTATCACTTTATTTTTAGTGCATAACAACTCGATAATATTTATTTTTATTATTTTCATTTCGAACTATCAATTATTTTTATTTCATTTTTTGTTATTTGCCATTTAATTCTAAGATCAAACTATTTTATATTTTCCCTTTTCATTATTTATTTTAACAATTTTATTATGAGGCATATTTATTTCATTATCTGCTTTTACTATGGCGAAATTTTTAAGCCATTTAAATTATATTTTCGATTCCTTCCTTCAAATCATTTATTATTTGTTATTTCATTTCTTGGGTTTTTATTACTTTACATTACTGATCCCAATCATATAATTATTTTGCGAGGTCATTCTCGCAATTATTTATTATTATTATTTCAACATTTCAGTTATATAAGTGCATTCAACTGCCCGATGAGTTCGATCGTTAAACTCCCCAGTTACGACCGATCCCATCGGGCCAGTATATCGTACATCTGCAATTTTAATGAAAAATCAGTGTGCTCCGTCTTCGGATCCATCCTTGGGAAGGATTCACCCACCTAACGACATAATTAGCACTCTTTCATGACACTTTCTTTTGTGAGCGGCACCTCACTTAGGTCCAATCGACCTTCACTTAAATTTAAACACATCATTAATTTGTAAAATACTGTATTTACACTAAAACACATATATATATATATATATATTGTAGCTTATTTACACTGCACTAATTTTCACCACATCTCAGTGACTCTTGGCACGTTTTATCGGTAATCAACGCCCTGATGAGATCCCCGGACCCTGCATTGGACGTGATGCAAACTCGAACGGCTCCTAATTCTTCACTGGATCTAGTCTTTGCCATGTCCTTTAGATAGTCTATTTTGACTTCTTTTATCGTCCTTTTATTAGCGATTTTCAATTTTTACTAGTCCTACGTTTACGTAGCGGTCTATCGAACCTATGGCCCGCTTACTTCTTGACCGTATTTTGTCCTTATCTGCGACAGGTTCCCTTATTTCTCCTACGAGAATGTCTTTATTGCTACGTTCCTATTTGACACACTGTAGCTTCGCTAAAGTTCACTATATTTATTCCTGGGTCTCGAACCCGTGTACATTTACTTGAGTTATTGGATTTCGTTCCAACATCTGTCTCTTAATACTGTAGTCTTTCACTTAACTTTCACGGAGACCTGTCTGTATTATCGAAGCGATGACCTCCAGCGTAATGTCTCTACTGATCTGGACTGCTGTATTCTAGCTTATTACTGTTCTAGAATTTGTCACGGCGCAATTTTACTTCGTCACGGTTTTCGAGTAGCGTATAATTTATCTGATCCAGCACAAGTGCTTTAGTGATCACTTATAAACAACCGTAGCGGATTTATATTACCACGCACATACAACTTTTTGTTATTACCGCGGATACTGATGATTGTTAATTCGTCTTAACACGATCCACTTTTTGCGGTTGGTAACGAACTGCGTTACTTGCTGTGACTTCTCCATACAGGAGTACGATGAGTTTTTACTAGTGTGAGGACGGACTTCCGTCCCGGCAGTTTGATAATGCTGCGTACTGAATACTTATATACTGTTCGGAATTGCGCTGAGACTCCCCGGGATTAACTGAACTGCGACGAGTATAATGCAGCGCTTCTGCATTTTATGAGACAGCGTGTAGCTTCTCCCCACTTACTTCTGGCGAACTGCCTGTGACACGGATACTGCATTCGATGTAACACCTCCTTACGAGGTCTGTTGTAGACTGTACTTGATGCGGCTTGACGCCCCCTCTCGGGCTGACCGAAAGACTGCATGCTCTCTGGTTGAAACCTGGGCTATTTATTGGGAACTTGCAAAAATAAACTACTTTTGTCTTCTTCCTGGAGCTAACTTCTAAAATAGACGTCGCACGTTTTTGAAAAGTATATAATTATATTCCCTATAATCCAAATGTCTCATTACCATTTCGTTTCCTGAATATCGATCGTCTAATTAATTTAAATAAAATCTACAAGGCTCCTCAGCTGTGTGGGCGACTGAGTTTTTTTCGCTTCTTCCCACTACCTCCGCTTGGCTCCGCCTAATGACGTAGTTGCTGACTAAGTGCTTTTTCCTGGGCCTAAATTATTCACTTTTAACCTTGCTTAATTCCTAATTTCCCGGATTATTCTGATCCCCGTAAACCTATTGTTGTAATTTTACATTGTTTCCGCGAAAGCGGCTTATTTCACAACTTTGCAGTGTTGATTCGCAATCCAATGTTGCCAGAAAAGTGCTGATCTTAGCACTCTGTGGTGATTCCCCCGCCAATCTGCTCTGGTTGATTCATCCCAGCGTGACTGCCCTCATGATTCACATATCGCTTGCACCACGTATCTCCAGATAAAGCTGTCAATGTTCTGCGTCATGGCCTGAACCACTTGTAGCTGGACCTCTTGTCATCTTAAAGATCAAAAGTTCATATCCTGTACCAACCCTAGTTGGGTACAATAGCACTATTCTGGACGACGCCAACCGTGCCCTTTAAATTTTGTTACGTCTCACCAATCCAACATGGCGGCTGTGCGAAATCACCAGTAGTCAATATCTCCGAAACTATTACCGATGTCACGCTGGAATTTTGTACGACGATAAAGGGAACTACTAGAAGTTCACCTATGTGACTTTTGAAAATATGGTAACTACAAAACCAACATGGCAGCCAAGCGAATTTGCGACTTATAAATAGACGTTTCTCGCGATTTAACCAACCAAACGCAATGAAACCTGGTACAGTATATATTTATACACATTGTAATGCACCGACATCTAACTTCGTTCAATTGTTTACATAACCCCCAGATGGAGGCTCTGCGAAATATTTCACCGGCATTCTATATCTCTGAAACTATTACCGGTATCACCCTGAAATTTTGTACGGAGATAAAGGGCACTACTGGAAGTTCATCTATGAGACATAGAAAAACCGGTTAACTACGTAACGAACATAGCGGCCAAGCGAATTTGAAAGTTTTTAATTGCCTTTTCTCGCGATTTAATCATCCAAACGCAATGAAACTTATTACAGCAAATGCGTATATACATTGTAATGCACGGGTATCTAATTTAGTTCAATTGTTTACATAACCTCAATATGGCGGCTGTGCGAATTTTAAAATAAAGTTTTTATTTCTTGTGCCGTAATCATGCGATCAAAGTGAAATTTTGAATAATAAACTTACGCAATAATTTTCCTTTAATGTTACATGACTCTATGCCCTATACATATAACAATCCAACATGGCGACCATCCGAAATATTTAGATGGTTCTCAATATCTACGAATCTATTACAGCAATCAAACTGATTTTTTAAATGTTCATAGGGGCTATGAACAGAAGTTCACCTATAGGACTTTCAATACCCTGGTGAGCAGAAATCCAACATGGCGGCGACGCGAATTATAAATATTCACATAGACGTTTCTCGCAATTTAACCATCCGAGTGCAGTGTAACTTGGTACAGTAAATCCATATACAAATGTTAATCCACTGGCATCTAATTTATTTCAATTGTTTCCATAACCACAAGATGGCAGCTGTGCGAAATTTTAAAATCTTGATTTTACTTCTTGTGTCCTAATCATGCGATTGAAGTTTGAATACTACACGTAGGCATACACAATAATCTTCAAGTAACAGTACATAACTCTAAGACCTACATATATAAAAATCCAACATGGCGACTAACCGTAATATTTAGTCGGTTCTCAATATCTACGAATCTATCACAGCAATCAAACTGAAATTTTGTATGTTGATATTGGCAATTAACATAAGTGGGATATATGAAAATAGGCTTTCGTTCTTCACGGAACTACTTGTTTAACATGTATGCATTTTTTAAACCATTAGTTTCGTGCATGTCGTCATTGTTACCGCCATTTTGTGTCTAGGGAAAGTTTGTCGTGTGAGGTATCGCGATCTAGTTTAGCGACCTGGAAGTTTAGCCGGCAACGTTGCCCAAAGAACACTCGAGTGAAAACACTGTAAACTATTAAGGGAGGCTCGTTCCCTGTCACCCTATACAAATATTCACAGTGGTCTGTTAATTCAGGCAACTACACTAGTGAAAAATTAAAAATGAATGCCCTGATACAAAGGTCCCACATGATGTAGTTTAATTCAAATATTACACTCGTTGGACACTGTACATGATCATAGCCACAGGGTCGCATACCTATGGATAGATAGCCTAGTCATGGACAACAATTCCATATCTTGTATAGCCTCCTTTAGCTATTGTCGTGACTGTCAACTCGTACCCCTATGGTGTTCCTTGATCCCCATAATCCTACCGCTAAGTCCCGCTCAACTGATTATGAGGGTTTGGTGTCGGCTTCCTTTCTCGCTCTTGTATACAAGGCAAAACTGAAAATGGATTGAAAGCTCTCTAAATCAGTCTCTCTCCAAGACAATAGTTATACAGCCATAGCATCTTTAAATCACGAGGGACATTCAGCTCTTGTTAGAGCAAAAGGGTAACTCAATAGAATACCAAAACTAAGTTATGACAATTCCCTACCATACAAATGCATACTTTCAGTTTTGGTATTCTTTTGACTTATACCCTTTTTCTCTAACAAGAGTGAAAAGTCCCTCGTGATTTAAAGGTACTTCGGCTGTATAACTATTGTCTTGGAGAGATAAACTTAAGATGCAGGGAGTGTCAATGAGTAGACTTCATCCCTTCGATGTTGAATTGAATGGAAGGAGTCGATTGCGAGTCGATTGGTTGGGTTTGTTGCGACCAGCACTCGCGGGAGTTTTGAGTCAGTTGTTTTAAATTGTTAAGCTTACGGCAAAAAGTAAGGACAAAAATAAAGGTGTTTAGCAATCGGTAAACGCAACAGTGTTTTATTCAAATCAAAAATACATACAATAACATTGGCACCCAACGGCACGGCCTTCGAAAACCGGAGATACCGTATTCGAAAATAACATCGGCAACGAGCCGATATTACGGCAGTCGGCAAGACAGCAATACGCTTCACGGAGACGAACGTTACAAGACGGCAAATATGTTACTGAGTCGCCCAGACATAAAATAAAATAAAAAAACCGTCCTAGAAATCCTTTGAAACCTAAACATAATCCTTTAGAAGCGACTCATAAACTCAATTTCGAAATGTCGCAACTTGCGAAATTAAAAGCAATCGCGTGGCCGAGTAAAGGCATGTTAACAAGAATAAACAATTCTATTACAGCTGAAACATAAAAATCGGAAGCAAAGGTTAAAATTAAAAATGACGTGATGAAGTATGGAGTGCCTTTGAAGAAGTACAGATCAAAATAGGAGAAACAGAGATCACTGATGAATTGGCAGCACAGTAGTTTCAACTGGAATGTGAAGGAGAGCGGCAGCAGTTACACGTTTGCAAACAATTATAGATGAAGCGTAAGAGGGTCAAAGTAGGCTACTTTACTAGCTCAATTGAATCCAGCTATAAACAACATCATTCACCAACAAGAAGTAGGCCTACCAGCATTTCACTCTAAAAGAGTACAGAAATTACCAGAAATCAAATTACCGGAATTCAAAGGAGAATTCACAAAATGGTTGTTTTTTAAGAATAGTTACGAGTCAACAATTCATCAGGATACTCAGCTGACAAACATTCAACAGTACCAATATCTGATTGGTGTCCTGCAGGGTGAAGCACGCAAGGTCATACAAGGATTTACTATCTCAGAGGAAAACTACACAAGTGCCTGGAACTTGCTTGTAAATACGTATGATAATCAAATTCTGATAATTGAGACACATCTAGATGAACTTTTCAAGTTTCCCACAATTTCAAAAGAGAATAAATCTGAATCTTTCAGATGGTTACAACTTCATATTCAAATTCACATAGCTTCATTAAAGGCAATGAAGCAACAGGTGCAACACCGGGATACGCTGATTATTCACCCTAACTCCAATATTATTGTAACCTCCAATGTTATTGGAGGCTAAAATTCACCTAGCAAAGAAGCAGTTGGATTTCGTGGAGCAAAGAGATTGGTAAGAAGGAGTAAAAGGATGCACTCCAGAAGAGTTGCCAACGTTGGAAGCATTTTTACAGTTTTTAACTGAACTTTCTCAATCATAATATGCTGTTGAATTATAATAAAAACGAAGACTTCAATACTAAGACATATTCAAAGGACAAAAGGTCTAGCAAGAGAGTTGTTATGACAGCCACTCAGGAGGGCTGCAATTTGTGTGAAGGAATTCACCCTATTTAAAATTGTGAGGAGTTACTTCAACGATCAGTTGAAGACAGGAAGAAGCTTCTCCGAGAGAAAAGACGATGTCTTAACTGTTTGAAGCCAAGACACATTGCAAAAGACTGTAGAGGATCAAAGTGCAAGAAATGTGGACATTTACATAACACGTTATTACATGCAGAGGACGATAACAAACAAACAAAAAAATGTTGGAAAAAACGAAGCGAGTGTGAATCATTGCGTCAAATTTCAGAATTCGCCTCCCCTCAATATAAGCTTGGCAAAAGAAGAAACATCGCAAATACTTATGACAACGGCATTAATCGATGTGGGGGTTGCTCAAGGAAGGAGAACAACATGTCGAGCCTTATTGGATCCTGATCTCTAATCAATCTGATAAAAGAGAATCTGTATAAGAAGCTCGGCTTGCCAAATGTAAAGACAAGCACCGGCATGCAAATCATCCGAGTTGATTGTTCCAAAATAGAACAAACAAAACTGCAAGAGTACAACTCGCTTCAAGAAATGATGATTTTGCCATAGAAGAAGACTTTGTGGTGTTGCCATCTATTACAGAACGACTGCCACAGGTAGAGATCAGGAAATACAAGTTTATTATTCCAAAGGATATTTGCTTGGCAGACCCGACTTTCAACAAGCCTGGGGACATAAACATGTTGATTGGTTCGGGACTCTATTGAAAGCTTGTTTTTGGTCGACCCAGAAACGAAGTACAAGGACAACCAGCTCTACAGAACACCCGATTAGGTTGGATTATTGGCGGTGAAGTTTGCGAGAATCAACGAGGATTATAAATCACGTGCATGAAGATCAGCAACCAACAATTAGCAGATCATTTAGAAAGGTTTTGGAAGCAAGAAGCAGTTCCGGAAATTCAGCACTACACAAAAGAAGAAAAAATGTGTGGAAGGCAGTTCACAGAGACTGTTTCGAGAGATGAAACAGGTAGATTCATAGTAAGGCTGCCATTAAGACCGTCATACTTGGAGAGTCTAAAGGTCATGCACAAGAGAGACTAGAATCATTAATCAAGAGATTAAGCAGACAACCAGGACTCAAAACTGCGTACACAGATTTTCTAAATGAATATCAAAGGCTAGGGCATATGGCTTTGATGGAAGAGCAGAAAAATCAGGAAATGACAAATTCATATTTCATACCCCATCATGCAGGGGTGAGACCAGACTACTAAAGTAAGAGTGGTATTTGACGCCTCAGCAAAAACATCACACGGTACATCGCTCAACGACAAGCTCATGATTGGGTCTAATTTACAGAGAGACCTCTTTCACATTGTACTCAGATTTCGCAGTCATAAGTATGTCATAACAGCGGATGTGGAAAAGATGTTCAGGCAGATCCTCGTCCACCCTGATGATCGAGCATTACAGCAAATTATGTGGAAGGAGGATCCTTCAGCCCCTGTGAGGATTTATCAATTAAACACAATGACATACGGAACAGGGTCTGCACCATACCATGCCATGAGATGTTTAAATTAATTGGCTAATCTTCATGAGAGTGAACTTCCAATAGCAGCCAAAGCTATTCGTGACGATTTTTACATGGATGACTGCTTGAGTGGAGAAAATATTCTAGAAGATGTGATTCAGCTACGGCAACAAATACAAAGTATCCTTTTGAGTGGTAGAATGCATTTGAGGAAGTGGAGGTCCAATGTCAGACGTATTTTGCAGGAGTTGTAGAGCAAAAGTAACGAAGGGACTTTGTTGATTTTAGATAAAGGTGAAGCCAGTAAGACTCTTGGACTTCTCTGGGACTCAGCACGGGATTGTCTTCAGTTTCGAGCTATACTAGCAAGGCAAACACCAAATTCCAAAAGAGAAACTTCCAAAATCGCACAGGTTTTTGATCCTCTGGGGCTTGCGAGTCCAGTACTGATCAAAGGAAAATTGTTGATGCAATACTTATTGGCAGATGGATTAGATTGGGATCAGTCATTGTGTCCGAAGCACCTTCAAGGTTGGAACGCCTATTATTCATCATTGGAGACACTGAACGACATCTGAATAATCAGAAATGTAAATCCTGGAAATTGTTCTGACACTTTTGATTTGTTCGAATTTAGTGATGCTTCCGAGAAGGCCTTTGGAGCCTGCATCTATTTAGTTAGTCAAACACATAAGGATCACTTCGTGTCTAATTTACTTTGTGCCAAGACAAAGGTGGCTCCGTTAAAGACCATTTCGTTGCCCAGGCTCGAATTGGAGGCAGCACTTCTTCTTGCACAACTTGTCAAAACGACGGCAAGTGCTTTGAAAGAGGGAGTTGGTCTCATCAGATTGTGGAGCGATAGTACAATTGTTATAGGATGGGTCAACACCGAGCCACAGTTGTTGAAGACGTTTGTTTCAAATAGGATCGCAAAGATTCAAGAAGCCACCGATCCCGCCATGTGGAATCATGTTCCATCAACAGAAAGTCCAGCTGATCTTCTCTCAAGGGGAATTACTTCTATAGAACTTGAAGGCAAAACACTTTGGTGGAAAGGGCCTCCATGGCTCTGAACACAAATTCAACAACCAAGGCAATTCAAGGAATTTGAAACAGAACTGCCAGAACTGAAGATTACAAGAGTGACATTAAAGGTAACTGCAACCAGCAATTTGCTTATCAAATTTTCGTCGTTCTCGAAATTATGCCGTATAGTAGCATACTGTCAGAGATTCATCTACAACTGCAAACATGAGATACCAGAAAGGAAAACAAGCTCACTAGGGCCAGAGGAAATTTGTCTAGCAGAGAGACATGTGGTCAGGTGCACACAGTTGGAAGCATTCTCTGAAATACAAAATTGTTTAACAAATAATCAAGACCTCCCAAGAAAGAGTCCATTAAATTCACTCAGTCCTTTCCTAGACAACGATGGGTTGATTAAGGTTGGAGGAAGGCTTCGGTTTTCAGAGTTAATATCGGAACAGAGACATCCCATACTTCTCCCAGCAAATTACCATATCACCAGGATAATCAAGGAAGGGGAACATCTTCGTCTTAAGCACTGTCCGCCAGAGCAGTTGTTACATGCAACACGACAGCGATATTGGCCCATCAGTGGCAGAAGAGAGGCAAAGAAGGCCATTAGAAGATGTGTGAAGTGTTATTGCTTTAATCCTACAGTTCCTGAGGTACGCATGGCAGATTTACCAAAGGAAAGAGTCATGCTGGTTCTTCGGCCCTTTGTCACCACGGTAGTGGATTACGCAGGTCCCATATCTGTGAGAGAGAGCCGCAGAAGAGGCCTGTTCCTTGTTTACAAGAGTTACATAGCAGTGCATCTGGAACTAGTGTCAGAGCTAACAACTGAAGTTTCTTAGCCGCACTGCAACGTTTTACAGCTAGGTGAGGTTTATGCAAACAGCTCTTTTCTGATAATGGAAAGAATTTTATTGGAGCATTCAATGTGCTACAAGATATCGAGTCCTTTTTAGAGAAAGAATCAACAGGCATTGCCTCCTCACTTGCTCAGCAACGAATCAATTGAAAGTTCATCCCTCCCCGAAGTTTGGGGGATTGTGGGAGGCAGCTGTCAAAATTATGAAGAGACATTTACTAATTGAAACGCAGGGACGTATACTAACCTTTGAAGAGACCTACACTCTTCTTTGCGACATTGAAGCAGTGTTAAACTCACGCCCTCTCACTCCGTTAGCAAATGATCCCAATGATTTGCAAGATCTAACGCCTACACATTTCATCTTGAGTGACTCGCTTAAGCAACCTGTACAGATGGATGTGTCGAGGGAACTTGATAACCGCTTGTCCCATTGGAAAAACCTGCAGAAAGTTCGACAGCGGCTCTGGCAGAGATGGCAGCAAGAATTCTTGCGAGTTGCAAAAACGTGTCAAGTGGCACAGTACTGATCGGCGTATTGAAATTGACCCTTTAGTACTGTTGATCGAAGACAACATCCCGCCTCTACAGTGGACAAGAGGTAGGATAGTTCAAGTTCATCCCAGACGAGATGGCGAGGTGAGAATGGTCACCATTCTGACACCTGGTGGAACCTTCACTCGAAGTATCAAGAAAATATCCCCTCTTCCCATAGAGGATGAAGAACTGGATCCATGATTTCTACACATAACTTCATTAATAATTACTGTCTGTTAGGTAGTCATCCCGAAGGCTGGTTGGATCCTCAAACAGTACCGCCGTTAGGTTATGTGAGTAGATACCCACAAAAACCCAAGGCAGCGCTATATTGAGGCGTACTAGGCAAAAAGAGGAGTGAGGTAGTTTGTCATTGCTTTCCTCACTGAGTCAGAACAGTAGTACTAACCCTATGAGTAGAACCTTTCACAACATCCACAGGCACTGAGTGTGCCCTGAATGTCATTACTAAGCACCACCCATACCTCAGTAGCTTCCATATAATCACAGCCATGAGTAAGCCTGAGACATCGGTGAAAAGCCACCTTTTACTCTAGCCTGTGCCAACAGACAAATGCAAATGTACTGCATTCATCCAGGGATGGCAAACAGGCCTATAATAATTACTAGGAAATAGATAATTGTGGTTTTAAGGGGCCTAACATCTAGGTTATCGGCCAACTAGGAAATAGAATATTGTATTAATTAATTGAAAGAATTCCTTTCAAGGTGGGGTGCAATGTCAATGAGTAGACTTCATCCCTTCGATGTTGAATGGAAGGAGTCAATTGCGTGTCGATTGGTTGGGTTTGTTGGTTTGTTCAAGCAAGGCCAACTACAATACTCAGACCTTAATGCAGGTCTCGAAAGTGTGAAAATGGCGTATGCGGAAGCCCGAGATGGGTGATATGAATAAAACGGAGTATATGCTCATGCTCAACAATTTTGTAGTATATACTCAGAATGGTATGAATAATAAGTTGAAGTTTAAACTCACTGAGAAATACATACTCAAGGGTGGGAGTAAATACTCAGTTAGTGAGTATATACTCCGATGTGGTATGAATAAAAGAAGTATATGCTACACATCTGAAGTATATACTCACAATTTCTGAAGTCTGGCTCAGCTGTCTAATCTCAAAGTGGTTGAGGTTATGTTAGTAGATGTAAATAACTTGCGGGCTAGGAAAGTGTATAAAATACGAAGAACGGTTTCAGAGAGAGACTGTAGATCATTATACCGGTTTAAGATATATAATATTCTATGGCTTTCTGATTACTTTTTGGGCAAATACACGGAAACAAGAGGAAAAGCTGTAAAAAACAATTTATTTTCTTCAGTAACGTATTTGACTTTCTGTGATACTTTTGCCAAAGTTTCCAGCGTAGCGAATGTTTCTAGCTTTTAAACATTCGCTTTTTTCCTTCCGCGAGTTAGGTGTTTTAGACTCTTGTCAAATACTGAAGGATATTCACAGACAATCCTTACAAATGCCAAATCGGGAACATTTGATATATGATCATATGAGTCGTCCAGTTGCAAAACTCGTGTAATCAACTTGTGAATAAGAATCATTTTCATAGAAACGTTTCTCTGGACTTTGCCTCCCATATGTTTTGTGTTTGTTGTCTTCTACTTTTTTCTTTTTGCTTTTGTGTTTGCTTTGTGCTTATGCTTTTGAATTTTACTTTTTGCTTTTCTTTCTTGGTTTTGGTTTTGTATTCGTTTTGTGCTTTTGTTTATAAATATTGCTTTTTGCTTTGTGTTTCTTGTTTTTTGCTTTTGTTTTTGAATTTTGCTTTTTGCTTTGTGTTTCTTGTTTTTTATTTTCTGCTTTTGCTTTTGATTTTGCGTTTTGCTTCGTGTTTTTTGTTTTTGTTTCATGAAAAATCAAAATTAAACAAAACAAATTAATAAACAAAACAAAATCAAAATAAAACCAAATAAACAAAAGAAAATAAAAACAAAAATAAAACAAAACAAAACAAAAAACAAAAAATAACAATTAAAAACAAAATAAAACGAATTAAATAAAACAAAACAAAATAAAATAATAATAATAAAATAAAGTAGAATAAAATAATTAAATAATCTTACGACATGATCCTTATTCACAAGTGGATTAAACGAGTTTTGCAACTGGATGACTCATATTCATCCCCACTAACAGACATTTCAATTACCCAGGAAATTTCAATTAATCAACAAGACAAGTCTACAGCAGACGACTGGTTTGCATTAACAAATGGCATATAAAACAGTTGACTGACTAAACGTTCGTCGACGAAACGAGAGTAACATCGTGGCACAAGTGAAGTATATACTCCAAAAGGAGGGGAAATTGTAGTAGATACTCGAGATCTTTTATTCATAACAAACAGAGTATATACTCAAAACTGATGCTCATGCTCGAAGTATATACTTCGAAGTTTATACTCAGTTTTATTCATATCACCCAATGTTTGTTTACGTTCGTTGCTGGGATACAATATTAGCTTCGTTTGATGAAAGATGGGATAAACTATCGCTCATCTGTAGTTCTGAGTGTCTTCAGTATGTCTGTATAGCCCAGTTCGCGTTAATGTACTGCAATCGTATCCAAATTTGTGATAATGCGCTTATTATGGAATGGTTCGTTTGTGTGATGATTGCTCAGTCGACCGATGGCATTGTGTCATTTATTGCAGATGTTAAAGTACCTAAGACTAAAGCATTAATAACAGTGACTCAAGAATATACACCGCAATGATTTTCTGGTTTGTGACAATATAATTGTTAATGTTTTTTTTATTGCTGCAGTAGGGAAAATGAAGATTTTAATTATAACTCGAACTCAACGGTCATTTATTTATATCAATACTTGCTCACTACTCTTAGCAACTTTCAATCGTGAACAGTAATAATCAGTAAGTACAATGAGATGTATATACCAATGAGAAATACAAGAAGAGTGCCACCACAAGGCACGCGTCGCTGCAAATGGCTGCAACAGCACAATAGCAATGCACATCTTCTCCCACCTTGCAATTTTCTAGAAAGTGAAATATTGCAACCTTTCTTTTTTCTTAGTCACAAATCAAGCCTGTTGGGCATCTTCACACAGCGCCCGATTCTTGTGCACCTCTTCCCTTCTGCCTTTGGTGTTATGGAGTCCTTTTCCTGGGTACCCATTGAAGGTGGTGTAGAATCTGGTTCCAAAAGCAGCTGCTCGTTGAAGTGCGCACCTCCAGAGGATAAAGACGTTGAAACGGTCAAATCTTCTCCCCGTGCACAGTCCTCACTTTAGCCACTCTTGCATTACCATACGCTCCCGGATATATTTCCAAGACCAGACCAAGGGGCCAGTTGATTCTCTTTACTCCATCGGATTCAATCAGTACAATCTCTCCCACCAGTAACGTCCCTTCCTTTTGTTTCCTCTGATGTACCAACAAGGCTAAATATTCATTGCGGAATCGCTGCTGAAAATCATTTCTCAGCTTTTGAAGGTATCTCAATCTTCGGTTCAAGCTGGTGGCGTCAATAACATCCAAATCAGTGACTCCAGTGCTTGGTAGGTCCTGCACGAACATGGCTGGTGTTAATGGCTTCAGAGATTCATGTGTGTCTTCCACATAGGTCAAATGCCGAGAGTTTAACGTTGCCTCAATATCGCACAGGATGGTTTGTAGTTCTTGAAAACATACGACTTTCCTGCCTAACATTCTCCGTAGAAGCTCCTTAACCATTCGGACCATCCTCTCACACCATCTGCTGAGAAATGACACCTTTGCATCACATCCCCTGGAAGGTAGGTCTGCAGGCTTTAAGGGACCTGGAATGTAATGCCATTCCTTGGGAGATGTGTTTTGTCTAATTTCTCTGCATCTGTTGCTAACGAAGACCTTCCAATCATCATCCCTCTTTATCCATGTGAGAACAACGGATGAATCACTCCAGCAGAATGTCTTACAACCTTCCAGTTCCATGCCCTTCTTCACTGCACTGCATAGCCTTGATGCAATCACAGCAGCAATCAGTTCGAGTCTAGGAATAGACACTTTGTTCAACGGTGCTACTCTAGCTCTTGCCTGCACTAGACGTACGGTTATTTTCCCTTTATACTCTGTTCTCAAGAAAACACAAGCCGCATAGGATGACTTACTAGCATCACTGAACACACTCAGGCCGACTGCTTCTGATTCAATCGGCATCTCTGCTAATCTTCTCTTTACTCGACATTTCCCAAGCCAATGCAGGTTTTTTAGCCATGCCAGAAACGTATTCATTATTTCTTCAGGCAGCTCTGCATCCCTAGTTGTCTCTAATTTCCATGCTTCCTGCAGAAGCAGTTTTGGAACCAACATTGTTGGACTAGAAAATCCAAGGGGATCGAAGACACCATAGTCCAAGCAATGGTACTGTCGTACCTCCAGTTGAATCTGTGTTTGTTTTAAGTTTGGTACTGGTCCACCCACGAAGATCAAATTTTGCCGTAGACATAACCTCGGTTGCTTCTTTTACAAATTTCCTTAGCTCAGCTTCCGATTCAACACTTGTCAAGCAGTTGTCAACATAGAATGACTTCTTCAGCTTCTGAGAGGTGTCTCTCAGTTCTTTTGGTGCCATGTCCAAGTGATGGTGCAAAGTAGCACTTAATAAGAATGGACTAGGCGCTACCCCAAACACTACCCTGGAATGTCTCAATACCATTATTTCTTGCGAATCCAAACTTTTCCACCCCAGGAATTTTAAAACTTTCCTATCCTGCTGTGCTACACTAATCTTCAGGAATGCCTTGGCTATATCAGCTGTAACACCAATAGCATTCTTTCTGAACTGGAGTAACACATTTGGAATTAGTTCAATTAAATTTGGCCCTGTCTCCAGGCAAGAATTTAACGAGGTTCTACGAGCATCACGACATGAAGCATCACATACTGGACGTATCTTGGTTGTTTCACTGGATTGCTTTATCACTGCATGATGCGGGAGAAAATATCCTGGCGCATGTTCTTCAGCTTCTTCAACCCATTCCACAATACCCTCCCTTTGCCAGTTATCAAATACGCTATGATATTCTTTCAACTTATTAATTCTCGACAGATGCCTGGTTACTGAGTGCAGCCTCCTCTCGGGAGTGGCACGATTGTCCATAAGCTCCGAATGTCCCTCCTTCCAAGGTAAGCGCACTTGATACCTCTCCTCTTCATTAAGGCTTAACTGCAACAACTGAGAGGGCTCCTCTTCTTTCTGCTCTTGGCATTTTGCTTCTACTGGATCCCGGATCCCTAGAATGTCTAGTTCCCATAGTTTCTTCAGATTGAAATTAACATCAGCGAGTCCAACCACTTGGTTACCATTGGTATTAGTCGTACATCCCATGATGGTCCAACCTAACCGCGTTTCAATTGACATGACATCCTCATCAATTTTCACGGTAGCACCAGTCCATAGTTTACCAATGATGTCTGCTCCTAATAGGATTTCAATGTCTGGTACCGCATGACCTTGATCTGTGAGTATAATGTTTGCTTCCCTCAACTGAGGGAATATCTTCTGCGTTTCCAGTCGGGGAACAAAATTACAAATGTTCTTCTGGTCTAACAGCGACACAGTACATTGAAATTTCCTATCTAAACCTTGCAATCTGACCTCATAAATCTTATGTGCCTGCTCCCGCAACTCACCTTCACAAAACAGGTTGTGATTTAACGTATCTTCACCTATACACTTAAGGTTCAGTTCTTTGGGTACACAATCTAAAATATATGATCTCTGAGAACCAGAATCCAATATAACTCTTGCTAAACGCGTTGTTTTGCCACCAACTATATTTACAATAAGTGTTTGCAACAATGTGTGTCCGCCTTGATGAGCTAATAAACTATCCGATCCATTACCTTGTGAATTTAGCCCCCTAGCTTTATTCACCTTGCTTTCTTCAGAACACAACTGTGGGCACATTATTGTAACATGACGTTTACCACAAATCAAACATTTAACAAAACATTTACATCTTTTAGCACTGTGGCCTGCATTAAGACACAAGAAGCATCTTCCTTTCAGTTTCAGCAGATTCTTTTTGTCACCTCCCGTTAACCGTTTGGCCTTAAAACATTCCAAAGAAGTATGTGAAGATTTATCATACCATAGACATGCATCATTACCCGAACGTTTACTCTCAATGGCTAATATACATGCAGCAGTGGGTACTCTATCAGTCTTGGAAGTAGAACCTTTTTTATCACAGCAATAACTGAAACCAGATCTGGCAAGTACGAAGCGCTCTTCACTCTCGACCTCTAACCTCAAAAATGTCAGTAAGCTAGCAAGAACATCCTGATCCTCTGACTTAATCGTGTTGTTACGAGCTCTTTCCCAAGCTAACATAACATCTTCTGGCAGTGAAGATTCCACCAAAGGGTACAACATGGCTGCATATTTTTCTCTCGTGACTCCTAATGTTTCCAGTGCACGTAATTGGGTTTCTAGTTTATCATGAAGTGTGCTCAACGACATACTTTCTCCCCTAGTGGCTTTATTCAGAACAAGAGATAAGAGTTCGCGTACATATATTTCAACAAGGAGCTCATCTCTTGCAAAACGAGATTTTAACTGTTCAATGGCTTGATGGTAATTAGCCCCTGATGGAGGAAAACTTTTAACTAGCTCCATAGCTTTTGAACCTGGTGCCATTGCTTGAAGAAGATACTGAAATTTAAGTTCTTCGTCCAAAGTGGGATCGGCATCGATTTTCTTAAACTGACCCCAGAACCCAAGCCAATTCTTGATATTTCCAATTTCCATCAATTTTCTTAAGTTCAAGTCTAGGAAGAGTGAATCTTCTATTAGGTAACTGAAGTGCCACGACACTATTCATCTAAGAGATCTGTTCGGTCGCTAGTTTGGAAGAGATTATCATACCTTGTTTTGATGAAAATGTACTCATCCCTATAACCTTCTGCATCTTCGTAATCTTTCTGGTAGGCTTCATCTTCATCGTCATCCTTAACTAACCAAGCTTCCCGGATTTCTTCATCCAGTCTAAAGAGACGATTCGTCTTGTCCTCTAGCATTTTGAACAACGCTTCCACTTCAATTTTATCTGTGATATCACCACGTTGCCTTTCTTTAAGCTGACCGATTGCCCGTGTAAACAACCGTCTTATTTGAGTTCTTTCTTTCTTCCTTCATCTTGTCCCGTCCTGTCACGGTCGCCATTATGTTAATGTTTTTTTTTTAATTGCAGCAGTAGGGAAAATGAAGACTTTAATTATAACTCAAACTCAACGGTCATTTATTTATATCAATACTTGCTCACTACTCTTAGCAACTTTCAATCGTGAACAGTATAATCAGTAAGTACAATGAGATGTATATACCAAAGATAAATACTAGACCCCTGATTCCCGACAGTGCCACCACACGGCACGCGTCGCTGCAAATGGCTGCAACAGCACAATAGCAATGAACAATAATAATAGCTTAGTACACTTCAGTAGTGTCGAACTTACAGTAAGCACGTAAAGGGAAAACGCAAAGAGCATCTACGGCTACACCAAACCATTGACGTTATCTTAAATGCTCAGCAACATGTGCCTCCGTAAATCCTTACCGGTCTGGCAGATGATCTACACTGCCTTGTATACACGCCAAATAATACAGTGAACTTCTTTTTTATTGGTTAAGGAAGATGTTTCCCCTGTGTCAAACAGTGAACTCATTGTGTTCCGTCATTATTCATACTTTTGTGACTCTTATAGCTTGCAAGTTATTTTTAATTATAATGTGTGTAATAAAGTGTTAAGAGTACCTTGCCAATTATGTTCTTAGCCTATATTGGAAGATGGTGTGACGCGATAATTCCTTAAGAGGGAAATGGTGCTTGCCTATCTACTTTATTAAATCAACTATTTCCAACGTACAACTATTCCAAACGGTAAAAGCGAATGTTTAATAGGTTAAATGGTAACGTATTATCGTGTCCCTTGTGTGTAGTAATCTCCATATGTTCTGATATCCACACGACGACTTCTTTGCATGTTTTAATCAACTAATTCGGTGTGATGTTTTACCCGAGATTTTAGACAGTTCCACGAGAGGTCTTAATTGAGTTGTATCTCTATGGAGTTGGTTTGATTATTTCAGGCAACTATTCTCATTCCGATTGTGTACACAAATACTCTCTATGTGCTGGGACAGAAATGCAGTAACCGGGTACTTTCTTTTCTCCTACTTCGGAATCTGTTTGATTTCTTGCTAATAATATTTATCTATAATTATTGAACTTAAATACAAATCGTGATAACTCGCCAAAAAGCTTCTTATTCAACCACGAAAAGAGCGCGACTATTGTAGACGCCCCTTGGGTGAAGACGAAGAAACCTATAATTCAAGGTCAGCACTATATAGATAAATTAATTCAGGTAAGTCTAAATTATTGATGCATATTTCTTCGGAACCTAGTCTCGTCTTGTGGTATCTTGTATGCTCTTAGGTGAGTTAAAATAATAATTTACTCGAACTGTGACAAGCCCGAGGACATGATCTTAGCCATTGAGAGGGCATTTATCGCCGCCATGTTTTTTCTACATTAAGGTCTGAGGATTCAAGACCAACTACAATCCTCAGTCCTTAATGTAGAAAAAACATGGCGGCGATGGTTGCCCTACCAATAGCTAAGATCATGTCATCGGGCTTATCACAGTTCGTGTAAATTATTATTTTTACTCACCTAAGAGCATAAAATATATCAAAAGACGAGACTTGGTTCCGAGGAAATATGCATCAATAATTTAGACTTACCTGAATTAATTTAACTATATAGTGCTGACCTCGAATTATAGGTTTCTTCAAATCACCCAAGGGACAGCTACAATAGTCTCACTGTTTCTGTTGTTGAATAAGAAGCTTTTTGGCGGGTTATCACGATTTGTATTTAAGTTCAGTAATTATAGAATAATATTATTAGCAAAAAATCAAACAGATCCTGAAGTAGGAGAGAAGAAAGCACCCGATTACTGAAGTGCTGTCCCAGCACATGCAGAGTATTTGTGTACACAATCGGAATGAGAATAGTTGCCTGAAATAATCAAACCAACGCCATATAGATACAATTCAAATAAGACCTCTCGTGGAATTGCCTAAAATGGGAAAACATCACACCGAATTAGTTGATTGAAATATGCAAAGAAGTCGTCGTGTGGATATCAGAACATAATTATGGAGAATACTACACACAAGGGACACGATAATATGTTACCATCTAACCTGTTAAACATTCGCTGTTACCGCTTGGAATAGTTATACGCTGGAAATAGTTGATTTAGTAAAGTACTATAGGTTGGAAAACACCATCTCCCTCTTATGGAATTATCGCGGTACACCATCTCGCAATATTAATACAAAATTGGCAAGGTACTCACAACACTTTATTACGCACAACATAATAAAAAATAACTTGCGAGCTGTAAGAATCACAAAAATATGAATAATGCCGAAACACAATGAGTTCACTGTTTGGCACAGGGGGAACATCTTCCTTAACCAATAAAACAGAAGTTCACTGTATTATTTGGCATGTATACAAGGCAGTGTGGAACATCTGCCAGACTGGTAAGGATTTACGGAGGCACATATTGCTGAGCGTTCAAGATAACGTCAACAGTTTGGTCTAGTCATAGATGCACATTGCATTTTCCCTTTACGTACTTAAGTTCGATACGACTGACGTGTACTAAGCTATTATTATATTGTCACTAACTAGCAAATCATTGCGGTGTATATTCTTGAGACACTTCTATTATGCTTTAGTCTTAGGTACTTCAACATCCGAAGTAAATGACACAATGCCATCGGTTGACTGGACAATCATCACACAAACGAACCAGTCCATATTAAGCGTTTTATCACATATTTACATACGATTGCAGTACATTAACGTGAACTGGACTTTACAGACATACAGAAGACACTAAAAATTACAGACGAGTAACAGTTTATCCCAACTTTCATCAAACGAAGCTAATCAATGCTAAATAGTGTATACCAGCAACGAATGTAAACAAACAATATGCCGGGGCTTCAGCATACGCCATTTTCACACTTTCGAGACCTGCATTAAGGTCTGAGCAAGACCGACTACAATATCTCAGACCGTAACATCAAAACCAAGATGGCGGAAATCGTAGGGGAACAGCTGTAGCAACTGGCGGGCATGGCGCCATCGAAATAGCGGCAAATTCGAAGACAAACATTCGCATATTTGATTAAATTCCGCCAGAAATTACAGGTTTTTATGTAATAAGGCACAAATTCAATATGAAACCCTGACGTATTTCGCTACAAGCAACGAGAACAGACAGTAGCTAAAAATACAGACATAAATAAAGCAGAGGTAAGACATTATGTTAAAAAAATGCAAATATTTCTAAATGGAACTACAAGAATAGTCAACCAACAACAAAGTCAACCCCTGACACTTTACAGCCCATGAAGGGCCTAGGCAAATATAAAATGCAAATATAAATGGTTTTTGCTTACATTAGGGGCTACGACATCGTGGTCTTGTAGCCCCATGTATTTGTGTGTGGAATTTGTGTGATAACCTGTGTTATTGTTATGGCTGAACTAGTGTGTTTGTAAATTGGGTATTGTAGTGGGAAGGAAGCGGCCATGGCCTTAAGTTAGGAACCATCCTGGCATTCGCCTGGATTAGAAGTGGGGAAACCATGGAAAACCACTTCCAGGATGACTGAGGTGGGAATTGAACCCTCCTCTACTAAGTTGCTTCATGAGGCTGAGTGCACCCCATCCCAGCCCTCACATGAGAATTAAATTTCTTGGCAGAGCCGGAGAATCAAACCCGGACCTCCGAGACGACAGCCAAGAATGCTAGGCACTACACAACGAGGTGGTCTAAAACAGAATGGTACCACTGAACGAAAGTAGAACGAGCGATAATATTCTCTATAGTACATTAATTAGCCAAAATACCTTATCAAACAACGAGAAATAAATCAGGGAATGATGTTTTAAAAGATGCTTCCTCCTCCGCTGTATGTGACCCACCCAGCCATCCCAAATAGCATTGTGACTCACAATTTGGCTTCAGGAGAGAAAGATGCACAATCCAGGCAATTCGAAGTCTTCAAACTGAGATTGCGTCTACCCTGTCAGCACTGAAAGGAAAATTACAATCCATATTCATTGACTTCTCTAAAGCTTTTGACTCGATTAGCAGGAAGAAAATATTGGAAAAACTAGACAGACTATTGAGAGGTAACAGCTACACTAAACATCTTGTCAAAAGTATTTTAGGCTCTAACAATATAGTCATTAACGATGGCATTACAACATCAAGCCCAATTGAGCAGACTACAGGCATGCTGCTACAAGGAGACCCATTAAGCCCTCGTGTTATTTATCACTGCTATGGCAGATAATATCACAGATATATTATCAGAGCGGGTAATCTCATTTATATACGCAGATGACATGGTGCTCGCTTCAAGTTCACAGGTAGAATTGCAATCTGCTCTCGATCCCTTTGAATTATCGGTGTTACACAATGACCTTAGGTTAAACAGAAACAAGACTAAATCTATGACCTTTAGGAAAGGGGGAAAGCCAGCAATTTTCCACATTGCAGGAAAACCGCTTGAGGGTGTACCACATTACAAGTAGTCCTACTTAGGTCCTACATTAGTCATCTGGCAATGTTTTCACACTGCAAATCAAGGATAGACCCAGCGTCACTACCAAAGCCTTCAACGACATAAAACATTTGACTAAGCTATCTATAAAAACAGCCTTAAAACTTTTGCGGTTAAATGTTACCCGTATTGTGATTTATGGACTGGAGAGCATTTGGACACATTTAAATATGAAGTATTTGGAACAATATGGAGAAACTGAAGGCGACTTACATAAAGAAGGCCTTGGGTTTATCAAAGTATACACCTTCAAGACCGGTGTAAGAGGTGACTTGCGAGGTTTATAATGTAGAAGAACTCAGACTTCAAATGCTGCTACCTTCTACTCCAGGATATGTAAAACTCATGGACACACTAGAGCCAAAGAACATTGGTAGGATTTTTGCGCCACGGACACTACGATTTTTGACGATTGGAAGAGTGGGGGGGGGGGGGGGGGGGTGCGAGCTGAGACCATTGAACTGTCGGTACTATTGGAACAACTCCTCCCATGGTAACCCTCGCTGAAAACTGCTTCCTGGTGCACTGCCAGGCGTAACTAGTCGCACCAAAAACTGTCATACCATTTAACTTTAGGTTGCATGTCAGCTGATATGTCGTGATTCTTTTCATATATTTGAACGTACGTACCTCTGTGCAACGTTATATGTATGGTATTTTCCAATAATTCGGTAGGTTTACGGTCTACTTTATTTCGAAGTAGCCTATTCTGCGTTTATGGATATGTCTTACATCAAATTTTGACATAGGCCTAAATAGCACGTATGACAAATACACGTAGGCCCTATTGTAGGTTATAAGTTATTAAGTTAGTCACAGAATTATAACCTACGTCTAGCTTATATTACAGATTTCCATGGAAACGCCCAGATGTAGGCCTATTAAAGAAATGGGTTATAGCTGTGAAAACTTTTATAAACATGCTACTTGTTTCATTCAAATAGAAACAAACCACTGCTTAAAGATGATGCGGTACCTGCAATTTGCAATTTCCCACAGCATCGGCTTCAGCCATCCAAGAAAAGACCGAGAGTTATTGAACGACAAGTAGCCTAATATTTACTGTTACTTTCTTCATCAGCATAGGCATAAAATTTCACATTTTCCAGTATACTTTCATGATGTCAGTCTTGGAGACGATAAAAATAATTCGGCTTAAGGGATCTTCCCTGCAGGACCTGTTCGTTTGCTGTATGACTTATGTGAGGTCGAAGTTTCGACCTGCTTTGAAGAAAAAGAAGCTTGTAGTTTTTACGTGACCGTTAATCTTGTGATCATGAGCCAAGGGACCTCCATTTTACGTGGAATCCGAACCACAGGACATGGCATTTCACTTCCAAAATCTCACTTGCAATGACCGTGAATCAAACCTGGTCCACCTTGGTGAGAGGTGAATAGCTTGACCACTGCACCACCATGCTCCATTGCTTTGAAGAATATTGAACATGTGGTTGTTTTGTATAAATAAAGCAGGCTATGTATTTTTGTTCACCAAGCATCTATTTAATTGTTTAGTTATAGACTTATGCATATTCACACACATATGAATGTTGAATACCAATTAACATAATTTTTCTTCTTTATTGTTAGTCATTACCAGCCTAACCTTATTTTTATTTTATTTTAATGTATGTACGACTTGTATTTTTTGCCAGTAGGCCTATAACTTAGTTATTGTGTATGCTGCCTTTGATCTAAGGATAAAATGATGAACAATCAGGCTGCAATATAATATTTAATGTTGGCATATATTCCTAGCCATTTTAAGTATCAAATTACTATGATATTTTGAAATATGTATTTCGGCGTAAGTTCAGTTTAGTTTACCATTCGCCTAAATGTTCAAAAGTACCTCTTTTACTTGTATCTCGTCGTACATATGTACATCATCCTTTTGTTCGTATACGTCAAACTCTCCTCCTTATAAAATGTGTCGCACCAAAAAGTTCCATCATCCGTGTGACGAATGTTTGTGTGAGCGCTGTGGAGAACAATGTGGAAGATACCATGCTATATTCTGCACATTAAGACATGAATCTTTGATATTCCTAGGGAATAACAATTAGTTTACTGTATGATTTTAGATTTTATTCATTATATGCATGGGCATTGCTGCAATAAATCCCTTATTATTATAGGCTATAGGTGAATTTCCAGCTGTGGATGCCATTATTCACATCAACCATCGTCAGAACAGTACTGCCAACCTCACCATTACGGTACTAGCCGCACCAACACTCGACCATTCTAACCTACGTTTTGTCCAATCCAATGGTTACAGCCTAACACGTCCAGATCAATGGTTTTGTATCAATCTGCCCCGATAGCTGCGCGCAATCAAAGCCGCAGCCTTCGATTTGTCCAATCCAATGTTTTTTTTTACAATGGTTACAGCTTAATGCATCCAGAACAATGGTTTTTGACAATGGTTACAGCCTAACGCGTTCCGATGACTGCCTTTTTTTTAACAACAGTGATCTGCTAATAGATGTAGTCTCCTCCGCTGTCTATAACCCACCCACCATCCCAATTTATAACACGACTTAGGCCTATATAGTGAAATTTCAGTTGTGTCGGCCAGTGGGCGTGGCTTATTTGACAAATAAGATATTGCCAACCCGAGGTATAGGTAAACACGACCGTAGGTTGTTTGTTTTGAGCGTAGAGAGCTGTGAGATCGCACTCGCTTCTATCTGTATCGGGACATCCTGAACTAACTCCAACAGATGGCGCATAAGTACTCTCATTAGTACTTTATTTCAAATAGCATTTGCCAATAACACACAATTGATGTTACAAACTCTTTAAAATGAAAATTTACTGTATTATGAACTTGTCATTCTTCAAATTCGATGTGTATAGAATTCCAACGGACATACATTCTATCTTATTAATGTTTTTAATACAAAAACAAACCTAACCAGCGACTAACGCCCCAGTCCCCCTTGCTTGTGGTAGCCTACTAACAGTAATTTTCGGCCAGGCAGTAGGCCTACCTAACCTAGTAACAGACAAATGTATATACAAAAACAAACCTAATCTGGGGATAACTCCCCAGGCCCCCTAGCTTGTGATACTAACAGGAGCATAATTCTATTTACATACCTGTTGCATTTAAAATCACTGCTTCCATCAGATTACAGTACCCACTTGAATTTTTTCCACAAGCACACAAAGATTATTGATTCATGATTCTTATAGAATATATTTACACTTAAAGAACTTGACACTTTAGAAGACACTGACACTGCTGGTATGTCATTAAAACTACCATCATCTACTTTAACAAACAGGAGTTGTGTAGGACGGTTGATTTGGGAAAATTGTCGAAATGGTATCAGGGGTTAGTATGGCAATTTTCATTACCACAAATGTAGGTTCGAAATGTTTAAGTTAACAAATACAACTGTTTTAACTTCGAAAATGATCCCGGTGAATATTTCTCATCCACTTCTCTTTCAAAGATTTGTCTTTAGGAAATTTAAAAGTTGAAGTATCTTCAGCAGTATTAAATTTACAGGCCAGGTACACAGTAATGACAATAAACAGCCAATGCTTCTCACATTAGGTATCTTCGGCATTTATAATTATTCACAGTGCACTTCACTACTTAAGGTACACTATTACAATATATAACAGCTCGAAATCACTTGAAATATGCGACATTTGAACGAAATTCTCGCAGCAGACCCACTTAAATGTTGGTTGACCAAATGTAAACAATCCCCTACGATTTCCGCCATTTTCTACGATATCGATAGTGGCATTATGGTCTGATTTATTGTAGTCGGTCTTGGTCTGAGTATTGTAGTTGGTCTTGGAGGATTGTAGTTAGTCTTGGTTTGTTGCGACCCGCACTCGCGCGAGCTTTGAGTCAGTTGTTTTAAATTGTTAAGCTTACGGCAAAAAGAAGGTGTTTAGCAATCGGTAAACGCAACAGCGTTCTATTCAAGTCAAAAATACATACAATAACAGAGAGCTTTGAAGCCATTTTTCAGTATTGCCTTACTGACAGTTGATATTGCAACTTTTCAGTCGGTCAATACATTAAAAACAATCTTTTTTGCGTATGGCTTTTAGTGCCGGGAGTGCCCGAGGACATGTAATCCCAATTACTTATACTTGAAATGCGAAAAACATCCAGAAAAAGAATACATGTGATAAAGAAAAATGTTATGGATTACAGAAAAGAGAGAAACTTAGAGGCGTCCCAAGACTAGGAATGAGATACCATCACAGCATTTTTGTGGAAGATGTAGGACAAAATTCGTAGGAAAACCACTCTCAGGATTGGTGCTTAATGCGAGGACAAGGCATCATGGATTGAGTTGTTTGTACTTAAAATGCTATAAATGCGATATCAGTGAAAGTGAATGGTTCAGATATGAACAGTTTGGAGGTTGGTTCCTTAGTTTAGGGGCTGCGACAACGCGGGCATGTATCCCCGTGTACTTTGGGTGTGTGTAGAATCTGTCTGATAACCGGTGTTAATTGTGAAGGCTGTATTAGTGTGTGATATCTGTGATTCAGGTAGAAGGACTGCAGACGATGATCAATTTTTCAAGTAGTTCCTACTTTTGCTACCAAATGCTACCGTCTACGACACCTAGCTGCGGACTCTGCTACTAGATGCCATCGCAGCCAGCACCTAGCGGCGAACGTTAGAAATAATGATGATGATGATGATGATAATAATTGTTTTAAGGGGCCTAACATCTAGATTATCGGTCTCTAATGGTCTGGGTGATAGAGAAAATGACAATGAAGTGGAAACCAGAACGAAAATTAAGTGAGGAGGAAAATAGTTACAAAAAGGAACTCAGATTGAAACTACTCACAAAATGGAAAGCGGTAATACTTACAAAAGGGAATTTAGAACGAAAATACTCACAAGTGGAATAGCTTGAAGAATACGTACAAAATGTAGGTTAGATTCAAAATACGTACAAAATGCAATGAAGAGTCGAAATATTTTACTTACAAAATGCAAGTGAAATTCAAAATACTTACAAAATGCAAATGAGATTGAAAATACGTACAAAATGCAATTGAGGTTCAAAATACTTACAAAATGCAATTGAAAATGAAAATACACAATGCAATTTAGATTGAAAAATGCGCATTTCATATTCCAAAATATCACAAAGTGCAATTGAAATTCAAAATACTTACAAAATGCAATTGAAATTGAAAATGCTTACAAAATGCGTGCTAGATTCAAACTATTCAATTGGATATAGACTACAATACTCAAGAAATGCAATTTGGATTGAAAATACTTTCAAAATGTAATTTAGATTCAAAATGCCCACAAAATGCAATTGAAAATCAAAATACTTGCAAAAAGCCCACCAAACAAAATGCAATTTAGATTGAAAATACTTGCAAAAAGCGGTTTAGGTTGAAAATACTTACAAGACGCAATTGAAATTCAAAATACTCACAAAATTCCCAGCCCCTATATTGAAAGACTTACTAAAAAGCAATTTAGATTGCCAATCCTTACAAAATGCAATTGAGGTTGAAAACACTCGCAAAATGCAATTTACTGTAGATCGAAAAGACTTACAAAATGCAACGTAGACTGAAAACACCTACAAAATGAATTGTAGATGCAAAAAAAACGCTAAATGGAATTTAGATAAACAGGGAGCCAATTAACAAAAAATAGTGCGGGAATCTTAAAGAGAAAAGGAAATATAATGAAAAGAAAACAAGGCGTCTGACCCCTCGAAGAAGGAGGGATCAGGAAAGATGTGACAAGGGCCAATTAAGGCGGAAAAGTGAAAGACTCCCTAGACCTCGGATACCATAATACCGTCCGGGTCGGAAAAGAACAAGAGTTGACCAAGGGATGTCGACAGGAAAGAAGACGGAGAGGAGCCCGACACAAGTAAGTGGAAGCAATGCCGGACTCAGCTGGGGTCCCGTGGTCGTCAACCCACGTCCCACTAGATGTGAGCCCTTGGGGGAGTAGGAACTAATATAGCCTTATCAAACTTACCTACGAATTTTAGCTTCCCTAAGTGCAGTCCCGGGTATGACGTTAAACTGCGTCCGACCGAGTGACCACCGGTATAAGTGGTCTCCCTCTTTCAAGCGTGGAGGAGGTAAAGGGCACTCTCTTGTCCTTGGGGTGAGAAATCACCCCTAAAGGCGATGAACGAACACGGAATCGTCAACGGCATAGAATGCAGAAGGCAACGGGAAACCACTGCATTAAGGATCCTCTGGATATCCCAAGGAATAGTGGCTCATGTCATGAAACCTGTACTCGTAAATTTTTCCGGATTAGCCCCGCAATCGAATCTCCAGGCGGGGTGTGCTTGTACAAGTGCTCAATGCAGGAGACGCATTGCAACACGAAATGTTCGATCACTTCTACAATGTGGAAAGCTGGAAAACCTAAAGCTTGAGATTGGAAGGATGAATGTAGATGTGTTAGGAATAGCCGAAGTGAGGTGGCCTGATAATGGAGATTTTTGGAGTGGAGATTACAGAATAATCCACACGGGGACTATTGTGTACAAACCTGGATTGGGAGGAGTAGGAGTGGTGCTGACGAAGGAAATGGGTCACCGAGTTAAAGGATACGTTCAGCAGAGTGGAAGGCTGATTTTAATGAAATTAGATACTAAACCAAGGGTCACCGTGATCATTCAAGTCTACAAGCCAACCACTGCCCACGAAGATGGAGAAGTGGGTAGAGTATACGATGATCTGACAAAATTAATCAAAGGTGTTAAAGGAGATGAACATCTGATAATCCTCGGAGACTGGAATGCTGTTATTGGACGGGGTAAAGATGGAATGGCTGTGGGCCAATTTGGGCTTGGTACACGGAACGATCGAGGAAACCGTTTATTGGAATTCTGTGCTTACAATCAGCTGGTGGTTGCAAAAACATTATTTCAACACCATGCACGAAGACGTTATACTTGGACAATGCCAGGTGGTGGGAATCGATTTCAAATCGATTACATTTTAGTAAAGCAGCGATTTAAGACACAGCTGAAGGACTGTAGAAGCTGCCCTGGCCCAGATATTGGTAGCGACCACAACATGGTTTTGAGCGAATGCCAACTAAAACTGAAGAAACAGAAAAGGAAGAACAGTCAAAAATGGAGTACCGAAGCTCTCAGAGATCAAAACCTTGCTATAGATTTTAAGAAGAAGACAGATAAACTTCTACCAGACATATCAGCAATAGACTTAGGAAGTATGGAGAATAGGTGGAGTGCTTGGAAGGGAAGTGTTCTAACAGCAGCAACAGATGTTGTGGGAAAGCCGAAAGCACAGAAGAGGAAGCCTGGATAACTAATGAAATAATTGAGAAGATAGACACAAGAAGAAAGATTAAGACCTCTGCGACTGAAGAAGGACAACAACTACACAGGAAATTGAGAAACGAAATAAACCGAGAGGCGAAGGTAGCCAGATAAAAATTTCTGGAATTGCAATGCATGGAAGTAGAAGAACTAGTTAAGAATCATAAATTTGAGACAGCGTTTAAAGTAGCCAAACGGTTCTTTGGGGACAAGAGGATTAGGTGCAATGGACTGAAGACAGATGATGGAGAACTGGTGTATGAAGATTCTGAAATTGGCTCAAAACGGAAAGAATACATTGAAAATTTATATGGAGGTTAACATACACCTTGTGAAATACTGTACTAGAAAATGAAGAGCTAGTAGATAAAGGAGGAGAGGGAGCTGAACTACTCCTGGATGAATTTAATCAAGCAATAGAATGGCTGAAAAACGGAAAGGCATCTGGGGTTGATGATATACCAGCAGAGCTGATAAAAGCCTGTGGAGACAATGTGAAGAAAGGCCTATTTGATCTGATTTGTGAAATGTATAACACGGGACATATCCCATCGAACTTTAGGAAATGTGTCATAGTGCCCATTCCAAAGAAATCATCTGCTAATAGATGAGACCAATATCGCACATTAAGCCTTGTAACTCATGCTTCTAAAATACTCACTAGCATTATCTAGAAACGCATTGAAGGAAAGGTAGAGTTGACATTGACAGAAGATCAATTTGGATTCAGGAAGGGTAGAGGGACGCGAGAAGCAATCCTAGCTTTAAGAATGATTATAGAGAAACGACTAAGTAAAGATATTGATGCAGTCATTGCTTTCGTAGCCCTGGAGAAGGTATTTGATAAGGTTTAGTGCAATGAACTATTCATGGTGTTGAAAGAACTGGGTGTCAAGTACAAGGTCAGGAGAACAATTTGGAAATTGTATGAAGACGAGATAGCTGTTATACGATGTGGTGATTCCGCAACAGAGGCCAACATTAAGCAAGGAGTTCGGCAAGGTTGTTCGCTCTCACCAATTCTTTTTAATGCATAGTCCTACATCCAAAAAGCAATAGATGAAGTAAATGATAATTTGCCAATGACTGGAGGTCAAGGAAAAAGAATTACCATGCTTCGCTTTGCGGATGATATCACAGCCCTGGCAGAAAACGAAGATGATCTGAATTATACATAAGCAGAAATGGAATCCACCTTCAACAAATATAACATGAAGATCAACAAAATGAAAACCAAAGTTCTTCTCAGTAGCCGGTAGTATGAACCTCGTCATTGTACTTTAAATGGAGAACAGTTGACAAATGTACAGGAGTTCAATTACCTTGGTAGCAAAATAACAGCAGATGGAAGAAGTAGAAGAGAAATAGTCAGCCGTATCAACCAAGCCAAAATAGCATTCAACAAGAAAGGAAAGCTCTTTACATGCAAAAACATTAGTATGAGCCTCAGGAAACGTCTTGTGAAGATATATGTGTGGAGCGTACTGTTGTATGGTAGTGAAACCTGGACTCTTAGCTTGGCTGATAAGAAACGAATAGTAGCCTTTGAAATATGGTGCTACAGGAAAATACTAAAAATTCCATGGGTGAACAAAATCAGTAATGAAGAAACGCTGAAAAGGATTGGAGAGAAGCCATGTTGATGGAATATGCTTACTCACCGAAGAGGCAATTGGATTGGACATATCTTGAGGCATGAAAGTCTTCTGCACACAATACTGGAGGGCAATGTGGAAGGAAAGAACTGTAGAGGTAGACCACGGCTAAGATACATAAAACAAAACATTCACGACAAAGGTTCTGATAATTACTTGGACTTGAAGAGACTAGCCACAGACCGGAGTTCATGGAAAGCTGCTAGAAACCACAGAAGAAGTGCAGTTAGTGGAAGGTTCTTTTACATGCCATATCTCAATGATATGGGACCACCGGCTTTACTTCTCCTTCGAAGGAAGGCATACTGAGGGATTTTTAACCCTCTTAAAAATACGACGACCTCGGCCGGGTATGATCCTGCGTTCTTGGGCATAGAAGCTCAGCATGCTACCAACTACGCTACCGAAGCCATCTTTGAACAGTTTGAGACCTTGTCATTACATCGGACATGATTTTGCTGACTATGACGTATCTCCTTTGTGCGGAAGTAGAATCAACATTTCTAGTAGGGGAATACAAGTTTAGTTAACAATAGGCCTAAGCATACGCTTTGCTAACCAACTATTGGACTAACATACTAGAAGAGGAAATGGAAAGCAAAAATAAGAGTAAGATAAATAAAATACAGGAGGAAAGGAAATGTCCTCAACCCTCGAAGAATTAAAAGTGGCTTGGAAGAAGGGAGAGCCATGAGTGACAGATAGGAAAGGGAAGGAGGAGAGGGTCCGCCCCTAAGGAAATGGGAATGGGAAATGGGGAAAAACCGGACCCAGCACAGGAATCCCTCGGGGTCACCAGCTTCCGAACTCACCAGCCGCGAGCCCTTGAGGGTGAGCGCTATTTCGGGAGCACCAGAAGTGGTGGCGCAACAAACACCCTGCCTCCTTGAAGGCTTTGAGCAGAAGACAGGAGATACCATGAAAAGAAAAAAGGAATATGTCTGACCACTCGAAGAATGAGGGATGAGGAAAGATGAAACAAGGGCCAATTAAGGCGGGAAAGTGAAAGAATCTCTAGGTTTCGGATACCCTAATACCGTCGGGGTCGGAAGAGAACAAGAATTGACCAAGGAAGGTCGACAGGAATGATGAAAGAGAGTAGCCTGGCGCAAGTAAGTGTAAGCAATGCCGGACTCAGCTGGGGTCCCGTGGTCGCCAACACACGTCCCATTAGTTGTAAGCCTCTGGGGGGAAAGTTAACATGAACAAGTATAACACACTTAAAATGAATCATTGCCAGAAGGCTACAGTTTCTTACCTAGTACCCATATGATTGGCAGTTTGGCATTCTTCAGGGGAGTCAAGTCATACTCTTTCCTTGGGATGTCAACCTGGAAAAGATCAAGGAATTGTACAGGTTAAGTGTTTATTACCCACTTAAGATTTGATTGCCGCTGAGCCTGGCTGCGCCACCGTTTGTTGATTATTGTAGCAGGAGCCCCGCGGGGTGAAGAGGATGATGGTTATGATGATAATTGTTGTTTTAAGGGGCCTTACATCTAGGTTATCGGCCCCTAATGGTTTGGGTGATAGTGAAGAATAAAATGAAATGTAAACTATAACTAAAACTAACTACTAACTGATACACTGTACTAGAAGAAGAAATGGAAAACAAAAGGAGAATAAGGCAAATAAAGGATAGGAGGAAAAGAAATGTCCTCAACCCTCGAAGAATTCGGATTGAGGGACTTGAAAGGAAGGAGAGCCATGGAAGGCAGATAGGAAAGGGAAAGAGGAGAGGATCCACCCCAGAGGTAATGGATAAAAGGGGGGGACTGGACCCAGCTCATGAATCCCTCGGGGTCGTCAACTCCCGAACTCACCAGCTGTGAGCCCCTGAGGGTGTAGCAATATCCAGGATGCACCAGAAGTGGTGGGGCTATATACACCCTGCCTCCACGAAGGCCGTGAGCAAAAGGCAGGAGAAAACATGTAATGAAAAAGAAGGCTGACCCCTCACAGAAGGAGGGTATCAGAAAAGATGAGACAAGGGCCAATTAAGGCGGGAAAGGAAGAGACCCCCTAGGCCTCGGATACCCTAATACCGTCGGGGTCGGAAGAGAACAAGTGTTGACCAAGTGAGATCGACAGGAAAGAAGACGGAGAGGAGTACGGCACAAGCAAGTGGAAGCAATGCCGGACTCAGCTGGGGCCCCGTGGTCGACAACCCACTTCCCACTAGATGTGAGCCCCTGAGGGACGAGGGGGGGGGGGGGGTAAAGAGGAGGGCACAGTGATGACAGAGTGCAGTCGGCACATATGTCAAGCAGCATTGCGCGCGCTACCTGTCTTAGAAGCGCAGATAAGTGCACAGGAGCTCATGTCACCACGGACCGCTACTGGAGCTGAGTCATATCCTACTCGCGCAATCGTACCTGTCAACGAAGCAGAGTGACGTGTGACACAAGTAAACAGAGAATAGTTCCCATCTCCACCGCCGGCAATCAATTCGTGAAAGGGTAATACCAACAATAAGACGGAGCTTGAACTAAATGTCGGGAGTTTGGTGTGAAAATAATCAATATTTTAAAACAAATTTGATGTCACTAGGGAAGAAACTCAAGAAAATAGAATGCCAAGTTGGATCAATCAGACTGTTCCAAGTGCTTATTCTGCTATCGTTGTAGGCCTATGTCAGCCGCCATGAGGTCCTGGTTCGATTCTAAGTTCAGTCAAGAAATTTAGCTGTAGTCTGAGGATTGAAACGATGTTTACTCAGCCTCGTGAGGTAGAACTGAGAAGAGATGGGTTCTATTTCCACCTCAAATAAACCCAGAGGTGATTTTCCAAGGTTTTCACTTCGGGCAAATGCCGGGATAGTGCGTAACTCAAGGTATGGGTCCCGGCTCATGTGGGAATTCACTCTAATGACCATGTAGATAAATTGGCAAAATACGCTGGTCACAACGGTAATCATCCCTCTTCATGAGTATGCTATCGTTGCAAGTCTCGACCACCTCAGGCAGCATCTTTGGCTGCCAACCGTGAGGTCTTCCTTCTACTGCTCGAATCTAAGCTGCGTGAACCTGAGAGGAATGTGCATCACGGACTATAAGTAGTCGTGTTGACGAGTGATGAGGTTTATCGGTCCGTGCATAGTACAGAACCAAATACATTGGTCGGTGACTCACGCAGTCATTCCTAACACCACCGTGGTTTGAGCAACGGCCGAATGTTAGCAGTATTGGAATAGAAAGGAATACCATATATCACGGTGGGCTGTTGACAGATCCTTCTCCTCTCGCCCGACCCTTCCCTGCTCTTTCTCCTCACCCCGCAAGTTCATAGAGCTTGGACTCGAGCAGTACAGTGAGCTCACCAATTCTGGACAGAGGACTGGCACGCTTCTAACTTTTTGGAAATTTTAAATAGCGCTGTTGATAAATTTGTCCCATTTAAATTGCTGAAACAAAACCCAGATCCTGAGTATTACACACGAGAAATTAGGAGTCTAAAACGGAAAATTAGGAAATTATACAATAAAAGACATGATAGTGACAAGTATATGTTGAAATTTAAGTCCTTATCAAGAGAGCTCGTATTAAAAAAGAGGGCTGCTCATGACAGTTATATGCAAGGTTTACTTGGTTCGGGAGGTGATGGGTGGAAAAATTTTTACAGTTATGTTAGGAGAAGAAAGGGAAATTCAAATAATTTGTCGATGATAATGTCCGGTGACGGTAAATTAATTACTGAGAAACAGGCCATTGCTAATGAATTAAATGTCTTTTACGGTAGTGTGTTCAATAAATCCAATAGCTGTGTGTTGGACCTTAACGACGCATCAGGGGCTCCCCTGTTCCAAATAAACCAGTCAGCAATTGTAAAGCTAATACAAAAACTACGTTTCAATGTATCAAAGGGTCCTGATAATATTTTTAGTGAAGTACTTAAACTAGGAGGTAGGGCCGTGGCACGATACTTGGAGGTGATGTTTAATGTGTCCATAAACAATGCGCAAATCCCAGATGACTGGAAAAGAGCTACGGTAGTCCCAATATTTAAGGGAGGGAGCAGACTTGAATTGGGCAACTACAGGCCGGTTAGCCTTACGTCCATCGTTTGTAAACAGATGGAGTATCTCATTTGCGACTACTTGAGGGAACAGTGGGAAACATTATCATGGTTTAATGATAGGCAACATGGATTTCGGAAAGGTTACTCATGCGAGAGTCAGATGCTATCACTTTTTCAAGACATTAGCGAATCGTTAGACCATGGAGTTTCAGTCGACGCCGTGGTTATAGATTTTGCGAAGGCATTTGATGTCGTGCCGCATGACATGCTACTCCATAAATTAGCTTCGACGAAGATTGATAGAAGAGTAATTTTATGGATCCAAGAATTTTTGACGGGTCGTTCACAGAAAGTGAAAGTCGAAGGCATATTCTCGGATGAAATTACCGTAACGTCGGGTATCCCTCAGGGCAGCGTAATCGGAACTTTGTTATTTTTGGCGTTTATAAATGACTTACCAAATGGGATTCGCAGTGACTGTCGATTGTTTGCGGATGATTGTGTAATATATCGAAAGATACATGACTCACAAGACAATGCAGTGCTTCAAGAGGACCTGAACCTGGTATATAAGTGGGCGATTGAAAATAAAATGAAAATAAACACAAGAAAATGTAGTCTCTTAAAAATAGGGAAAGTGCGGAGGCAGGATTTTCAATATAACATTGGCTCGGAAATACTTGTAGAAGAAGATTCTTGCAAATATTTGGGCGTTCACGTAAGGAATGATATGAAATGGAGTAGTCATGTAGGATGTGTAGTTTCAAAAGCTTACAAATCCCTGCACTTTGTAATGAGGGTATTAAAAGGAAGTAGTACCTCTGCTAAACAATTAGGCTATTTGTCACTTGTAAGACCTATTCTGGAATATGCCTCGGCGGTTTGGGATCCATATCAAGTAGGGCTCATCACTGAGTTGGAAATGGTACAAAGAAAGGCCGCTAGATTTGTGCTCAGTGACTTTAATCTCAGGAGCAGTGTGAGCCGTATGTTAAAGAAACTTGGGTGGGAATCACTAGAGGCTAGGAGGATGAAATCTAGACTCTGCACTATGTACAACACGTATACAAATCAACCAGCATGGGGTGAGCTTAGCAAACGATTGGGAAAGCCCACTTACATGGGTAGGAGCGATCATCCTTTCAAAGTTAAGGGCCGACCACAGCGAACAAATTATGGTAAATATTCTTTTGTAAACCGTGCCATTGATAACTGGAACTCTCTACCTGCCGCAGTCTTAGAGCCTTTTCCCAAACATATAGGTGTGTTTAAGAAAAGACTGACTATTTGTGTAAATACACCAGTTTAATTGTTGTATAATTGTTATTGAATTGTTATGTATAATTATTTATTTGTTATGTATATCCAATTTGCCACCGGGGGACACTCCCCCCATTGCAAATAAATGAATGAATGAATGAATGAAAGTCCTCAAGTAGCCGGCCTACCTTTGGAAGATGTTTAAGGGGATCCGATACTTCCTGTATCACACATCAGAAAAGGTGGTAACCCTTTCACTCCAAACACTCTACCCGGATTCTTTCCGTAATAAGAGTACTTAGCTTTAATTCTACTCTGGGATGGATTTAAATTATTATTGTAGGTTATTTTATTATGCTCTTTTTATTGAGTAATTTTGAATTTAATCCTTTATATGGAGTTACAGCTTGCAAGCAATTTACGTTTCCTGGAGAAACGAGTAATTCTAAATTGTTATTGTTTCTTAGTGTCAATTTTAAGGCAATTTCTTTGAAAGTATTCATTCCTTGCAATATATTTGCTTTATGATAAATAAATATAAGCAAAATCTAAGTTTTAACATTTTGGTCTCATCCTTCACATTCCTTTGTTATTACACATTGTGCCTGAAACCTCATTCTATCGAAATCCCCTATGATGTACCACAACCATTACGGTACACATTTCCACCCCAAACTCCTTCCGCTGTCAGAACCCGAACAACACCTCTTTGCTCTTCGGTTGACGCCTCCATGTCACTGTTTGCAATGCGACTGGCAACGTTGGACGATTGATGCATGCTGCTGCTCGCTTTGTATCGTCACGTGACGTGCACGCGTGCCCTCTAGCGATGGGCTGTGACCTTCCACGCTTTGGTTGGAATCACACCTCGTTACACACGTCACGATTATCCGATGTAGTCAAGGTTGGGGCATTCCAGGCTCGTTACTTTTTGAACGCACCTTATATTTAAGAAAACTAAATACAAAAAGCTGTGTGCCAACTCCGGTGCAAAATCACTCTGTGAAAACCCAACCTTGCCAAGCTGACGTGCATACAGTTAAATATATTCTCCCATTTGGAGAAGCACTTTCTTTGTACGATTTCAAATAAATTTCAAACATAATTTTGTTGTAAACTAACGAGAATATATGCTACATTTAAAGACGACGAGTGTTGTACTGCGGCACAACGTTAGCTGACATTTAGCATCATTAATGCATAAGGAATCAACACAAGTAAAGCTTTTTAATTGTACACAACTGAATATCATAATTATCATTCTTGGTCCAATTTACAACTTGTATTATTCCTAACAACAACAACAACAACAACAACAATTTGCCAGCCTGCCGGCGTGCTGCGCGTGCAAAGGACGGACGCCACTGTTCTACAGCATACCAAAGTCTATTTCTCGAACGTCATAAAAGGAAACATAAATTTGGCTGGACATTCAAAGTATGGACGTGATGACCACCGACAAGTGGAAAGACGCCACATGACAACCAGACTAGCTGTGGACATATTTCATTTCATGCGAAACAGTCTAGAAGAGAAAATATGTGAACAAATTTCCGCTGTCCTACCGAACGAACTTGAGAAATATGCCATTAGGGAAACAGTAATCAAGGAGAGGGCTCCTCAACCTCCTTTACAACCCGCAACAAGAGACCCTACCTGTGCCACATCAGTCACAGATACACAGTTGGCATCTGGAACCAAGGATGTCGGAGATATAGAGGTAACAGAGAGGGACCAACACCTCATCGTGATGTCGCCGCTGTTTCACATCAAGTAAGACCCAACCGGAGCCGAAACCGGGACACAACGATTACCGGCACAAGTGAAGACTCAGAGCTTCAAGCTGTTG
The DNA here is from genome assembly GCA_946902985.2 of Meconema thalassinum. Classification (NCBI taxonomy): domain Eukaryota; kingdom Metazoa; phylum Arthropoda; class Insecta; order Orthoptera; family Tettigoniidae; genus Meconema; species Meconema thalassinum. The sequence goes on from OX336392.1 coordinate 347,256,817, forward strand.
AAAGGATGGCATGGCTGTTTGTAGGCAGACTCAAGGAAAGCACAACTACCGATACCCTGATGAGCTTTCTGTCAAGGAACGGCATAGAGGAGGACCTAGTCATTGAGGAAATCAAAACAAAGGGCGGAACGAAATCCTTCAAAGTGGGCTTTGGTTTTTCACACCTACATGAGACAGAATCGTCAGACTTTTGGCCCAAGGGAGTCATAGTACAGCGGTTTCGTTTTCAAAGAGGACACTACGAAGGAGCGTCACTCGAATAAACTAACGATACTGAATACTGAACTGGAACATTGATGGACTGATCTCGACCACGAACCACTTAACCCAAGAATCATTACTTGACAAAGACATACAGTAGTTATCCTAACAGAAACATTTCTTACCAAAGAATGGTGCTCACCACTTCATTATTAAATTCATTCCCTGGCTACACAGGGACAAAAAGGAAGGTCCAAGGAAGGACTAGCCGTTTTAATAAAACCATGGCTGTGCCCTTTCAAGGTTATATATAAAACAGAAAATGTTCTAGCTATCCAAACGAAATTATATGTCATAGTTGCTGTTTATTTTCAGCCAGAACAGGAAGAAGACTTCATATTGGACAACCTAAGCTCAGCCCTATGTCTCGTAAAGAATGATTCCATAATAATCGCCGGAGATATGAACTGCCGCATGGACACAACGCAAGAAAAGTTAATGAACGTATTTTCATATCTGGAGAGCGAAGGGCTTTCACAATTAAACAATAAAGACGAAAATACATACATCTGCCATAACGGCAGCAGCACCATTGATTTAATATTTTCAAATATGAAGAACCTCCGTCTAAAGGACATCAAGGTGGTAAACAACATAGTACTCAGGAAACACCTTCCAGTGACGGCCACTTTCTTCACGGAACCCGTGAGGGTTGCACCATCAAGCTGTCAAGAAAGCTCTCACAAGACAGGCTACAAAATATGGTTCCACAGATAAAACGGGCGTTCGAGAACATTCGTGCAGGAGATAAACACAATGGACTACAACTCATGGAAAAGGTGCTAAAATCTGCCATCCTACCGGTGACAACCAAACAAAGGAAAAGTAAACCTTGGATCACCACTGTTTGCTATAAATCGATGAAAGATACAATAGAGGCCCTACACAAGGCAAAACGATCAGGAAGCTCAGCTGACTACAAGAGATACTCGGATCTACGTAGAGAATATGAAGCAAAACTAAGGGAATCCAGGAGCCAGTACGCGACAAATGAGGAAGAAAAACTGCTAGAAGAGGCGGAAAAGAATCCCTTTAAAGCACTCAAAACAAGGAAACCACGGTTTCCCAGACACATCCGTATCCAGCGTTGGGAACATCACTTTAGGCATCTACTCTCACAAGGCGTTGGGATAAACTCATCTGTAGTCCTGAGGGTTTCAGTATGTCTGTATAGTCCAGTTCGCCTTAATGTACTGCAATCGTATGTAAATATGTGATAATGCGCTTATTATGGAATGGTTCGTTTGTGTGATGATTGTTCAATTGACCGATGGTATTGTAGTTGGTCTTGCACAGGAGTATACATTGACGTCATTTCACTGTTGCCAAAGTATGGTACACATAATACACGACACAGGTCATGCGTAGCGAGAAACTATTGGCTTACGAAGCAGACCGAGAACAAATTATTGCCTTCTGTTTGACCGAAAATTACCGCTTGTACTACAAGCAAGGGGGTATGGGACGTTAGGCCCAGATTAGGTTGGCTTTTGTATGTTAACCCTTTATTGGATAGTGGTCTCTACATTAACCACCTGCCATAAGGACAGTTTATGCCTCCAAGATGCTGATAGTTGAATCTTCAAGCCAAATTTCGGAGAATATTCATGCCGAAGTGCTAGTATTTCTAAAAATCAAATATTATATAGGCTACGTATCTACTTGACGTAATGTGTTGAATAAAATTAAATTACTGAAAACATTAACAATTAAAGCGTAAAAATAAAATATAAATATAGAAATAAAAATAATAAAATTAAAATAATAAAAGAAATAAAAAATTAAAATAATTAACAGAACTATAAAAAAATGAAAATAATTGGAAATTGGTTAATTAATTAATTCAATGGAAAAATATCAAAACGAAATCTATAAGAACATAAATTGAAAATTAAAAATAAATATATACGTAAACATTACCGAGGCTGAGCCATATTTACTATCATTTTAGGCTATTATTATGATGAGGTCGCCACTCCCAAATGCATTTTATGACCTACTGCCAGGTATGCTCCTAACATGGAGAACAGACGCCTTTTGTAACCGCTCCTCTTATTATGTTCCTATAATGACTAGTGCTGGGATTTTTATGTAATATCAAGTGGCATAATATGTACATAAATATGTAACAAAAAGCACCAAAATATGTAGCAAAATATGTAGATTGGGCAAAATATGTAATATCATATAATTAATATAAACTTACCATTTTGTCAGTTACAACACATAAACACGCTTTATATTAAATTTTGTAGCACAGTGAATAATTAAGTATTTTTCAATGTTCTTTGGAGTCATTATATGAATATATCACACACATATTCAATAAAAACTTATTATTTTCATAACTCAAAGCACGTTTATTCATTAAATTTTGTAGCACAGTGAACTATTAAGTATATTTCGATGTTCTCTGGGGTCATAGAAAGGCGTTTGTCACTTAGGATGTTCTTATATGCAGAAGATATATTCACATGATGTAACTGGGGCAAATTTTAGGAGAGTAATTTTTGGTGGAGAAATGTCCTCGGGAGGATCAACGTCATCTCCAATTAGAATTCGGCACACACTGTGAAATGTTGAATAACCAGGATTTCTCTTCAACACTTTTTGCAATTTACTCAATACACTTGCACCAGTTCCCCCAGGCACAGCACTTATCCTCCTATCATCCTCTCAAATACCTGTCACTCATTATTACCCAAATCCCCGTGTTGGGGGGGGACAGACAAAAGCCCCACATTAAGTGTGAAACTTCAATTTATTTCATATAACAACAGGAAAACTCCGAAATATGTAATTTTATGTAATATCACTAAGAATATGTAGAATACCCACAAATATGAAAAAAATGTAAAATATGTAATTACATAGAAATCCCAGCTCTAATAATGACATATGCAGCAGAAACTTGGGCAACGACTAAGAGGGATGAGAGCAGAGTACAGGCAGCTGAAATGAGATTCCTGAGAAGTATGGTCCAGAAAACGAAGAGAGACAGAGTGAGAAATGAATATATACTGAAAGAACTGGGAGTACAGAAACTAAATGACAAACTGGAGCAAAATAGATTGAGATGGTTTGGACATGTCAAACGGATGAATGAAGTAAGGCTACCAAGACGAGCACTGGAACGACGGATGCCAGGGAAGAGAGGACGAGGAAGACCAAGAATGCGTTGGATGGACTCTGTGAAGTATAGCATTAGAGAACGGAACCTGGATTTGAACACCGTGTCGGAAGAGGAATGGTGGAACGACAGAACAAAGTGGAGAGGAACCAAATTTGTCCCCACTCAGTGTCAGCTGGAATAGGGGAAATGAGGGGTCTAGATGCAAAACTCACGTTCTCCACTTTTTCTAATTTTACAGGAACTAAAAAAAATCTTCTTAAATGTATGTACGGTAACTAATGGAGTCTCTAAGAGACTTTGCTTTTGTTGCTGGCTATATTAATTACACCTTCTTGTATAAACTATGTTTCATTATTTATAGTAATCTATCTGAAAAATAGGTTTTAATTTTCGAGAATGTGATTTTTGCATCCAAACATCGGAGACTGTGAGTTTTGTGTCTGAACAAGTTGGAGAATGTTACTTTTGACACTAAACAAAATTAATTACTTCAGACAAAACAATAGACAAGTTGGCCAAGTTTGTGAAAAATTTAAACAAATGAAACCAATTGCATTGTTGGAATGCACATATTATTTATTTATTATGTAGAGGTTACGAGTTGAACAGACAATAATATTGGCTTGCAGCTGTAGAAAGTCACATGACCAGAAGCTGTCTTGTGATTGGCCAACAGGGAGAATGTGCTCTTTGCAACTAAACAGTGTGGAGAATGATAGTTTTGCAACTAAATTTTGTTTTTGGCATTTGAAAACCACTGGATATTGTGAGTTTGGCTTTTCAGCACTATGATAGTCGTGTGTAGTTTGGTGAGAAGAATAAGAATGCCTTGCTATTGCATCTAGACCTCTCAAATGAAGATGATGATGATATAAATATTAAAATTAGAGAAAAAAAAATACATTATTAACAAGAAGTTCCGTGACGAACTAAAGAGCCTACTTTTCATGCCAATGATTATTCTCCAGTATATGAACCTATCTAGAATAATGACGAAATTAAGTTGGTAATATCGAAATGTCTAATTAGTTCGAAATATTCCTGGTATAATGTAGCCTAATAGTGCACTACAGTTGGCAGCCCTGGTGACTGAATTATATTCTTAGTTCCATCTCTTAAGGTACAGAATACAAAATTTGGTTGAAGTCCAATGGACGTTACATGCACCTAGACATTGGATCTATCAGCATGCGTAAAAGCATGTTGGCAACAATGTCATGCGTGTGCTGGTTAGAAATAATCGTAAATATTATGATATCTTGTTGTGCCAATTTTGGATGAAATCCATTTGTTAGTATAGAAGTTACATGTATTTTAAAATTGGTCCTATCAGCAGGCATAGAATCATGTTGGCAGCTCTGACTTATATTAATTATTCCGAATTAATTTAGAATGTCAGCTGCTATAAGTGTGCAAAGTATAGGGCTGTTGGCTTGCATACTTCCTGATATATTGATATTAGAGTAAAAAATATAGACAGCATTTATTAACAGTTGGCAGCCCTGATTGCTCTTAAGAATACTTATAGTCATATATGTTATGTTACACATAGCACATACGAAATTTGGTTGAAATGCAACTGATAGTATAGAAGTTACATGTATTTAAAAATTGGTCCCATCAGCAGGCTTAGAATCATGTTGGTAAAACTGAAGTATATAAGTTACTCCAAAATTAATCTAAAATGTCAGGTACTAAACGTGTGCATAGTTTAAAGCTGTCGGCTTGCATACTTTCCGATATATTGGTATTTGGATAAAAGAATAGAGATCAATTATTAACAGTTGGCAGCCCTGGTGGCACTTAACAATACGCTCAGTCATATCTGTTTATGTACACATATTACATACAAAATTTGGTTGAAATCCAATTGATAGTGTAGAAGTTATAGGCATTTAAAATTGGACCTATCAGAAGGCTTAAAATTATTTTGGCAACACTTTCATGTATGGCCTCCTGGAAATTAAACTGAAATAGTGTTATCTACATGTGTGCCAATTTTGGAATAGCTCCCATGCATACCTTCCATGATATCCAACATGGAGCTCAAATTTCTAGTGCGTTTTTCAGCAGTTAGTAGCACTGACATCATTTTCAAATATGGACGTGAGATATTCCGGTATACATCTTTACTCATACTAAGTTTGGTTTCGATTGCTGCAGCCGTTTAGGAGTTGATAGGGGGGGGGGGACTCACACACAGCCAGACAGACAGACAGACAGACAGACAGACAGACAGAAGGACAGACAGACACACATTTTCCCGGATCGATCTCATACGTCTACTTTTTCCTAATTTTTGCAAAATGTGAAAAGTAGGCTAATAATTATAATACCGGTAATTAAAATAAATTAAAATGTAAAAACACATGAAAATAAAAAATAGTTTTGCCCTATAAAGTGGTAAGTCCTCATAACATAGAACCACAACGAAGCGCGTGGAGCGAGTGCAGCATAAAACGAACACCACATGGCCGCGCTTGCCGTATGCGTAGGGCTGGCAAATTTTATTTGTCCCATGAATCACGCCTACAGTTGTAACCTAATGTGATGACTAGAGCTGGGATTTTTATGTAATATCAAGTGGCATAATATGTACATAAATATGTAACAAAAAGCACCAAAATATGTAGCAAAATATGTAGACTGGGCAAAATATGTAATATCATATAATTAATATAAACTTACCATTTTTTCTGTTACAACACACTAAACACGCTTTATATTACATTTTATAGCATAGTGAACAATTAAGTATTTTTCAATGTTCTTTGGAGTCATATTAGGCTATATGAATATATCACATACATATTCAATAGAAACTTATTATTTTCATTTTTCAAAGCACGTTTATTCATTAAATTTTGTAGCACAGCGAACTATTAAGTATATTTCGATGTTCTCTGGGGTCATGTCATAGAAAGGCGTTTGCCACTTAGGATGTTCTTATATGCAGAGAAAGATCTTTCAACAACACATGATGTAACTGGGGCAAATTTTAGGAGAGGAATTTTCGCTGGAGAAATGTCCTCGGGAGGATCAACGTCATCTCCTTTTAGAATTCGGCACACACTGTGAAATGTTGAATAACCAGGATTTCTCTTCAACACTTTTTGCAATTTACTCAATACACTTGCACCAGTTTCCCCATGCACAGCACTTACCATCCTATCATCCTCTCAAATACCTGTCGCTCATAATTACCTTAATCCCCCTGTTGAGAGGACAGACAACAGCCCCACATTAAGTGAGAAACTTCAATTCACCAATTTATTTCATATAAAAACAGGAAAACTCTGAAATATGTAATTTTATGTAATATCACTAAGAATACGTAGAATACCCACAAATATGAAAAAATATGTAAAATATGTAATTACATAGAAATCCCAGCTCTAGTGATTACATAGTTTTAGGATAAGATCATGGTTACTCTTTGCTGGTGGCTATTGTAAGGCCTTAGCGCTGAGCTTAGAGATTCCGTGCAATAGTTCACCGGTAAAGGAGAAGGGGGCCTTGATCATTCGAGTTCCATATCTGTATGGATATTTCTTTTTATGATGCTGTTTTGTTTTTTAGATTATTCTTGAACTTTGTATCGAATGTTAGGATTGGAAGAGATTCTTTGCTTATGGGTGGGTGTTGGAATGAATGAAAAGAGACGAGAATATTATATGTTTATTAAAAGTCTCCCTTATTGTGATAAAAACAACCATGACCCCGAATATGTACAGTTACACAGTGACCGACACAATTGAAATTTCACTACAGTATATAAGTCGTGTTATAAAAAGTCCTCTCGGCACGCCGGAAGGCGGAGGTAGATTTCACCGGGCAACCTAGGGGATAGGCTATAATAGGCAAAATATGCTGGTTTTCGTAGAAGGATCAGACCTCATTTATTGCGAGAAAGTATTTTACAATGTAATTGGAGCTCAATTAACCTTTCTTTCGTCTTACTATGCACATTTTTAACATTTTATTGTGTTAGGAGGACGGTAACCTTCTTGTCATTTGGGGTCCATTTTTATACATGTGGTCACACCGTCCTTATGCAAGATTTGGAACTGATGTGTAACTATCTAACAGTCTGATACTTCTTCACGTCAAATTTTATCTCCCGCCGAGATGTTGGTTCCTCAGTTTAGGGCTGCGACAACGTGGTCATGTAACCCCGTGTACTTTGGGTGTGTGTAGAATCTGTCTAATAAACGGTGTTAAGTGTGATGGCTGTATTAGTCTGTAATTCAGGTAAGGACTGCATACGGTCAATTTCAAGTAGTAGTTCCTAATGTTGGTACCAACTATACCGTCAACGACACCTAGCTGTGAACTTGGCTACTAGATGCCACCGCAACCAGTAACTTGCAACGAACGTTGGACTTCCCCTCTGAAGGAAAGCATACTGAGGGATTTTCAGCGCTCTTTGAAAATCCGACGACTTCGGCCGGCTTTGAACCCGCGACCTTGGGCATAGAAGTTCAGCATGCTACCAGCTGGGCTACGTCACCGAAGCCGCTTCCCACATAGTCAGATGGAAATTGAATGTGATCTCGTTGTCATGGCAACCTCTGATAGCTCATCCCCCATCAATTTAGAAGCGTTGTCATGGTAACCTCTGATGGCTCTTGGCATTTTCTTCTAATTCCGAAATAAATTTTATCATCCCTTGGCGTAATGGTGGGTTGTATCAAAAATTCTTTCAGACAAAAGTTTTAGGTAATTATTAGGGGGATATCGTCCATTTTGTACGGTTTTGATATTGTGCCTATTAAGAGAGATATGATTAATGTTTCCCGAAAAACTCACTTTTTTCCACCCCATTGGCCAATGGTAGGTGCTATCAAAAAAACTTATTAAACATAAATTTTTGGCACTTATCCGACACATAATATGAACTTTGAAGGGATTCGATATTTCACTTTTTCGAAGAAATCCCCCCCCCCCATTTTACCCCCTTCGGCCGATTTTGCCCATTAACGAACTCGACCGAGATTTTATAGGGATACATATTATGTAAAAAATTCAAAGTGATTGGTGTAAAATTACGGCAGTTATCGTGTCCACAAGAAACTGATATATATATATATATATATATATATATATATATATATATATACATAAATTATATATAAACTTTTGAACTGACGGTGGTTTTGGGGTCTGGGGGATGTGAAACGCGAAGATATGTCGAAATTTTCCGGAATTTTCCAATAGTTAGCTTTCTAATTAAATCTACCTAAAAGGTGATGGTGTGGTGGGTAGACAGTGGAGGAGAAAACATCTATTACCGGTACGACATCATTTCCACAATTATTCATCATCATTACACAAGGTATTTCGGCTTCTATTCCCAAGATCGCGGATTCAAACCCGGCCGAAGTACTGTAGTCGGATTGTTTAAGAGCGTTAAAGATCCCTCAGCATGCCTTCTTTCGGTGGAGAAGTAAAGCACGTGGGTCCATGTCATAGATTTATGACATTTAAAAGAACCTTCCACTAACTACAATTGTGTGAAGCTAAAATTTTGCGTTAGATTTGATTAACGTTCCAACGTTCGTCCCCAGGTGCTGGTTGCGGTGGCATTTAGTAGCTAAGTTCATAGTCAGGTGTCGTTGACGGTAGCATTTGGTAGTAAAAGTAGGAACTACTTCAAAATGATCGTCTGCAGATATCACCTGAATTACAGATAACACACACTAATACAGCCATCACAATTAACACCGGTTATCAGACAGATTCTACACACACACAAAGTACACAAGGCTACATGACCGCGTTGTCGCAGCCCCTAAACTGAGGAACCAACCAATCAATCAAGGTATTTCGGCTAATTTAAGTAGTTTTGTACTAGGTTCATCACTCCCGAAGAGTTAGCATAATCTCACAGATTGTGCGCATTAAAATCAATAATTTGTGTATTGTTAACATCAATATTGAGGTTATTGGCGGTTATGTATTGTTATCCGGCTAACGGTGTAAGGGCCAGGTTCACCAACGCAGCGTTAACAGGCCGTCACTAAATGCGTTGTTAACTTGAACATCGGCATTAAGCTCGTTGGCGTTTCACCAGCACATTCGCCGATTGGCATTAGCAAACGAAGGGTTATGTTTAAGGGCTGTACGAACCTCATTGAAAGATGATGATTGTGGCGGTATTTGTTTATTCATTGATGTAATCAAACAAGCCGTTAACTGAAAAAGCTTAAAAGTTACATGCTCCTTGGTTAAAAATAAACATGGCTGTTGAGGAAAAGAGCAAGAAGAGGCGGGGACTGTGAAATTTTCATTAAATGAAAGAAACATAATTATCCATCCTTATCTATTATTGGATGAATATCGTGAAATCGTTGAAAATAAGAGGACTGATGCTGTACGTTTAGGTAGTCTTTTATTAAATTAACTACGGTACATGTGCTACACCGTGATGTATCACACAAAAATAACGAATGGTACATAGGCCTAGGCTATCTTACTTATCAGATGGGAATTCTGTCATCTGTAGATCATCCAACACAGAAGGGTTTGACAACCGAAATCTCATGATAAATTCTGTGTAGTCGCATTCATTTAATTAATTCCTTCGTTATTTATAAGTTAGTGGTCGAAAACATCGTCATCGTTCAGAATAAAGTTTAATGCACGACTATTCCGGCTTTCGCCGCACGCCATTTTGGATTTGAATGCTACGTAAATCGACTGTCAAGTCGTTAATTCCATGTTGACAGAGCAATTAGTATTGACGGCTTGTTAGGGAAGCTAATGGATTGTTATAGTTTGGTGAACCACGACATTTCGGTAATCGTCTGTCAACCGCCTTAATTGGTTTGTTAACATTTTGACGATCCCATGGTGAACCCGGCCATGAGAATTGGAAAATCTGGAATGACGCCACTACCGTTGCGACAGACGACGATCAGGATCAGCTCATCCAACCAATTTTTAAGTTGTGCATTATAAATATCAACTCCAGTGTTTGCAAACATTATAATATTGAAACATGTTGTTGATTATATTAGCAGCTTTGCGACATCGTGATCATGTAGCCTCGTGTATTTGGGTGTGTATAGAATTTGTCTTATATCCTGTGACACTGTGATGTCTGTTCTGTACTACTGTTGGTTGGTTGGTTGGTTGGTTGGTTGGTTGGTTCCTTAGTTTAGGGGCTGCGACAACGCGGTCATGTAGCCCCGTGTACTTTGGGTGTGTGTAGAATCTGTCTGATAACCGGTGTTAATTGTGATGGTTGTATTAGTGTGTGTTATCTGTTTTCAATTCAAGTAAGGACTGCAGACATTGATTTTCTTTCAAGTAGTTCCTACTTTTGCCGCCAAACGCCACCGTCAACGACTACAAGTTCAGAACTTGGTTACCAGATGCCGCCGCAGTCGGCTCCTGGCGACGAACGCTGGAACCTAAGAGCGTTTGTCAAATGTTTAACCTATAATTTAGCTTCACACAGGTTTAATTAGTGGAAGGTTCTTTAACATGCCATAAATATATGACATGGGACCGCCAGCTTTACTTCCCCTCCGAGGAAACTGAGGGATTTTTAACGCTCTTAAAAAATCCGACGACTTCGGCCGGGTTTGAACCCGCGATCTTGGGCATAGAAGCTCAGCATGCTACCAACTATGCCACCGAAGTCGCTGTAATACTGTAGTGTGTATATTATTTTGTAACTTCGGTAGGATTTGGGTAGGAAGAGGCCGTGGCCTTAAGTTATGCACCATTCTGGCATTTGCCTGGAGTCGAAGTGGGACACCATGGAAAGCCACTTCCAGGATGGCTGAGGTAGAAATCAAACCTGCCTCTTCTCAGTTTTGCCTCACGAGGCTGAGTGTACCCCGTTCCACCCCTCAGACAAGAATTAAATTTCTTGACAGAGCCGTGAATCAAACCCGCCACTACGCAACGAGGTAACAATGAATAAAACCATGAGTCAACCCAACAGTAAAATATTATGGGTAGTGTATAATAAATCACCTCGTTTGTAGTGATGGGGAACACATGGTAAGGTTTACATTGCTATTTTATGATGACGCGGACTATATTGTAATCCAGATGCGCGATGCAAGCCGCAACCAGACACATGAGATGAATGCCGTTTGAAACATTTCCGATTTGATTATTTTGACATAAACGACAAATTTTGACAAAACAAAACATATTTGAGCAGTTTCCAAGGAGTTATCTGCCTTACCTTGCAGGTAGGTGGTTCCACTTTAACTGCAACGGATTTAGAGATGATATTTTGAATCGAAAATGCCATTGTCCTTGTATCGCGATCGAACACATCTTTAAACACAAGAGCTCTTGGGATGATGCGTATTCCGTTAAAATCAATGTAATTTGGTCCACATTCGTCGAGAGGAAGCTCCAATTCGGTCTCTTCCGAAGATGATTCGGATGTATCTCCACTGTACTTTCCTGAAGCATTTCGTAATTCTCTATTACTGGCCGAGTTAAGTCGTGTATCTTCCCCAAATAGGTCGAAAAAAGACATAATGCACGAATCGTTACTGTAAAATGAGTACGTTCCGTTGTCCAGCAACCATCCTAATAATTAAACCTCGGAATATCACGCAAATGCTTGTTTTATTTTATTTTAAAAGACATATTTAATAATACTGTAGTTTAATGCAGCCAATGGCGGTTGGTTGGTTAGTTGGTTGGTTGGTTGGTTGGTTGCTCAGTTTAGGAGCTGGGACAACGCGGTCATGTAGCCCCGTGCACTTTGGGTGTGTGTAGAATCTGTCTGATAACCGGTGTTAATTGTGATGGCTGTATTAGTGTGTGTTATCTGTTTTCAATTCAAGTAAGGACTGCAGACATTGAATTTTTTCAAGTAGTTCCTACTTTTGCCGCCAAACGCCACCGTCAACGACTACTAGTTCTCAACTTGGTCACCAGATGCCATCGCAGTCGGCTCCTGGCGACGAACTTCGGAACCTAAGAGCGTTTGTCAAATGTCTAACCTAATTTATCTTCACATGTGTAATTAGTGGAAGGTTCTTTAACATGCCATAAATCTATGACATGGGACCGCGGGCTTTACTTCCCCTCCGAAGGAAGCCATACTCAGGGATTTTTAACGCTCTTAAAAAATCCGACCACTTCGGCTGGTTTTGAACCCGCGATCTTGGGCATAGAAGCAGCCAATGGCCACAAAATAGAACTTAATTTCATTAAAATTAGTCGAACGGTATTACTAACATTAATATACATAAATCATGGTCTTTGCTACAGTATACTGCAGAAGCGATTTTACTCTTTTCGAGCATTCATTGCACATGGTTTGTCACATAATTTACATACTCATTCCGGTGAAGGGTCGTGATATTTTTTATTTTTATTTATTTCATATCTTTAGTTGTGGCAAAGTTAGGACTTATGGTAAATGGTACCGGTAAATATGAGATATGTTTTTAATTACAGAATTTAAGATGCTAAAGTCGCTTTAACTCACTTGTCAGCGGTCTTATCACGACTATCATAAGTAGTATACAAATCAGGTGATTACATAAATTACATTGATATAAATGTCAGAATATAGCACAATAAAGGTAGATATCAGATTTTAGAGTGAAGATCGGTGTCCTTGAGAAACTTGGAACACTTGAAGGCCCAATAGTGGAGAACTCAGTGTCAATTCCATTTCCTGGGATATGCTATGATGTTGGCGCCATTGCACATTGGGTCAAAATTGAAATCTAGGAGTACAAAATTATTTATTTTCATAATTAAAAAATCAAAATTTATTACTTCTACAGCATTCTCATATAATTGCCGCTCACTATTCTGGGACATAAACGCATCTTAGTGTAAATCTGTCACCACTGTTCGAGTAGTCTGAATTGGAGGGTGAATGTAAGTGGCTGTGGTTTGGTTGTCTTTGTGGTTAGTGTGATGCTTTAAGATGGAACATGCAGCTGAAGGTATGATCTTTGCAACGTGTTTCAGTTATTAATGGGCGTTATTGTTACGTAATTTTAGCTATATTTGCATTAAATAATATTTAACTATTATTTTTAAAATTATATTTTCACTTAGATTTTTAGTATTTTCTACTTAATGTTACAATGTAGATAAAGTCTTGTAGTTTACGCCTGTTATAAGATTTTTTGCATCTTATTGCAACTTACTTAGTTATTTTACGTTTTAGAAAATGCCGCGCAACCAGTTTTCACACGTTTACAACAGTTTGAAGCACTGGGTTCGACGATTATGTCAAAAGTGGAACTTTGTGACTTTGTTAAATGTAAATTAGGTGTAGAAAATTGTTCTGAAGAGATAACTGAATGCTCTCTCCTACTCCTAGTCATAGAAAATTTCTTGCATGTGTAGACGTAGCTTTAAAAAGGTCTTAACTGATGTTTATTATGAAGTAAACAAATTATATACGTTGCTTTCACTCTAAATTCATGATTAACACGTAAAAATAATTTTGTCCCCCTAGATTTCGATTTTGACCCACTGTGCATTGGTGATACAGGTGACATTGTGAAATGATATGGTTGACAGTGTGAGAGGACAGTTAAGCCTACACGAGTTGCAGGTGCTGTTCCTTTTCCAGAAGATAGTTGGTTGGTTGGTTCCTCAGTTTAGGGGCTGCGACAATGCGGTCATGTAGCTCCGTGTAGCCAACTTTGCAGGTGTCGTGCCACTAGCGACCCAAGCACTGATGTATCGGTGGAATCTGGAAATTTCTATTCCGCTTAAGTTAGGTTAGGTTAGGTTAGACGCCGTAAAAATTGAAGAGCTTATTTCCAAAGTGACGTAAATCCAAAATTGACGGGTTTTCAGTTTTTTTCTTTCATAAGCAAGTTTATAGGTTCTCTCAATGTATAGCAAAGGTTTTAAGTCACAATACGTCGTATATCCCATATTAACAAAGATCTAAAAACTAAGTTGATTTGCAAAGTGACGTAACTCCAACGTGTGTTTATTTCCAATGTGTCTTATATCCATGTTGACCAATCCGATGGCTCTCTGGACATCACGTGTTAAATCAAGGCCATGGCTAACGTTGAAGAATATGTAGAACGTCAGTTTGTGTTTATTGTGTTTAAACCACTTAAATGTTCATAAATGCCACTCAAAGAGTATGTCAATATATGATTTATTTCCATAACGTCCTAACTCCAACTTACAGGAGACGGTTACCGGTACCACAATTTCAAATGATAGGAGATTTTTTAAACACAGTATCAGGATGTGCATAAACGTAATGAATGCAATTACATTATATTCATAATCATATCTAAATTTAATTATACAGTACGAAGAAACAAAAACACGATTTCTGAAGTTTTGCATTTCATGGATTTACGTCACTTTGGAAATGAAAAAATCCACAGCCTGCTTCCAGTCTCCGACCGGGTCAGGAATGGAATGAATGAAGCCCCCATCTAGCGGCGAGGATATGAACTGTGCCGGCTGCCGAGGCCTGACGCACTCCTCTGGGGCAATGATTAAATGAATGACAGATGAAATGAAATGATAGTGGAGAGTGTTGCTGGAATGAAATTTTGACAGGGAAAACCGGAGTACCCGGAGAAAAACCTGTCTGCCTCCGTTTTGTCCAGCACAGATCTCACATGGAGTGTGAGATCTGTGGAAATAAGATGTTCAATTCTTCTCTCGAACAATGGGTCGCATCGGGTACTGTAAGCTACAAGCAGGGTCGCTACAGCCACGATTTTTACTGGGTCGCATCCGGCACGGTCGCAGTCGGCACGTAACCACTTTGGGTGTGTGTAGATTCTGTCTGATAACCGGTGTTAATTGTGATGGCCGTATTAATGTGTATTATCTGTAATTCAGGTAAGGGCTGCAGACGATCAATTTCAAGATGTTCCTACTGTTGCTACCAAATGTTACCGTCAACGACACCTAGCTGTGGACTTGGCCACTAGATGCCACCACAACTGACACCTGACGACGAACGTCGGAAATTAATAGAGCATTAATCAAATCTAACCTTCAAATTCAGCTTCACACAATTGTAGTTAGTGGGAGGTTCTTTTACATGCCATAAATCTATGACATGGGCCCGCCGGCTTTACTTCCCCTTCGAAGGAAGGCATACTGAGGGCTTTTTCCAGAAGATAGTTGTGGGTGATCTTAGTGTGTCCTATCCTCAGCCGGGAAATTAGTACTTGCTGGCGTCTGAGAAGGGTATGGAATAGATATGGTTTTGTGGTTATAATTTTAATTTTCTGGAGGTTACTGGTAGAAAATTCAAGCCAGTTTTTTTTTCATAGCGTTTGTAACTTGGTTTTGACTTGAACAATAACATCTGTACTGTGTGTAGAGTGGCAATTTTTTAGGTAGCTAATAGAGGGAAGAGTAGCCTCTTTTGCTCCTTAGTTAGATAGTATGTTGTTGTTTTAAGGGGTGGAACTACGAGGTCATCTGCCTCCCTTAACACCGATTAAAGTATACACATATGGAATGGAATATAAAATTTAGAGGTGGACACCTAAATTTGAAAAGACCGAAATTTAATAAAACAAAACATTAAATAAAACTAATAGTATAATATAAACAAAAATTACGGAAAAACAAAAATTCAGCATTCAAAACAGAACAATGTACACTGGAAAACTTAGATTGCTAACCCTAACCCACTCTCACTTGTAAAGCGGATGACGAGATCAGCAGCCACCGCGTCATCGGCTAATATAAGTTTAGTGACATCTGCAAACCACGGTTTCTTCGTAAGTCAGCAAAATCCACACACTCGGTTAAAATGTGGGCGACGGTGAAAACGGCTCCACAGGTACAAAGTGGGGGTTCTTCCCGTATCATTAGGTACGAGTGGGTGGATCTTGTATGATCTATCCTTAGCATACACAAAATGATGGACTCCCTCCGTGACAGGAAAGAGCTCCGCCACACGCGAGTAGTTCCCTTGATCGCTCTCCGTTTACTGGGCTGGGTCAGCTAGCCACTGACTCTCCCAAAACGCCAGTACTTATCGGCGTAACTGAGAGCGAATATCTCTAGCGGGTACCTCCATTAGTCGAAGTGGAAGTGATACCGCCTCTTTTGCAACTTGATCCGCCAACTCATTTCCCGCAATTCCCATGTGACTTGGAAGCCACAGAAAGGTGATTCGAGTGTCAGCGTGGCACAACCCGAATAGTAGGTCGTGGTTTCGCTGCACTAGGGGGTGTTGAGGGAAACGTGTAGCAATCGACTGCGACAAACTCAAAGAGTCGGTTCACACGAGAAAGTGGATTCGTGCATCCTGTAGTGCAAACTGCAGAGCTTCATAGATGGCAACAAGCTCCGCAAGTAAACATATTACAGGTCTCAAGCAAAGACATTTTGGTATTTGCACCATCAATAACGTAAGCACAACCCACCTTCTCGTCCACCTTCGAACCATCCGTGTATAGAATACCAGAGTCCGTAAATTGGTGAACTATGCTGTGAAACTGCCTCCGATGAACGGAGGAATCCGTATTTACCTTAGGACCTCGGTATAAATCTAACCGAATTTGCGAACGCGGGACTAGCCCAGGAGGCGCTTTGCTAGTTGTACTGAAAAGAGCTCGATAGCGCGGATGTTGCGGCATTTGACGCACATTGGCATCAAACATATGCTGGCACTACAATTATATTTGGAGATGGAATACCCAATTCGGCGAGTTGGCTAGGTATCGAGCTGGTCCAGACTCCAGAAGGTACCGGTAGCCAGCCTAACGTCACTATGGTGGATACTGTCCAGCATTTTTAAGGTTGCCGGCCTTGCTGAACCGTATGCTGCAGAACTAAACCATAGTCTAGCCGGGACAGGATGAGGGCTTGCTAGAACCCTAGCAGCACCGCAGGTCAGCCCCACTATGAAACTTGAGCATGTTCAGTTTCCTGAGACACGCCGTTTTTAGTTGCCGTATATGGTGCTGTCACGTTAATTTGCTGTCAAAATGGAGCCCCAGGAAGCGATAAGTGTCAACGAACGGCAACGCAGCATCTCTGAGATGTAGTTCAGTGTAAATTACCACGGAGTGAAGGGTGGAAAGGAACCCGTAGTGCCATGTGGTGTCGTAGGCTATCTCGAGATCAAAGAAAACCGTGACTATGTGCTGTTTTCGGAGAAATACCTCCTGTATGGCGCTCTCAAGTCGCACCAGATGGTCGGTGGTGGACCAGTGCGAGTGGAAACCACACTGGTACTCTGACAGGAGGCCTCTCTTCTCCAAAAACCACACCAGACGACGGTTAACCATTTTCTCTAGCAGCTTACACAGGCCATTTGTCAGACAAATGGGCCTATAGCTGCTGACAAACATGGGATCCTTTCCAGCCTTGGGAATCGATATCACGAACCCCTCTCGCCATTGAGATGGAAACTCCCCTTCAATCCATATACGATTGAAGAGGACCAACAGTTGTTTTATACTGGATTCGCACATATGTTAACATTTGATTATGTATGTATCCGGTCCAGGAGCCGTATCCCTGCACAGTGTAAGCGCACTGCGCATTTCCCATTCAGAGAATAATACATTGTAGGACTCCAAGGCAGCAGTGGCAAAGGACAAGGGGTGATCCTCTGCCTCCCGCTTCAGAGTCAAAAATGTAGGATCGTAACTCCCAGAGCAGGATACGTTGGAGAAGTGCGATCCAATACTGTTGGCAATGACGAGATGGTCCGTGATGATGTCTCTGTTGATGGAGTCTCCGGTTATCGTCAATGATGTCGGGAGTCTGGAGATCCGACGAACCTTAGTCCACACTTGAGATGAAGGAGTATGTGCCGTCACTCTCACGTCATTTTCTTACTCTCCCGAATCAGATATCGGGCTCTAGCACGCAATCTTTTGCACGTCGACGATCTTTAATGGCTGCTGCAATCTCGGCTGTCCACCAAGGGACAAGCTTCAGGCGGGAGTTGCCGCATGCGGAAGGAATCGTTTCCTCTGCAGCAGCCAAAATACCATTCGTTATGTGAATGGTATGATCATCGACACTCTCAAAGTTAACTTCGGCAAAAACTGCAGGTACTGTGAAAGTTGGCCAATCAGCCCGTCAGAGAAGCCATCGACTTGGTAATTCGATGGCTCTCTGGTTCGGAAGAGTAACAATAATTGGGAAATGGTCACTATTACAGAGGTCGTCGTGTACACCCCACTGTGGCAGGGGAATCAGCGCACAAGTTGAAGTCGACACTTGAAACAGTGCCGTGTGCTACAGAGAAGTGCGTAAGTTCTCCTCTGTTCAACAAACACAGGCCCAGGCACCTGGTTAGTCTCTCAAAATCTCTCCCTCTACGCTAGTGGTAGCGGAGCCCCCAGATGGTGTTGTGGTCATTAACATCTCGCAGAAGGAGAAAAGGAGGGGGAAGCTGAGAGACAAGATCTACCAGCTGGTTGTAATCCAGAAAGAATCAGGCGGGATGTACACGTAACATACTGTTGCCATTACTGGCAACAAAGTACGAACTGCGACTGTTTCTAGCTGAGTACGCAGTGGCACCTCTTCACTAAAGAGGCTAGAGTGGATGAGAGTGCAGATGCCAAGGGCGGCCACAGCTCCATCCACCCGGTCTTTAGAGAAGAGTAGGAAGAGACGCATTGTTGTCTCATGTCCAGGACGAAATCTGGATTTCTGAAGCAGACAATGGTTGCCGAGAATGAAAATGTAAGTTGACGTAACTCAGCGAGATGACCAGAATAGCTATTACAGTTCCATTGTAATAGGGCCATAGTGTGGAAGGTTTGCCACCCTTCCCCATCTCGAGGTGGAGATGATGGGGCAGGAGAGCACACCTCAATTTCCACATCTCCGTCCGAAGACGAAGAAAATGAAGGGGGCGCTCTCTTGGGAGGCGCGCGGTCGTCGTCGGAATTACACATTCTCGCTCTAGGGGAAGAGCGAGAGCGGTGTCGAAGGACCTTCTCCTGGTCCGAAGACTGGGTGTCTGTCCCCGACACGTCCCGAACGTTCTTTTTTCTCGACCGGCGCTGAAGCCTAGTTGGGGAAGTGGGTGGTCCCTTCCCTTTTGACGTCAGAGCCTTGCTAAACATGACTGCTCCTGCTGGCAGCGCTCCACTGATGATAGTGGGAGCGGGATGACCTGCGGATGAGTAGGCAGCCTTGTTAGCAGGAGAGTTAGAGACACGGTGCTGCACCGTTTTCTCTTCCCCGCCGGTGATTCTTTCGTCTTACAGGGGAGTTACTCCACACGAACGGGCTTGGCTTCTGCCAGCTTCGCTCCCTTGATGTTCGCGGGAGCGGAAGAGCCAGCAGATACGGGTGCCATCCCATCAGCAGGAGGGCGAGAGAGACGGCAGCGCACCGTCTCTCTCTTCTTCCCTATCTTTTTCGTATCAGGTGGGCTGGAAGAAGGTCCAGCCCCAGTCTGCAAAGTCTTCTTTCCCTCTTAGCAGGGGAAGGATTTTTTGCCGACTCTTCCGGAGAAGAAGAGGCCTTCTCCTCCGATGGTGCCGGCTTAGATGGTTTTACCGGCACCTTGGTCGTGGAGGCCAAAGAAGCTGATGGAACCTTCTTTGGGCAATCAGGTTTCACTGGTAAAGCGAGGGGTGATTTCCAAACAGCTGTTTAGGAGGAACGTGAGGTTACTGCACTAGGTAAAGTAACGGCAGGGGTGAACGAGGGCGTCGCTGCAGCCGCATACGATACCCAAAATTCGGGGGCATTCATATCACGGTACCTCTTAAGAGCGTCGTGATATGAAAGCCTATCATGAGTCCTGATCTCTTGGATCTTGGCTTTCTTGGCGAATTCAGGGCAATGTTTTGACCGTGTAGAGTGACTTCCTCGGCAGTTAGGACATATCGGGGGAGGCGTACACCTCTCACCCTCATGGGTCCCCTTGCCACACTCTCAACAAACGGCCTTCACAGTACACCTGGGGGAATCATGCCCGAATCTATGTCATTGATAGCAGCGTATAGGTGAAGGTATGTAAGGTCGAACGTCGCAACAATGGTACGACGTGACCTTCACCTGTTTAGGTACAACATCACCCTCAAAATGGAGATGAAAGCGCCGTTATCGGCACTATCCTCTCCAATTTTCCGGGTGATGCGCCTAATTTTGGTGACACCTCTCCCCCATATCCCGCATTAGCTCTTTATCGCTGTTTAGAATGAGGTCCCGATGGAAAATAACTCCACGGACCTCATTCAGCGTTTCGTGCTTTGTGATCTTAACTAGGATTTCACAAAATTAGGTGCATTCCCGTAACGCTTCGGTTTGCTGCCGGCTAATGATAACGGTATGCAGCAAGAGCTGCCCGTTCCGGAACTTGGAAATCCCGTCAATTTCCTCAGCGAAATTGATAGATTTCACGAGTTAAAATCATCCCCGTCTGTCCTGGTAGCTACCAGGTAGCGTGGTGACATATTTTTCGCAAATCTTTTATTAAATGCTTCATCCCAAGGTGTGTATACCGGGAAGCCAATTTTGAGCAGCTGTACACTCGATTGAGGAATGGCGCTTGGGGTCAAATATACGAGTGCACTGATGTAAATACTGCAGTAGACCTGTTTTACCAATTTTTTTACGCAGTACTTGGCGAAACCGTTCCTATATGTAAACGACAAACGGGCAGAAAATATCCTGTCTGGTTTTCTAAGGAAACAAAAAGTAAATTGAAGGAGAAGGAATACCATAGGAAGAGAAACAAGAAGTTCCGTGACGAACTAAAGAGCCTACTTTTCTTAAAATTTAAAATTCATGCCATTGATTAATCTATATATCTAATAAAGACAAAATTAAATTGGTAATATAGAAATTTCTAATTAGTTCGAAATACTGTATACCTGGCATAATGTAGCCTAATAGAGAACTACAGTTGGCAGCCCTGGTGACTGAATATATTCTTGTTTCCATCTCTTAAGGTACAGAATACAAAATTTGGTTGAAGTCCAATGGATAGCATGGACGTTACATGCAGTTAAACATTGGATCTAACAGCGCGCTTAAAATCATGTTGGCAACAATGACATACATGTATTGGTCAGAAATAATCTGCAATAATATGATCTCTTGTTGTGTTAATTTTGAATTAAATCCATTTGTTAGTATAGAAGTTACAGGCATTTTAAAATTGGACCTATCAGCAGGCTTAGAATCATGTTGGCAGCACTGACGTATATTAATTACTCCAAATTAATCTAGAATGTCAGGTACTATACGTGTGCAAATTTTAGAGCTATTGGCTTGCATATTTTATGATATATTGATATTAGGGAAACAAAAATAGAGACACCATTTTTTAACAGTTGGCAACACTGGTTGCTCTTAAGAATACGCATAGTCGTATCTGTTATGGTGTACATAGCACATACAAATTTTGGTTGAAATCCAAATGATAGTATAGAAGCTACATGTATTTAAAGTTGGACCTCTCAGCAGGCTTAGAATCATGTTGGTAGCACTGACGTATATAAGTTACTCCAAATTAATACAGAATGTCAGGTACTATACGTGTGCATAGTTTAAAGTTGTCGGCTTGCATACTTTCTGATATATTGGTATTTGGAAAAAAAAAATTGAGAGCATTTATTAATGACGCGCGGTCATCTTACTACGTCAAAATAAAATATTTAATTAACACCAAACTAACGTGGAAAATACGTGCTACCCATTTAAGTCCCCAGAGGTTTTGCCTTAGAGAGAAACTACCAGAAATAAAATCTAAGTGATAAGAACACCAAGTCAGATTTACTTTATAATATATTCAATCAGTCTATTAAAAAAATACAAATAACATGATAAGGTCTTAAAACTACAAACCAATAATAATTTTAGAAAAGAGGAACCTTGAAATCATAAAATAAAAAAACATTACCTATTTTCGAAGTCAAGATATATATTATCTCAGTTGATATTCATTATTCGACATCTATTCCAAAAAAAAACGTCGGAGAAGTAGTACAATGACTAAGCATGACGGTCATCAGGAGCTATCACTTAAACCTCAAGAAAATATTTTAATCATTCCCAATCACAAGGGAGCTAGAAATCAACACGACTGTCGTGATCGAAATCTCAAGATGGAGTCCCCAAAAATATCAGATGTTTTGTCAAAATACAAGGTCAATGATCCATAACCCAAAATAGGGAGATTAAGGTTATCTGGCCAACGGTGGCTTAAGAAGAAAATACATCATAGAGATGTTTCACACAGACTCTTAAGGAGTATACTAACTGAAACGAAGCAGGGGAAAAAACCAATAAAATCAAAACATTAAGATAAAAATTAATAAAACTGCTTCGAATAAAAACAAGAGGTTCGCTGTTATTGACAGCTTAGAAAATAAACACATTCAAAATAACACACCAAGAACTTGGAAGACAAGGTAGTTATTTGCAAAGCATCAGTATATCAAAACACTCACATGAAACATCCAACTTTTTACGCATCACTCAAACAACCATATGTTCAGAACCAAAACATGTACGACTAAGGTACCAATCTCCGAGAGGCAAAATGTTAGGTTATCAAACACATCTCACAATCATGCCAACCCATGAAAAATCCAACCAATACGAATCACACCACTCCCAACCAATGTGTTCAAAACCTCAACATAGTACGACAAGGTACGAACCTCCAAGAGATTAAATGTTAGGTTATCCAAACACATCACACATTCATGCCAACCCCAAGGCACATCACATGCAATATAAGAGTTCTTGACTCTTTTGACCAAAATCAAATAAACTAAAAATAGTAAGAAGGAAGACCCTTATATAACCAAACTCATACCAACATATAAACACAGATCCATTCACGCGACATTTCATTGATACAACGACTTGTCAACCATTACATTGCAAAGACGTACCTTATTCTGTCGGTCACGATCACAAAATCATATTTTAAAAGGTAACATGCTTAAAAATAAAACGTGACTCTTCCAAACGTCAGTATAACAGTTTCCTTTCGATGGTAGTGGAAATATAGGCATGTCTCCGCCCAAGCCCGAAGGCTGGCTTCAGAATAGATTCCCGCGACGAAAAACTACATCCTCGTTCTTCGATGATAAGATAGGTAATAATCCTTTTTTTTTTTAACAAAGACTTGTTAGGTTACCAAGGAGACACATTCCATAAATAATCTCAAACCCAGACACTGATCTGTGGCGAGATCCCAAATCCAGCTTGCGCCATCTAGCGTAAAACTAGTCCAACTAACGGAACAGCTTCACAAGAAATCCGCTAGGTAGAGCGCGAGTCCAAGAAATTACATAGACTCCGTAAGTTTCCAACCTTGACACATAGATGGGACGACGAGTATCTACACTTGAAGTAGGGTACTTCTAGCGGTTCCTTGAAACGTAGATATAAATATAATTGTCACAAATCTACAATAATCTCAAACTATTGTCTCAATTAACAGTTGGCAGCCCTGGTGGATCTTAGGAATACGCTCAGTTATATCTGTTTATGAACACATAGCACATACAAAATTTGGTTGAATTCCAATTGATAGTATAGAAGTTATATGCATTTAAATATTGGACCTATCAGCTGGCTTATAATCATTTTGGCAACACTGCCATGTATGGCCTCCTGGAAATTAAACTGCAATATTATTATCTATACGTGTGCCGATTTTGAAATAGCTCCCTTTCATACCTTCCAAGATATCCAACATGGAGCTCAAATTTAAATTGCGATTTTTCAGCAGTTGGTAGCACTGACATCATTTTCAAATATGGCCGTGAGATATTCAGGTACAGATCTTTACTCCTACCAAATTTTATTTCGATTGCTCCAGCCGTTTAGGAGTTGATAGGGGGGGACACACACACAGCCAGACAGACAGACAGACAGAAGGACAGACAGACAGACAGACAGACACACATTTGCCCGATCTCATAAGTCTACTTTTTCCTCATTTTTGCAAAATGTGAAAAGTAGGCTAAAAATACTCAGATCATCATAGACTACGTTTTGAAGAATTAAGATCAGAAATTAAAAAGGACATTCAATTATCTTATAAGAAATATATCCGTAATATTGAACAGAACATTAGGCGGGACTCAAAGAAATTTTGGACGTTTATTAATAACAAGAAAAAAATAGGAACACATTCGACACCTTTAAATATAATAATGAAGAATTGGACAGGGGTGATTCCATTGTTGAAGGTTTTGCGACATATTTCAAATCAGTTTATGACTCTCAGTCAGCCCAATACAAAGTCCCAGCCTGCAATTCGAATACTCCCAACATCCTTCACATAAAACTTGTCTCGAAGTAAGAGGTTGGAAATGCATTTAAAAAAATTAAAACCTAAGTCGTCGGCTGGTCCTGATAATATTCCACCGTATGTAGTTAAGGGATGTGCTGAAAGTCTCAGGGACCCGTTACACTTTATATTTAACTTAGCCATACAAACTTCTACGTTCCCTGACGCCTGGAAAATCACTCGCGTCTGCCCTATACTAAAATCGGGAGATCCATCACTAATTAATAACTACCGTCCTATATCTATTTTATCTGCAGTAGCCAAGGTATTTGAATTCATATTGCACGGAAGAATATCAGTATTTCTCAGACCGCTCGTAACAGATAACCAACATGGTTTCCTATCCAGGAAATCTACGGTGACGAATGCAACTAATTTTACTCAAATTATATCTTAAGAGTTAGATAAAGGAGGACAAATAGATGTCATATTTACAGATTTTGAGAAAGCGTTCGACACAATAAATCATGATATCCTTCTGAACAAATTGTGTATTTTGGGATTCTCCCACCCATTACTCAAATTATTCATCTCCTACCTCAGAGACAGGAAACAATTTGTTTTGTTCCAGAAAATTGTCTCAAAGGAATACATAGTTCATTCCGGAATACCCCAAGGCTCGAACCTTGGACCTCTGATTTTTCTAGCAATGATAAACGATTTGCCACGTTGTATAGTACACTCAAATAGTATTTTATATGCAGATGACTTTAAAATTTTTAAATCAATTTCTTCCGCTAATGACTGCACTCTACTACAAAATGACCTAAATAATATACACAAATGGAGTATAGAAAACAAATTATACTTAAATGTACCGAAGTGTGTTGTTATGACCTTTACACGTAAGAAGAACCCAATCACATTTGTTTATGGAATTGGACCTGTCATTGCAAATAGTAAGCGAGAAGAAAGATCTAGGAATCTTGTTTGACCGAGAGCTTGCTTTCACTTGTCATGTGCAAAAGACAGTCGGGGATGCTTACCGCATGTTAGGGTTTATAATAAGAAACACTAAGCCATTCATTAGGACCAGTACCTGCATAAACCTTTATATTGCCATGGTGAGATCCAAGCTCGAGTACGCCAGCCAAGTATGGAGTCCCTGGCAGAAAACATGCATTAAATCCATTGAGCAAGTTCAAAAGAAATTCCTCAGATATTTACACCTCAAAATAACGGGCAATTACCCACACATGGTACCCTACGGTGAACTTTTGTTGAATTTCGGCATGACTAGTTTGGAGCCTCGAAGGCAAGTGAATGATATGAAATTCCTTTATAAAGTTATTAACGGTCAAATTGATAACTCATTTTTCCTATCGCTCCTAAATTTCAACATCCCTCGCTTTACTACAAGATCAACTATAACATTCAAAAATGATATAACCAATACTACTTCACATAATAATTCACCTGTATGGAGGCTTTGCAGTATTTACAACGATGCGATTCGTGTAAACTGGAAACTAGATTTCTGTCTCTCAATTAGACCGTTCTTGGAAATTATAACCCAGTCACTCTAATTCATACTTGAAATAAAATTATCACACAAAACAGAATCAACAATGTATATATGTGGATAGGCCTGTACCCTAGTTATCAATGTTACCTTTTAGTTTACGATGTAATAATTTCAAAACCTGCTTTTTATATATTTGACATTAGGTAAAATTTAGATTTAGTTTTTATATTACCTTTAGATTAAGCTTTTTACTACTATGCATTTCAATCTGTGTTAACTTCCTAGTTTTAATAATTACATTTAGATATTAATACTTAATGTAGAAATATCAGAAAATGTATTCTACTGTGTAGATGCACTGTTACTGGGGCGCACACTGAGCCCTGTTGTGTACCGTCAATAAATAAATAAATAAATAAATAAATAAACTTCAAGAGATGGCTTTGTAAGGGGGCCACCATCTGATGAATATTTGGGCCGCTTACGCGTCATCCCGGAATCATCCTCCCCGAATACTACCTACTCCGAACGAGGGCCATCACTGTGGGCGCCACCCAGCCAAGGCAATAGCTACCTGGCCATAGTAAGTATTGCCCGGGGTCCTAGTGCATTGAACAGGCACATACCTTCCCATCCACAGGGGGTCTTCCAAGTCAAAGTCAGTCATGTCAGTCGGTCTTGTCGGCCCTATTAGTCGCCTCCTAGGACAGGCAGAGCATACCGTGGTAGTATTCTAACCCGCACCCACACGGGGGCTTTTGCTGCATGGTGGGTAGATTATAGGTTAGGGAATAACCCACCCACCAAGGGAAGATGATGAAGAGAAGGAAGTAGATTTTGGAATTGGAAAAGAAGGATAGAAGAATAGGAGGAGAGTCCCACAAAAGTAATAAGTTGAAGTTTAAATACACTTAGAAGAAGTTGCCAATAGAAATTAACTCTCGGATACCTAAAGTAGGTACGAGCTTGGTCGAGGCTAACGGGAACCGCAGCTAGGACTTGAGCGGTTTGCGAGAGAGAGGCTTTAGTATATTTCCTCCCAAGCACGTATAAAAGTACTATGGAGAAGGGTGATGGTCTGGCAAGACTGAGAGAAACAAATTTACTGTATGCCTTCTCAAAGAAATTAAGTTTTTCAAAGTGATTCGAAGAATGCCAATGATTTAACTCAGGTTGGGTATTTTCAATTTCCAAAATTATGGAGTTCCTGTAAGGGCGACCAAGTATCTCTAAGAAGAAATATGATAAAAGATTATGCCTTGTTGGGTAATCTTGGTAAACGAACCAATGGTTGCATTGGATAATGGCTAAGCTTTTACTCAGCGAGGAGCCGGCTAAAAGTTTAGACAAAAAGAAACACTTCTTTTTTAGAAAACTGACCATAAGTTTTCGGAGAGGGTCTCCACAAGCAGGTAGTTGGCTGAGCGAACTTTACTTGCCTTACTGTCCAATTAGAATTAGCTATTATCGCTAAGAAGAACTTTAGTAAGGTGAAAATTAAGAGTTCTTGCTCAAATGCAACAAATGGTGAAAGCCCTATTAAAGATTTTAATATCATTGAGTGAGGAGAGTCAAGGAAGACAGGATTTTGCCTAAACTTTATATTCGAAAATGAAAAAGCAAAGGGAAAAGATTTGTTTATTTTACAATTAGAAAAAGTTAAGGAAATTAACAATTATGTAATATAATTTTAATTAACATAGTTAATTTGAACTTTTTAATAAATAGGGTCGCAGACCTCTCTACATTAAACGGTTGCTCCAGGCAATTGATAATTTGCAAGGTTTCAAACCTTACAGGTTTCTAAAATCTTTATAAGATTTGAACAAATGAACAATAAAATAATTAAAGCTTGAACGTGAATTGAAGTACCAAAAGTGCACCTTAAGAAATTCCGGAGAGAATGTTCTAGAGAAAGTGACAACTTTGAAAATAACAATAATAACAACGTGAAAAATAAAATAGAAGTTCCTATAACTTCTTATATTTATACAGAGTTAACATGAGAATTATGCAAAGAGGGCAGGTCACTTACTGTGAACCTGAAGAGTTAATCAGAAGGAAGGTTCTAGACCTCTGATACTTTGAATAAGACTCGCCAGTCAAATGAGGCAGTTTTCATTTAGCGAGACCAAAAATAACTCACTCAAGAGTTGAGAGAATTGTTTTCCCTGCTTTTGAAGGGAGGAACAATTAAAGTTTGAAACGTGTACTGGACACGTATCATAAAGATTATACAGAAATACTTAATGATAAACCAACAAAAATGGAAGGGCACTTCTTAGAATGACACCTTATAGAGAAGTTTCAATTTTATAAATAATGGTTGTTAGTAGAAGGTTAAGGAAAGATCATTGGGATATAGGATCAATGTTCATGGCCGTATTTAATATAACCGGACGAGCGCGACGCGGTAGAAACGTGGAGAAAGCACTGTTTATCACTGTAGTCTATGAAGATGGATTCAAAGTTCACTATGGAAACACTAAAGTTTATGAGAAAAAAAGTTATTGCAATTATGGAAAGAACTGATTGCACTATATAGATGAGAGTCTATTTCTTGAAACAGTTGTGATTTACGATTGAATGCGCCATAGAAAGTTCCAGCGGTGGACGAAAATTCACTATTGTAGTAATTTAGTTTTAAACAGAATTCTCCCAAGTACATGAGAAATGCATGACGGCAGGACTCGTAGATTGAGTACCGAATCTGGAAAGTTCCAGAACAATCTTAGTAGTAAAATGGGGTTAAAGTAAATCCAGCGGAGGAACTTGCTTTGTAAGTTATAGACAGTGGGTATTAGATAATATCCCACGTAGTGAGAAGATTTCTCATTTGGCGAGCATAAGAAATGCTGCTTTTCACTGAGATCAGCTTGATTAAACAAAAGCTCAACATGGAAAATCCCGCGGAGGATGATTTTGCCCCAAAATAAGTAATTTCACACTGCCTATAAAAGATAGTTAAAACACGAGGAAGTTAAAACCATGAAGATGAGGTTAAAACTTTGAAGAAGGTACTTATCTTTGTTGCATGGCGAAGGTGAAGTTCCTCACTGATGCTTTAATGCGCCAACATGGCGTAGAACGTAGAGAGTGTCTCTTGGTTTGAGGAGACCGGCTCTAGGTGAGCCCTGACTGATCAAGTCAACTGCCGACTGAGAAGTGAGTGAGGCTCAGCGGAGCACGGAGGGTCCAAGAAAAGGGGAAAGAGAGGGGGTAGGAGACAAAAGGAGAACATATAAACATAGCCAACATTACAAAAAAAATTGATCTTCTCTTGCTGAGCTGGTCTTCAAGGAGTTGATAGATGATACTAGCGCAGCATGGTGAGCAAAGAAGTAGACGTAGTCCTCTTGCACGATGAGGAATTGAGTAGCTTCAGAGGTTCGCTACTAGATAGCGCTAGGTGGATCACAGAAGTTATATATCTGAAACATACTTATGAAGACATAAGAGACATGCTCAACAGGGAGAAAACAGATGATCACTGTTGGTGTTTGGCAAGGAGGAAGGAAAAAATGAACATGCAAAGAGCAATAGACATTATATCTCTCGTACCGTGTATTCAAAGAATACACCATACTGGGGGGACAAACACCAACAGCGAGCAAGAAAGCAGTTACACATTTATTGGAAGCGGAGCGATCAAAGACAGTGGTCTTGTGATCGGTCCATTTGTAGTCAAGATTCTGGCCACCCTGACTCTCCCATCTCTTCCAGGGTAACATTGGGTCACCCTACCAGAAATCCATACTAGGGGGGGGGGGGTGAAATATCTCTAACCAAGACCAAGTCCCCTACTTTAATGTCGGGACTGGAAAGAAACCACTTCTGCCTCCGTTGCAAGGAAGTTAAATATTCCAAGTTCCACCTTTTCCAAAAAGAATTACGGAGGGCTTCAAGTTTCCGCCAAGCGATAGGTAGATTAGAATCCCTGTAAGAATTAGGAAGAGGAGGAGGGGCAGAAAGAGAAGTGCCGATAAGGAAGTGACCAGGGGTGAGTGGAAGTAGGTCATCAGGGTCATTGGAAAGTGGAGTTAAAGGGCGAGAGTTGACAACACCTTCAATCAAAACAGACAGAGAATTGAATTCTTCGTAAGTCAGAATTCGATTACCTAAGACTTTTCTTAAATGACGTTTAGTGAGCTTTACGCAAGATTCCCACCTACCACCATGATGCGGAGCGTAAGGAGGTATGAAGCGCCATTTGAAACCTTTTGAATAGGAAAAATTAGAGATTTGTTCCATGGCAGGAGAGGAAGTGAGAGCTTTCTTCCACAGGGAAGCTGCGCCCTGAAAGGTGGAAGCGTTATCAGAGAACATCTCAGAAGGAACACCACGCCTAGCGGTGAAACGAGAGACAGCTGATAAAAAATAAGAAGTAGAAGCATTCGTCACTAGTTCCAAGTGGATTGCGCCGGTAACCATGCAAACAAAGAGAGAAACATAAAGCTTACCAAACAATTTGCGTTTAGCTTCAGGAGAGTTTTGTTGATATTGGAACGGACCCATATAGTCCACTCCAGTTAAAGCAAATGGGCGTATTGGAGAAGAACGAAAAGAGGGCAGATCGCTCATTAATTGAGTGTTGATTTTAGGTTTCGCTTTGAAACAAGGAATGCACTTATGAATTACAGAAGAAACTTCATGAATTCCATTTATAATCCAGTACTTTTCTCTTAAGAGACAGAGCAGAGTACGTGTACCAACATGAAGATTACGATAATGAAAGTCACGTATAATTAAAGAAGTAACGTGATGTTTGGAAGGCAAAATAACGGGATGCTTTTTGTCCTCAGAGAGTAAAGATTGCGAGAGCCTTCCACCTACCCTAAGTAATCCATGGTCATCAAGGAACGGGGCTAAAGCACGAAGACGGCTGGATTTGGGAAGATCTCTTTTAGAAGAAAGCAATGAAAATTCAGAAGAAAAGGCTTCTTGCTGTGTCAGTTGTAAAATCTTAATAGTAGCAAGATTCAATTCATGATTGGTAAGGTGTGGTTTAGGGAGAAGAGGCTGGTCAACCACAAGATATTTCCATCTAAGGAGATAGGCGATAATTCGTAGTAATTTATGAAAGGAAGAATAGCGTGACAACAAAGGATGAGATGCGTTGGAAACAAGACACGAAGCAGTGGGTAGAGATACTTTAGCGTCAGGCAAATTGGAGTTTGTAGCTGGGGGTTTAGAAGGCCATGAGGAAGATTCGTCGATTAGCCACGAGGGCCCATGCCAGTATAATTGGGAAGCTGCCAATTGAGAGGGTAAACAACCACGAGAGATGATATCAGCTGGATTATCCGCACTGGGAACATGCCTCCATTGACATCCAGAAGAAAGAGTTTGAATTTTGGAAACCCTGTTTGCGACAAAAGTTTGCCAGTGAGAGGGGTTTTTGGCAATCCAAGAAAGGGCGAACATAGAATCGCTCCAGAGATAGATTTGCGAGAATTCGACCTTTAATACTTCCCGTAATTTCTTGACAAGTTCTGCAGCCATTAGTGCAGCGCACAGTTCGAGCCTAGGTAAAGTGATAGTTTTAAGAGGAGCGACCTTCGATTTGGCACAAACAAGGTTAGAAACTGGAGATCCATAAAGTGAATCGTGATAAACTAAATATGCACAGCAACCATAAGCTTTTTCGGAACTGTCCGCGAACACGTGAAGGAAAAAAGATGCATTAGAATGAGAGCTGATTAAATTCCTGGGAATTTCAATAAGGGAAAGATCCAGCAAATTGCTGCGAAACGAGAGCCAACGATTAAGAAAAGAAAGAGGGACAGCGTCATCCCATTCACATTTAAGTGACCACAGCTCTTGCATGAAGAGTTTGGCTATAACAATAACTGGGGCAAGAAATTGAAGCGGATCAAAAATTTTTGCAATTTCAGAGAGGATTTGTCTTTTTGTATTAGGAAGCTCTTCTGCGAGCGTAACTTTATAGATAAGAGTGTCAGTGCTAGTGCACCAGTGAACTCCTAGAGTTTTTACAGATTCAGAGTTTCCACAAATTTCGACAGAAGAGGGATCTACGTCTTCGATGGGAAATTGGGCGAGAAACTCAGGGGAGTTGGAGTTCCACTTGTGAAGTGGGAAACCTCCATTCCTTAGTAATGCTTGAAGTTCTAAAGATACAAAAGAAGCTTCCTCCAAAGAAGGGAAGGATTGCAAATAATCGTCAACATAGAAGGACGTAGTTAGTGCTTCAGAGGCTTTGGGGTTAAATAAATGACCATCTTGTGAGGCAAGCAAGTGTAGGGATCGGATAGCAAGGAAAGCAGAGGGTTTTAAGCCATAGGTAACCGTTTTCAAGCGAAATACCTTAATGGGCTTATTGATTTCATCACGCCACAAGATTCTTTGAAGATCTCGTTGTTCTGGTTGAATTAACACTTGACGGTACATCTGTTTTATGTCGGCTATGACAGCTATGGGAAATAATCGAAAGTTTAAAAGTATAGCAGATAAATCTGATTGAATAGCAGGACCAGAATAAAGAGTGTCATTAAGGCTGTTGCCATTAACGTCGGGTGATGAACCATTGAAAACAACTCGGATTTTATCTTTTACAAAAGGGTTTTTCCACACAGGATGATGATTTAAATAAACCGTTTCGATTGGGGGGTGCAATTCATCATCAGATTTGTTAACAACCTCCATATGATCTAAGCTTTCATACTCATCCATGAACTCAGTGTACTGCTTTTTGACGAGGGGTTCCTTTTTAAATTTGCTCTCGATAGCAAAGAGAGCTTTTCGAGCTTTAGGCTGAGAGTTAATAAGTTTGGGGGGATTATGTAATCTTGGCATTTGAACAACGAACCGGCCATCAGAAGAACGAGTGGTCGTGTTCAAAAAAAGTTGCTCACAGAATTCATTTTCTGAAGAAGTTACATTAGGAGAATCAACATTTTCAAGCCTCCAAAACTGTTCCAGGTCAGTATTGGAGAAGTAACATTGCGATGCAGGTTGAGGAGAATAATGGGGAAGTTGCCCTGTGACAATCCATCCAAAATTAGTGTCTCTAGCGACCACGTTTGAGGATAGCTTGCGAACCTGTTTCCGAAGGCAGTTCCAAAAGACATTGGCACTAAAAAGTATGTCAATGGGATTTTGTATGTTAAACGAAGGATCGGCTAACCTTAAATGCGAGGGAATGTTTAACCCCGAAATATCAACCGAATGACTAGGAGTGTCTTCTCCAATGCTGTTGAGAATTAGACAATTAAGTTTAAGAAAGTTGTTTCTATGACAAGTATCTCTTATAGTTAGTTTTGAAAATTGTAAAGCTTGCGATTTTGAGCTGTTGATGCCTGACACATTGATAGAAGTGGGGTTTACGGGTAGGCCTAGTTTTCTAATCAAGGAATTAGATACAAAATCATGAGTTGCCGCTGAGTCTAGAAGACCGCGGGCACGGACCCAGTTGCCAAAGTTATCCTGAACGTCAATTTGGACAGTAGACAACAATACTTGAGCACTGCGAATAGACTTAGCGTTTTGAATGTATGATGAAGCATTAGAACTGTTAACACTATCATTTTTAGGAGAAGTGGGTGCTGTTGATGACCTTGCCTGATCATGACGATGTAGCAGAGTATGATGAGCCTTTTCACAATGGTAGCAAAGTCTTGTGGACTTACAGTTAGAAGCAGAATGCGTAGGCGCTAGGCAGTTGAAACAATGTTTGTTTTGAGCGACTAATTTTCGTCTGTCATCGACTGACATTTCTTTAAAGGATTTGCAGAGGTATAGGGCATGGGGATCTTTACAAAGTATGCACTTTACAGGTTCGTTTAAACTTTTGCGAGGTTCACCTTGCGTGTTTAAAACAATAGAGCTAGCAACACGACGTTCACTAGACCTAGTTGGGTAACCAGTAATGTTTGGTTTGAATTTGGATGAGCTGGACCCGGGTTTTTGGGTATTGGACGCTGAGCGTTCGCTTTTGGGTTTGATGGACATTAATTCGAATTTGGAACTGGGAGATGAAGGTTCGCTCTGATTAGCTAGCGCGGTTAAAAGTTGGCATCTAGCGTTTATGAAAGTGACTAAATGCTCGTAAGAGTAGTCGTCTTCCTTAGAAAGTTCAATTTCCCAAGCTTTGAGGGTAGCAGCATCAACTTTAGAAACTACTAAATGTATTAGGAAAGTATCCCAATGTTCCGTAGGCTGCTCTAATTGGGACAAAGCTTTGACGTGGAGTTGGGTAGTGTCAATTAAAGTACGCAAACTAGTGACGTCATTGTGCTGTGACGCAGGTAGGTTAAATAGAGCCTTAATATGGCGTTGAATACGTAAACGTGAATTTCCATATCTTTCTTTTAGTAAGTTAAAGGCAATGGGGTAATTTTCGGCACGCAGAGGAAGTGCTTCAACTAACTGCAAAGCTTGACCTCGAAGGATAGATCTCAAGTAATGAAACTTGTAAATGACTTGAATGTCTTCATTGTCATGAACAAGGGAGCAAAATAATTCATAGAAAGAATCCCAAGTGGATTCATCTCCAGAAAAATGGGGTAAATCAATTTTCGGTAAAGTAGGTTTGGGCTTGTGAGTGCCTTCACGGAAAGAAGTTTGGGGTTCATGAAGGGAACCAAGAACAGAAGCGTCCTTTTTCTGCTCCTCTTCGAGTTGGCGTATTATTCTGAAAGCAGAACCTATGCTTTCGTAATATAAGTTCTCTACTTCGACACGATCTTCTGTTTGATTGAGCATACAAGTTTCAATTTCAGTTTGAATGTTACAGTAGTTTTCATAAGAACGTTCAAAATCCTTTACACGATGTTTCAACAAATCTAATTGCGCATCTGAGGGATCCAATTCTTTTATGTACCTTCTGAATCGGGTAATTTGCCCTTTATAGGATGCTCGTTTAGAAGTAAGTTTTTCATCCTTATCATTATCAGTGGGAGCCATATTAAAGAAGATAAATGAAAATGTAACTCACGAAACTGTGGAACCTTGGAAATGCTGTCAAGCTGGCAGCAGCGAATGAGTAGAAAGAATGGGACACACCATAGGAGACAGGAGCGGCCTCTTTCCCGTTCACAGGCTTTGCACGATGTGGTTATAGCTGAAATATTCAACACAGATATTAGAAATATGCAAAGTATTGTCAAATGACACTATTTTAAAAAGAGAAAAGAAAAAATGGGCTCTCCCGGGTATCGGCACCAAATTTTGGGTAGATTATAGGTTAGGGAATAACCCACCCACCAAGGGAAGATGATGAAGAGAAGGAAGTAGATTTTGGAATTGGAAAAGAAGGATAGAAGAATAGGAGGAGAGTCCCACAAAAGTAATAAGTTGAAGTTTAAATACACTTAGAAGAAGTTGCCAATAGAAATTAACTCTCGGATACCTAAAGTAGGTACGAGCTTGGTCGAGGCTAACGGGAACCGCAGCTAGGACTTGAGCGGTTTGCGAGAGAGAGGCTTTAGTATATTTCCTCCCAAGCACGTATAAAAGTACTATGGGGAAGGGTGATGGTCTGGCAAGACTGAGAGAAACAAATTTACTGTATACCTTCTCAAAGAAATTAAGTTTTTCAAAGTGATTCGAAGAATGCCAATGATTTAACTCAGGTTGGGTATTTTCAATTTCCAAAATTATGGAGTTCCTGTAAGGGCGACCAAGTATCTCTAAGAAGAAATATGATAAAAGATTATGCCTTGTTGGGTAATCTTGGTAAACGAACCAATGGTTGCATTGGATAATGGCTAAGCTTTTACTCAGCGAGGAGCCGGCTAAAAGTTTAGACAAAAAGAAACACTTCTTTTTTAGAAAACTGACCATAAGTTTTCGGAGAGGGTCTCCACAAGCAGGTAGTTGGCTGAGCGAACTTTACTTGCCTTACTGGCCAATTAGAATTAGCTATTATCGCTAAGAAGAACTTTAGTAAGGTGAAAATTAAGAGTTCTTGCTCAAATGCAACAAATGGTGAAAGCCCTATTAAAGATTTTAATATCATTGAGTGAGGAGAGTCAAGGAAGACAGGATTTTGCCTAAACTTTATATTCGAAAATGAAAAAGCAAAGGGAAAAGATTTGTTTATTTTACAATTAGAAAAAGTTAAGGAAATTAACAATTATGTAATATAATTTTAATTAACATAGTTAATTTGAACTTTTTAATAAATAGGGTCGCAGACCTCTCTACATTAAACGGTTG
This sequence comes from Meconema thalassinum, assembly GCA_946902985.2. NCBI lineage: Eukaryota > Metazoa > Arthropoda > Insecta > Orthoptera > Tettigoniidae > Meconema > Meconema thalassinum. The sequence goes on from OX336392.1 coordinate 347,293,093, forward strand.
CTCCAGGCAATTGATAATTTGCAAGGTTTCAAACCTTACAGGTTTCTAAAATCTTTATAAGATTTGAACAAATGAACAATAAAATAATTAAAGCTTGAACGTGAATTGAAGTACCAAAAGTGCACCTTAAGAAATTCCGGAGAGAATGTTCTAGAGAAAGTGACAACTTTGAAAATAACAATAATAACAACGTGAAAAATAAAATAGAAGTTCCTATAACTTCTTATATTTATACAGAGTTAACATGAGAATTATGCAAAGAGGGCAGGTCACTTACTGTGAACCTGAAGAGTTAATCAGAAGGAAGGTTCTAGACCTCTGATACTTTGAATAAGACTCGCCAGTCAAATGAGGCAGTTTTCATTTAGCGAGACCAAAAAATAACTCACTCAAGAGTTGAGAGAATTGTTTTCCCTGCTTTTGAAGGGAGGAACAATTTAAGTTTGAAACGTGTACTGGACACGTATCATAAAGATTATACAGAAATACTTAATGATAAACCAACAAAAATGGAAGGGCACTTCTTAGAATGACACCTTATAGAGAAGTTTCAATTTTATAAATAATGGTTGTTAGTAGAAGGTTAAGGAAAGATCATTGGGATATAGGATCAATGTTCATGGCCGTATTTAATATAACCGGACGAGCGCGACGCGGTAGAAACGTGGAGAAAGCACTGTTTATCACTGTAGTCTATGAAGATGGATTCAAAGTTCACTATGGAAACACTAAAGTTTATGAGAAAAAAAGTTATTGCAATTATGGAAAGAACTGATTGCACTATATAGATGAGAGTCTATTTCTTGAAACAGTTGTGATTTACGATTGAATGCGCCATAGAAAGTTCCAGCGGTGGACGAAAATTCACTATTGTAGTAATTTAGTTTTAAACAGAATTCTCCCAAGTACATGAGAAATGCATGACGGCAGGACTCGTAGATTGAGTACCGAATCTGGAAAGTTCCAGAACAATCTTAGTAGTAAAATGGGGTTAAAGTAAATCCAGCGGAGGAACTTGCTTTGTAAGTTATAGACAGTGGGTATGAGATAATATCCCACGTAGTGAGAAGATTTCTCATTTGGCGAGCATAAGAAATGCTGCTTTTCACTGAGATCAGCTTGATTAAACAAAAGCTCAACATGGAAAATCCCGCGGAGGATGATTTTGCCCCAAAATAAGTAATTTCACACTGCCTATAAAAGATAGTTAAAACACGAGGAAGTTAAAACCATGAAGATGAGGTTAAAACTTTGAAGAAGGTACTTATCTTTGTTGCATGGCGAAGGTGAAGTTCCTCACTGATGCTTTAATGCGCCAACATGGCGTAGAACGTAGAGAGTGTCTCTTGGTTTGAGGAGACCGGCTCTAGGTGAGCCCTGACTGATCAAGTCAACTGCCGACTGAGAAGTGAGTGAGGCTCAGCGGAGCACGGAGGGTCCAAGAAAAAGGGGAAAGAGAGGGGGTAGGAGACAAAAGGAGAACATATAAACATAGCCAACATTACAAAAAAAATTGATCTTCTCTTGCTGAGCTGGTCTTCAAGGAGTTGATAGATAATACTAGCGCAGCATGGTGAGCAAAGAAGTAGACGTAGTCCTCTTGCACGATGAGGAATTGAGTAGCTTCAGAGGTTCGCTACTAGATAGCGCTAGGTGGATCACAGAAGTTATATATCTGAAACATACTTATGAAGACATAAGAGACATGCTCAACAGGGAGAAAACAGATGATCACTGTTGGTGTTTGGCAAGGAGGAAGGAAAAAATGAACATGCAAAGAGCAATAGACATTATATCTCTCGTACCGTGTATTCAAAGAATACACCACATGGTCCGCTGATTCGTTACCTGGGATATCTCTGTGCGAGGGTATCCACGTCAGTATAACGTTTTTTCCTGCATTTTTAGCCTATTTTCAATTTTGAAAACATAGGCTTATGAGATCACCTTTTGTCCGTGTGTGTGTGCGTGTGTGTGTGCGCGCGTGTGTGTGTGTGTGTGTGTGTGAGGAGTGTGTGTGTGTGTGTGTGTGTGTCCCCTAATAAAATCTAAACGGCTGGAGCGATTTCAATGAAACTCGGCAATTTCATAGCACTATTCCGGGCGACCCCGACCGTGCCCTTTAAATTTTGTTGCGGCTCTCCAATCCAACATGGCGGCTGTGCGAAATATTTCACCAGCATTCAATATCACCGAAACTATTCCCGATATCACCCTGGAATTTATTACGGTGATAAAGGGAACTACTAGAAATTCACCTATGTGACTTTTGAAAAACTGGTAACTACAAAACCAACATGGCGGCCACGCGGATTTGCGACTTTTAAATAGACGTTTCTCGCGATTTAACCAACCAAACGCAATAAAACTTGGTACAGTATATGTTTATACGCATTGTAATGCACCGACATCTAACTTCGTTCAATTGTTTACATTACCACAAGATGGCGGATGTGCGAAATATTTCACCGGCATTCTATATCTCTGAAACTATTAGCGGTATCATCCTGAAATTTTGTACGGAGATACAGGGCACTACTGGAAGTTTATCTATAAGACTTTCAAAAACTGGTTAACTACAAAACGAACATGGCGGCCAAGCGAATTTGATAATTTTAAATAGACCTTTCTCGCGATTTAATGTTCCAAACGCAATGAAATCTGGTACAGGAAATGTTTATACACATTGTAATGCACTGGTATCTAATTTAGTTCAATTGTTTACATAACCTCATGATGGCGGCTGTGCGAATTTTAAAATTACGTTTTTATTTCTTGTGTCGTAATCATGCTATCGAAGTGAAAGTTTGGATAATTAACCTACGCAATAATTTTCCTTTAATGGTACATGACTCTATGGCCTATACATATAACAATGCAACATGGCGACCATCCGAAATATTTAGATGGATCTCAATATCTACGAATCTATTACAGCAATCACACTGAATTTATTAATTTTCATAGGGGCTGTGAACATATAGGACTTTCAACAACCTGGTGATCACGAATCCAACATGACGGCGACGCGAAGTATAAATATTCACACGGACGTTCCTCGCAATTTAACCATCCGTGTGCAGTGAAACTTGGTACAGTAAATCCTTATACGAATGTTAATCCACTGGCATCTAATTTATTTCAATTGTTTCCATAGCCACAAGATGGCAGTTGTGCGAAATTTTAAAATCTCCTTGTTACTTCTTGTGTCCTAATCATGCGATTGAAGTTTGAATGCTACATGTACACAATAATCTTCATGTAACAGTACATTACTCTAGGACCTACATACATAAAATCCAACATGGCGACCATCCGAAATATTTAATCGGTTCTCAATATCTACGAATCTATTACAGCAATCAAACTGAAATTTTGTATGTTGATAGTGGTAATCAACATGATTGGGATGTATGAAAATAGGCTGAATAGTTCTTCACGGAACTACTTGTTAATTTTATGCCACAGTATTTGTAATTCTTTAACAAGGAGATGGGTTGATGTAGGATTCAGGCAATTTTTGAAATACAATATATACCTTAAAATAAATAAATTATGTTAAATATTAATATCAATGAATGTGGCATATTAATAATAATAGACTGATAATAATAATAATCACATAGTTACAAATCTTTCTATAATTTCCTAAATATTATCCTACCTCACTCATACGTCCTTCCATCCATCACTATTTACACGGGTCATTCAGCAGTATTCAACAGGTAATCTCGACCTGCGGCCTTAAATTTCTTTTATGTTTTAGTATTCCTGATATCAGCAAGAGTTGAATTCCATAGTCGAGACCCAGCTACAGCAAAATGACGGTTGAACATACATGAGTGATTGATGGGGATGGCGAAGGAAGAGCCAGATCGAGTATTACGGTTATATGTGGACAAGTAGCTAAATTTTGATGACATGTACAGTACATAGGTGTGCATTCATGCAGAAATCGATAGATGGATGTCAATAAGTGAAGTTTACGGCGTTCGTCAGGTTTAAGCCAAGGAAGAGTTCGGTAGCTTTGGGTTATGTGGGCATCGTATCTTAGATTAAAAGCAAAATGAAGACATGAGTTCAATGCTTGAAGTTTCATTGCTTTTCCATGAGTCGCGCCAACGATATAACAATGTCTCAATTGTCGAGAATTGGTAGTAATTAGCCTCGCCGCTAGATGGGGGCTTCATTCGTTCCATTCCCTGACCCGGTCGGTAGACTGGAAGCAGGCTGTGGATTTGTTATTTTTTCAACTCTCCTAAAGCACTACTTAACTTCCACCTACTCAAGGTCTGCTATATTTTCACATTAAATTACGAAGCTGCTGCATAAATTAAAACCATACGCACACTGCAAAATCACACACAGCTAAACTATGGTGAGCGAAGCGAGAATAATAACAACTACAGCATCGGCAGGAGTGTGTATTGGTCAACAATGGCCAATAATCACATCCTGACCCGACCTTAAGCTGAAAATGACTGCTACTCTCTTTTTCATTTGCACTGCCCCTAAATAATTAATTAATTGCCCCAGTAATTAATGAATTGAACAAGCTATATACTGTATTATCCTTGCACAATTAAAAAACCAATGCACTGTAAATACTCTGGCTATAAGTCATTTATTAGACTAATTCTACAAGCGATAAAGATAATTGAAAGTTTTAAATAACTCATCCATGTAAATTATTTCAACATAATTAGTAAATGATGTAGGCATTTATATTAATTTCATTTCAATTAAGATAATCCGGAATAATTTCAACATCATTAAATGCTAAGAGTGAGTATAGCAGTGAGGTAGAAAATGTGTAAGACCAAACAGCTGATCTTGCATCCTATCACAAGGATCTATCAAACAATTACAGTACTAAACGACGTAGATTCTCATAAAATCTAATATACTTGGCTCTCAATGGCTCAATTACAACAATAAATCCACCATGAAACAAATTCATGTCAAACATCCATAATAACAAACTTAGCAATACCCGCTGGTATGCAGAATCATAATGTACACCCAAAATTGGTGACCTCCAACTCTATATTGCAATCAAATGTCAGTATCACTCATCAGTGATCACGAACATTCACAATAAAATCTTAACCTCATATTTATACCACACATACTGAAGTTCACTCTCCCTACTTGAATCAGAGTTCATTAACTTTGTTGAAATATACTCAAAATGGTATAAAAATATCCTTCCTGTAAAGGAAATATCCTTGCCTCACAATATTTCATTACATAATAATAATATCGTATGGCCTCGGGTGCCTGGTGCAAGCTTTGTTAATTGACACCCAGAGGGTAGCATGCATGTCGAATTTCGTCGTTCCTTTGAACACTATGAAAGTCAAGGAGGTTAGATATCTAAACTCCTTGACACTACAGCGCTTCCAAGTAGAGAATGGAGGAACTTTGTGTTGGCGGAAAATCCCGAGATTAATTTTGCCATTGAACACGGCCTACTGAATTCAAATGGGTTCTTTAACAATGTCAACATCGTGTGACATGAGTGTCATGAGTGTCGTGATTTTTGTCGCCTTTCAAAAATCGCTTACCATGGCCAGGAGCGAACCTGCAATCTTGGGGTTGGTAGTCCGACACTATAACCACTCACCCACCGTGGCAAGTTATTACATAATATATTCTCTTATTATTATTATTATTATTATTATTATTATTATTTATGTAGACTTTATTAAATTCTATTCTGAGAAATTGCGTATAAAAGATATTTGCTGCTCGTCAAATTATCTTTAATCAAATGAAAAACTGGTATGAATGATTATAATTTTATCAAATCTGAAGTTATCAAACTGCACACAAAATATGTGGCTTACTCAAAAAGAAAATTTATCCAATCAAAAATATACGGTAATTCAACACTCATTCCGATGGACTCAACATGGCTAACAATGCCCCCTACGCCATGAATCTTAGTTAACACAATTAAGTTAATTCTAGATGATTCATTAGGGCACACTGTAAACATATCTTGCCTCTCAGAAATTAAGTGAAGTCCCTACATGAATATCAGAACAAAATCCACATACGATTTAACTTCAGAAACACCCTGTATCGAAACGCTCTAAGAAAATTCGTTGATTGTGTGCTCATTCAAATACTGAATCATTTCAATGTCAGCGCAGAATGTATGAAAAATAAACCACTCTATTGGCAACTCCAGCTATCTGATATGACATCTAGCGGTAAAAATGAGAAACTTACCGAGTAGGGTACATTTGTCACGTGGTGACTGTTTGTATATGGTTTCTTGTATTCGTAAGCAGATCGAGGTAAATTCTTCGTGTCTTTATACATAAGTAATAAGTTTTACTCGTTGATGGAGTGTAAAATTAGTAAAAGCAAAGTATATTACTCAGTTTACGGCTGTAAGTCGATGCATAAAAGAGGGCTGCGGATATAAGTTTTCATCACTTTCCAAAAGATGTAAATAGCAATAGCTGAAAGGTGACGATACCAAATAAATACGGGCAACAGGAGCGGGTAGGACCGCTCACCACTACACTCACTGACGACAGGACCGGTTGTTCACTGTCACGCCGAGCCAAGCCGCACCAAGACAGCCAAGCTTCATCAGTCAGGTCTCCTTCCCCCTCCCTAGTTCATTTCCAATTACCCTACCAACCGCCATCACCTCGCTCTGCGATATCCGAGCCATTGCACTACGAGTCATATAGGCCTAATTTGACTTCGCAGGGTAAATATCAACTCTGTGAGACACTGCTACCAGTCCGATATTCAACACCAAACCCACCAGATATCCATCCAAATCAAGCCATTCCTGTGTCACCCGAGCTTTAATACAAGTTAAACTCATCCCTTCGCCCTACCAAGCAGCAAATAATTTCTACAGTCTATGGTACAGTGAGCAAACTGAAATATAGCTTTTAAATGTAACAGCGCCATGACTCGAACTGCTCAGAAACAAATACCAGCAGACAACCGATGCTTGATAATATGCAACTGACACATAAAATCCAGTGGAACACTCAAATTAGATCACGTGTATCGCACAGTTATACATATATACAATCAAAAATAACACTGTCATTATTTTAGGGACCACATTTACTGATTATAACAGAAAAATATTAAAGTGTTCCATATCAAACGCGTGTTATTGAGTATTTTTACCCTACTTATCCATACCGACCGCAGCGCCCCAAGTGTTAGTTTGAGTTGCCAATTCGGCTATATAAAATTTTTATAGTCCAGCCATGCTTGACCAACACGTGTAAACACACAAAATAGTTCCAAAACGATTGGAAATAAACAATTCCCCTATAGGTTCCTCTTCTCGGCAATGAAAGTAAGCAAATACTACTACTTAATTAATCCAAAAGTAATTGTCACAAATTTATACAATTGGATGCATTTATTTAATATAAATCAAAATCCGGGTAGGAAAAGTCAGAAGCGACAAAATGTCAAATCCAGACTCCTGTCTTACCGTACTACAAAACAAAACTAACTAGGATAATTATGGTTACTAGGAAATACTTCTACGCTACTACTGAAAAAAACTGGATGCCTTCTACCTTGAGCCACGTTCTGTTGTGATGTAAAAAGGATAAAGCCTTGTGCCATAGTAAAGATCCTCGACATCCTCCAAGACACAAACTCCATACTCCAGTGGCCTCGGGACTCGAACCAGGAACACGAATACTTCCATGTCCTCTTAAGCCATGTCGACTGAACGCCAATGTCGAGTGATAGTAATCCGACTCACGAACACGGACACGCATCTCTCGGTTGAAAATTAACCGTCTACAGCAGTATGCAAGCATTTGCTTCGAACCATATGTATAGTCCAGGACACCTTAAATAAGTTACTAGAAAACCAACATGGCCGCCACATTTGGTGTTGCCAACTTACATCATTTAACACCAAAAAGTCAGCACACACATCCATGTAACACGTATCGCAAATGATCCAAACTAAGTAAAGGCTCTTTTACGAAAATACGTTTTACATGAAGTTGTGAAGCAGTCCTTGCTCAAGTTAGGGACATCTTGGTCATCAGTCCTCGACAGTAACTCTTAAGCAGTATTATGGTAGTGAAGTTAACTTAAATTATCTCTTCTAGATTGATTTTTAAAGCATCACATAAAATGCATAAGAACAGAAACATTAATACTTACTCAATTATTTTCTCCAGGGAGCTAAAGGTGAGCATGTTCATTTCTTCTTATAGGCTATATTTTTATAATTAGTTCAAAAATGCAGACCATTCTGTTTTAAAATGAGTGTTCAGAGAAGGATTTAGGAGTAGGAGAGAAATATAATAGTAGGGTACATATTAGCTTATTATTTCTTTATTTTTGATAAGTACCGTACTCATTTCTTGCATGTATTGGCAACTCAAACTAACACTTGGGGCGCTGTGGTCGGTCAGGATAAGTAGGGTAAAAATACTCAATAACATGCGTTTGATATGGAGCACTTTTTATTTTTCGGTTATAATCAGTAAATGTGGTCCCTAAAATAATGACAGTGTTATTTTCAATTGTATATATGTATAACTGTGCGATACACGTGTTCTAATTTGTGTGTTCCACTGGATTTTATGTGTCAATTGCATATTATCAAGCATCGGTTGTCTGCTGGTATCTGTTTATGAGCAGTTCGAGTCATGGCGCTGTTACTTTAAAAGCTATATTTGAGCTTGCTCACTGTGCCATAGACTGTAGAAATTATTTGCTGCTTGGTAGGGCGAAGGGATGAGTTTAACTTGTATTAAAGCTCGGGGGACACAGGAATTGCTTGATTTAGATGGTTAGCTGGTGGGTTTGGTGTAGAATATCGGACTGGTAGCAGGTTCTCGCAGAGTAGATATTTACCCTGCGAAGTCAAATTAGGCCTATATGACTCGTAGTGGAATGGCTCGGATATCGCAGAGCGAGGTGATGGCGGTTGGTAGGGTAATTGGAAATGAACTAGGGAGGGGGAAGGATACCTGACTGATGAAGCTTGGCTGTAGTCGGCTGGTGTAGGCCTAGCTGCCTTGGTACGGCTTGGCTCGGCGGAAACAGTGAACAACCCGTCCTGTCGTCAGTGAGTGTAGTGGTGAGTGGTCCAACCCGCTCCTGTTGCCCGTATTTATTTGGTATCGTCACCTTTTGGCTATTGCTATTTACATCTTTTGGAAAGTGATGAAAACTTATATCCGCAGCCCTCTTTTATGCATCGACTTACTGCCGTAAACTGAGCAATATACGTTGCTTTTACTAATTTTACACTCCATCAACGAGTAAAACTTATTACTTATGTATAAAGACACGAAGAAATTACCTCGATCTGCTTACGAATACAAGAAACCATATACAAACAGTCACCACGTGACAAATGTACCCTACTTGGTACATATATGAAGGCAGAATTGAGACAAGCTGTTGAAAGCCTGTTGGCAAATCCCTATTGAGATGCAAGAAGATGGTTGATCCAATGCTTAGGCCTAAAACCATTCGAACTAGTCGTGGATTTTAGGGGCATTAGACTAATGGCAACTCGAAGATTTCGTCTTGGAATGGTAGAAAGCAGCAGTTGGTTGATTATGGGGCTTTGTGACATCATGGTCATGTAGATCTGTGTACTTGGGCATGTGGAATTTGTCTGATAACCTGCGTTATTGTCATGGCTGGATTAGTGTGTGCATTTATTATTCAGATGAGGATTGGGAACGAGGTGGCCATGGCCTTAATTTAGGATCCATCCCGGCATTTGCCAGGAGTAGAAGCGTGGAAACCGCTTCCAAGATGGCTAAGATAGGAATCGAACCCTCCTTTTCTTAGTTTTGCCTCATGAGGCTGAGTGTGCCTTGTTCCATCCCTCAGACCAAAATTAAAATTTCTTGGCAGAGCTGGAAATTGAACCTGGACCAACTGCCAAAAAATGATAGCCGCATAACGCGAGATGGTTGGTAGAATAGTCTCCTGACCTCTCATCAACCGGCACATTAAAAGCCACTTGTAGAAAATTCAATGAATTCACTGAGAAATTGACGAGTTAAGTACAGGCGTTGAAAGGCAAGCTTTATCGACGGAGTAATATCTTGAAAATTATAATTATAAGATACCAACACAAAACAATTTTCTGTGGAGAGCTGAGATATTTAAATTGCGAGAGCGGAATATATGAGAGGGAATTGAACTGAGGCAGCGTTGTCGCGAATGGGTACGTCCTCTACACTTCCACTAATTTCTACATGATCATAATAATAGCATTATCATGACGAATACAATACATAGTGTTATCCCTGACCGAGTTCAAGTGCGCCCCGCTGTTGGCCAGCGCGAGTGGTGCTGATCCCCAACGCTACAGTCAACCGCAGTCAGCTGTTCAAAAATGGGATACGTGCTGGCCTGCGTAAACCTCTTTTCGAAGGCTGCGGTTACGCTGATTACATCAAATTTTCAGTGCATATTCTAAAATAAAATAATAGCCTGCCTTCAACCAAAAATGTTCAAGGCAAAACGACATACGTAATAGAGGTAACACTTCAGGACTGATCAACCAAGTAGAATACTTAAATTAGCCTAAATACCTTGTGTAATGATGAATAATAATTATGGAAGTGATGTCCTAATAGATGTTTCCTCCTTCACTGTCTGTAACCCACCCGCTATGCCCTTTTATAAAACGACATATACTGTAGTGAAATTTCAGATTAATTCTGTACCATGTATCACTCTTTTTTCTTTTCGCTTTCACTTTGATAATATATCATTTTCATACCTTATTTCATCTTTTGGCGGGAGGGGGACATTATCAATTGTAACTACTAACCTTGATCACTTCTGCACCGGATATATGTGCTAAATCACTTAAACATGTGTTTTTATTTATTGTATATTTAACAACCGCAGCCATGTTCGACAGCATATTTGGTATGTGAAACTGCCGCAGTGAGCGATCACATTGACGTCATTAGTTACCAACATATCCGATACTAAATAGGCCTACATTAGACGACACATGTATTGTAATTATGTGAGAAAAAGAAATAAACGAGCTCTTCTTGGTTAGACGACTGACTGGACGAAACCATTGGTCGCTACTTGGTTAGACGACTGTCTGGACGAAAATTACCGATTGCACTACAAGCAAGGAGGTCTGGGCATAAGCCCCAGGTTAGGTTTGTTTTGTATGTAGAACAGTATTTACCACTGTAATGAACGCTGATCGCAAGAATTTCATGTTTCGAACTAATCGCCAAAACCAGCGCCTCACTGCCTAAAAGTTATTGGTCTAGGCACAAACCATGGGTTTGGATGAAAATTATTGATGCGTGTCTACCCCACTGTGCGTGACAAAATCCAGGGGTGTTTGTATGGCCTAATGAATTAACAATTATTGGTCTAGACAAAAACAGCTTGCACAATCCATTGCGAACTGGTTCAAACTTGGCGCTATTTTGTTTCATGGTACCGCGCTTATACAAAGTAGTCCCGTAAGTGTGGGATTGGCAATTATTATTATTATTATTATTATCTTGATTGGTCACATTGGACCACTTGAGTCGTTCCACAATCACTTCTTCTTTGAAGTTAGTACTGCTTGGTTCTTGCGCTCTTTCCAGTACTTTTTCATTCTTTCAGATCGGGATTTTCTCAACTCATCTGAAATCTCCATAGGCTTTCTATGTGTCATTTCTGCAGAAAATTTGTGAGTCTTAAGAATGGTGTTAATTTTATTTTTCTCCTCGGCATCTGTTATCTTAAGTCCAACTGCTTTGAGATCTTGTTGGATTTCTTGGATCCATTTTCCTCCAGTTTTCTTTCCTAGATTTCTCATCACCAGTTGGCGTACAATTCTGTTTTCTGGAAGCCGTAAGATGTGAAAAAAATATGAAATTCTTTTCTTCTTCATTGTGCTGGTGATGGGATCAATCTCACGATAGACAGTTTCATTTGGGAGAATCCTCCAGACTCCCTCAACCTGATACTTTTTATTTATGCACGTTCTAATGATTCTTCTTTCCGTTTTGAGGAGCTGATCAGTTCTTTGTTCATTTTTAATTTGGAACAGTGTTTCACAAGCATAAGTGGCTTCTGGGAGAGTTACAGTTTTATAATATTGGATCTTAGTAGCTATTGATAGGCATTTTTTATTATATGTTGACCAGGTTAGAGATTGTGCCTTTTTCATTTTATTTGTTCTATTTATCCAAGTTACTTTTTCGTTTAAGTTATGTGTTATAATTTCTCCAAGATACTTAAATTGAGGAACTAGGTTAATTTTATGATCATTTATATAGACTTCATTTATATCTAAGGGTTTCATAGGCATGATCTCAGTTTTTTCAAAGGATATCTGTAATCCTATCCCTTGAGCAATTTCTTGGAGACTAGTGATCTGAGTACAAACCTCTTCCTTGTCTAGTGCTAAAAGAGCCAAATCATCTGCAAATCCTAAGCAGTTTATTTTTATTGATGGTTTTGTTCCAATTTTGATGTTAGGAGGGTTTTCCTTTTGCCAAACCTTCATGATATAATCAAGAGCCACATTGAAAAGCAGAGGGGATAATCCATCACCTTGTCTGAGACCAGTTTTTACCGAGAAAGCTGTTGATATTTCTCCCCTAAATTTAACTTTCGAATTTGTGTTTGTTAATGTTAATTGAATGATTTTTATCAATTTAGGATGGAGACCATATGATCTGAGGATTTTTAGCAGTGTCAGTCTATGAATACTATCATAGGCTTTTTTGAAATCTATAAAAGAGATAAAGAGTTGCTTATTTCTGTTTTTGTAATATTCCATTATTAATTTCAGGCTAAGGATTTGGTCTGGACAACTTCTGTAAGGGCGAAATCCTCCTTGATATTCTCCAAGTTGTGGTTCCAGAATGTTTTTGATCCTGTTGTAAATTATGCGAGAGAAAATTTTATATGTGCAGTCCAGAAGGGTAATTCCTCTGTAGTTATCTGGGTTCGTTTTGTCTCCTTTCTTAAATAATGGATGGATTATTCCTGTGGTCCAGTGTGCAGGAATTTCTTCAGTAATCCACATTTTAACTAGATGTTGATGAAGATTTATAATCGCAGGTTTACCAGCATTTTTCCAGATTTCAGCAAAGACTAAGTCTTCGCCACAAGTTTTGTAATTTTTTTGTTCTTTAATTGCGAGTTCTACTTCATTAATGTTTGGAGGATTTATTAAATCAGGTGAAGTTAAAATAGGTGTATCAGTGTTTACTTGCAGGGTTTCCAGTGGATCATCACAATTTAACAGTTTCTCGAATGCTTCTGCAAGGATCTCTGTATTTTCTTGGTTAGAATGTGCTAACTTCCCCGTTTGATTTTTCAACATTAATGTTGGAGCTTCAAATTTTTTAAGATATTTACCAAATGTTTTGTAATAATCTCGGGATTGCTTTTTCCTGAAATCATCTTCTATCTTTTCCAGTGTATTCTTAAGATGATTACGTTTCGTTTGTCTGATGATTTTATGGGTTAATTTTCTTTGTATAGTTAGTTCTAAATTTGATTCTTCTGACTTTAGAGCTTGATGTTTTATCCATGCTTGGTGTCTTTTCTCTATTGCTTGATCACAATCTACATTCCACCATTCATGTTTTTTCCTTGGATTTATTGGTGCTAGCTCCTCTGCTATTGATTTTAATTTAGTGATTAATTCGTCCAATGTTTTAGTGTTGAGAGATTCTTCTCCTGTTCTTTCACAGTACTCTATATTTTTTATTAAGGTAGATGGATCAAATTTCCTCCTATTGTTATTATTAGGTTTTTTCTTGGCCATTGGAGTTAATTTTATTTTTATCTTTACCACATAGTGGTCTGATCCTGAGTCAACTCCCCTTAGAACATTGACATTGTGAATTTCGCGATGGTGAAATTTATCCATGCAGACATGATCCAACTGCCATTCACCCCTTCTGAAGTCAGGATGTTTCCAAGTTTTCAATTTATGGGGCTGTCTTTTAAAACATGTTGATTTAGAGATTAATTTGTGGTTTCTACAAATTTCGACTAATCTTTGACCATTTTTATTGGTTCGTTTATGTGCTGTCCATTTTCCAATGATATCTCTATATCTTCTTTCTTGTCCGAGTTGCGCATTGAAATCACCAAGGAGAATTTTGATGTTTGATGAAGGGATGTTTATTAAAGTTTGATCCAAAAGATCCCAGAATTTTTGTACTTCTTCTCTGTCCTTAATGGTGTTGTTTTTTTGATTAGTAGGACAATGTGCATTAATAATTGTATATGTTTTATTTGCCGATTTCAAAGTTAGGGTCGTAAGTCTGGAGGATTGAGATTTAAATTCTGTTATCGAGTCAATGATTCTGAGATCTATTAAGAATCCGTTACCAAATTGTGGACAATTTTTCATAACTCTTTTTCCTGGAATTCCTTTATATAGTCTGTATCCTTGTGATTCCAGATGGTCTTGATCACTATTTCTAATTTCCTGAAGGGCCATAATTAGAATTTTATGACTTCTCATGATATCCGTGATGATCTTCAATTTTCCAGTTTGAACCAGAGAGTTAACATTATGTGTAGAAAAGAATGAGACTTGTTTAGGTTTGATTTTCCGTAGTATTTGTTTGTTTGCTACTTGATGAGTTTTCAGACACTCCGATTCGTCATTATCTTCCGCATGACAGCCCACCGTATCCGAATGCTGTCTTTTCTGTAATCTATCATTACAGACGGCGGAATTATTCTTCAATTGACTTTTCATGGTCGACTATCTAAGGTTACACCTTGAGGGGAGGATAAATCCTCGAATTACAATCCTGAATGTTATTCAGAAAGGTGAAAGAACTGAGAAAATAATTCTCAGTCCCCCCCAACACTAGTCTGTTCACTGACCCAGTTTCCCGCTGGGATTGATTACCCAACCTTCCACTGGGTTGCTCAGCTTAGCAGGGGACACCACGTGCAGGTCAGTGTTGGGAGTTGGAGTGGAGAGGTTATGAGGATTCTCTTCTGCTGAATCCTTGTATTACTGATTTTGTTGGTTAGTATCATCACATCACACTCCCTTTGTCCAGGTCTACATATTTATAGACCTCCCCAGGTTGATTCCTAGGGCAATACTGTACTTGTGCATAATTAACAGCGAAAATGGCAGACTCAGCTGGAATTCCATCTATATAAGTCGTGATCCTATTTGAAACATCCTGAGATCTGAAAAATGCACACTTTATCACGAACCTGGAAGTAAAATGGATAAGGGGCACCTGCCACATTGCAACAAACTTGATGTGACTGCTAGAACTTCAAGAAACCTCACACAACTCTATTGGAATGCAGGAAAGCTGATGGATTGGAATCTGGGCTAGCCATAAGAAACAACAACAATGCTTTAATATGAAAAATTGAGGTAACGTGGGCCGCGTTAGCTAATATATAACACCCCCGGTTTTTGTCATGCACAGTGGAGGTAGTCAAGCATCAATAATCTTTATCCAGACCAATGGTTTTGCCTTTTATTTCATTATTCACGTGTCGTGAATTTTAAGAATGTCTAAGCTGTGTAGTATAGGCCTACGAGATCTATGAAATTTTTCGTTTTCTATTACCGTATAATGTATAGCCTACAAATATCGTTACCTGTGTCCTACTAATTCTAGCGCAGCCATCACAGCATACAGTCACAATCATGTCCGATGCAGGTGTATAAGCCACTTTCTACTTTCATTCAGAATTAATAATACAAGTAGGCTATAGCTGCGACCAATATTTATAACTTATTGCAACCAGTGGCTTCGCCCAAACCGTGTCATCTAACCAAGTAGCGAACAATGACTTTGTCTTACCCAACATTAGTACATCAGTAATTTTCACCCAGACATTCAGTGGCGCAGTAACTTATGTCGAGAACTAAAAGAGAGCTATGAGATATTTTTGGTATTCTCTGAAAATTTGCATATGTGACTCCTGCGTAGTGCATATACCATGCACATGTGAGTATATGGCTTTTCAGAATGATGATGGATTCATGTTGCACAACCTTTGAAGTTCGTTGAAGGGTATCACATTACTCTGCCGCAACCATGACTGAAACAAATAAAAATAGGCCTATTATGAATATTTTATCTGCCTACTACTAAGTAGGCTATAGGTCAGTAGCCAAGTACATAAGTTATAAGCCTCATAAATAATCACCAATACATTCACTACCACCAACCGCGTGTGAATCATAGACTTAAGCTTAAGAGTTACATGTGCAATATATTATAATATTATGGCTGACGGCATTTGGAAGTCGAGAATAATATACATGACTATATCAGAAGGCGCATTGAACCTAAGAATACATTCCCGAGAGAGAACTTACATAGGCTATATTTTAGGTTATGTTTGAATTAGGCCTATACGGAAAATGCAGTCGGAAGACTATTTCAAAATTTCCAAAGACCATTAAGGTTTTTTATTACGTTTTTTGTGCTCTGACTGAATATAAAAATAAATAAAACAACGATTAAATAACTCTGTACTTTAAATTGTGTAGGTCTAGGCTAGGCCTACTTACTTAAATTGTAGTGATCTTTGTAGAGTTACTCCAATCCATCTCCAATCTTGTTCTCGTATTTTTAGGCGTCATGATGAAATCTAAATAAGAATTTATCCAAAAATTAATTAAATAAAAGCTTCGAAACATCTCAGACAAGTGGATTTGACACACACATATCAAGAGTCTATAATAACTGTATAAACTGTTTTAATCGATGTATATTACTAGTACTTACCTTGCACAACTTGTTACAACTTCATTAGACTTGAATTTCCAAAGAAAACTGTGAAATTATTTAAATAATAAGTCATTAGTTACAGTCGTAATTATAATGTTGGCTGACTTTGTGAAAAATGCATTCTGGGAGTTATTGCCAGAAACATGTCGGCAACTGTGACGTACGGAATTTTACTGGTATTATGGTCATTGGAGATGGCGGGATTTTAAGTAGGGTTGGCGACAATGTGCTCGCACGTGAAAACAACTTACCTTCAAGAAATGCAACCATAAACCAACATTTACGTAGGCGTAGGGGACGGCTGTTAATGTTGCCTACCCTGTCTTGATCTAGTAACTCATTTAAGCTGTCCCCGACTATAATACTCATCTCAATCGGGTATTCGTAATACATTTTCGCAGTGTTAAATGACCTGGGACAGAAAATTGTGTCTTCAGACCACATGTCGTAATATGGTTAACATGAGAAGTCTCTACTGCATTGCAAATGTAGTGCCAGTGCCGATGGCTTAGCCTACCATGATGAAACACTCATTACAGTCTTTAAGTGTTCCCCCCGATGTCTGATCGTTCAACATCCTGTACGGGAAATTATGTTCCTGTTGCAAAAGAACTATGCAAGTTATACAACTTGTTCTAATGTCCCACTCAACAAGAGTAAACTGGATCTTGCGCAAGCCACTTGTTCACAATAGCTGCCGCCAACACACGTTCTACTGCATCTGAAAGTAACCTTCCGCAGATAGACAAAATGTCCTGGCCTGGACCCTAGCAGGTTTCGCTGCGTGAATTTTTTAGCCTATCGGCCCGAAGGCCTTAAGAGCTCTAACAAATTGTTTCGACCGACTACAATTGGATGAGGGGGGTTTGGGTGATTACCGTGAATCAAGTTGGCCAGAATATGACCTGGTGTACTGAGACAATGGAAATACAGAAGTTGAAAAGGATAGTAGAAGTGAGAAGTTCGTGAAAGTGAAATCGGAAATAAAGAATGTTGTGAAGATAACGGTTTTGAAGAAAAATAAAAGTGCTATAGTAGCATGTTTAGGAGAAGATTTACTCTATAATGATGCGGGGGCGCTTGTGGCGGCAACCCCTTGCTCGGTAATCACCCAAACTGTTGATGAGAGGGTTTGTGCTGAGTGTCGATATTCTGTACATTTTAACTGCCTGTCGGTGAATCCTCTGATTGATGGTCGAGAGGTTGAAATCAGTGTGTAGTTGATCATTGCGAACGTACCTGGGAGCTCCTGATATCGTTCGCAAGGCTCGGTTCTGGACAACCTGAAGTTTCTTGAAGGTTGAGGGAGCTGCGTAACCCCAAACAGGGCTGGCATATTCCATCACAGGGCGCACAAGGGTGCAATAAGACAGGAGCTTACTGGAATCGTCTAAGGAGCTCTGGGCTTTAATTAAAGGCCAGAGCTGCGCTTGGATCGCTTTCGCTGTGTTAGCGCGCTGAGAAACCTCCTGAGCGAAAGTAAGGCCTCGATCCAGCGTGACTCCCAGATACTTAGTTGCAGGTTGCCACCTGATTACCTCGCCAAAGAAGCTGAGATCCTGGACTTCTGTGTGTTTGCGTTTCTTGGTAAACAGTGTGGCGGAACATTTACCAACATTAATCTTGATTCTCCAATCCCTTAGCCAGGTTTCTAAGGTGCGTAATGCCGCTTGGAGTTTGGATTGAACTATATGTCCACGCCAGGAGGTGGCGGAGATAGCAGTATCGTCTGCATAAAGGTGGAAACTGGTAGCGTCAGTTCTGGGCATGTCAGAGACATAGATGTTAAAAAGGGCTGGGGCTATGACGCTACCTTGAGGCACCCCGGCCTTAATCCTTCTCAAGGAGGATTTATCGTCTGCCACCTGGACATAGAATTTCCTTTTCCTAAGGTAGGAATCAATGACCTTGAGTAGATGATCTGGGAATCCATTGTGCTTCATCTTGTACAGCAAGCCGCTGTGCCAGACTTTATCAAAAGCACGACTTATATCCCAAAAGCAAACTCCTGTCATACGGTTCTCGTTAAAGGCGCGCGTAATGACTTCTATAAGCCTTAAAAGTTGATGTACAGTGGAATGGCCTTGGCGGATTCCGAACTGCTCGTCGTTAATGACATTTGAAATAAAAGTGTTCAGCCTGGAAAGCAGAGTCATCTCGAATAATTTGGATATTATAGAGAGTAGGCTGATCGGCCTGTAATTCTGTGGGAAAGTACCGTCAGCGTTAGGCTTTTTAATCATAATGACTTTTGCAACTTTCCAGGCCGTTGGAAAATACCCATAGCGGTAGATGGAGTTGAAGATTTTGACTAAACAGGTTAAAGCGTTTTTACTGAGGTTTTTAAGGCATTGCGCAGCAATCTCGTCAGGGCCGGGGCCCTTGCGAGTCTTGAGCTTCTTGATAAGTTTGAGCAGTTCGGTAGGGGAGACAAATCTAAAGCCCTGGGGGAGATCCCCCTGAAAGCCACCACGAAGATCATTACGAACGAGATCAACGAAGTCGTCGTTACAAGGTTCGCGGTTTGGCTCACAGGCTCTTTCGAAGGTATCCGCCAGGGCGTTAGCTTTGTCTATGTTAGTGAATACCATTCCACGTACCCCGTGTAATGGTGGAATGCCAGTCCTCTTCTTAAGCAGCTTTCTAGCCATACCGAACAGGGATTTAGAATTTCCTGCCATGTTTTCTAGTTTATTTTGCCAAAGTTTGTTGCGGATATTAGCCATGGCTGATTGGACCTATCTATGAAGCACATACCAATCCTGCTTAATGCGAATGTCACGGGTGACTTGCCACCTCCACCTGATCATATTTTTCCGCTTGATGAGGGCCTGAAGAGTAGGGGGAATTTGGAGGGGTTTGTGTGGTCTGTGTTTGGGTCCGATAGCTGCGGATTGGGCGGCCTGTAGGAGGGATTGAGTAAATTTCTCTACGTGGACGTCTATGTCGTCCTCGCAGCGAATGCTGGGATTACCAGCAACGGTAGATTTGAGGATTGACTGGAAGTAGTCCCAGTTAATCTTGCGGTTATGAAGTGGGATTGTGGAGCGGGATGGGCTGTAGCTAGAGTTAAGTTGTATCATGATGGGGTCGTGATCGGAGTTTAGGGCAGAGTAATTTGAGACAGCAATCGGGATGTCAAGGTCCTTGCTGATAGCAATGTCCAAGAGATCCGGGAGCCTGTTTGGATCAAACGGAAAGAAAGTGAATCCAGGTGGGCCGTGGATTAGGCACCCTTGGTCGTCGCAGAACTTCTCTAGAAGCCTGCCCTTAGCCTCCGTGATTCGGCTGCACCATAGCCGGTTTTTGGAGTTAAAGTCACCCGCCAATATCACAGGGATATTGCCAGGCAACAGTGCCTCCAGATCGGTCGGCACAAACAGAGCACTTGGAGGCAAGTAGCAGGAGACAATGCGGTATGGGCCGGTGGAAAGTTGGACCTGCACGATGGTGGCATCAATAAAACTCAGGTTGTCGGGCGTAGGGATGCGCTGGTGAACCAAGTCAGAGAGCACGGCTATGGCTGTACCTCCACTCGGACGTCCTACACGGTCATCACGATAGATACGGTACCCAGGAAGATAGAAATTAGTCCCTGGCTTGATGGATGTTTCTCCAAGGAGAGCTATATGTATATGTTCCCGTTGTAGGACGTCCGTAAGTTCGCCTATCTGAGAGTGTAGGTGAAAGGCGTTCCATGCCATTATCCTAATGTTGACACCAGCTTGCAGGTTAGTTTCCATTATTGAAGAGATACTGGGTGCAGACTTCAATAATAATCTGTAGCCTCGTAGAGGTGTCAGGAGCGTTAACAAGTTTTAACAGGGTATTCTTGACGAGGGTAAGAAGATTTTTGAGCGAAGGGTTCGTGATCAATCGTAGTATTTCAAGCATGTCGCTTGAGGTGGACGGCGCAGAGGTAGGGGGGCCGAAGAGGCCCGGGAAGTTGCTTTCGTTGAGAGCAGGGGGTGAGGGAGGGGGAGGGGGAGGAGGTTGGCGAGGGGCTGGGTTAGGAGGCGTGGGCTGGGGGAGCGAAGATGTTGCGCCTGCAAAGCTGGTGCCTGACCTAATTTTGTTGCGGTCTGCCACGTGTCCAGCAGGAGCTTTACGCGTAGAGGGAAGCCTGTTGTTGAACGTGGTTGTGAGTTTGATATAGGTCTCACAACCTCTGTAACTAGCAGTGTGCTGTTTCCCACAGTTGGCACACTTGGTGGCGGCTTCCTTATTGCCGTAGAGTGGACATTCGTTGGCCCTGTGGTCCTGAGCACAGATTACGCAACGAGGTTGTACGTGGCAGCCGTTGGATGCATGGCCGAAACCCTGACAGCGGTAGCACTGCACAGGTCCGGCTTGCCCTTGGTATCTCGATACGGAGATAATGCTATAGAGGAGGTGAATCAACTCGTTGATGTTGTGTTCGATTGAGGTAGTGGAATGTGCAACCATAAAGAGGGGTAGCTTTTTGGAGCGATCGCTGGTCTGGCTGAGTTGAGTCACTCGCTCGACGGAGTAGCCCAGTTCAGTCAGTGCCTTATGGATAAGTCCTGGGGAGGTGGACTAGTGAAGACTGTTCTTGTTCTTGGGAGCCTAGTATGGAATTCGCCCTTGATGTTGAGAAGATGGTCTGTGAGGATCCTGTGTTGATCAGGGGTTCTTACAGTAACCCTCACAGCATTCGGCAGGTTCTTAATAGTGAAGTTGAGGTCTAGCTTCACTAATTCTTTAATGAGGTAGTTAATGTCACTCACGTTCTTGATAAAAACGGGGTGAACATTAATCTTAACGGGCTTGGAATTCCTGGCTGAAGTG
Source organism: Meconema thalassinum (assembly GCA_946902985.2). Taxonomy (NCBI): domain Eukaryota; kingdom Metazoa; phylum Arthropoda; class Insecta; order Orthoptera; family Tettigoniidae; genus Meconema; species Meconema thalassinum. The sequence continues at coordinate 347,314,659 of OX336392.1, forward strand.
CCGGAAGTGCCAGGTTGTGGTTCAGGAATAGGCTGAGCACCAGTGAATTGAGAGGGGGGGAGCTGAGAAATAGGTCATAAGGGTTAACGTCCAGAAGGGACCTGAGTTTGAGAGCCTCGCGAATCTTCATGATCTGCCGTTTACCGGCCTCGATGAAGTCGCCTTGATCCTCGTCCTCACTAGTCGAGATGACAGAGGAATCAATGCCTGACAAGACTGAACGGCGTGTGGGGGAGGAAGAAGCTGGACTGGTGTCAGCTGAACGACGAGAGAGTGGGGTAGAATCTGAAGAGATATCTGAGCTTTCAGAAGTCTGGGCTATAAAGGAGGGCTGGGGGGATGCTGCTTCTAATGGTGGCTGAGGGGGGGATTTCGAAATTGGTGGGTGGAGAGGGACTATCTCCGAAGCAATCTGGAGCAGAAGAGGGCCTTCAGGCGTGAAAGAATCCCTGTCAGAAGGGTGTTCAGGCAGGGGGTCAGGTGGCTTTGGGAGAGTTCTGATGGGCGTAGAAGGGCCGTCCCTGGCAGCGCTAGTCCTCGACACGGGCGTCGCTCTCTCTGACCTGCCTTGCGCTTTCTTCATTCTGCGAGCATCCTTATGCTGTTTCGTAAAGTCGACGGCATTAGGGCTAGCTCTATTGCGCTTTGCCTTCTTGCCAGTCATGGCTGCAGTGGGGCTCAGCACCCTGCCGAGACAGGGGCTGTGTGTAGGTGAAAGTGTGTGTAGTGACAGGCAGTTGTGTCCCTAAACAATTGTAGTGGATAAGGGGTTTGGCGTGAGGCGCCAGGGCGGGGGGGGGGGGGGGGGATGGGAGGAAAGTCAAACGCCCTAGGGCGGTGAAGTTAATTTTAACGCGCAACAGAAACCGAGATTGAACCGGTCGCAGCAGGTTAACCAGTTGGTCGGTTAGAGCCGGACAAGCTGCGAGTTGGCGATCTGGGCTCTGGCTAGTCCTTTGCGGTTAGCGGAAAAAGCAAGGGGATAAACTACTTATATACGTTGGAGACGGCAATGGGACCTAACAAAAACCTAATGCCAGCTCGTCAGTTCTAAACAAACGCGCCTAATGTCGCGAGCTGGTCTGACAGATCACAGGGGGACAGCCTGGGCAGCAGTCATGTTGACGAAGCTCTTTTTGAAAGTTAACTCTTTCAAGTTGTATCACTGGCTGCCAGGTGTCAGGGCATAGGGAAGACCTCCTGGTCCGGCGGAAGTCCCCTACCGCGCTTCTAGAAGATCCGCAGCCCGGCAAGCCGGCTGGCAAGCCGGTGGCTTCGTCTCCTCCGACCACTGCCTACTAGGGCCTGTGGTCTCTTCCTGCTGAGGCTGGATCATTTATATATCGGAGCCTTGCGTGAAATATGAAGTTGCTAGTACTCCATGTTCATGTGCTAAGAGTACACATTTAATGTATCTTTCACCGTACGTGATTTCACAGTTCGATTTGTTAACACTCCCGGAACACGACGTTACTATTTTTAACACGTCCGTATTCCACTTTTAGTTCCGCTTCGAATTCACATTACAATCTGATAACTCCGCACTAGCTGCAAAGCGCATCGGACCTCTTACCCCCACCTCTCGGGTATCTTGGTTCGACTTAGCTCTCCGCTAGGGCGCAGTATAAACGTTTTTTCAATATCACAGGCTCCTTTATAATGATATAAAAACATATATATACACATTCAAGCATTCTGACCTGTTATTTAGACTCAATCCTTTTGCAAAATACTCCATTTGGGCCTTAATGTTCAATTCATTTTCTTTATACTGATGTCAAGATTTCCTTGACGTCACAAATATCACATGTTGCGTGTCATGACTCCATTCTTTTTCTGCTACGATCTTCGAGTAGTCTCGCGCATCCACGGCTACCTTCGGCTGCAAGCCACTTACATAGCGGTAAATACCACATGTTTCTGCGCCGAGTACCGTTCTAAGTTTGTCACCTAGTGGCGCGCGAGCTATGAAATAAATGGTACAGTACCATGTTTTGACTTCCGGAAAAATTTCGACATATCTCCGCGTTTCACATCCCCCAGACCCCCAAACCATCGTCAGTTTAAAAGTTTATATATAATTTATATATACAGGGTGTAATTGATATAATGGAAGTCCGTTACACTGGTGATAGAAGAGACTATTGTAAGCTTCCAAGGTAAAAATTTTGTCACTTGTTTTTAAATGGAAAATTTATCATTAAAAAGTCAATGTTTTTAGGATTTTCCGAAATTCTTCAAACAGAAGGTGAGGCAGCAGGCTGGGGGAAACGAGGTGGGGCTAGGTGGGACGATGGGCGGAGGAGAAGTTGTTACGTAATCGGAGCGTTGAACTTACTAGTTGAGGGGAGGTATCAGCTGTTACGAGGAAAGCGAGCAATACCCGTCTCGTAAGAAAATTTGTATCGCTGTTGTTGTTGTTGTTGTTGTTGTTGTTGTTGTTGTTTCTGTTGTTGTTGTTGTTGTTGTTGAAATTGCACGCAATGTCTTGGGACGTTATGACCGGTAGTATTGTGTAGCCTACTTTGTAAGTGTCATTGCCCTCCGGCACTTTAATGAAATACAGTGTGACAAAATTCCGACATCCCGTAGTCTGTTCACAACTAGCATTTAAGACGGAAGGAGTATGCTTGATGTTTTGTTTGAGAGGCTTGGCAATTTTGGTCATTTAGCCCCATGTGGTTGGGTGTGGGAAGAATTTGTCTGATAACCAGTGTTTTTGTGGTTTCTTTAGTAATGTGGGTATTTGTAATTCAGGTGAGGATTGGGAAGGAGGTGGACTTAAGTTAGGAACCATCCCAGCATTTGCCTGGGGTAGAAGTGGGAAACCATGGAAAACTACTTCCAAGATTTAATACTAGTATGATACCACATGTACATAGTAATATTAATAATGATGATAATAATAGCCGGCCTTGAGGTGTTGGGGTAGCGCGCCTGCCTCTCACCCGGAGGCCCCGGGTTCGATTCCCGGCTCTGTCAGGGAGTTTAGAAAGTGACGTGAGGGCTGGAACGGGGTGCACTCAGCCTCGTGAGGACAGTTGAGTAGCTGTCTGACAGTGAGGCAGCGCCCCGATCACGAATATCAAGATTAACGGCCGATGGGACCCGATGCGCTCATCACGTATCACCCCAATATCTGCAGGCCGAATGGCTGGGCAGCGGTCGCTTGGTAGGCCTAGGTCCTTCACGGACTGTAGTGCCAGAGTTGTTTTTTTTATTATTTTTAATAATAATAATAACATTAAAGCAAATACAGCGAGTTGGTTGGCCCTAACAAAAGGCAATGGCATTTAGAACGGGTAAAGACCTTACCTATCATTATCTCAAATACGTGCGTTATCCCAAATACCTTGCTCCAAGACCTTAAAGAACTGGTTCTGGATACTCAAATGGACAAACTAATGCAGAAAGCAGTAGTCCTCTCAACAACCCGAATCGTCTGGACATTCAAGGGTAGCGATTTCGACTTTCCAGCTTAGAAGTGGCTGTTTCAGTAGCAATACTTTGGTTCCCTGAAGCCCGTATAGTTATGTTGTGATGTACCAGCAATGTGTTATATGTACTGTATAAAACAATAATACTAATTAAATGATAGTGAGGCTGTGAGCTCAGGTATTAGAGTGCTACCCTTCTCGAGGGTTCGATCTAGTCTGAGGCATGTAATACATGAAGGTGAACAAATACGACAGCCTTATGCCGATGGATGTAATGACACGTAGCCTACGTGAAATTCTGTGAACACAACATTTCGGAATCTCGACATCCCCGCCAAAAATAAAAATAGTGTGTCCAACAATATATTTTTATTATTATTATTGTTATTATTATTATATACATTATAAGAGATTATATATTTACTGAATGTTATTTATTTTTAAGTAGGGTTCCAACTGTTTAGGACGTTCAGTAAATAAGTATTTTTGGTACCAATGATGATGGAAGAGACTCGAAATCTTGTTGTGATGGTTGTTGTTAATTCATTTTAGGGGCTTGGGACATTTGTTTATCAGCCCCGTGTAGTTGGGTGAGTGTTGGATTTGTCTGATAAACTGTGTTTCTGTGGTGACCGTATGTGTAGCTGTAGGTATTAGGGTCGTGAATGAGGTTGGTGCTCCGGGACTCCAAGTACCATACTATCCCGGCATGTGCTTGGAAAGCGCGTGGAAGAATCCAGGGAAATCCAAACTCAGGATAACCACTGTCGGTGCTGAGTTTGGACCTCCAATCACCGGACTTGTTGCGATCGTGGTGTACGATTAAATGCGCATGCCTACACCGCGGGGGTAGGAAAGAAAGCAGCCGTGGTTTTATGAAGGGACATTCCAACTTTGGGCTCGTGGGATGCCACGGGAAATCACCTTGTGGCTGCAGATGGTGGGAAGTAAGGAGGCTTGTGGTTTTACATGACCGAAAAATTTAGTTATCATGAGCTACTGGACCTTCTTCTTATGTGGAATCCGAACCACAGGACATGGCATTTCACTTCGCAAATCTCATATGCATTGATCGGGAATCAAACCCGGTCCGCCGTGGTGAGAGGCCAATAGCTGGACCGCTGCGCCATCACGCCCAGACTTGCATGTCGGCCGGTGATGGTAAGCTGCGTCAATACTAGCACCCCTTGTAGATGATGATGATAATTATAATAATAATAATAATAATATTCTAATAATAATAATAATAGTCAGCATGTGTAGCTCTGTTGGTAGAGTACTAAAAATAAAAGTCCTGCAACTCGACATACCAAAAGAAAAAATACATAAAGGAACTTAGGTTGGTTCCATAGTTTAGGGGCTGCGACAACGGGGTCAGGTAGCCGCGTATTAAGGAAGTTAGTGTGTCTAAAATTCTATTATTACTATTATTAGTACAGTAGTAGTAGCCTAGTAAAATAATAATAGTATTATTAATATTTTTGTTACAGTTGTTGCACTGTCTTCACACAAAGATAGACCAACAGTTTCTTAAATTAATTTACCAAATCTTTAAGATTTCCATTTTCTATGCATAGGCCATGAGGATGTCAACATCCTAAACAGATCCACCATCACTAGTCATGTAGCCAGTCCCCATGAAGGTGTGAAACAGCTGTTCATAGGCTCGGTTTGTGTATCTCAATGTCATTGGCACACAAGACGAGGAGGTCACTCAACTTCAGACTCCAGTCAACATTCCTTAGCGTTGTAGGGGAGGGTGACGGGGAGAAGTCAGCTGTGCTGCTGAGGGGAACGAAGTGTAAGCCCGTTTCCAAGACATTGACCGACGAGTTTTGTGATTTAATTCCACCTACACTAATTAAGATCCGACTGAATTTCATGAAGATATTTGCTTAGAATACCATCTTCTATCACCAGTGTAACGGACTTCCATCATAACAAATACACCCTGTATTTCATCTGAATTTCATAGCAGGATAACATGTCAGATGTTACACATCATATGCGACTACTGTAAGGCTCGTAATTTTTCTTTATAAAAGTTAGCCAACAGAGTTGAACTGTATTCTCTAATAGCATTTATTTAACTTCCTTGTACAGTATAACAATACATGTACTTCTTATCACGAAAAAACTAACGTATTCTTGATTTCTCCTGTTTTTAAGTAAAACAGTAAAAAGTAAAAAAGTTAAAGAGAATAATCGGTATTTTCTTATGAACTCTGTTCGGAATAGCGGGACTCTACTGTATTTCGAACATTTTTAGACATACATTTCAAAAATCCAAAATAGTATTAGTAAAAATAATAACACTAATGATGGCTTGAGGCTGTGGGTAACTGTGTTTCGAGGGTCTTATAACATCGGTACTTTTTGTTTACATGGCAAGAAAACCAAACAACCATCTATGTGCAACGAGTGTTCTGCCTAAGATTCTCAAATACCTTACATACGATATGTCTGAAGATATGTTCAGCCTAATCTTCTATATAAAGTGGATGAGTTATTACTAGGTAGCTAAGTATATAGGATTCCCTAGGTCATGAAGTGCCGTAAGACGTATAGAAATGTTTACTTAAAGGTGCATGGTTTCGGAGAAAGCGGTAGAAAACGTACGTCGCATTCAGCAACACCGCTTCAAATCCGAGAACTAGAAGACGAGACGTTAGAAACTAGTCTTGTGTGTAAACGCCAATAAACCTGACAAATGTAAACAGTACAACACGTAAGAGACGCGTATCCAAGTAAAGGTCACACTGGCAGGCCATTAGAATGCCGCTCTTGTGGAGATGAGGGAGTCCGTCCAATCACATTCCCGTTCGTTGGCACGTGACATTTGAGGCGTTGTTGGGAGACTGATTACAGAGAACGGCCTCTCATAAAGGGATTGCAGTAACATAGATTATTGGGAGAATCACTCGTCGTACTGTACCCGATAATCCGGAAAGGATCCTGTTGGAATATCCATTGCCCCCGCTGGATTGCTTATTTCTAACAGCTCCGGCAAATACTACATTAGAAGTCGCTTCCAACATGGCCTTGAGGGAATTACATACAACAGTTACAAGAATATTGTGGATCCACAACCAACTACACGGGGCACTCACCTTTACTTACCTCTCTCCGGGACTGGGAATTCGGCTTCCCTACAATACATCCACAATACTCTTCTCCTTATATTTAAAATGAATCACACTCCAACAACAATGGAAAACAAACTGAATAACATTTATTAGCAATAGTGTAAACTAATCTAGTATAAACAAAATAACTATAAACTAATGTAACAATAGAAATTAAATAAAAACACGCAATCATTCACACCTCCTTTCAACTCTACATCTTACTACAATGCTGTATTAAAAATTATGAGTATAAATCTTGGCTTGTTCTAGGCCTACACTGCGTAAAATAAAACCGTTTAATGAAGGCTCTTGCACTCGTGGCATTCCAGACACCTGATTCCATTCACAAGCTTGCGTTTGTAGAACGCACGTGCATTAGTCTTGTTTCATAAATGAAATACCGGCACCACGCCGTACTCGGAACTGTTTTACAATTTATATACAAGGCGATGAGTGTACACCTGTTCATATTATGTCATCGCTCTCCAATGCTAACGGTGAATTATTCTCGCTAGCACACATAGAGACTGCTTGTGTGTGCGTTTATTAAAACACGTAAAAATTAACATTTAGACCTTACAAAAGTTCACGTAACTACTCTGTTTCTTAAACAATCATTCTAAAAATGTTTATACACTCTTTCATTCGCACCCCGTAATTCGGTTCCACATTTACTCTTAACAGTGAACAACCATTCATACCAAAAACATCCGCTCATAATATACACGCTATTTCAAAACAATTGATTAATAAATCCCACTAAATTATTTAACTAATTAAATCATTTTCAAAAAAAAATTACATATAATAAGTTCATAATAAGAGCCTCCGTGGCTTAGGCGGCAGCACGCCGGCCTCTCACCGCTGGGTCCGTGGTTCGAATCCCGGTCACTCCATGTGAGATCTGTGCCGGACAAAACGGAGGCAGACAGGTTTTTCTCCGGGTACTCCGGTTTTCCCTGTCAATATTTCATTCCGGCAACACTCTCCACTATCATTTCATTTCATCTGTCATTCATTTAATCATTGCCCCATAGGAGTGCGACAGGCTTCGGCAGCCGGCACAGTTCATATCCTCGCCGCTAGTTGGGGGCTTCATTCATTCCATTCCTGACCCGGTCGGAGACTGGAAGCAGGCAGTGGATTTTCATTTTTCAAGTTCATAATAATATACATTAATCATTGTTGCTAACACGATACTTTCGAGATTCTGGCTTCTCGGTTACTGTACAATTCTTAACTAAATATATACACTGGTTTTTCACATCACCCTTCTCTAACGTTCCGTAGTTTTGATATACTGCTTACACATCGTCTTATATAGGTTTCATTACATTGTCGGTATAATACAGTCGACTAATTAAAGTTAACTGTACTTAATTACATAACTTCGGGTTTAATAAAATAAAATAATTGTATTATAGACATGAGTAGACAATCTTTCTCAAGTTGTATTTCCGCTGAAACCCTCCTGTTAACACAGCTAAATCGTTAATTCACAAGAACTGGACTACTTGTACACAACGGCTCTTATCATGATCCATGCCTTCTTATCAAAGAACAACAATACTTTGACTTCCCTTAAAATGCGGAACTCCCTCGCATGAGCACTTCATAGCTCTACAAATCCTCATATAACAGTATATATGGCATAAACAATTATCATCTACTATGTTAAACAATAACCAAAAAGGATTAATTGTTATTAACATATCTTATGTAAGAACTTCTCTCAAATAATGGCAAGGCCCTCAGTATCATTACACATGATTACTGGACTACAATTATACATGCTTAAGTTCTTCAAACGAAACTTCCAATTGTAATGAACGATATTAGACAGTCGTGATTAACCCCCTAAAGTTTACTCCACAACAAGATAATTAACTGTTAACTCGTCCGTCGCAAATACATGTAATAAAATACTACTCCTGTCTCACCTCACTTGTCAAGCTATAAATTGTTTATCGTTGTAATATCAGGTCGACAAAATGACGTGATGTTACACAAATAGAATAAAATAACGCACATGCTATTTATAGTGTCAGATAGAATTCAATCTTGACCGGGATAAACTAGCTTTCAATTCCTAGCCAAAGATTTGAATAATCTTCTATCAAAAGGTATTTCCTCTAACATATTAAATGAACAAAGCTCTTAGCTTTACAAATAATAGAAAGGTTTGTCAACGCCGTAATGTTTTTCCACTCTACACAAAGAATGTTCATAGGGATTAAGACTTCGGTCTTATCAAACGACTAGTATTTCCTAGATCGTCGACAGTTTATGTACAATAATGATATAACAATATCATTCGATGTTTCTTCTGTTCTTGGAGATAGATGTTGTTACATTAAAGTGCTCAAATTAAATTTAATAAGAATTTAATTTGAAGCGCTGACACAATGTCAGAATACTTGGTTTAAATAAAATTATTAAAATTCGAGAGTCGAAACGACTAGTCTTCTATGAGGCAATATGATTCCTCAAACAAAATTTTTAATGTCAGTTCCACAACTGATCCGTAGAATAAAATTGAGAAATAGATGAAAGGCAATCATCTCCTAAATAATCTTGAAGCATAAAAATCTTAACACACATCTGAAGTGTAAAATACATGAAAACACTGGAATACAAGAAATGAGAAAATATGGAAATATGGAATAAGATCGCTGGCTCATGATGTCACTAATCAAGCTCTATACTACAATTGAGATACATTGATACCTTATTTGGACGAAAACTTGAAGATCTGTGTAAGTATTCCCACAATACTTTAGATGTTTCCTCAGTACAAGACACTGAAATGGATCTGCATTCGAACCTCGGATCTGCGACCTCAGAGATAGGAAACGTCCCTCTCTGGAATTCACCAACATTCGCCTGGGCTCGAACGACATCCTTCTGGCAAATTCTTCTGTGGTTGCTGGGCTACCTTTTCCTAGCATCTTGACAAATCTCTTCTGTTAAGTCTTCATTCTCCGTCGTAAATATGTACCAGCTTCATCATTGGAATATAATTATAGAAATATTCATATAAATGGTGAATGAAATATTTCCATTGCTAATTGATGTTATATTAGTGTTCGTAGACTGACGAAAATTCACAAGATGGACCGTACACTACGTCTGTATTCAAGAATACGTTGTCTAACGAAGCTCCATCGTTGTATCTTGAGTTTGTCTCTGGCGCATGACTATTTAGTTCATCATCTCAACAATGTTACTTATGCTGAATGAAAACATTTGAAGAATAATAATAGTCATTCTGTTAATGTTTATGTGTTGCGCCAATATTGAAAGTTCTCCACTACTGTTCACTTGACCTGCGTTCGCCAACTTCACGTTGCAATTTAAAATGATATTCAGCTTTATTTCCAACACATTTGAAAATCTGACTTAACAGGCTTATATTGTCGAAACGGTAAGTTTTAAAACGCTCGACTCTTCACAATATATAGTATGCGACCTGGTTTTTATATATATTCGCTTCGTTATATTCAGATCTCAATTAGATAAGAGATATAATCAATTCAATGTTCCTCGCAACTTCACGTAGAATGGAAGTGCGGTGATCTCCTACGTTCCACCTAGCTATCCTCGCGTCTCCACAAGTCGACAGTCGTCGCACTCGGACTAAGCCTTGGGATCTCCGTTAACCCAGTAAAAACACGTCCTCACTTTTCAAAGACTGCTGGAATAAGAACATCGATCCTTGGATCTCCCCCTCCAAGTCGAAATTTTGGCGGCCATATCAATCTCCCACCATAATTTTAGCGCGTAGATTACTTATGCTTATTACTGCGTAGATTAACCGATCTGCGGTTTTTAAAGTATCAGACATAATTTATTTTGATATTCTCTTCATTACCAAATAAGAAAATCTTCTTCTAATGGCCTAAATGCATAATTTCATCATATTGTGTAATTAAAGTTGATCCCGTCTTCAATAAGACCTCTTCTCATTGGCTCAGGGCTGGGATCCAATAGCAAAATTTATAACAATATTTATAATATTAATTTCCAAACTCGCTGTTGCTATGCTAAATATAGCCTTCTAGAAGCGTCTCTTGTGCAATATATCACGTGATTGGGCTCTCCCACAGCCTCGAGCTTGTAACACCACCCTCCTGTGTCACACTTCCAGAAATTATATTTGCTGGTTAAATTTTATCACGGGGACGGAAAATACTCTCATTTTGTCCCTAAATAATTCAATTTACGGGGGAAGTACGATGATCCATCCCGGACACCATATCTTTATTTTTCCATGCTGCACAACATAGAGCCAACAAACAGTAATATGGCGTACGATTAGCCTGCTAGACATTTTTGAAGAATGCAACTATGCCATCTTTATTCCAGACAAACCTCGGATCTTTTACAACAGAGTGGCGAACGATGATGATGATGATGATATTGTTGTTTTACGGGGCCTAACATCGAGGTTATCGGCCCCTAATGAAATGAAATGGGGTGAAATGAAAGGATGTAGATAAAAACAATTCACTGCCATGGATGAAACGAAAATGGTGTTTATAAAACAGACAGTGAGTCCCAAAAATTATGCCTTATTTGAATAAAAAGAATAAAAGGCGGATGGTAAAAAAGGGATAAAACAAATAAGGCATAGTGAACATTAAAATAGATGAACACAATAAAAAACATAAAACAGATTTAACCTGAATTAAAAGTCAGTGGCGAACGAAACTAGTCACCAGTTTCTTGTTGAAGAAAACCTTTATTGCCAACATTCATTCATTCATATTCTAAAGGCTAATGCCTTGTCGATGCAACCACACTCTTCTGTCGTTGGCGGTTTGTTTCAGATCCATGTAATTGTCACATCTCTCATTCTATTGATGATGTCTTCCAAATACTTCGTCCTAGCAGGCGCGGATCTAGAGTTTGGCTTGGGGGGGGGGGGGGTCAGAGAATCGAAATCGTTAAGAAAAATGGTATAACTAAAAACGCAATCACAAAATAACCAAACGTACAAAACCAGACCATTTTTTTTGCAAGCTACTTGGATAGAAATTTGATGCGTTTAGCGCACCAAAAATATTCGTACAAATTGCAACGGCGTGTTTTGCGACTTTTACATCGAGCCTCGAGAAAAGTATCAAGGTACATTACAGTTTCGGCAAGTCGAGATGGTATCGACAAAGGGAGAAAGTCACAGCTTAAATTGCCAACCAAGCTTGCAGTTTGGACGTCGGCAGAAATTTTTGGTGCGAAAAAAAAAAACAATTTCCTATCTGTGCATTGCTGCACTGACGTCAGAAAAGTTGGATGGCGCAGCCACGCGGTAGAATGTTGAAGCTGTAACATTGTGACTGGTGAGGTTTATTTAGATGGTGAAGCATTGACGTCGTGATGGAAACAGAAAGAAATTTGTCAAATTCGTGGAGGTACTGCTCTGTATACGGTTGCAAATCGTATAAAACGGGTACGAAATATCTTCACTACTTTCCTGTACAAAAAGTTAAAAGATGAGCTTCGGTGCTGTCAATTGGAAAACGTGTTACATGTTACATGACAGTGTGCAGTCTGCATTTTTGTGAAGACGACTTCTTTCCACCGGTACTGTTGATTATTGATAATTATTGGCTCTAATTTGTATTCACATGGATTTAGCTACATCAAAAATACTGATAAATGTATAGCCTATTACGTCTGTGCCGTACAAAGAATGTAATCCGCTCTTCGTAAGCTTATTTTAGGGGTTCTTCCGATTGACAATAGCCGAATGGTTAGAAAACTTAAGAAAAATGCTGTTCCTAGCCTTAATTTGCCAGAGAATTTATATTCTTGCCTTTGAACAGCGAGTATGCAGGTCATTGAAGTATGATTTGGCTTAAATTGTGTTTTTGGCTATGATCTCCCTACTGTTGAATTTAGTTAATTAAAATGTAAAATCTTAGTTTTAAGTACCGGTTTGGTGACCCATCATCCCAGGCAGGCCGGTAACACCTATACTACTCAGGCAGATAGGTCACTTAGCCGTAATTTTGATGTTATAGTGATGTTAAGTATACATATGCGGTAATGTAGCAGGAGACCGGATCGGCCTAGGCTATTCTAACTTTAATTAGTTCCCATTTCAGGGTTTTTCAGTTTTGAGTGCGAATAGTTGGTTTGAAAGTTGTACAACAGTAAGGAGAGTATGTTTTGTATAGGTTTTAATTGGTATTATGGTTTATGTCGAGCTGAGGAGTGAATTTGGTTTGGCTTAAAGTGTAGTTTTAGATCTGTTCCATTTGCGTATGACAAGTTCAAATGGAGACTCCAGCTTTGTTAAATATCTGTATTTTAAATATTTAATTAAATATATTGATAAAGAGGATGTCTTCATTTTAACTTGCCTGTGGAAAGAGATTAATAAATTAATATTCTTGCCTTTGAACAGCAAGTATGTAGGTCAATATTTGCAATATTGAAGTATGATTTGAGCATCCCAAGTAACGCTTCTTTGAACCCAAAACATTCATGCAAATTCAGGGTTGCTTGATTCAATTTATTATCAGGGAGTCGTCCTTTGTGTTATGTGAGATATATATATTGTAAAATTAATAAAAACATCGATACCGCTAGGCTCCCAAGTACAGTCTTCATATATGTAACAGCAGTCAGTAAATTAACTATCTACATGTGGGTAATATTTTTAACTGGTAGTAAATAGGCACTGCATTTAAATTGATTATAAAAATATTTCTATCAATGAAAGGATATATGTAGTATTTTGCCATCATAAATTAGAAGCCATAACAAACGCACACCCAATTACTTCGTCACTATATCGCCGCCATATTGCAAACAGCTGACCGTAAGCTCCTCCCCCGTTTCGGACGTCAAACATCGATTCGGTAATCACAAGGTTTGCTAAACAAAATAGACGAGTTGTTTTTTTTTATATAAATAATCGTTTTTATATAACAGGTATGACGTTGTAAATATGTACAGTTGTAACAGAACATAATAATTGCCATAAAGGTATTTTCAGTATTAAGTAAAATGAAAAAGAACTTTTTTTCAGTTAAAATTCGTTAAGTTTAATTTGTCTGGTTATTGTGTTTTCGTTTCTTGAGTTTGCAAAAAAAAATTGGTCTCCGTTTGAAGGGGGGTGGGGGTGGGGGGGTCATGACCCCCGTGACCCCCCCCCCCTTTGAATCCGCGCCTGCGTCCTAGGCCATCCGCTTCCTTTCCTTGCCAGAATTTTTCCTTCGAGAATGTTAATGATGAAAGAGTTGTGTCTGATGACATGCCCAATGCATTATTTTTCACTTCCCCATATCCTTCATTAATCTTCTCTCTTCTTTGACTTCCCTTAAGACTTCCACGTTGGCTTTTCTTTCCATCCAGCTCGTTCTTGTCATTATCCGCCAAATCCACATTTCAGCTGCTTCAAGTCAATTCTTTTCCAATTATCCAGAGTCCAACTTTCACTTCCATAGAGCAGTGTACTCCATACAAATGATTTTGCAAAGGAATTTATTACATCTATATTCATACATATGTTTGCTGGATAAAAGGGTTTTGTTAGTCATAAATGCCTGTTTTGCCAATGCAATCCTTCTCTTCTCTTCCATTGAGCATCTATTGTCTTCTGTGATTATACTGCCGATATAAAAAAAAAACACTTGTTCAATTCTCAAGTCATCAATTCTTATATTTGTATTGCCAACGCAAACTCAAATAATCATATACCACAATGAAAACACGCTGTGGAGAATTGTTCTAACTCAGAACATGCTTAATATGGCCACCATTTCGATTTCTAACTTCCTTCAAACGAACAATGATGACAGAGATTGCCCTACGGGAAACAGGCACCGGTCGAGGTCGTTTCGGTTCCGATTTTGTTCCTACCCGTACACATTTCCACAGCTTGTGAGTGGATCTATTGCAAGGGACCCATAGTCTGTTAAACTGAAGTCGAAAACAAATCTGAGTCATAACAAGGCCTTTTATTTCTTGAATGACTAACATAACTGGTAATCGCCGCTGTGTCGTCAGACTTCCCTTGTTGGCCATTGTTGTCAACACTAGTCTCCTAGTGGCAGTATCGTGAACTACGCATAATTTCGTAGCTTATTTGTTTCTCCACGCTCTACTGATACTGCTGTTGAAATGCTCAACGGGATGTCAAGTGCGAATGAGAAATTATACAGGGTGTAATTGATATAATGGAAGGCCGTTACACTGGTGATAGAAGAGACTATTGTAAGCTTCCTAGGTAAAAAAAAAATATCACCTATCTTTAAATTGAAAATTAATCCTAAAAAAGTAAATGTTTTTTAGGTTTTTCAGAAACTCTTCAAACAGAAGGTGAGGCAAGCAGTCTGGGGGAAACGAGGCGGGGCAAAGTGGGACAATGTGCGGAGGGGAAGTTGTTACGTAATCGGAGCATTGACCTTACCGGTTGAGGGGTGGTATCTGCTCCTATGAGGATAAGCTGTACCCGTCTCGTAAGAAAATGTGTATTGTTGTTGTTGTTGTTGTTGTTGTTGAAATCACACGCAATGGCTTAGGAAGTTAGGACCGGTAGTAGCCTATTGTGTGGCCTACTTTGTAAATGTGGGACTCATTGATTGATGTTCATGTATAAAATAATTTCGATAATCAGCCCTGGTGTGTCATGAAATACAGTGGGACAAAATTCCGATATCCCGTAATCAGTTCAGAACTAGCATTTTAAGACGGAAGTAAAATACCTGCCTCTCACCCGCAGGCCCTGGGTTCGATTTCCGGCTCTATCAGATATATTAGAAACTGATGTGAGGCCTGGAACGGGGTGCACTAAGCCTCGTGTGGGCAATTGAGTAGCTGATTGACAGTGAGGCCGAGCCCCGGTCACGAAAACCAAGATTAATGGCCGAGGGGACCCGATGCACTGACCACGCGTCATCCCAATATCTGCAGGCCAAGTGGCTGGACAGCGGTCGCTTGGTAGGCCTAGGCCCTTCATGGGCTGTGGGGCAGATGACCTCATAGTTCCGCCCCTTAAAACAACAATAACTAACTTCATGGGCTGTACTGCCAGGGGTTATGGTTATTGGGAAGAAGGTGGCCTTGGCCTTAAGTTTGGAACCATCCCCGCATTTTCCTGGGGTAGAAAAGGAAACCCATGGAGAACTACTTCCAAGATTTAATACTAGTACGGTACACCATGTACATAATAATAATAATAATAATAATAATAATACGCATAATAATAATAATAATAATAACAATAAATCAAGTAAGGGCCCCTGCCTAGGGTTACTAGGTGAAAATTGGTCAACGGTCCTGATGGCGGAAGAAGAATCTAAGATTCCCAACGATGGATGGAGCGGAAGAGCCAGGTGGTTTCGCCACCAATAAAGAACTCTAAATCCAAAAGCGTTTGTTCCCAGATTGGGCGGCTTATGGTCAGCGTCTGTTCACCAAGTGGTGCGGCTGTAAACATGCTCCAGGAACTAACAATCCCTGGTTCTAAGAAACCTAGTGGATAACCACTAGACCCCATTTCTTACAAGTAACCATGGCGCGTGCAAATAATAACAGCAATACCCCAGTTGGTAACGAATGCACCCGTCAACTGACGGCACCCGGGCATTCGGACTCTGGGGGACCCGGGCAACCACGGCCACAGAGAAAATCGGAGTTCTCTGGCAAACTTCCACATAAGACACCAACATACGTAGGCACTCTAAACATCAACACTCTCATACAGCCTGGAAAGTTGCACAATCTAGTGACAGAACTCGATAGACAGAAGCTTCTAATCCTCGCGCTGCAGGAGACACGTATCACAGTTGAAGACACCATGGACTACGGCAATTACCGCTTGTTCAAGAGCAAGACTGACAGGCGCGTTGCCAAAGGCGCTCCACTTCTGGGGATGGCCTTCATGGTCCACAAGACCATAGTCGAATCCTTAGAAGAAGTTACTCCAGTAAACAACAGATTGATGAGCATGCGCTTCCGGTGCGCCAATAAAAAATACACACTGATCAACGCACACGCCCCCACTAACCAAAGTAACAAGAGCGATCCACAGTCCGCAGAAAAATTCTGGTCGACCCTTGACACAGTGATATCCAAAGTCCCCGGGGATGACGTCAGACTCCTCATGGGCGACTTCAATGCTCAGATCGGTAGAGAAAAGATGTAGAGGAAAACAGTCGGAAAATATCCTGCACTAATTTCACAAATAAAAATGGCACACGACTCATAGAACTCTGCCAGCAGAATAACCTCAAGCTCATGTCAACATCTCTTAGAAAACACCCTAGAAAACAGAAAACCTGGCGTTCTCCAGTCCAGCAGTTAGGTGAGTTCCAAATCGACCATGTGGCAATCTCATATCCAGTACAGAAGGAGATTCATGATGTACAGGTACGTAGAGGAGCCAACATTGACTCTGACCATTACCTAACCCGCGTCAAGGTCAAGTTCACCCCAAAGAGAACTTTCTGTAAGAACCCCCCACCAAAATTTGACACAAAAAAGATCGCAGACTGGGGTGAAGGAAGCCTGGGAAAAAGAACATGCCAATGACTGGCAACATTTCCATCGAAAAATCATAGATACAGCACAAACTCTCATTCCTTTGAAGAAGAATTCCAAACATCCTTGGTGGGATGTTGATTGTGAGAATGCACTCATTACCAGGAAATTGGCATATCAGAAATACAACAGTAAAAATCCCCAGAAAATTTACAGACTTTTCATGAAACACGAAATACAACCGCAAAAAAAATCAGACAATCCAAGAGGAGATACCTGAAGGAACAGTTGGACTCCATTGAGGACAACTTCCGTAACTACAACGCAAGGTACTTCTACAGAACGTTTGCAGGATACATCAGAGGGTACACACCACCAAACCTTTGCTTCAGAAAATGTGATGGAAAATTAGCACTAAAGAATAAGGAGAATTGCAAGGTGATGGCACAATGCTTCTCTGAACTTCTCAACTGTCCAGAACCAATAGAGAGATTCCCAGAGGAAGAACCTACAGTCAAGAACGCAGACTCATTACCTCCGACACAAGAGGAATTTCACAGGCACATCCTCACACTCAAGAACAACAGGACATCTGGTGAAGACGGCATAGTGGCCGAACTACTGAAAAACCTAGGGCCACACTCACTTAGGGAACTCTTACAGATTATCACTGACTTCTGGACATCAGAAAAGCTACCAGATGAGTGGAAATGTGCATTGATCCACCCATGACACAAAAAAGGCGACCGCTCTGACGTAAACAATTACAGGGGCATTTCACTATTAGAAGCTAAGTTCAAGATCCTCTCAGCGTGCCTACTCCAAAGGACTCAGGACCAGCTGGAACACAAAATTGGCGAGTACCAGGCGGAATTTCATCCTGGTCGCTCCTGCGCGGAACAAATCTTCAACCTAAAAAGTATATTGAAAATCAAAGCCCTCAGGAATACTCCAGTTATATGTACCTTCGTTGACTTCAAGAAGGCATATGACTCCATTGACCGTCAGTCATTGTTCAACATCTTACACGAGCTAGGTTTGGATAGCAAGACCTTGCGATTGATCAAACAGACACTGACAGACACGACATCAAAAGTGAAATTCATGGGTGAAATCTCAGAACCATTTCAGATCAATACAGGTGTTCGCCAAGGAGACGGGCTCTCTCCGCTCCTCTTCAACCTAGTGCTGAACAAAGTTATCAAGGAATGGGAGAAAGAGCTGAGACTTCAAGGTTACTGGAGGCCAGTGCGACAAGGACGACCAAAGGACGAACTGGAGGTTGGCTGTCTAGCCTTCGCGGATGATCTGGCACTACTCTCAGATAACGAAACCACATCAATCAGACAGATAGAAGTACTCCAAGAGTGCGCCGAAAAAGTAGGACTACAGATCTCTTTCCAAAAGACAGAGTTTTTCTGTACGAAATTCGACATACAGAATTTAAACACGAAATATGGCAAGATCAATAGAGTCACCCACTTTAAATACCTAGGTGAAGTGATTGAACCGACGGGAAAAGAGAAAATCGCGCAGAACACTAGGTTAATGAAAATGAAGAGAGCCTTATACAAGACACAGGGTGTCTACAACAAAAAATGTCTGTCCACATTCACAAAACTTCGTCATTACAACACGGTTATTAAACCTGAGGTGCTTTATGCTAGTGAGACGTTGACGTTACACAGTAAGGGCAACTTGGAAAAAATCCTCACAGAGGAAAGAAAAATAATAAGGAAACTAATTGGACCAAAGCACACAGATGAAGGATACAGGCTTCACTCCGGAGACACCACAGAGAAATTGTCCAACCTCGCAGCAGACATCAGAAAGAGGCGACTAAAATTTTACGGCCACATCAGCAGACTCCCACAAACCAGACTCACCAACAAAATTCTTAGATACATACAGCGACTCAAGATTACTACACACTGGATGATGCAAGTCAAAATTGATCTAGTAAAAGCACAGGTCGATCCAGAAGACGTCATAGACAAAAGTGTATTTAGACACAAGGTATACAAGTGGGAAGTGTTGTCAGAGAGAGCTGCACCTACAGCCCAAAGACCAAAGTGGACCGAGGAAAGGAAGAGGGCCTTTAGTGCACGAATGAAAGAGTACTGGAAAGACAGGAAGAACAAAAAGTCATGATTGCTTCGCGTGGTCTAATAGGCCTGTAACGTGTAAAATAAATAAATAAATAAATTATCTGTGGCCTATAAAATCCTATCTAAAGCTCTTCTGAACAGACTAGAGAAACAAACAGACCATTTGATTGGTGAATATCAAGCGGGTTTCAGGAAAGGTCGTTCATGTGCTGAACGGATATGGAATCTGAAGATGATTTTGAAGATCCGCAGATCCAACCCCACAATTGTCACCTTTGTGGACCTAAGGAAATCATATGATTCTGTGGACAGGCAGACCCTGTTTGAGACGCTAGAAGAACAGTACAACAAGAAGACCAGAGAACTGATTCGTCAGACTGTCACCAATACAACATCGAAGGTGAAGTTCCTTGGGGAAATTTCTGACTCTTTTGAAGTACGAACAGGTGTTCGCCAAGGGGACGGACTTTCACCCCTTCTATTTAACCTGGTTCTAGATAAAGTCATCAGAGAGTGGGAAAAGAACATCAAAGGCGTTAGCATAGGAACTGCTGGAAACAAAATCAATGTGAAATGCTTGGCTTTCGCAGATGACCTAGCGATTATCACTAGGAACAAAGAAGAAACTAAGCATGCTATTGAGACATTATACAGAATAGCATCACAAGCAGGCCTTCAAATATCATTTGAAAAAACCAAGTACATACAGAATTTTCAGCAAAAGAACAAGAAAGAAAAAATAGAAACAGCGTACGGAGCAATATCACAAGTAGAATGTTTTAAATACCTTGGAGAAATAATTCTTCCTTCAGGATTGAACAGTTTGGCTAACACAGAAAGAGCCTCAAAACTTCACAGAGCATTCAGACTAACATGGGATCACTATAATAAAAGAGTAATGTCACATAATGCAAAACTGAAACACTACAAAACAGTTGTACTGCCGGAAGCTCTATATGCTTCAGAAACCATAACTTTAGGAGGTCATTCTAAAATTGCAAATATAGAAAAGCAAGAACGTAAAATTCTTAGAAAAATATTCGGCCCCACACAAGAAAACGGAATTTTGATTAAAAGACGAAATTCAGATCTATACCGTCACACAGATAGTTTCAGCAACACTGTACGAAGAAGACGTTTAACATTTTATGGACACCTCTTCAGGATGGACGATAATAGACTTACAAAAAGGTTATTCAATGTAATAAATTCTCAGAAGTCAAGGATAGCCTGGCAGGATGAATCAAGAGAGAACCTGCAAGAGTTGAACATCGGAGAAAATATTTTAGAAACCGCGAAGTCTTCAGGACCGCAGTAACAAAGCACAAGTTTAGGTTGAAAACTAGTGGCAGGACTGGAACCAAGTGGACAGAAGAACGGAAGAAGCAGCACAGTGACTTCATGAAGAGATTTTGGGAAGATAGGAAGGCGAATATCATCAATCCGAAAAACAAGTTCAAGCGCGCTCTATAATGGGCAAAACGCAAAAAGAAGAAGAAAGCAAAGATAGCGAGTTGGTCAGCCCTATCAAAAGGCAATGGCATGTAGAACGGGTAAAGACCATACCTATCATTGTCTCGAGTACGGGCGTGATCCCAAGTACCTTGCTCCAAGGCCTTAAAAACTGGATCTAGATACTCAACTGTACAAACTAATGCAGAAGACAGTAGTTCTCTCAACAACCCGATTCGCCCGGAAGTTCATGGGTAGCGATATTGACTTTCCAGCTTAGAAGTGACTGTTTCAGTAACAATACTTTGGTTCCCTGAAGCCCGTATAGTTATGTTGTGATGTATCAGCAATGTGCTATATGTACTGTATAAAATAATACTAATAATTACATGATAGTGAGGCTATGTAACTCAGATAGTAGAGTGCTATCCTTCTCGAGGGTTCGATCTAGGCTCAGTCATGTAATAAATGAAGGTGAACAGGTGCGACAGCCTTGTACCGATGGATGCAATGGTACGTACATGAAATTCTGTGAACACAACATTCCGGAATCTCGACATCCCTGAGAAACATAAAAATAGTGTGTCTAACAACTCTATTATTATTATTATTATTATTATTATTAAACAAATTATAAAAGATAATATCTTTACTGAATATTATTTATTTTTATGTAGGGTTCCAATTGTTTAGGACGTTCAGTAAATACACACATCAAAAAAAGTTTTGCATCACCTCGGTTCCCAGATCTCCGGCATATAGGCGTTGACTGTGTATATTGTATCCAAGATACAGTCCCTTTGACTGTTCATAGATGTCACTAAAACTGCTCAAAGATGTAAACAACCATGCATGAGCAGGGCCTATTAGACGGAGGGGGTACGACAGCCGATCAGTTCCAGTCATTCCACCAGGACGAAGGTACGCTGCTCATGTTGTCTGTAGTTCTACCATGCCTAGAAGGTCAATACCGCAGTTCGATCGCGTCCGCATTGTTACTTTGTGTCAAGAAGGGCTCTCAACAAGGGAAGTTTCCAGGCGTCTCAGAGTGAACCAAAGCGATGTTGTTCGGACATGGAGGAGGTACAGAGATACAGGAACTGTCGATGACAGGCCTCGCTCAGGCCGCCCAAGGGCTACTACTGTAGTGGATGACCGCTACTTACGGATTGCCGCTCGGAGGAACCCTGACAGCAATGCCACCATGTTGAATAATGCGTTTCGTTCAGCCACAGGACGTCGTGTTTCAACTCAAACTGTGCGCAATAGGCTGCATGATGCGCAACTTCACTCCCGACGTCCATGGCGAGGTCCAGCTTTGCAACCCCGACACCATGCAGCGCGGTACAGATGGGCCCAACAACATGCTGAATGGACCCCACGGAATTGGCATCACGTTCTCTTCACCGATGAGTGTCGCATATGCCTTCAACCAGACAATCGTCGGAGACGTGTTTGGAGGCACCCTGGTCAGGCTGAACGTCTTAGACACACTGTCCAGCGAGTGCAGCAAGGTGGTGGTTCCCTGATGTTTTGGGGTGGCATTATGTGGGGCCGACGTACGCCACTGGTGGTCATGGAAGGCTCCGAAACGGCTTTACGATACCTGAATGACATCCTCCGACCCATAGTGCAACCATATCGGCAGAATATTGGAGAGGCATTTGTCTTCATGGACGACAATTCTCGACCTCATCGTGCACATCTTGTGAATGCATTCCTTCAAGATAACGACATCGCTCGACTACAGTGGCCAGCATGTTCGCCAGACATGAACCCTATCGAACATGCCTGGGATATGTTGAAAAGGGCTGTTTATGGACGTCTTGACCCACCAACCACTCTGAGAGATTTACGCCGAATTGTCGTTGAGGAGTGGGACAATTTGGACCAACAGTGTCTTGATGAACTTGTGGATAGTATGCCACGGCGAATACAGGCATGCATCAATGCAAGAGGACGTGCTACTGGGTATTAGAGGTAGTGGTGTGTACTGCAATCTGGACCACAAATGCTGAAAGTCTAGCTGTATGATGGTACAACATGCAATGTGTGGGTCTCATGAGCAATAAAACGAGCTGAAATGTTGTTTGTGTTGATCTCTATTCCCTTTGTATTTAACGGTTCCGGAACTCTTGGAACCGAGGTGATGCAAAACTTTTTTTGATGTGTGTAAATATTTTTGGTAACAATTATGATGGAAGAGACTTGCAAGCTTGTTGTGATGGCTGTTGTTAATTCATTTTAGGGGCTTGGGACATTTGTTTATCAGCCCCGTGTAGTTGGTTGAGTGTTGAATTTATCTGATAAACTGTGTTTCTGTGGTGACTGTAATAGTATGTGTAGCTGTAGTTATTAGGGTCATGAATGAGGTTGGTGCTCCGAGACACCAAGTACCATACTATCCCGGCATGTGCTTGGAAAGCTCGTGGAAGAATCCGTGAAAATCCAAAATCAGGATAGCCACTGTCGGTGCTGACTTCGGACCTCCAATCAAGGGACTTGCTATTACGATTAAACGCGCATGCCTTCACTGCGGGGGTAGGAAAGAAAGCAGCCGTGGGACATCCCAACTTTAGCCTCGTGAGATGCCACGCAAGTCTCGTTCGCGCCCTTCTCGAAAGGCTGCAACCCATCTTGCTACCGTTCTGTAAGGTAACGCAGCTGCACCACACGTCTTGTGCAGTCCTTGGTGACACTGTCGAGCCATGCGACCTCTAGCACTCCGAATTTATATCCACGTTCTCTGTTCCTGCTTGGAAAACAATGCGACCGTCTTTCGCGAGCGCTTGTTCACAACTACTCAACTGCGACTAGGATTGGGCAGGAGGTAGGTCTGGCATTAAGTTAGCTATCATCTGCCTGGAGTTAAGGGAGGAAAAACCACTTCCAGTTATCCTGGTATATTACACCAATATCCACTTTACAATACACAAATGTTTTATACGATGTCCTTACACTCTTTGATACATGTTTCGGCTCTGTGAGCCTTCTTCAGTCAAACACATTAATGATTCTCATATGACAGTCTATGTGTTGATCTTGTTAAGAAACTTTAAAAAAAATCTGTTTACAATCGTCAAAGTTATTTAAAAATGGGCATAAAATGCTTAAAGAATTCGACTATGTGCAGAAATTAAGGTCATAGGCCCTTCGTCGTTGAAATTCCAATTCAAACACAGGACATGTAACAGTAAATAAAGCAGCACCTACAGCCCAAAGGCCAAAGTGGACCGACGAAAGGAAGAGGGCCTTTAGTGCACGAATGAGAGAGTACTGGTGAAATAGGAAGAACAAGTAGTCATGATTGCTTCGCGTGGTCTAATAGGCCTGTAACGTGTGATATAAATAGTAAATAATAATAATAATATTGGAGACATTACATACAAAAGAGTGCATACAGACACAATAAAAGATATTAACGTTGGTAGGTTGTCAGCTATTTTTCGATGTTATAATTGAATTAAAAATATTATTTCAACATAATGCAGTAATCAGATGCGAGAGGTATAACTTACTGCTCCAAGAAGCAGGATGAAAGCCGTCTTTTGAGAGCTGCAGTGCTTGCAATGTTGACAAACTTTTATAAATCGAAGGTGTTGAATAGGCGAGAAGTGGAGCAAACAAAAGATTTATTGAACTTCATGATTCTGTGATAGGAATCTGGAGTGTTAATGTTGTGCATCTATTTTCTCGATTATGAACAGAATGCATTGGTGTAAAGGCATTTTAGAGATATAACGGGGTCTTGGTATGTAATATTTTATGTGTCAGAATGGCAACTGATAGCTGCCTGCGCTCGTGGAGTTTCAGCCATTTCAGCTGCACGTAGTAAGGCGTGATATGTAAGGTGAGAGCATGAGGAATGGGAGAGGTGTACACGCACTACAGCTAACTGCTCATAGGGGATCGCCTGGTGCGATGACAAAGACTTGTATACTAGTTGTTTCAAAAGACAGAACATGGTTTCCTGTAGATTAGGTTGGACGCTTCAATGAATGTAAGCTACCAAGTATTATTTATTTTTCGTATGGTACAAATGATCTACATATACTGTATAATATATACAAATAGGTACATAATAATCAGAAATGAACATCAAGGCTCTTCAACCAGGGAAGCGCTGGAGCTGATGATTTCATGAACTCTTCCCATTCGCCTGGAGAGCTACGCTGTGGGCACTCCCGAGTGATGTTCTTGAGCTCCGTAGTCACAAGCTGGTGATTCTAGCCGTCCCCATTTGTGTAACATTGCTTAACACCTTCCATGACCAGTTCGAGCGTGATTTAGTTGGCACCACGTAGCTCTTGGTAGATCAATTCCTGGGATATGCTGGGAAGGATCATCTAAGTGGATTTGGCGAGGTGAAGAACAATCTCTCTCCTTTCCTGCCAGATTTTGTTGATGTTGTAAGGCTCTGGCTGCTTAATAATGTCATCACAACAAATGATATTCCTGGATTTCAGGCGCTTGCGTGGAGGATTACTCAGTACTGAGTGAACCGGAAAGTGCTTGAAGTCAGAACAGATGTAAGTTTTTCAAGCGTGGGCAGCTGCTTGTTTTCGTCTCAATTGTGGAGGAATGCCGGCCAGGACGTGCAACCATGGCGCAGGGGTTGATCTTAATGTGCCCGTTATGATCCTTAAGGACTCGTTGAGCTGAGTATCCACTCTGTGGACATGAGCTAACAAGTGATGGTAGTTAACTCAACTTAACGATTCCTTATTGACAATGTAATTATAATAAATATATATAACCATTAGTCAATATATATTGTACTTGTACCGGTTTGTGACCTTCCACAGCGTAATTAAGACATGTAAATGTGCAAGAACATACACTTAATATAAATTTTACCATAACAGAGGATTCTAAAAATATTCTTGTTCCAAAAGCTTAGAAATTAAAATCTAAAAAAAAACAGATCTGTTTCAAAATGTGTTAAGAAAAACATGAAAAAGTGTTGATAAAAACAGCGTGGAACAGAAGAGATGTGAATGTGAAAATAGATAAGTTGAAATACTGTAGCTAGTTTATAACTGATAGTTTGGTATGTATTTGCGAGATAGAGAAATTGTTAGTTGGTTGGTTCGGTTGGTTCCTCAGTTTCGGGGCTGCGAAAACGCGGTCATGTAGCCCCGACTACTTTGGGTGTGTGTAGAATCTGTCTGATAACCGGTGTTAATTGTGATGGCTGTATTAGTGTGTGTATCTGTTTTAATTCAAGTAGGTACTGCAGACATTGAATTTGTTCAAGTAGTTCCTACTTTTGCCGCCAAACACCACCGTCAACGACCAACTAGTTCAGAACTTAGTTACCAGATGCCACCGCAGTCGGTTCTTGACGACGAACGTAGGAAACTAAGGACGTTAGTCAAATGTTTAACCTATATATAATTTAGCTTTACACAGGTGTAATTAGTGGAAGGTTCTTTAACATGCCATACATCTATGACATGGGACCGCCGGCTTTACTTCCCCTCCGAAAGAAGGCATACTGAGGAATTTTTAACGTTCTTAAAAAATCCGACGACTTCGGCCGGGTTTGAATCCGTGATCTTGGGCATAGAAGCTCAGCATGCTACCCACTACGCCACCGAAGCCGCTGAGGTAGAGAAGTAACGGGTTGGAAATAAGTGTTACGAGGTGATGTTATGAATGGACAAGAAATGTATACATTTACCTGTCCTGAATTACGCTGTGGAAGGTCACAAACCGGAACAAGTACAATACAGTATATATTGGCATATGGTTATATACATTTTATTATATTTAACATACAATACACAAAGGCTTATACATTAAGAGTATACACTCGAAAACATTACTGGTTCTAAATATCCATTGCCTGACTGATGACCTCATTGTCCTCCCCCTTAAGCTCCACAATCCCTACCGCCACTGTTCCCCGTACGGTCCGCACTGCATGCAGATAACCAGGAACGATCCTCAATAATGTATGGCTGTCATGGGGTACGCTGCAGGATCCCTACAATGAGTGAGTAACCATGGCAACGATACAGGTATGGACTTATTATTAACAAGAAAAGTGCGCTCGAGTTGAGCATTAATTTACACATATTGAAGCACATCTAAAATAACAGATTATTCTTTGCTATATTCTGTAAGCGATTTTGGCCTCTTGACGCATGTCAATAAGCGATATTTGTCACAGGTCTGCCCGCACAGCACACAATGACAATCTTCAGTCGGTTTATGGTAGGCTACATTTTGATATTGCATATCTTGTGATGGAATCCGTGAATTGCAGTTCTTGTGATAACATGTCTCTGGGACTGGCATTCCTTCTTCCATCCGTCATCCATCATTGCTGAGGTGGTGTAGAACTCTATTTCTATCTCCATTTTCTTTTTTTCTCGAATGTTAACCAGATCCTGGTAGGGTCCTATAGATGGCAGCCAGTGGTGAAGTTTAACATCCTCTATAAAGTAGGTCTCCCTCATTAGTTCATAAACTAGCCGTGATGGCGCTGTTTTTGCAAACTCCTAATACTCGTTTCATGAACAATGTCTTGACTTTTTCAAGTCCTTTCAAGTCGCTTAGCTTGAGCTTTTCCCAAATTAATGCAATTCCATATGTAACGACTGGCGCCACTACCGTTTTAAATAACTGCATCGCTGTGTTCGTCGATACATTTGTTATGTTCGGAATATTGTAATTGGCTCTGATAGCTGCTGCTGCTCTCTCCTGGATGTGCACACTGAAGGAAGTTATAGTTGTCTGTATCGTAACTCAACCCCTGGCACTATACAGCCGACCAAGCGACCGCTGCCCAGCCATTCGGCCTGCAGATATTGGGGTGACGCGTGATCAGCGCGTCGGGTCCCCTCGGCCGTTAATCTTGGTTTTCGTGATCGGGGCGCTGTCTCACTGTCAGACAGCTACTCAATTGTCCTCACGAGGCTGAGTGCAGCCCGTTCCAACCCTCACGTCAGTTTTAAAATGCCTGACGGAGCCGGGGATCGAACCCGGGGCCTCCGAGTGAGAGGCAGGCGCGCTACCCCAACACCACGGGGCCGGCCTGTATCGTAACTCCTAGGTATTTATAGTGTCCTACGACCCGAAGAGTTTCTTTGGATAGAGTAAGAGCGTTTTTAGCTGTTGTTTTTCCACCATTCCGAAATGTCATTTGTACTGTCCTCTTTATTTATGTCCATGTCATTTAGCCTCTCTTCCGGGCACCAGTCAACTCTTGGATGTTCACTGAGCCTGTCCGTAAACAGTCAGCACCTTTGTAAGTGTGGCATTGAATAACGTGAAGGTCAAATGACATCTAATACGGGAATATCATATATTCACTGCTTGTGATGTCGGTAAGGGACAATCACAAGCCGGGTAGGATGAGTTAATTGCAGCAGTTGAAGTCATACATGGCTTGAATATTATCTTAGGTAATAATATGAGAGAGTATTGTGTAGTGATGAGACAATATCAATATGTATTATTATTATTACTTTAGCGGACCCTGCTCCAAAGCGGGAAAAAACGCTAGGAAGATGATTATTATTATTACTTATTTATTTACAGCGTATTTTTCCAATATTGGAAAGCATTAAGTACCTTGACTCAATTCTTAACGTTCTTATTTTGCCAGTATTCATTCTGTTGGAGAATGCCAATTTTCTTTCGTCACACCATTGAGGTCTGTAAGGTGTAGGTTTTGGTTGGTCTGGTTGGATTTCCCAGTTGTTCACTTTGTTACGGAAGGAGGCTCTGTCTGATGTGTCTTATGTTAGCAGTTCGCATGCCTTTTGTACTTCTATCATCCATGGTGTTGTACTTTTGAGTGATGATATGTAATCTAGTAGGCCTATTCTTTTGGTTAGTCGGGTATTCGGCAGTCTACTTATGTGCCCGAAGAAGTTTTGCCTATAATAAATTATTTTTACCTAAAGTCAATATTTACTACATTGGAACCGTACCGGGTTCGGTAACATTGTCACCATCTTCAGATGGTATATGATGAGTAACTGAGTAGTACCGTTCCAACAGTTCACAGAGAAAAAATTTCAAAAGCCAGATCTGTTCCATAAAATTCTTGAGGGATGTCTTCTGTTTTTTCTTTAATGATTTTAGTAGCCTTTCCGAGGCTCTGGTGTTTGGAAGAGGTAAATAGTTCAAAATAATGATTCTCGTGCCATTAGGTAGACGAATTGTGACCTGGTAATTCTTGACACTCCGAGTGCTTACTTTATGAATAATGCCTTCACTCTTTCTAGTGAGGAAAGGTTCTTTTCTGTAAGGTGTTGACAAATGATTTCAATGCCATATATTAGAATAGCCATGATTTTTTATTTCTGAAAAGAGCCATTGCTGTCTCTCAGCTTAGGGTTCTCAAGTATCTAATCTCATGCATTGCCCGTACCGCATGCGTTGATCTCTCTATCACATGATATGTGAAACATGTAGCACTTGTTTGGAGCGTGATACCCAAATATTTGAATTCCTTTACGATGTTTATTTTCCTCCTCTTGATGAAAATTTATGTCGCTGTTGGAACCTTCCTTCGTTATCTAAACACCATCATTACCGTTTTTCAAACTTTGATTTCAGACTTGTGATCGGAGAACAATTTTTCCATTCCTGTTAATGTGTTTAGGAGTTTTGTGACGTCTTTAGTTCCAATCACTATGTCCTTAATATACTCACTGTATGTTGTCTGGTCCATCAGCTTTCTTCATCTTTGTCCTGTCAATGATGTTTTGAACTTCGTTTGTGGTCAGCGGGGTCCAATCTTTTGTAGAATGTAGGCCGGTTTCTTGGGTGTTTTCCTGAACCGCTACATCCTTCATTAAATCTTTGTTTAGCATACTGCTACAGTTTGAGTATGGTATATAAGCCGGTTATGGGCCTGGGGCTAATGCGCAAGATGGCTGCCATACCCTGAGGCAGTAGGATGACGTAATATATAATGTTTACGAGGAGACTGATGACCTAGTATATTTGAATATTTTAAAGCAATGACTAACAAGTGATGTAACCGTGTCTTACAGAGTTATGACCTACCGTACCTACAACCCTCTGACAGAGGACTGACATACAACTAGTCAGAGCTTGTTCAATCAGACAGTTAATTTTCTGTTTGTATAACAATTACACTTTCGCTAGACGGTGTTGATAACAGATTCTGTATACTATGTCAATGTTACATTCATTGTAATGGCGAGCGAACACTGCAAGTCTCAGACCTTGAGAAGAGCGAGTGTGCTTTGGTATGCGCGCGACATACTTGTTAGAAGGGAAGCGAGGAGGAAGAATCCGTTAAACGTTGTTGTTGTTGTTGTTGTTGTAGTTGTTTCATTAGAAAGGTTTGGACAATGTGATCATTTAACCCCGTGTACTTGAGTGTGGAATTATGTCAGATAGGTACCATTCCAGTATTTACCTTGAAAACCATGTCCTGGATGGCTGAGGTAGGAATTGAACCCACCTCTCTTCAGTTTACCATTACGACTTTGAGTGTTTCCCTGTTCCAACCCAAATTTAATTTCTTGGAATCGAATCCGGACCTCTGAGTGATAGCCAAGAACGCAATCCACTACACCACCTGAGCCGTTTATTGTCTAACCACTTAGTATAGATGAGGCCATGGTGATTGTTGTGACGTGCAAACCCCTGTACCATAACAAATCAACTAATTTCCCTTTCTCTCTCACATGGTGGGATATGTTTTACACACATACTGCAAGCCAACCAGAACGTTAAAAAGGTAGAAACCGCCGTTAACATCATTGCAAGGGTTGTAGCCTTGTCTTATAGGGATGTAGCCAGTACTCTACAACCCTCTGTGAGGGGTTTAACACCAACCAGTCAAAGCTCGAGTATGCCATGATGATAAGCTTTGCAAACTTGGATGACGAATACACCTCCAAGGTCTACTCTCCCTTCATAAGGGCACCGCATTATAGTTAAGATTAATGAAGCAAGAGCTTTTTTGTGCCTCTCCTCCTTTTGCCGGGCTTGAGACCGGCACTAGGGCATAAGCTTAGAGGCGGAGTTAACACACACACACAGTCTTAATTTATCCGTAAGCCTGTGTGCGTGTTAACTCCACCTCTAGGCTTATGCCCTAGTGCCGCTCTCAAGCTCTACAAAAGGAGGAGAGGCACAAAGAAAGGCTCTTGCTTCATTAATCTTAACTATAATGAGTGGTGCCCTTTACGAAGGGAGAGTAGACATTTGAGGTGTATTCGTCATCCAAGTTTGCAAAGCTTGTTGATACACCTGCGATAAGAGTTTACGTATAGCATTTATAGTTCACTTACTGGAGTTTTCGGTTTTGGTAAAGCTTTAGCTTCTGTATACTTAACTATAATGAGTGGTGCCCTTTACGAAGGGAGAGTAGACCTTTGAGGTGTATTCGTCATCCAAGTTTGCAAAGCTTGTTGATACACCTGCGATAAGAGTTTACGTATAGCATTTATAGTTCACTTACTGGAGTTTTCGGTTTTGGTAAAGCTTTAGCTTCTGTATACTTAACTATAATGAGTGGTGCCCTTTACGAAGGGAGAGTAGACCTTTGAGGTGTATTCGTCATCCAAGTTTGCAAAGCTTGTTGATACACCTGTGATAAGAGTTTACGTATAGCATTTATAGTTAACTTACTGGAGTTTTCGGTTTTGGTAAAGCTTTAGCTTCTGTATACTTAACTATAATGAGTGGTGCCCTTTACGAAGTGAGAGTAGACCTTTGAGGTGTATTCGTCATCCAAGTTTGCAAAGCTTGTTGATACGCCTGTGATAAGTGTTTACGTATAGCATTTATAGTTAACTTACAGGAGTTACATCATCATGGCATACTCTAGCTTTGACTGGTTGGTGTTAAACCCCTCACAGAGGGTTGTAGAGTACTGGCTACATCCCTATAAGACAAGGCTACAACCCTTGCAATGATGTTAACGGCGGTTTCTACCTTTTTAACGTTCTGGTTGGCTTGCAGTATGTGTGTAAAACATATCCCACCATGTGAGAGAGAAATGGAAATTAGTTGATTTGTTATGGTACAGGGGTTAACACGTCACAACAATCACCATGGCCTCATCTACTAAGTGGTTAGACAATAAACGGCTCAGGTGGTGTAGTGGATTGCGTTCTTGGCTATCACACAGAGGTCCGGGTTCGATTCCAAGAAATTAAATTTGGGCGATTCCAAGAAATTAAATTTGGGTTAGAACAGGGAAACACTCAAAGTCGTAATGGTAAACTGAAGAGAGGTGGGTTCAATTCCTACCTCAGCCATCCAGGACATGGTTTTCAAGGTAAATACTGGAATGGTACCTATCTGACATAATTCCACACTCAAGTACACGGGGTTAAATGATCACGTTGTCCAAACCTTTCTAATGAAACAACTACAACAACAACAACAACAACATTTAACGGATTCTTCCTCCTCGCTTCCCTTCTAACAAGTATGTCGCGCGCATACCAAAGCACACTCGCTCTTCTCAAGGTCTGAGACTTGCAGTGTTCGCTCGCCATTACAATGAATGTAACATTGACATAGTATACAGAATCTGTTATCAACACCGTCTAGCGAAAGTGTAATTGTTATACAAACAGAAAATTAACTGTCTGATTGAACAAGCTCTGACTAGTTGTATGTCAGTCCTCTGTCAGAGGGTTGTAGGTACGGTAGGTCATAACTCTGTAAGACACGGTTACATCACTTGTTAGTCATTGCTTTAAAATATTCAAATATACTAGGTTATCAGTCTCCTCGTAAACATTATATATTACGTCATCCTACTGCCTCAGGGTATGGCGGCCATCTTGCGCATTAGCCCCTGGCCCAGCTATGACTCTCCCTCCATAAGAACAGCATGGGAGAGTTGCGCGCGGCCGCCATCTTGCGCATTAGCCCCTGGCCCAGAACCGGCTTATATACCCTACTAGTTTTACGTCCATGCTTCCAGCGTTTGCTTTCTGGGATGAAGAGCAATATACGAGTCCTTCTTAGCTTCTTCTACTATTCCTTTGGCTTCAGATCGAAGACTCGCTCAATCGTTGCGTATGGAGAGTTATTGGGCAAACATGACGACCAATAAGTGTTGATTCCGCAAGGTCCTTGAAGACCCATTCGTGCAGAAGAAGGGAAGTAGTTCATCGACGAATGTCAGGTAACCTATAAGAAGATGATCGACAATGGTTAAGCAGTCTCTATGCACAGCCATGTCAGTGAGGTGGTTATGTTCCTATAACCATCCACCTTAGGCAGGGAGACTGCTTATATCCACCCATCCCTCCAAGTAGTTTCGGCGT
The DNA here is from genome assembly GCA_946902985.2 of Meconema thalassinum. NCBI lineage: Eukaryota > Metazoa > Arthropoda > Insecta > Orthoptera > Tettigoniidae > Meconema > Meconema thalassinum. The sequence continues at coordinate 347,347,556 of OX336392.1, forward strand.
AAGAGCGAAGAGGATAGTGTACTAGTTCTCAACCAGCATTACTCGTGAAGGTACCCAACTAAGGTGTCCCTGGAGGCTACTTGTGGGGCTATTGGTAATGTTGTTGTATTTATTCTATGATGGTATATTTGTCAGTATCTAGTTGTATTTGAATTTGTATCGTTAATGAATTCTGCGAAGTTAGTTATTATTGTTTTAAGGGGCGGAACTACGAGGTCATCTGCCCCTAATCTGCGAAGTCAGAGTGGTATAATTCCCACCACCGATGCGATGCTACCGAATTTACAAGTTCGGGCTCGTTTCTTCACTCTTGCTGATTATTCCATCGGAATTGTTGACTATTTCACTTCCTCGATGACGATTGTCGAGGTGTGCCGGTGTGTGTTACGACCTGTGGTGGTGGCTACTAGATATTGGTCTTACGGGGGCGCGGTCTACATGCGACAGTTGACGAGTTCACTCCCTGCACGATAATTATAAGTCTACTCTGTCATGGTATCAGCGACAACAGACGTACGGTATATTGAGCTTGTATTTCAGGTGGGAAATGATGTCACTGATTTTCGTATTTGGAGAGGGGGCAGGTTGTCAAAATATATAGGAGTTAATGACACACACTTCTCGCATGTTGAATAAACCATTCGTTGAGATTGATCACTTTGTTTGTGGATATTATTTTTGAATGACCAACCGTGACAATGCGATGGGGAAGCTAGCTTTCACCGTAATTTTAAAACACTCCGAAACGTGCGATCAGCTGTTGTTTGCTTTTTTTTTTTTTTAAAGTTAGGTGCTTGTCAAGTAAATTTGGAGATCCGGAGGCTATATTGGTCCTCACTTTATGTTGTATTCCAAATTATTTCGTCGTGAGGGTTACACGAGTTGGAGCCTTAATGCATAGGCCTATCATTTTTGTGTGGTTACATTGGTGTTCGTTAGCTTTGTGTTTTTTTGGCAAGTTTTTGTTTACCTCGGGAGTTGCAACTACGGATTGATATTAGTGGTTTGGTAATACGTTAAGCAATTAGATTTGTTGTGAACCCATGTTCTTAGGTTTGTCACTTTGGTAACTGTTTTTGTGAAGTAAACGCATTGCTCATTGCGATTTTCTTGTATCACGAATATCTTTTAATATTGACGGATATGACATTGCATATTTCATTATGCCGATATTGGTAATGCTTTCATGATAGAGGCACGTGAGTTGTAGTGTTTCTAGCACTGAGGTTCCTGACATCTGTGCTGGCTGGAAATGGACCTGGCAAATGGTTATCATCACAGTTTCACAGAAGAAGATCCTTACATCAACGACGAAACAACTGACGTATCGCTGTTAGAACAATTTACGTCAACGCAGAAAGTTTAAGAAGGAAAAGAAGATAAAGAAGATGATAGAAGAGAAGAACAAGAACAAGTACGAGAAGAGGAAGAAGAAGAAGAAGAAGAAGAGAGTTTGAATTAGAAGACCTTACACTCTAGTAAAATTAAGTAAACCAGACCGTGGAATAGGCCTACTGGGGAAACCACGTTAAAAAAAACGCGTCAAGTACACTACCTCATGGGTGGCGTGGAAACGTGTGCATATTATGGGGAATACAACTTTAGTAAATTTTAGAATCGCTTTTACCCAGAAATAGTGAATCTTAAGGGAAAGCGTGTAAGGACAATTTTTGTAGATAATTGCATGATCTGCAATGTTTGTCTGATCTATTAGCCTACTTTCGATTTTTGCAAAAAATGAAAGCAGACTTATGAGATCACTACAGGGCCAAATATGTGTGTGTGATTGTGTGTACTGTAAATGTCTGTCCCCCCCCGCCCCCTATCAATTCAAACACGGTGAAACCGAATTGAACGGAATTTGGTACAGAGGTAGAACTAGCAAAGGGCACCTCAGTGTCATGATTTATATCGCCGCCATCTTGATGGAAACGTAATGGCGGCCACCCAAATGTTCAAAGCTTAAATCAAATTATGACTAACCTAATCATCCGATCTGTACCAAATTTTGCAACAACATATCTTTATATGGCGGGCGTCTTTTGACTAAACTACAAAGATCATCAACCCAATAGTTTACAGATGGCGGCCATGTATGTGTGCAAATCGATTTCCCCTATCAATTCAAACACGATGAAACCGAATTGAACGAAATTTGGTACAGAGGTAGCACTAGCAAAGGACACTTTGGTGTCATGATTTATATGAAAACGTAATGGCGGCCACCTAAATGTTAAAAGCATAAATCAAATTACGACCAACCTAATCATCTGATCTCTACGAAATTTAGCAGTTTTATACCCTTAATTATGAAGAATCGTTTGACCAAACTGCAAGGTCATCAGCCCAATATTTTTCGGATGGCGGCAATGTATGTGTGCAAATCTATTCAAACACGGTGAAATCGAATTGAACAAAATTTGGTACAGAGGTAGCACTAGCAAAGGGCACCTCAGTGTCTTGTTTTATATCGCCACCATCTTGATGGAAACGTGATGGTGGCCACCCAAATGTTAAAAGGTTTAAATCAATTTACGACCAACTTAACAATCTGATCTCTACCAAATTTTGCAACAACATACCCTTATGTGGGAAACATATTGTGACCAAACTACAAGATCATCAGCCCAATAGTGTGCAGATGGCGGCCATGTATGTGTGTAAAAAGATTCCCTCTATCAGTTTAAACATGGTGAAACCGAATTGAACGAAATTTGGTACAGAGGTAGCACTAGCAAAGAGCACCACAGTATTATGATTTATATCGCCGCCATCTTGACCGAAACATATTGGCGGTCACCCAAATGTTCAAGGCTTAAATCACATTACGACTAACCTATTCATCCCATCTCTACCAAATATTGCAACAACATATATTCATATAGTGAGCGTCTTTTGACTAAACCACAAGGTCATCAACCCAATAGTTTGCAGAAAGCGGCCATGTATGTAAATCGATTCCCCATGTCAATTCAAACACAGTGAAACTGAATTTAATGTTTTTTTTTTTTTTACAGAGGTAGCAGTAGCAAAGGGCACCTCATATTCCAGTTTAATATCCGTATAGCACGTTGTATTTCAACAAGCTACTGCAACCAACATTCAATTATACTCCTTGAAAAGGACAAAGAATTATAACAATACCCATGCATTTCGGAGAAAGTAGGCTATTATGTTCTTTACTGAACACTTTGTTTTTATCATAAAACTAACCGTTTCGTTAAAAATCCAACAAACCCATATTTACGATCTTTGACTTTGCATACATTTTTTTGCACACATGTGATCGATAGGGGCTTTTCACAATTTCATTATATTGGTATCCCTAACGTCCATGTAAAAATTCAGCTTGTTGGGAATTTATGCAGTGGTGAATGTCTATTTTGACCGGACCCCATGACTTGTCCCATCTACGACCTCACCAGGACGCCAGGATGCCGCCGCCATTGGGCGTCACTCTACATTCAAATCCACTCCTTGGACTATTCCGCGCCAAGGTCAGGCATCTTTCTTCGTGACCACGACCGCCCCACTCCATCGTCATCTGACCAAGGCTTGGTTCTATGGCTGGAGACGTGTTCGCCGGACAACTGAACCATGGTTGTTGGTCTCATCAACTCCTCGCAGTATGATATACCAGTGTGGTGGTCATATCAACTATCCTACAAGATAGCGCGACGTTGCCAGACCGTCTCAAATTTGCAATGTTGTGTATCATTATTATTATTATTATTATGGAGTTAGAAGCCATTTTGCAGTGTTGCCTTAGAAAACAAAAGTTGGATGCTTTTCAGTCGGTCAACACGAGTGTACCCAAATGAGATGGGTTATTCCCTAAAACTTTAAAAAAAAATACTTGAGATTAATAATACACTGGGATGACCAGTTTCGATCGTCAAGCGATTATCATCAGATCCATTACACTTAGGCGGCAAGCTGGCGGCTGTGACTAGCACAGATCACGGCAGAGCGCACCCGGTGCATCCGGTGCAATAACCCGCTCCGCAGACACATATCGTTAGTTCACACGTGTTTTGTCATTCATATGGACGTGTATCTGCAAAGCTTAGACGTTAGTGTTGTACGTTTAGTGAGTATTGTGATTACTGTGATTGTTGGTCAAGCCTAGACACCAATTCACATTGCGCGAATGTGTGTATATCCATAATTCATTCATTCATTCATTTCGTATAGGCCATCTATGGACCGCGTCATTCCAACTGTCTCCTACTGGCTTTGATGTTTGCCCAGTACGCCCGCATTCGTTCTCGGTGGACTTCCTTCCGTTCCTGGGTCCAAATCTTTCCCGTTTTCAGCTTCGGATTTTCTTGGAAACCTTTGCAACCTTGAAGTTTCCTTTTGAGTGGGGCGCGCTCCTGAATGTCTGTTGGTGTAATCCCCACTTCTTTCAGATCTTTATCCAGTTCAATGAACCAGGCCTATTTTGTTTTCGTCTCCTGAAAGTAAGTTATGTTGCGGTTGGTCAGTCTCGCTGGGCTCATTCGTTTCACATGTCCAAGAAATGTTATCCTTCTCTTCCGGATGACGTCACTTATCTTCTCCACATGAGTATATAGTTCATGGTTATGCCGTCTTCTGTATTCCCCATTGCATTTGATGGGACCCAATATCTTTCTCAAAATTTTCCTTTCTCTGGCCTCCAGTTTTTCGACCAAGCTTTTTTGTTCATTGTGAGGCATTCAGAAGCATACAAGACCTCCGGACGGATGACACTGCAGTAATGTTTTAGTTTTGCGTTGAAGGATATTGACCTTTTCTTATAGATGTCCTTAGTTAAATGGTAGGCCATTTCCATTTTGCTCATGCGGGATGTGAATGCTTCTTTTTCTGCTACATTAGAATTTCTCCCAGGTACTTAAACTTTGCAACTCGCTTAATTTTCCTTGTTCCACAGCAAGGTGTTTGGGCGCCGGTTCGATATTAGTTACGAACACAGTCTTCTCCAAGGAGATCTGGAGTCCTGCCTTCACTGCTTGTGCATTAAGCTGATTAATCTGTTCCGTGGCTGTCTCTAATGAATCAGAAATGATTGCAAGATCATCGGCAAAGGCTAGACAGTCAATTGTGGTGTTCCGGCTTCTGTATCCCAGTCTGACTCCGCTTGCAACTCCTTGTTTATTGATTTCTTTACGCCACTCACGGATAACCTTCTCGAGGACACAGTTGAAGAGTATTGGTGAGAGACCATCTCCTTGCCTTACTCCTGTCTTGATTTCAAAGGTGTCTGATAATTCGCCCCTAAACTTCACCTTCGAGGTGGTGTTGGTCAGCGATTGTTGGATGATCGCTCTGGGTTTGTTGCCCAGGCCAAATTATTTTAGGATTCGGATCAGGGTGTTGCGATCAATAGAATCATAGGCCTTCTTAAAGTCTACGAAGGTCACCACAAATTTCTTATTCCTAATCTTGAAATAGGAGAGGGTAGATTTGAGGTTTATAATTTGTTCGACGCATGATCACCCTTTCCGGAAACCGGCTTGATATTCTCCCAGTTGTGGATCTAGTTGTTTCTCTGCTCTAGTCAGAAGAGATTTCGAGAGAATCTTATAGGTTATCAGAAGGAGGGAAATGCCACGGTAGTCATTTACGTCTGTTTTATCCCCTTTCTTATGAAGGGTTGAATCAAGGCAGAATTCCAGCCGTTGGGGAGTCTCTCTGTTATCCAAATTTCGCAGATAATTTCCAATAGTTTATCTAGCGTCTTGTCACCAGCATATTTCCAAAGTTCGGCGATTATAGAGTCTTCGCCTGGTGCCTTGTAGTCCTTCAGCGATTGAATAATTTGTTTGATTCCTTCCTTCGTAGGTGGTAATGAATCTGGATGAACTTTCACGATGTCTTCAAAAGTAAAAGTGGACTTTGGAACCTCGCAGTTGAGAAGTGCGCCAAAATAATTCGCTAGAATGTGACAGATGTCATTATCCATAATTCGTATATGAAAAGCAGAAAATCTTGTTCTGAAAGAAGTCGAAAATTCTGAATCAAGTTTCATGGAAGACCTGTGCCTAATGCCAGTACAATTCGGAGGGTCGCTCAACGATTCAAGGAAACAGGCTCCGTAAATAATAAAAGAGTTGAGAGACATTCTTTCATCAGAAGATGTCAGGTGTGTGTTACAAGAGAGGGGAATACATTTTCAGCATCGTCTATGAGCACTGTAAGTACACATTATTGAATATGTTTGGTAAAAGTGTGAAAGTGCGCGTCAAACCACCGGCTGAACCAGGTACGCGCGGCCGCTATCTGCGCTAGTCACGGCCGGCTTAGCGCACACACATAATAAACCTGTAGGTGAAAATATTCACAATATGTACACTTATTTAGTTGCAGTATTAGTTGAGATAATGCAACTCGTTAGTATTTGTCAGTTGTAGTCAGTGTGATGTCTTGTTAAGATACTGGAAATGGTGAAGGACCTCCGGAATTTGCCTGTTTGGAGTGAATATGTGGTTGTTGTAAATGGTCAATTCAGATTGTATTGTACAGGCTACTGATCTGGTTAGGGTCTTGCGTGGTCCTGTTGAGAGCAATTCACTTGGACACTTATAGCACTCGACTGACTGGACATTCCTATGTGTGAGGGTCTGTAATTTCGCTGGGCTGCTCCCCCTCCCCGCTGTGTACTCCTTGTGTATGTGTAGGCTACCTTTCACCTAAAGAGCGTCTCTACCTTAAAATACAGTATGGAATTAAATGTAGTATTTGCCTCTCACTCGCACTCCTATGTCCTGCAATTAGCTTCGTCATCTTCCACCCCGGCGATGTTGCCATTTCCCTATAATTGAAAGTGACAAATCTAAGAAACTGTTCGCGTGGTCTTATAGAGAATTCTCCACTCTTTATGATGGAGTAAAAATATAAAGCCATAAATAATTAACACATGGCCCAATTTTCACAATTACGATATTTTTGCGCGAATCTAAATTTTTGCAGATATAAAACTTATCACGCCATAGATAATGAACTAATGATCGCAACAGATCAAAAATTTATTTTTAGATTGCCTGATGTTGGTAGAAGATACTCTATTTCTCAGGGCAGTAATTATTTTCATAGTAAGAAAGTTATGATTTTTTTCTTAAATTTAACTTGAAAAATCTGAGATGGTATCACAGGAAAGTTACGTAGCGACAAACCTTTTTAGGTAGATTTCATTAGAAAGCTAACTATTGCAATGGGTACCATGTTTCGACCTCCGGAAAATTTCGACTTATCTTCGCGTTTCACATCCCCCAGACCCCAAAACCACCGTCAGTTCAAAAGTTTATATATAATTTATGTATATATACAGGGTGTAATTGATATAATTGAAGTCCGTTACACTGGTCATCGAACAGACAATTCTAAGCAAATATCGTCATGAAATTTAGTCGCATCTTAATTAGTGTAGGTGGAATTAAATCACAAAAATCGTCAGTCAATGTCTTGGAAAAGGGCTTAGACTACGTTCCCCTCAGCAGCACAGCTGACTTCTCCCCGTCGCCCTCCCCTCCAACGCTGAAGAATGTTGACAAGATTCTGAAGTTGAGTGACCTCCTCGTCGTATCTGCCAATGGCAATGAAATACACAAACCGAGCCTATGAACAGCTGATTCACACCTTCATGGGGAGTGGCTACATGACTAGTGATGGTGGATCTATTTAGGATTTAGCCATCCTCATGACCTATGAATAGAAAATGGAAATCCTATAGATTTGGTAAATTAATTTAAGGAACAGTATGTCTATCTTTGTGCGAAGACAGTGCAACGACTGTAATAAAAATATTATTAATATTATTATTATAGTAGGCTGCTACCACCAATAATAGTAATAATAGACTTTTAGACACACTAACATCTATTATGTGTTTTTTTTTTTTTGTATGTCGAGTTGCCAGACTTTTATTTACGCAGGATTCCTTGCATGTGCCATGATATCCATGGACATGTTCGTATTAGCACATTCATTTGCAACATGACTGAACGTAGATCGCACCTTCGGGAAGTTTAGCACTCTACCACCAGAGCTACACATGCTGACTCTTATTATTATTAGACTATTATTATTATTATTATTATTATTGATGTGTAACATCTTTCCGCTCGGTTGCTGGATAGTTTTGTGGGAGTGATTTTGAAAATTGGGGACGGAAGTGGATCGGAACGATCAAGCTGGCAGTGGTGGATCAAACGGAAGTATGCACTGCCCGCTCGATCGATCAAACGGAAGTGTACTAGCTGGCAGTGGTGGACAACGGAAGTATGCACTGTCCGCTCGACCGATCAAACGGAAGTGTACTAGCTGGCAATGGTGGATAACGGAAGTATGCACTGCCCGCTCGATCGATCGAATGGAAGTGTGCCCTAGCTGGCAGTGGTGGATCGCACGGAAGTATAAGACGCACTGCCAACTCGATCGATCGATCCAGCTGGCACTGGTAAGAGAAACAATCAGCGCGCGGTGTCGAAAATTGATACCATGACGCACTCTCGGTCATGTGGAATGTATATGACATACTGAACGGAAAACGCTCATGCGAACTCTGGTGTCAAGTGATTTAAACAAATGACATGGTACATGTGTCGCCTCCGTAGCGTAGCGGTCAGCATGGTTAGCTGCCGCCCCGGAGGTCCTGGGTTCGATTCCCGGCTCTGCCACGAAATTTGAAAAGTGGTATGAGGACTGGAACGGGGTCTACTCAGCCTCGGGTGGTCCAAATGAGTAGAGGGGGTTCGATTCCCACCTCAGCCATCCTCGAATTGGTTTTCCGTGGTTTCCCACTTCGTCTTCGGGCAAATGCCGGGATGGTACTGCCCCCGTAAATTGAATTATATTGAGACCACGATGGCTGTATTGGCAAATATGAGTTAAGTTATGAATGTCATAGTTATGACGTGGATATTCATGACGTAGGCACGGATGACGCAGATTTCATGCCAGTAGGCTGGTTGAGCTGAGATTCTTGGTGACGTCATGAGTTTGTTCGAGAAAGATCTTAGATTTACGACGCAGTCGCAGGAAACAGGGTATTGTGCTAAGGAAGAAGCTACGCTATTGGAGGAGAGACTCGAACCAATGAACGATAGTTTGGAAGGAAGACGGAGATTGCTGAAACTACGATATTTGATTACTTTTGGCATGCAGATTTGTGGAAAACTATTTTCAGTTATGGCATTGATTTGGAATTTTGAAGAAATTAATTTTGAGTTTTTGAAATTTGAAAATCCGTCAAGTATAGCCAAAGTTAAAACTTCTAGCAATGACGCAGCAACAGGCTATGGAAGGGATGGATACGCCCCTTAAGAAGTTGATAAAAGGTCGTGCACAGAAGAGAGGAGCTCTCAGATCTCATATGTCAGATCGCATATATATTTCTGGTGATATATAGTTATTTTCAAGTGATTCAGTGAAGTAAGTTGTCTTTAGCGTGAGGTTAAAGCCCGGCGCATCGAACGAACTCGGAGCAGTTCCATTTTACGCTGCTCGAAACTAGGTGAAGTTGAAACGCTCACATTAACGTTTCCACCAGTCAAGATATCAAGCGCTAACTTCAGCCTGCATTATAATTCTATTGGGCAGTATAACATTGAGGTGTGTACAAGATTTGAACAATTTCACAGCTATACTTCGAAAGATATTGGAACTTTAAGGCTGCCAACAAAAGTGATTTTCTCGCCACATGAGAAACACTTTTAAAATTCCACATTATACAACTACGGCTGACACGTGGAGTGCAACAGTGATATTGGAGAATACGTTTGGTATTACAACGATACATTCGACTATGGAACATTATAATCTTGCAGTGCTTTCAATGATTATAACAGTAGTTGAGATGGAAGGCTAAGGCTTTAATGCAATTGGGACATATATTGATTGGAGTAAAGTAACAGCATGGAACTTCGTTAATCGTCTTTCTACAAAAGCGAGCATGTAGTGAACATCCAACTACACTCATGCATCGTGAATCCATCGCTGAATTATACCAGATAACAGTGGAAATATTTTCATACTCCACAACTATGAATATTTCTGCGGAAATAACTACAATAAACTTCATGGCGAATTCCTGCAAGAACTTCAGGGAACTTTCAAGAGAGGCCAGGGTTGTCCCGGCGCACAAAGAAGAGTTTTGCCAGAAGGATGTTTTTCGTATCCACGGAGCAGTGCAATTTCGGAGGAGGAAGCAGTTCGATTCTCCGAGGACGCTGATTCCAGGTTCGAGGACGGAGCACATCTTTACGCTGGTGAAATGGAACCAACAGCAGTTTTCTTTGAAAACTTTCCTCTAGAACTTCAATCAACAGATAAGGTAGTCGTGAACGTTTCTTGTATTATTTGAGTCTTGTAGCGATATCTGAGCAACCATTTTCCCATATTTTCTGTCCTATATTTTGCCCCATTTTCTTGATTGATATTTCTGTACTCAGTACACTTCGATGATTTATGCCCTTTTCTTCGATTTGTTGAGACATTGCTATGTCATTGGCATACTTAATAATTTTGGATCAGTTGAGACTGATGAGTTAGATTCTTTCAGTAATTTGCATATTTTTGTAGTCACGATTTGACTGTAAAGTTAACGATTTGCTATGGCAGATTTGAATTCAGACAGCGTGTCATTTTATTAAAGTAATTCTTTTCAGTAAATTACTTTGACCAATTTTCTGTCATCCTCAAGAAAGAAGAATAATTAAATGATTTTAGAGCGTTAAAATCTATTACGATATCGACGATCTTTGAAATACTAGTCGTCTTATGAACATGATTGCAACATAGACATTTATCATTGCATTATAGACAACTTTATGAAATATGAACTTTTATTTCGATTTATTGAATACACTATAGTAATGAACATTTGATAGGAGTTTTTCTCAATTATAGATTGGAACAATAATGTTTGCATTCCACAATCTAATTGTATTCTATTCGACTATTTTGCAGTTTAGATGAACTTTGTTTGAAGATAGTATTTTTATACTGCGTTACTTTGAAGATGTTAATCTCAATTTTGATAGACCAGGGAGAAGTGTCTAATCGTATTTGCTATTAAATTTATTTGTGATTGGCAAAGTTTTACTTCATATCGATTCATGAATGAAACCCACGAAGGTTAAATAATAACAGTCATTATTACAATTGATGAATATAAGAATTTTTAAAGAGGAACAATGGATGTATAATCGTTAGTTCAGTGGACGTGTAAAAGTCGCTGTTGAGTAATGCCCTTGAATAATGAAGGAGGTTCCCACAATAATTAATGAAGTTGATGAATTAATAAGTGGAAGTTTTTGTGTGTAGTTTGGAAGATTTTTATGCCATATATATGAAGATATATGATGAATTTTGGGCCAATTGTTGTGCAATTTTGTGCGTTATAAGCGAAGTATTTTCCCGCTGATTGTATTGTTCTTGTTCTTTGAAAGATTATTCATATGAAGATACTGTTAAAATTAACAATAGTGTTAAATAATTTGAGATAAAGATTTTGAATGGAGGTTACAGTCACAAATATTAATAATTATTATTAAACCTTATTAAACCTGAATTTGACAGTTAAATATAACTAACCTTCATTGGTCGATTATATCATCACGATTTGAGTAATTATCAACCGGATAAACGTGTGGTTTAATGTATTTCTTGTATAAATAATATTAACAATATAATATTGTAAAATAATTTAGTAAATATCTTTGATAATAATTTGAAATGATAGTGATTAATACAGGCGTGTATAAAATTTTCAATTGTCATTTGACATTGTTATAAACAATTTTATTATTGTTATAAATAATTAATGAACTTTTGTTATTAACATTTAGAGTTTTGTTTTTATACTCTAAACAACGCTAATTAAGCAAGTGGTTTAAACAATTAATCATGATTTGGGATTGTTGGAGTAATCCACTGGTGTTTGAATGAAGCATGTAAGACATTTGCGTGATAATATTTCAGTTGAGATGTGAACATTTACGTATTTGAAAAGGAGAGCCAAGCTCTGAGGTAACACGCTTATGCTAGGGTTGAACGAACGGGAGTCCACTTTGACGATACAGGTGCATTGCAGCTGGCCCGGACAACTGTGTTACAGAGGCCAAGGACGTTCCATAATAGCCTTGTGGCTATAAATAAAATGTGAAGTGTATAAACACGCAAAACAATTGCTATATGTGTCTCGTCCCAAATCCCGTTTCCATTCCAAGTGCATTATTATTTTTACGTTATTTTGAGCTTGAGAAAGCTGAAACATTGTATGTAGAGTATACAGGTCCTACAGGAGGACATGGTTATATAGACGATGGCTTCTGATTGCCACGTTGATTTTTTTTTTTTTTTGTTAAAATCATTCTTTTTGTGAAATAAATTATTGTGCAGTTTAAAGTATCTCGTCTTCGTTCTGGTTCATTTTAAATATCATGGTGGAGGTTATTGTGTGGGCATACTTTAAGTGATCCAGTTGACAACCCAGTCCCCGAGATAAATTTAAGAGGTAAGTAAAGGTAAGTATGAACCCCCGTTTATTTTGGTGTGTTCCACAATAATTTTCTTGTTAACTATTGTGCTCTAATCTCGATAGTATCTGTCAGTGCCATTTTCATTGATGTAGCTGTGCCGGTGCGTTTGATTATTGGCAATCCGATTGAGGGGGCGGATATCTGACAGCCTACTATCCGGATATCGGGTACAGTACCTACTGTAAGGCCACGGCCGCCTCCTTTCCTCCTCCTAACCTAGCCATCCCTATCTTCCATCCCTTCCCCTCCCTCATGAGGCCCCTGCTCGCTTTGCAGGTGTGGCCGCCTGGGCGAAGTGCTGATCACACTTCCCCAGTTGTATCCATCCCGACCAGATGTTCCAAGCTCCAGGACTCTGCCCATAGAGGCGGTAGTGGTGAGTTCCCTCGCTGAGTCCGTGGGAACCACCAACCTAGAGGGTAAATTGACTAAATAATAAAAAAAAAGGTACATGTTCGAAGTCTTCGTATCAGTATTTAAATGGTAAAATGCATTAATATCAAACATTGTAAGTAGTCGGCATTGCATTGGCATAAGGCATTTTTAACTCAATGTCACTCAGGAACATTATCGAAACAATCAAAATATAAATGAAACGTAATTCCGGAATGCAGTATTATTGAAACGTGGAAATAAGACACCATCTTGTGCACAATATTTGCATAGTCGAAATAGCCGTGGGTTTATTGCGTATGACTGTGAATCTAGAGATCTTGGGTTCGAATCCTGGGCGGGGTAGATATTTTTGCTACCAGATTATTATTTTAAACGATATTTATCATATCAATATGACTCCTTTTAACAGAATCCATATGAAATTACGTGTTGGTCTGTGAATGAAGAGGACCTGTTTATAAGGAATTTAAGGTTATGAGCGGTGTCGCGTCTATTAATCTAGTTGATTCATATCGTATTCTTTATTTAGGCTAGTGCTGGTGGAAGCTACAAATCATCTAATAAAATGAGTCCCGTATTATAAACTACAATATCTGTAAAACACTCCCTTTTACAATATATTATTTGTGCCAATAATTAATACTATAAAATACCGGTGTATCAACAATTTCACGTGAGGTTTCTTCTATGTCAGATGTTACACATCATATGCGACTACTGTAAGGCTCGTATTTGTTCTTGTTTATCATCATCCACATGTGGTGCTAGTGTTGAGACAGCTTACCCTTACTGGCCGATATGCAAGTCGGGTCGTGATGGCGCAGCGGTCCAGCTGTTGGCCTCTCACCACAGCGGACCGTGTTTGATTCCCGGTCAATGCATGTGAGATTTTCGAAGTCAAATGCCATGTCCTGTGCTTCGGATTCCACATAAAAAGTTGCTCATGATTACATTACGGTCATGTAAAACCACAAACTTCCTTGCTTCTCACCATCGCCAGTCACAAGATGATTTCCCTTGGCATCCCACGTGGCCAAAGTTGGGATGTCCCTTCATAAGACCACGACTGCTTTCTTTCCTACACCCGCGGTGTAGGCATGCACATTAAATCATGCACAACGATCGCAGCAAGTCCGGTGATTGGAGGTCCAAACTCAGCACCGACAGTGGCTATCCTGAGTTTGGATGATTTCCCCGGATTCTTCCACGCGCTTTCCAAGCACATGCCGGGATAGAATGGTACTTGGAGTCCCAGGGCACCAAACTCATTTACGACCCTAATAACTACAGGTACACATACTACTACTGTCACCACAAAAACACAGTTTATCGGACAAATCTAACACTCACCCAACTACACGGGGCTGATAAACAAATGACCCAAGCCCCTAAAATGAATTAACAACAACCATCACAAGAAGCTTGCAAGTGTCTTCCATCATCATTGTTACCAAAAACATTTATTTACTAAACGTCCTAAACAATTGGAACCCTACTTAAAAATAAATAGCATTCAGTAAAGATATAATCTCTTGTAATTAGTTTAGTAGTCTAATAATAATAATAATAATAATAATAATAATAATAATAATAACATGTTGTTAGACACACTATTTTTTTTTCGGGGATGTCGAGATTCCGGAATGTTGAGGTCACAGAATTTCATGTAGGCTACGTGCCATTACATCCATCGGCATAAGGCTGTCGTATTTGTTCACCTTCATTTATTACATGACTGAACCTTGATCGAACCCTCGAGAAGGATAGCAGTCTACTACCCGAGATACACAGCCTCGCTATCATTTAATTATTATTATTGTTTTATTCAGTACATATAACACATTGCTGGTACATCACAACATAACTATTCGGGCTTCAGGGAACCAAAGTATAGTTATTGAAACAGCCATTTCTAAGCTGGAAAGTCAAAATTGCTACCCGTGAGCTTCCAGGCGATTCGGGTTGTCGATAGAACTACTGCCTTCTGCATTAGTTTGTGCAGTTGAGTATCAAGATCTAGTTCTTTAAGGCCTTGGAGCAAGGTACTTGCGTTCACGCCCGTACTTGAGACAATGATAGGTTTGGTCTTTACCTGTTCTACATGTCATTGCCTTTTGATAGGGCCGACCTACTCACTATATTTGCTTTATTGTTATTATTATTCTTATTATGTACATGTGGTACCGTTCTAGTATGAAATCTTGGAAGTAGTTTTCCATGGTTTCGCACTTCTACCCCAGGCAAATACCGGAATGGTTCCTAACTTAGGGCCAAGGCCGCCTTCCTCCCAATCCTCAACTGAATTACAAATACCCACATTACTACAGAAACCACAAAAACACAGGTTATCAGACAAATTCCACCCACGATCTCCAAAACCGCAAAGCCTCTCAAACAAAAAACATCAAGTATTTTACTTCTGTCTTAAATGCTAGTTCTGAACACAATACGGGATATCGGAATTTCGTTCTACTGTATTTCATTAACGTGCCGGGCGTCAATGACACACCGGAGCTGATGAACGAGATTATTTTATACTTACACTTACAAAGTAGGCTACACAATACTACCGGTCCTATCGCCCCGAGCTATTGCGTGCAATTTCAACAACATCAACAAAAACAACAGCATCAATACAAATTTTCTTACGAGACGGGTATCGCTTCCTCATTACAGCTGATACCACCCCTTAACCGGTAAGGTCAATGCTCCGATTACGTAACAACTTCCCCTCCGCGCGTCGCTCCACCCAACACCTTCTATAGTACAAGCCTGCTCGCTCCATGGGTGACGTCACACAGTGTGGTCCGGTAGGTTTGAGCAGACGAAATGCTTCGTATTATGCGCTGTTCTCAGTGCGATAAATTTTATATTCCACTGCTGGACTCAGCATAGCAACGCTAAATTATATTCTTCCACTTGGCCGAGAAGCATACGAAACGATACTTCATGGTGTGTGTGGAGTGTTATGTTTTGACAGAAAATGGCAGAACAGAGACTACATACATTCGTAAAGAGAAAGTCACTACAGAAAATATGGTACTGTTGATTTAACTAGGAATCATGATCGGATCCTATTTTAGAAGTGTCCGCCTCGTTGCGTAGTGGCTAGCACTCTAGGCTATCACCGCAGAGTCCCGGGTTCGATTACAGGCTCTGCCAAGAAAATTATATCTGGACTGAGGTCTGGAACGGTGTACACGCAGCCTCGTTTTAAGGGGCGGAACTTCGAGGTCATCTGCCCCAAACTGAGAAGAGGTGGATTCAATTTACACCAAGGTCATCTTGGAAGTGGTTTTCCGTGGTTTCCCACTACTACTCCAGGCAAGTGCCGGGATAGTTCTTAACTGAAGGCCACGGCCGCCACCTTCCCAAACCTCATCTGAATTACAAATTCACACACTAATACAGCCATCACAGTGGCACAGGTTATCAGACAAATTCCACACACACACACCCAAGTATATGGGATTATATGTTGCAAAGCCCCTCAATTAATCAACAACACATTTTAGCACTACTACCATCAAATACACTTGCAACTTGCGCACGAGCAGATAGCGACTAAATCTACTCTGCATAGTTTTAGCCACTTTTACCGTACAATATTTAAGGTTATTTTTTAAAATTGCAATTTACATGTTTTTTATTGTTATTTGATTGCTGTAATAATATTGTCACCACCATGATCATTAATAGCACGAGTAGCATGTATGATTAATACAGGTAGCCTACTCTTTACGATGATTGTGTTCTGGTAAATATACAGTACAGCGAGGAAAGGAAACAAGGAGGGAATTATATTAAACAAAGTGTATAAAATGTTATGGACCACCTCATGGCACAGTGACTAGCATTGTTGGCTGTCACCCCGGAGGTCGTGTACGATTCCTGGCTGTCAAGAATTTTGAAGTCTTGGTCTGGTGTCCCAGCACCGTGATGGTAAATCGGAACCTACCGGATGCTGTGGCGTGGCAGGAGGAGGAGTGGGCAAGGACATAGCCACCCTACCAAACATAAACAGCGACTCAGGATGGCTGGTTACTGATCTCTTGACACAGCCAGGGACTCTAATCGGGTTGCCTACATAACTCGTGGATACGGCACTCTATGATTGAAATTTATGAGAACATGGCTAAAATATCACTTCAAAAAGTACTGATACTGTAATTAAGGCAGTTCATTATTTCACAATTTGACAGGTATCACTAGATATTTGTAAAGTTCGGGAAGACATAATGGGTAATTTAAATTTACAAAATTTTATTCAACTTTAGATCTAGGCTATGATGTTTCCATTATAACCCCAATTTCTGTTGTTACAGTTAAACAATAAACTGAAGGCTACATTCATTACAGAATCATATTTTAGAAACTATTTACATCAAGTGAAAGATGAACAAGAAAAATGGATAACATTAATCGTTAGTAATACATGATTTGAGAACTGCCTACATTTCCTGAAGAGAATGAAAATATAATCATAATATGAAATATGTCTACCACAACAGGCTAGCAATGTTACAATGCCTGAATTACATCAAGGTAGAAAAGTGAATTAGTGCAATAAAATTTATGAGGTAAGATCTCATTCTATGAGATGACATACAACGTTCCAGTTCTCTTTGCATAAGATGTCACATAAAAAAATGTTTTATGCGCTTACCAAAAGATGAGAAAGGCACTTGCTATACACCTATAAGTTACATGAAGTATAGTAATTGCACTGTCCACAAATAAATCAAATGAATCCCACTGAAATTTACGACTACATAACAGTTAATGTTCTCTTAACGTATGAAAGTCACATCTTTTAAGTCCTCAGGCAGCAGGAGGACAGTTCTATCTGTGATAAATGTCAATAGTCAACCTTCTTTATCCTTTTATTTCTATCACTGATTTCTTACTCCAATCATATGGGGGAGGATGCTGGTCTCTCCTGGATGCTGACCCTGACCAGTACATCCAATTCAAGTGCAATAACTCCTACGGCAGATGGCAATCTGCAACATAATGTAGATTTTACATGATGCTAAGAACTCAGGAACTCACCGCTGTTTAGTATGGTCAGGAAAATGGCAAAACAAGATAATTTGAGCTAGCCTGTACCATTTTACCCAATAACTTACGATTAAACAGTGTTGCATGCCTTGCCTCTCTTGATGTTATTGATTTCAACACCTAATGCCCTCGTCTTTTAAACACAGTGACATGAAACAAAGTAAACTGCTTGCATTTATTTTCCAGGCAAAACAGTTAAACAAGGAGTGCGCAAAATAGATACCGTACGGTAGGCCTATACATATAATATTTAAAAAAAATGCCTGTTTATAATTGGATTTATAACAAAGTGGAGAAACATGACTGACTGATGATTCCACGTATGCTCTGTGGAATGCTAAAATTTAGCACAAGTTCGCCAAAACACCAAGGACCTATGAATGCCAGTGTACCAATGAATATTATCGACAAGCATTTTATGCTTACGTGGTTGATATTTTCACTGTGTATCATCTGCATGCAACCTTCAGTGTGGCTTTTCAATTTGTCACAAATTCTACAGTTCGTGTCAAAAGATGAATCCACCACCCAAATAGGCCTACTGTTAAAGCCACTGGACACTGACACACCCATCCAGAAATGTAAACCCTACCGATAACACAGGTCGTCCTGCAGGCAACATTATAAGTGAAGTCGTGATACTCTTGCTACAAAAATTGCTGTATCGTGTGGAAATATATAAACACTAACAATATTTTTAGAACTCTTAATTTGCAAATTTCCTTTGCCTGTGACTATTCCCACTGTGTGTGACAAAAAACAGGGGAGCATATATGGCTAACGCGGTCCTACCTAGTAATTATATTAATAGTGAATGAGACAAGAACATGCCTCTATGAAACTCACAACTTCGTTAATATGTGATTTTCATACCTTATATTCATAATCTAGGGGACAATACCAATTGAAATTGCTGTCCATTATAACTAGTGCACTGCAAATTTATGCTTTTGTTTCTTGCCCATTGAACGATGGCAGCCATGTTCGAGTGCATGAGGTCTCTTCAACTGTTACCTAGGTGCATACATTGACGTCACGTTCGTGTTGCCAACATGTAAGATAGGCCTACAAAATACACCTGTCATGAGGTCGGTCATATGAGTGACTAATTCCACTGTGCGTGACAAAAACCAGGGGAGCATATATGGCTAACGCGGTCCTACCTAGTAATTATTATATTAATAGTGAATGAGACGAGAACATGCCTCTTTTGAAACTCACAACTTCGTTAATAAGGATACTACAAGATTTTCATACCTTATATTCATAATCTAGGGGACAATACCAATTGAAATTGCTGTCCATTATCACTAGTGCACTGGAAATTTGTGCTTTTTTTTCTTGCCCATTGAACGATGGCAGCCATGTTCGAGTGCATGAGGTCTCTTCAACTGTTACCGTACCTAGGTACATACATTGATGTCATGTTCGTGTTGCCAACATGTAAAATAGTGCCTACAAAATACACCTGTCATGAGGTCGGTCATATGAGTGACTAATTCCACTGTGAGTGACAAAAACCAGGGGTGCACATATGGCGAACGTGACCCGCACTACCTAGTAATTATTGGAACCATATGCATGGGGTTAGCAATACTGTACTTGTGCATAATTCACGCGGATAATGGCCGACACAGCTGTAATTTTACTATAGGCCTATAAGTTGTGATCTAAAAAGAGAAAGGTGGGTGGGTTATAGACTGCGGAGGATAATAGCCAAAATACCTACCTTCTGTAATGATACAATTTGAATCTGGAAATGTTGTATGGTAGTTGACTCCTTCGCTATCTATAACCCACCCACCGCACCTCTTTTTAGATCACGACTTATATAGTAAAATTCCAGCTCTGTCGGCCATTATAGCCTACGCGTGAATTATGGACAAATACAGTATTAGAATGCGTATATATTGACCATTTTATTGTAATAATAGTTAACCATATTGGCTAGTGGTATATTTATTTATTTATTTATTTAATGAACCTCAGCGTTGTCAATACTAACATGTAATATTTATTTAACGATGTAAGCTACATGTTTTGGCATTTCATTGATACCGGTAAGTTACTGTACCTTCTTCAGCATCAGCGAAAATGGATTATGAACTAGGTTACCAAGTGTTAAGAGAAAGGGATATCCTTATAATTTAGTTAAAAGTTCCTTATTGGTTCCTCTTTTGGGTATTAGCAAATTCTTCAAGACTGGATCAGCAATATACCGGTACCATAGTATTTGAGTGTAAAATACTTAGAAGTTGTTGCATTTAGACTGTGTCATTGGAGTTGCAATGAACTGTAGTGAAATTGTTAACATCGATAGAGGGATTGAGATTTCTACGTTCGATATCTGCCATTGCCAAACCATTATTTAATAGGTAGCGCTTTAGCCATAGGCCTATATGCTCCCCTGGATTTTGTCACACAGAGTGAGAATAGTCACGCATCCGTATTAAACAAGTTGTGAGGTTCAAAGAAAGATTCTCTTCTCAAGCAGTTTTAATGAACAGAATTTTCTCTTGCAATAACATTCCAAATAATAGGCCTAGGCCTAATACAGATGAAGTTCCACCTGTTCACTGAGAAACATATGTTGTTAGGCCTAGATTATGAATATTTGCTGCCTAGGTAACCGTATAGGAGGTCTAGATAACAAACTCTTATTGGCATGGTAACTTAACTAACAGTATGAAATTTAACTGGTACTGTTCCAAGATGGCGTCACAGTGAAAGTGTAGTGAAATAGCAGCTAGTGTAAATATTTGATAAAAGTGGTAAAATATTATAACAGAGGCTTAAAATCTATAAAGTTACTTTCCTTAGATCAAGTGGAATACGGAATATTGATAGTATTTAGAAATTCTTGTTGATAATTTAATAAACTTAAACTAAGTTGTGGGAACGTGTATCCAAAGATTCGGTGACTTCTTCAATCACTGTTTGAACCAAGTAGAGCAGTGGTGCTTTTACGAGACTTCACCCGATTGGAAGATATACGTATTTCACATTCTTATTTATTGGTAGGTAATTAGATTAATTCTATTAGGTAGTAATAATTAAATTAAATTTAGTGTAATTTGGTGTAAACATCTAGGCTAACTTAGATCTCTAGTATGACGACAGTAAACAGTGTTAGTGTCTCGTCAGGTTGTGTAACCGTAACGGATTTATGCTCGTCGTGCAAAATAAAAGTAAAAAATGCAAATAAAATCATCACAAGATCTCAGGTAAAATTGAATGAGGAGAAAAGTGAAACCGATTGTCGTAATGTAGGACTACCGCTACCGTCATGCGAATGTCATAACCTGAGAAACGAACTGTCCTCAAAAGACGAAATTATAAAGCTGCTAAAGGAAGATATTGCTAAGTTAATGGAAGAGTTGAATAAATTAAAAGGAAACAGAGAGGAAAGCAAGGAAACTTGGTCGACAGTGATTGCTGGTAAGGTAAGATTGAATAAGCCTAGGCCTATAAATGGAGTACATGTAACTGAAATTCCCGTCTCAAATTCATTTGGAGTGCTTGTCGAAGAAAATGACGACTTTCCTCAAGAAGAAAAGAAGAAAGTGATAAAGAGAAAATCCAGGAAGATGCGGATATTTGCGGATAGCCACGGGCGTATTGGAGAGAAGCCGAGAAATGGAGGTCACTTCGACAGTGAAGCCAGGAGCTCAAATTGTAGAAGTCACGAACGGGATGATAGGAGAGTGTGCGTCCCTTACTGCAAAGGACTACGCAGTGATCATCGCTGGAGCAAACGACGTCTATACAAATGAGAGTAAAAAGGTAATCACAGATTTGAAGGGTACATTGCCATCCATGCAAAAAACAAATGTCATTATTGTAAACATTCCGCAGAGATACGATTTAATTACCAAATCATGTGTAAATGTAGAAATAGAGGCTACAAATGGAAAAATTCATAAAATTTGTAGGAGTTTTCCAAATGTCCAAATTGTAGATGTAAGTAAATTATACAGGAAGTTCCACACTCGGCATGGCCTACACTTAAATAGATTAGGAAAAGAGTATCTTAGTGATGAAATCTGCAAAATTGTAAATTCAAATGGTAAGAATAATTCAACAGTTAATATCATTAGAGTGGAAGCAGGGAAACTGGTAGAAGAAGCCAAACGTGAGGTTTGGCATTCACATCTTTTGAAGTCAAATTTAACGGAGTGCAACAATGGTATTTCGGATTTGTCTAGCAACAATAATAATAACAATTATGATAATAATAATGTAAATAAATCACCAACACAAGCTTGCAAAAGTAACAAATTTAAAATTTACCACCAGAATGTCCAGTCTCTTTATAATAAAATTGATTACATAAATCTAATGCTTAAAAATGAACTTAAAGACATCTCAGCACTATGTATTTCAGAACATTGGCTGAAAGAGGAACAACTTGAATTAATTCAATTCCCAGGGTTTATACAAGCTAGTAAATACTCTAGATCTAATATTAGCCATGGTGGTACTTGCATCTTCTTAAGAAATAATTTAGATCATGAACAGATAACAGCTTATGATTATCTAATTATGGAACAGGATTTTGAATTCTCTGCCGTAAAAATTCAGCAGTTTAAGTTAATAATTGTATGCGTATACCGTTCTCCGTCAGGAAAGTTTCCTCTATTTATAGATAAATTAGAATTGTTACTCAATACCATGAGCAAAGTAAATTTCGATATAATAATTTGTGGGGATGTAAATGTGGATTTCTTAAAACTTGATAGAAATTGTGAATTATTAACACAGTTACTAATTTCCTATGGACTGAAACCTACAGTAAATACACCAACAAGAATAACAAAATTTAGTAAAACCACTCCTGATCAAATTTTTATAAATACAGATAAATATCACCATTCAATAGAAGTCTATTGTCCGGGTTTTAGTGACCACCATGGACAAATACTGAGTTTTGAAGTATCTGAAGTAATCAATAATAATGATAATGGAGTAAAATCAAAGAGCAGGTCATTCACTGAATCAAATGTTACATATTTCAATGACTTATTAAATAAGGAAACATGGTCAGAAATTTATGAACTAGAAAATGTAAATGATAAATTTAATGCATTTAACAGTACCCTAAAACACTATTTTGAAATAGCATTCCCCTTTAAACGAAGAACTGTTCAAAATAACAAAACTAGCAATTGGATAACAACAGGGATTATAAATTCATGTCAAAGAAAGAAATTTCTACACAAATTATATAAACAATACCACACAACACCTGAATTCAATTTATACTACAAAAAATACACTAGCATATTAAATAAGGTAATAAGACTAGCAAAGAAAATGCATAATGATAATTTTATTTCCCAATCATCTAATAAAAACAGGGCTATGTGGTCCGTGATAAAGAAAGAAACTGGAAAATCTGCTAAAATACAAAGGAACATTACACTGACCAGAAATAATAAAGTGATTAATAATCCAGAGGAAATAGCAAACACTTTTAATGACTATTTTCTGGAAATTCCACAAAAATTAATAAATAAATCATAGGTAAATACACTAAATTCTAATAATAAAATAAATATATGCAGTGATTCTTTATTTATAAATCATGTCACAAGTGAAGAGGTAAGAATAGTTATAAAAGAGCTAAAAAATAAATTCTGTGCTGGCATTGATGGCATCCCTGATGCAATTTTAAAGAAATGTGCAGAAAATATAATAAATCCACTTACGCACTTAATAAACAGTTCAATTCTCTCAGGAACTTACCCGGATATTTTGAAGTTATCAAAAGTAATTCCAGTGCACAAAAACGGTTCAAAGGATGAATTAGATAACTATCGTCCTATTACCTTACCAACTGGTATTGCAAAAATTGTGGAAAAAATGATGTATAAGAGACTGATAAGTTTCATAGAAAAAAATAAAATATTATCAAACTCACAACATGGATTTAGAACGGAAAAATCTACACAGACAGCAATTTACGAATGTAGTAATAGTATACTGAAATTAATTGACAATAAGGAACATGTAACTGGCCTATTCTTGGATTTATCGAAAGCATTTGATGTTGTTGACCATAAAATCCTCCTTACCAAACTAAATCAATATGGTGTTAGAGGTGTAGCTAATAAATGGATAGAGTCTTACTTAACAAGGCGTAAACAAATAGTAAGCTTGAGACACAAGGATGATGGAACCAAATTACTTAATGAAACATTCTCCAATGTGGGAATTATTACATTTGGAGTACCCCAGGGATCGGTTTTGGGCCCACTACTCTTTCTTCTATATATCAATGATATAACACAGAACGTTCATTCACATAAGGAAATTTTGTTTGCGGACGATACAACACTCGTAATAAAAGGTGAAACTAAACAGGTCATACAGCAGTCTGCTGACTCCGTTACAGGAGAGTTAACCAAATGGTCACAAGATAATCGCCTCATAATAAACTATAAAAAGACAGTATATCTAAATTTCCACACTATACAGAATAGGAATCCTGCGATGCCCAATATAACATTAAATGGTCATCAAATAGAAAATAAATCAGAAACAAAGTTTTTAGGACTATGGATACAACAAGACTTGAAATGGAATAAACATATACAATATCTGAATACTAAACTGAACTCGATGTGCTTTGAGTTACGTATTTTGAAAACCTGCACTAGCATGCACACATTAAGAAATACTTATTTTGCTTATTTCCATTCATACTTAAGATATGGGATCATATTTTGGGGTATGTCGCCAGATGTACTAAGCACGTTTAGGATACAAAAGAGGGCGATTAGAATTATGGCAAATGTAAACTCTAGAGAATCATGTAGACCTCTGTTTAAAGATTTAAACATTCTCCCACTGCCCTGCATATATATCTTTGAAAGTATTATGTTTTTTAAAAAGAATTTAATGAATAAAGATGTTTTTCTTAAAACAAACAATGATGTTCATAGGCATAACACAAGACAAAATCAAAACATTCATATTTCACACACACACACAAGCATATATCAAAAAGGAACTTTTCACATTGGAGTTAAATTATACAATAAACTACCCCAGTATATAAAACTGGCCCCAAAAATAAAAACCTTTGATAGAATGTTGAAAGCTTATCTGCAGTGCCATTGTTTTTACTCAGTAGTTGAATATTTTAGCATATAGGAGTGATGGAATCTATAACTATATTTTACTTTTTTAATTTAATTTTAATACCTAGCTGTATGTTGTTGTATTTATAGAATTAAGTTTTCATATTATGATAATAGAGTGAGGTGTAAATAGTTGTGCAATAAGATTGTATCTATTAAGATTTGCTATTATAATAAGTTATAAATAGTTATAATCTTAGTAATATATACCTGTTAGTTCTTTTATTTTATGCATGTAAATTCTGACGTGTCCTATATCAAAAATGTATTGAATGCATGTATTTGATCAAATGGAATTAATAAAAATCTATCTAATCTATCTATAACCACGCTGATCACAGATAACCCCACCCTAAATCATGTCCATGCTAAAAGGTGAAGGCTTATATGTTTTATTAACTTATACTAACTAGCCTATGGACTACTGTAAAGTAGTATAAACTTACACGAGGATTCATATTCAATATACAGTATGAATCCCTGCTTGCTGCAATGACACGTTCTTTGGGCATATGGTACCCTAGTAAAATATGATGGGCATCTAGGAAAGGTTCCTTAGCAGGTTGATGTATTTTAAGGGGAAACAGTGAACTTTTTACCATTTTCATTGAATGAACTTGTTTCCAAGAGCACATCCATTTCCATTGCTTTGAAATGTCCAGGGCACACCTGAAAAGAAAAGCAAGTATAGTATAACCTGTACATGTACTTCTACACTTAAGTTGGCTTCTTCCAATGTAGCCTATATTCATGATATTTCAGTATAGGCCTAATATTCGAGGCACTAGTTTTCTTATTTATTTCTAAGCTACACAATTAGTGAGATAAAAAGCCTAACCTAGGCCTTAATGAGTCCTGAACCATCCTAAATAGGGAAGTATATAGTACAGTTTTAGAAATGTAGGTTAGGTCTAGTGATATTGACATCTAGAATTCGGGAATAAAACCCAATGATGCAGTTGGAAATTACATTCAATTTAAAAAAAAAGGAACAGATATTTATACCGAAACATAAGACCACTGATAACATAAAATGTATTTACTTACCAATAGCCTAGTGTTCTGAGCTGGCATAAAATCTTCTTGGAATGATGTGAAGTCAATTTTACTTTAAAATCTTCTTTCACATAACAATTTAAACACATGGACCTTAGATCCAATATCATAGTTTCCACTGCAACCAGTCACAGAGCAGCGCAGAGACATTTTTCGATTTTTAAACACACAACAAATTCACAGCACTTAACAACTCAAAACAAACATCCAACATGTCTGCCTTGCCTCGAATCATCGGACCACACTCTCAGCCGTGAGGTCTGGTGACGTCACAGCACTCTGGCCTTACTTCAGAGGGTGTTGCTCCACCTCGCCCCGCCTCGTATCCCCCAGACTGCTTTTCCAACATCTGCTTGAAGAGTTTTTGGAAAACCTAAAAACATTGACTTTTTAATGATTAATATTCAATTTGAAGGTAGGTGACAAATTTTGTACGTAGGAAGCTTAGAATAGTCTCTTCTATCACCAGTGTAACGGACTTCCATTATATCAATTACACCATGTATATATGTATATATACAGTATAAGAGGCAAATGGTGATTCATTTCGTGCACCATTCTGTATAGTGTATACGTTTCTCACATCCTTTGGCGCTTCCTGTCAGCCTGGCAGCCTAGTAATAACTTAACGATACTGTATGACTGTAGGTACGAGGGCTGTTTTTAAGTAAGGGCCGTATTTTTAAATTAACCGAACATTTTATTTTGAAACCACATTTATTTGTAGGTTTTACATACCTTCTTCCATTTTCTACATAGTTGCCTTGTTTATTTAGGCACTTGTCATACCTTAAAACTAAGTTCTGAAATCCCTCTGTATAAAAGTCTGCGCCTGCTCTGACAACCAAGAATTCACGGCTGTTTTCACTTCTTCATCGTCGGCGAAGCGCTTCCCACCAAGATGACGTTTCAGCTGCGAAAAGAGATGGAAATCTGTGATCACAGATGGTCGACCTGAGCGTTCATCGTCATGAACATTTTTACGGCCATTTTTGAACTCGCGTACCCATTTTCGCAATTTACCTTCCGTCATTGCATTATCACCGTACACCTCACAAAGGTGACGATGAATGTCTGCAGCCGACATGTTCCTTGCACTCAAAAAGCCTATCACAGATTATACCTCAGACGCGGCGGGTGAATCAATAATCTTGAAAATTGTAAAGATGCACAGTTCAACGTACAGGTTAGCTACACAGGTGAAACTGACGCCTGCTTGTTCGCAAAGGATGCCGGGAGGTAGCACACACGCTTGTTGCGGCGTGCACACTAACTACGGGCTTAAAAAACGGCCCTTACTTAAAAAACAGCCTTCGTATGTATTTATACAGGGTCATCGAAAAAGGTGGCCTTGATTTTGATTTGTAGACGATATTCAAAGGGAAGCGGGAATAATGTTACCTTCCAGCAGGATGGAACACCGCCTCACTACAGTCTTATTGTACGTGAAGCTCTCAACAGAATCTTCCCTGCTCAGTGGATTGGGAGAGCTGGTCCTCTTGCGTGGCCGCCAAAGAGCCCTGACTTAACTCTTTTAGATTTTTCTTTTGGGGCTACATAGAAATAATTGTTCACGCTCAAAATATCCAGTGCCTGCAACACCTAAAGGAACGAATCACCGATGCGATAGGAACTGTGTCTCCTGACATGATTCGGCGGACCTGGGCGGAGGTGGACTATCGCTTGGATGTGTGTCGTGCCATAGGCGGAGCTTACATCGAAACCTACTAAATAGGTAAACAAAACTTTATGATTTTCTCTATCTTTTGGTGTAAAAATATACAGCCTGAGCTATTACAAATCAAAATTAAGGCCACCTTTTGTGACGACACTGTATATGTGTGTATGTATGGATGAAGATTCACCCGGAAATAAAGAATGATTATCGGCTACATATAACGACTTTCAGTTTGAACGAATAGCGTGCCCGAACAACTCAGACTATTAGTCTATCAGTCACGATAAGGGTGTATAAAAGTCACATCAGAATATTAAGAGGAGAGAGAGTATAGTTTGTGAATAGTTCATTGAATAATGTTGGCGTGGACTCGATATCCAATGGGGTTTACCTTGTAACCAGGTTAATAATAAATGTGTAATGGTCTACACATTTCACAAACATGAACATTGGAATGTGATTGGTTTTGTAGTTACACAATGCAGGAATTAGTAAAACTTGCGTTAGCATATCATCGCTGTTAGCTGGAAAGTGATTCGAAATTCAACACACATATTACCATGCAACAGATTAATTCAGTGTAATTTGAAGATTAGCTCTTCGCACGAGTCAGTGATCAAAACTTGGATAGCTGTGTTTCTAATAGTATTGTTTGTGAAGGGAAAATGATATCAAACTAACTTTCTCGTTACTATGCTTTCCTCTTGAAATTGAAAATTAGAGTAATAACAATAATAATATTTTTTAAAACTTTTTTTATTATTTTTAGGGGAAGAAATGCATTTACGCACAGAGTGTCGGGCTCCTGCTCCTGAGTAGCAGACTACCGACTAAAACTCTCCCGTTACTTCTGAACACTAGCCTGGAACCGTTTATCACATTACTTCAGACCAGAGTCAATTTATATTTGCCCGTAGGGCACTCTTCCGTAATGAATCATCTTCAGTGGCGATCCAGATCCGTCTTCTTTGTTCGGAGGATATCTTCAACAAAACTTGCTACAAGTTTCCAATGTTCTTCATTTTGTAGCATTACCACAACAATATTGTCGGGAGATATCTCTACATCAATTCGATCTTGAAGAGACTGCCTACTTTGGACCCACCGTCCACAAGAGAAGAAGGTGTGATTAACATTATATACCTCATTAACACAGTAGATACAATCTGGTGAATCCACTTTCCCCATCTTCTTAAGATAAGAACAGAAGTACCCATGGCCAGTCAAGAACTGAGTGAGATAATAACCAACCTCTCCATGTTTCCTCTCTGTCCAAACCTGCACCTGAGGTATCATTCTCCTAGTCCACTGGCTTCGGTGTCCTTGCTCCCATTTGATCTGTCAATTGTGAAAGGTTTGTGCTCTTGCTGTTCGTCTTGCATTTTGTAAACCTACTTCCGATTTCCTCCAGTAAATGTACTTGCGTTCTTTCGCTAGAAAAAAAAAATGGAATTATCCCAGCAATAACAAGAACTGCTTCTTCAGAGACCTTGCGATAAGCAGATGCCACGCGTAAAGCACCCCGCCGCTGCACTTGTGCTAGTGACTTCCTATAAATTTCCTTATCAAGGGCATCTGCCCATATTTCCGCTCCATACAGCAGAACTGAATGGATGACTGTCATCAGTAATCTCCTCTTACTAGATTTTGGCCCACCAACATTGGCCATTAGCCAACTGAGAGACGTTACTCCTCTTGCCGCCTTATCTGCAGTCCGTCTAATTTGTTCTCCAAAATTCAGTTTATTGTCGATCATGAGGCCCAGATATTTTGTGCTGGCCGCGTCACTACTTGTATGTCTCCTACCTGTATTGGGAGTATTGTCTGAATTCTCTTCTTTGTTAGGACTACAATTTCTGTCTTACTAAGTGCTAGAGACAGACCATGTCCCTCCATCCAAATATTGATTGTACGCATTACCATATTGAGTCGCAACTGTGCCTGCTCGACACTTCTTCCTGCTACAAGAGCAGCAACATCATCTGCATAACCTAATAGGATAGTAGGCTATTATGTGATATTCCATAAATCTGGTCCTAAAATCGAACCCTGTGCTGCTCCGGCTGAGACCCGTACCCTGCGATGTCCTTCTGTCGTGTTATAAAGCAACGAACGATCTTTCAAGTAGGAATGTATCATCCGTAAGAGATAATTTGAGATATGAAATGTATTCTCCAACGCATTCAGCATGTCACTCCACTTGACAGAGTTGAATGCATTTCTTACGTCAAGAGTAACAAAGAGAACCACACGACGGGAGTGGTGATTGTAATTCTCCGCCCGCTGAACAGCTGCAACAATTTCTTGTATCGCATCCAGGGTCGATCTTCCTGTTCGAAATCCATATTGTCTTGGTGATAAGTCGCCCGCTGGCATGATCGCTTCGCGCAACCTGACCCTCAGAAGCTTCTCAAAGAGCTTCCCTGTTGTATCGAGCATACACAGAGGGCGGTATGATGATGGTAAATCCGGGTCTCCCTTTCCCTTATTAATGAGCGCCAGACGACAGACCTTCCAGCAGATGCTGAACACTCCTGCTTTTAGACACTCGTTGAACATTCGTAATATTAATTGTGGATGTAACTCGATTATTAATTTGAGAATCTTATTTGAGATGCCGTCAGGACCAGGGGATTTTTTGCTTCGCAGAGACTGAGTAGCCCTACTCAACTCATCCTCAATAAAAAGAGGAATTTCGATATCTACATCGAAATTATGCTCAGGGATTGTTGGATGTGTTGGGAAAAGAGTTTGGACAATAATGGCCATACTGTTTGCATCCATGACGCACGGTGTTCTTTGTGACCCAAGCTTCTTTCTGACAATTTTATAACCCAATTCCCATGGATCAGTGTCAATATCCTCACATAGCTTCCTCCAGCTCTCAGCTTTGCTTTGATTTATGGTTTTCCGAAGTAGCTTCTTTGCATCTCTATGTTCGACTGATAAGGCATAAAGCATTCAGCATGTCACTCCACTTGACAGAGTTGAATGCATTTCTTACGTCAAGAGTAACAAAGAGAACCAAACGACGGGAGTGGTGATTGTAATTCTCCGCCCGCTTGACAGCTGCAACAATTTCTTGTATCGCATCCAGGGTCGATCTTCCTGTTCGAAATCCATATTGTCTTGGTGATAAGTCGCCCGCTGGCATGATCGCTTGGCGCAACCTGACCCTCAGAAGCTTCTCAAAGAGCTTTCCTGTTGTATCGAGCATACACAGAGGGCGGTATGATGATGGTAAATCCGGGTCTCCCTTTCCCTTATTAATGAGCGCCAGACGACAGACCTTCCAGCAGATGCTGATCACTCCTGCTTTTAGACACTCGTTGATCATTCGTAATATTAATTGTGGATGTAACTCGATTATTAATTTGAGAATCTCATTTGAGATGCCGTCAGGACCAGGGGATTTTTTGCTTCGCAGAGACTGAGTAGCCCTACTCAACTCATCCTCAATAAAAAGAGGAATTTCAATATCTACATCGAAATTATGCTCAGGGATTGTTGGATGTGTTGGGAAAAGAGTTTGGACAATAATGGCCATACTGTTTGCATCCATGACGCACGGTGTTCTTTGTGACCCAAGCTTCTTTCTGACAATTTTATAACCCAATCCCCATGGATCAGTGTCAATATCCTCACATAGCTTCCTCCAGCTCTCAGCTTTGCTTTGATTTATGGTTTTCCGAAGTAGCTTCTTTGCATCTCTATGTTCGGCTGATAAGGCATTGGCATCATCCAGATTTCTTGTCCGTTGTGCGGCACGTCGGAGTCTAAGGCAATTCCGCCTCAATTCTGCAATTTTATGTGACCACCAATATGCAGGGCTCTTCCGATGGCGTGATCTTAAACTTGGCATTGAGGTATCGCAAGCCAATGAAATAAGATTCATAGTTGAGGAAACGAGAGTCTCAACATCAGCCTCTCCGTCAGGCTCCTTATCCTCAATTAGTTCTACACCACTGGTTAACGCTTCCTTAAATGCATCAAGATGGATCTTATTCAAATTCCATCTCCGTTGTTTCTGAGTAGATAAGTTCTTCCCACTTATATTACTGCACACATCAAAATTAATATACTGATTATCACTACCAGTGTAGTCTTCTATAACCTTCCATTCCTTGATGTGTGGTACTAACGTCTCAGAAGCCATGGAGATATCCGGAATGGTCTCTGTATAGCCCGGACGCCGAAAGGTTGACACTGCACCTATATTTAAGATCAAAAGCCCTGTCCTTGATGCCATTTCCAGAATGAACTTACCTCGGGAATTGGTATGTGGCATACCCCATTCCACTGCTCTGGCATTGAAATCCCCAGCTACAATGATTGCTCCAGTTGTATTAAGAATGGCATCTTCCAGAGAGTTGACTTTCTGACGAAATTTTCCCATTGTTTCATTTGGAGTACGATAGACACTCCTCTACTCTTTAACCAAACGAATCCGTTCCCGCTCCCATGTTCTTTAATTGGATTTTTTCCAGGGTCTAAGATCCAAATAGCAGAGGTGCCTAATTGATCTCTAAGCCAGAGAGGTGACTCCTTATCTTGGTTCTGTTCACTAATTAACAGCAGATCAGTTTGTTTCTCGGCAGCTAGCTGGTACAACAGATGATGGGCTGTTCTACACCTTTCTATATTATCTTGTAGAACTCATTTTCGTTTAAGGTACGTCGCTTTCTCCAGGGCCTCTCGGAACACCTTACATTGGCCCGATCCGGCCACATGACACAAATCCTGCTGCGTAACGCCACTCCCCTCGCATAAGACACACTTCTTTGGGTTGATGCAATCCTTGGCTTTATGATCATTCCGTCCACAGTAGAAGCAAGACTTGCTTCTGTCAGGGCCTTCACAAATTTTGGCTATATGACCATAACTAAGGCACGGTAGCATCGAAGAACTGATATTCTCCGCCTCACTCTACAACTGACCCATCCTACTTGAACCAAGCCTTCTTTTAGAAGATCATTTGCAGCTTTTTCTGGCAGAGTTATAACAGCCATTCTCTGTTTCCGACTGTTAGTCTGCGTTACCATAATCCTCAGACCATCCGGGGGTTCTTTAATAATATCCTTAATGGACTCTAAAACTTCATCTTTGGTCGTGAGAGCATCAAGATCTCTAATCTCAATTGTCACCTTTGGCTCAAGACTGCGGACTGTCGCATCTTATCCCAGGATATTCTTCAATGAGTCGCTAAATGCCGCATTATCTAGATTGCTTTTCCCGAGACTAACAAGAACTTCACCGGCTCTAGTCTGGGTTATAGACCTAACTTCCGTTCCTGTGTCAGCAGAATTTGCCTTCTGCCGAATCTCCCGTAACACATCGGCATACGACTTGCCTTCTGCTGGCTTAATTAACACAGCTGGCAGTTGAGACTTTGTTAGTTGCTTCTTGAGCACTTGACTCTGTCTCTTGCCTGGAGAATCTTCCCACTGCATTTGATTCCCTTTTTCTCGTGGTTTCTTCCTGGACACAACCTTAGTCCATGACTCTACTTCTCCTCTTTCCTTTTCTTCCATTTCTCTTTCGTCATCAAGAGAGTTTGATGCTTGTGCTCGATCAGTTATTGTGGTTTCGTCGACTTGTTGTTGCTCCTTGTACCTAGCATTCTTACAGAAGACAATGCTGTCAATGGCCTCCTCCATCTCCACAATACCATCCTTCACATCCTTGGACATGTTTTTCTGTTTCGCCGCAGCAAGCTTCATCTTTTGAATAATATTATAGCATTTCTGCAATGCCCCTTCTTCCGTTCTCCTCAGTTTGTCAAGATGTTGGGATGGGAGAAGTATTGTATCTTCCGCAACTGCCCCATCACTCGATGACTCTCCCGTTATATTCACCTTAGACAATCGAGGCCATACCTCATTTTTCCAGTTCGCATCTCTTTCTTGGTTCGTTAGAAGACGATTCCTGTTCCAAAACTGGTAAAGCGTAGGTCAGGCCAGTGGTGTGGGAAGAAAATAGCGCTGACTCCAAAGAGTCCAGACCCTCCCTCTATTATGAAGCTCGCACCCAAGGTAGCTGGCCTGTTTGCCATCTCTTGATGAATACAGTATATTTGCATTTGTCAGTTGGCACAGGCTAGAGTAAAAGGTGGCTTTTTGCCGATGTCTCAGTTTCACTCATGGCTGTGATTATATGGAAGCTACTGAGGTATGGGTGGTGCTTAGTAATGGCATTCAGGGCACAGTCAGTGCCTGTGAATGCTGTGAAAGGTTCTACTCATAGGGTTAGGACTACTGTTCTGACTCAGTGAGGAAAGCAATGGCAAACTACCTCACTCCTCTTCCTGCCTAGAACGCCTCAATATAGCACTGCCTTGGGTTTTTGTGGGTATCTACTCACATAACCTAACGGCGGTGCTTTTGAGGATCCAACCAGCCTTCGGGCTGACTACCTAACAGACCCAAGGTAGCGGGGCTCTAATGGCCGCCAAAGTAGGCCAGACCTCCTTACTGCCCCCTGACGACGGAACCTATAGGCTCTGCTGACTATACTACTAATCTAAGCTCAGATGGCTTTGGATAATACGATTAGATTACGTCACTTCCCGTCACAGAGGAAACTTCATGCTCTATGAGTTAATAGTACACGATAAAGCTTAGCCCCAAAATCATGTAACAAATCCAGTCTACACTCGATGAAGTTGATTTGAGGAATACAATTTAGTGAGCACCGTATGTTAAACTATGAACTACGATACACACTGACCTGTTTCCAAGCTGGAATACAATTCTCACTTCCACAAATAACAATTTTTTCGATAAATACACCAGTATCGCACAAGCACACTGTATGTCAAACATGGCCACCACAACAATCCAACAACAACAATAATAATAATAATAATAATAATAATAACCCCGCCAACCTGGACCCAATGTTTGGGAAGCCAAGCTCTGCCTGTCACAAGCCAGGACAAAGCGGTGATTGATAGAGGAGTAACACCTCTTTAAAAAACCGAGGTCCAGCTGACCCGGCTGGTAATACCTTGTAAGGGTCCCTTGCCAGGGTTACGGTGAAGTCCTCAATGGCATTGATGGTGGTATAGATGATCTATAGAACAGTGTTAATGGCGGACGAGGCGGCCTTGTATCCGGGATTAATAGGATAAAAGGCATCTATACTAGTATTCGGTTAGATGTCAGCTTTTCTTAAATCCATGAGCGTCTGCACTGGTATCCAGCGGCGAGTGGTCAGCGTCTGTTAGCTCAGAGAGCTCGGCTGAAAATCCAAGTTCCAAAGACCTCAACAACCTCTGGTCCTATATGGTCCTGGTATCTGCTAGGCCAAGTACTGAGTACAAGCAAATATGGAATATGCAAGTAAATACAATCTTACCCCAGGTGGTACACAATCCACCCGTCAACAGACGGCCACTGAACTTTCAGATTCTGGGGAGTTCAGACGTGCGCAACAGAGAGTATCGGAGATCTCTGGTAAACTTCCCTACAACCAGAAATCATTCCTTGGAACGATAAACATTAATACATTGATCCAAACAGGGAAATTACATGACCTCAGACAGGAAATTGACCGACAAAAAATTCTCATTCTTGCTCTTCAAGAAACACGAACGACAGACAACCATGGACTACGGAAACTACCGCTTCTTTAAAAGCGAAACACAACAAAGAGTCGCAAGGGGTGCACCAATTTTCGGTATGGCGTTTCTTGTATACAGATCTATTATCACCTCCGTCAGGGAAATTACACCCGTCAATAGTCGGCTCATGACCATGCGCATCAAATGCGCCAACAAAAATTTCACACTCATCAATGCACATGCCCCCACCAATGTTGACGATAAGAAGAACCCTGAAACGGTAGAAAAATTCTGGAACAAACTTGAGAACATCATGAGCAAGATTTCCCGCGACGACGTTAAAATCCTCATGGGAGATTTCAATGCTCAACTTGGCAAAGAAAAAATCTATCGAAAATTCGTCGGTAAATATTCCGCACACCAAACCACGAACAGTAACGGCACGCGTCTGTTCGACATCTGTCACCAATTCAACCTTAAAATTATGCCCACGCACTTTAGAAAATCACCGCATAAACAGAAAACATGGCGATATCTGATCCAACATCTCGGTGAGTATCAGATTGATCACGTCGCCATTTCCTACGCCCACTACAGAACCATTCACGACGTTCAAGTCCGACGAGACGCGAATATCGACTCGGATCACTACCTTACAAGAATCAAAGTAAAGTTCACCCCAAAGAGAGTTCACCGTCGCAAACCACATATCCCGAAATTCGATTTAGCTATGATTCAAGAAACAAATATTGTAGAGGAATGGGAAAAGGAACCGGCGAATAACTGGAACGACTTTCGTAGCAAAATTATCGGACAAGCTAAAGCACTGATCCCGCTAAAAAGAAAGACAAAACATCCATGGTGGAATTCTGAGTGTGATCAAGCCATTACCAATCGCCGAATCGCATTCCAAAAGTACAACAGCAGTAAATCACCAAAAACCCTGGGACACTTCCTCGACATCCGCAAACAGACAAACAATACTATCAGGAAAGTCAAGCGTGATTATATCACTGAGCAACTTAAGTCCATGGAGAATGATTTCAGAAACTCCGATAGTCGGAATTTCTGCAGGACCTTCGCGAATAATATTAAGGGTTATGTACCGCCAAATTTAACCTTAAGGAAACAGGATGGAAAACTGGCACTTACTAATCGTGAAAATTGCGATGAACTTGCACGCTACTTTTCTGGGCTCCTTAACTGTCCCGAACCACCTGAACGTTTCTTGCATACGACCCCAGAACACGTCAAGCCAGACGCTGATCCACCAACACAAAAAGAAATCACTCGCCATATCAAAAAACTCAAGAATGGAAAGACAGCAGGAGAAGACAGAATTGTCGCGGTACTGCTGAAAATTCTTGGACCACGATCACTGCAGGAAATTACACAGATCGTTCAAGAAGTCTGGCGAAGTGAAAAACTCCCAGATGATTGGAAATGCGCACTCATTCACCCACTCTACAAATAAGGAGACAGATTGGATGTGAATAACTATAGAGGGATGTCCCTCCTTTCTGTACCTTACAAAGTCTTCTCTGCTTGCCTCCAATAACGCACACAAGAACAGCTCGACCCTCTCATTGGTGAATACCCGGCAGGGTTCAGACCAAACAGATCAAGTACTGAACAAATTTTCAACCTCAAGTCCACACTGAAACTTCGAGCTTTACGAAATCTCCCAACCATCTGCGTATTCGTCGATTTTCAGAAAGCTTATGACTCTGTCGACCGCCAATCCCTCTTTAATATACTCGAAGAATACACGCTCGACCCGAAAACACGACGCCTCATCCAACATACCCTATCTGAAACAGCTTCCAAAGTCAATTTCCTTGGTGAAGTATCTGAACCTTTCCTCATCGGGACAGGTGTACGGCAGGGTGATGGGCTCTCCCATCTACTCTTTAATATCGTCCTAGAGAAGGTCATCAAAGAATGGAGAAATGAACTGAGGAGTCGGAATACCTGGAAGCCCGTCATGCTAGGAAGGCAAACGGATCATATCGACGTGACATGCTTCGCTTTCGCGGCTGATTTTGCAAGCCTCTCCGCAGATGAACGAACAGCAATTCTTCAGATTGAGGTCTTAAAAGAGTGTGCTGAAAAGGTCGGACTACAAATTTCCTTCACAAAGACCGAGTTTATATCGACAAAACACATTCAAGCACAAAATTTACTCACAGAGTACGGTATGATTAACAGGGTTAATCAATTCAAGTATTTGGGTGAAATTATTGAACCCACGGGTATGGAAAGAGTGGCGCAAAATTCTCGTGAACTTAAATTGCGGAAAGCATACGGAAAAATCACAAATATTTACACAAATATTGACACTAGGAAACTGGTCATCCTAGTGTTTTATTAATCTCATGTAATTTATTTCAGGATTAGGGCATAACCCATCTCTTTTGGGTACATTCGTGTTGACCGACTGAAAAGCACTAAACTCTTGTTTACTAAGGCAACACTGAAAATATGGCTTCAAACACCACAATGCGTTTTTTAGTTTTTAAGTATTTTTTTTTAACATTTTGAGCTTTGTTGACAAATGTTGACATAATTTTGATTGTTTCTTGGGGTTTTGTGGATTTTGACTAATTTTTTTGTGGGTTTTTATTTTTTATTTTAATTTTGATTAATTTGCTTTGTATTTTAGGACTGCCAAACACGGACAGGGATTGGACAAGAGAGAGGTGGTGAGGGCAGAAGTGTTTCCCTTTTTTGTCTCAGAGACAAACGTTACCATTCTAGGATTAATGGTGAAATAAGGTGAGGTTCTGTTGTAAGAGACAATGCGATCCCAAATGCGGTTTTCAACCACTGCCGGCCAAAAGAACAAAAAATTAATTTTACTTATATTATTTTGAAACTTAAATTGCAAGGAAGACAATTGGCAACTTCACACGTGATCATTGTTCATTTAAAATTGTACTTTCTGAAGAGAATAAATGAAGTTCTTTGATTATTGGCGAATTTTCATGTTCTTCAAAATCCTTCAGTATGCCTTCCTTCGGAGGGCAAGTAAAGCCGGCGGTCCCATGTCATAGATTTAAGGCATGTAAAAGATCCTTCCACTAACTAAACTTGTGTGAAGCTAAATTTCTAGGTTAGATTTCGTTGAAACGCTCTATCAAAGTTCCAGCGTTCACACTAAGTATCATTGACATCTGGTAGCGAAAGTTGGAACTACTTGAAATTGAACGGAACTTGTAGCTCACCCTAAGGGTGTCCGCTTGAAGCAGCTACAGCCTTTGGCGAGCCGAACATGTCCTCGGACACTCCCGGCACTAAAAGCCATACGATAAATAAATACAATTCATGAACTGCTCCCAATTCAACTAATGCAACAGTTCTTGCAGAATCAACAGTGCTATACGGCATCTTAACTGCAATCAAACTTCTCGATGCTCTAGGAAGTTCTAGATAACAAGTCATTAGATGAGAGCCCAACAATGCCACATCAATCCGCCATTCTCACATCCCAATAATAGCGGAAGCGCGATGCTGTAACGTTAATGCTGATACCAGCAAAAAATTCCAAATGCAACCGTAGGCGACACGGTCCTTTATAAATCGTGCATTTTTATTTTCTTGTTTCCAAATGTACCAAACATGATCCTTTGCCCCAAGACCTAAAAGAAACCATTATAATGATTATTATAATGAACGCAATTATGAAGCACTTTTAGTCAACATATTTTCCCCAAGTGTTACGGGCTTTCTTTTGGCCGGTAATATATTAGGTCGTGTTATGTACAAGCTTTAGAGATGTTAAAGATATACTTTAAATGTCTGTAGATAAGAGAATCGGACCGGAAATCTAACACTCCCAGGTTCGCGTAACATATAGCGTGTAATTGATATGATGGAAGTCCGTTACACTGGTGATAGAGGAGACTATTCTAAGCTTCCTAGGTAAAAAAAAATGTCACATATCTTGAAATTGATAATTAATCATTAAAAAGTCAATGTTTTTAATTTTTTTAGAAACTAATCAGGCAGAAAGTGGTGCGGCAGTCTGGGGGAAACGAGGTGGAGCCAGGTGTGACGACGCGCGAAGGGGAAGTTGTTACGTAATCGGAGCATTGACCTTACCGGTTGACTTGAGGGGTGGCAGGCTATCAGCTGATATGAGGATAAGCGCTACCATCTCGTATGAAAATGTGTATTGCCGTTGTTGTTGTTGTTGTTGTTGTTGTTGTTGACAACGCACGCAATGGCTTGGGACGTTAGGACCGGTAGTATTGTGTAGCCTACTTTGTAAGTGTGGAATTCATTGATTGATGTTCATGTATAAAATAATTTCGATACTCAGCCCTGGTGTATCATAGGCGTCCGTGTCGGACCTTCTGTTGACTAGTTTCTGAAAATACTAAAAACATTCACTTAATGAAATACAGTGTGACAAAATTCCGACATCCCGTAGTCTGTTCAGAACTAGGCATTTAAGACGGAAGTAAAATACTTGATGTTTTGTTTGAGAGGCTTGGCGATTTTGGTCATTTAGCCCCATGTAGCGGGGTGTGGGTAGAATTTGTGTGATAACCTGTGTGTTTGTGGTTTCTGTAGTAATGTGGGTATTTGTAATTCAGGTGAGGATTCGGAAGAAGGCGCCGGCCCTGTGGTGTTGGGGCAGTGCAACTGCCTCTCACCCGGAGGCCCTGGGTTCGATTAACGGCTCCATCAGGGATATTAGAAACTGACGTGAGGGCTGGAACGCAGTGCACTAAGCCTCATGATGGGTAATTGAGTAGCTGTCAGACAGTGAGGCAGTGCCCCAGTCAGGAAAATCAAGATTATTGGCCGAGGGGACCCGATGCACTGACCACGCGTCACCCTAATATCTTCAGGCAAAATGGCTGGACAGCGGTCGCTTGGTAGGCCTAGGCCCTTCATGGGCTGCACTGCCAGCGGTTATGGTTATTGAGAAGAAGGCGGCCGTGGCCTAAGTTAGGAACAATCCCGGCATTTGCCTGGGGTAGAAGTGGGAACCTATGGAAAACTACTTCCAAGATTTAATACTAGTACGGTACCACATGTACATAATTGTGAATTGTCCCATCCCATCTCCAGCCCTGGGGTGGACATAAACTGGAGAGGGGGGGGGGGGGGGTGTTGATTTATTGGTCAACCAACAATGTACATACATATGAAAATACACGAAAATGAAAATAAAATACAAATACATTGTTATAATACAGTGTTATAATTATAATTATAATAATAACAATACTAATAATAATAATAGTAATAAGGATAAGAATAAGAATAATAAAGCAAATATAGCCAGTTGGTCGGCCCTACCAAAAGGCAATGGCAGTAGAACGGGTAAAGACCATACCTATCATTGTCTCAAGTTCGGGCGTGATCCCAAGTACCTTGCTCCAAAAGAACTGGATCTGGATAATCAACTGTAGAAACTAATGCAGAAGGCAGTAGTTCTCTCAACAGCCCGATTCGTCCGGAAGTTCTTGGGTAGTGATTTCGACTTTCCAGCTTAGAAGTGATTTTTTCAGTACAGTAACTATACTTTGGTTCCCTGAAGCCCGCATAGATATGTTGTGATGTACCAGCAATGTGCTATAAGTTATGTATGCTACTGTATAATACAATGAAAATCCACAGCCTGTTTCCAGTCTCCGACCGGATCAGGAATGGAATGAATGAAGCCCCCATCTAGCGGCGAGGATATGGACTGTGCCGGCTGCCGAGGCCTGACGCACTCCTCTGGGGCAATGATTAAATGAATGACAGATGAAATGAAATGATAGTGGAGAGTGTTGCTGGAATGAAATTTTGACAGGGAAAACCGGAGTACCCGGAGAAAAACCTGTCTGCCTCCGTTTTGTCCAGCACAGATCTCACATGGAGTGACCGGGATTTGAACCACGGACTCAGCGGCGAGAGGCCAGCGTGCTGCCGCCTAAGCCACGGAGGCCTGTATAATACAATACTAATAATTAAATTATAGCGAGGCTGTGTATCTTAGGTAGTGCAGTGCTATCCTTCTCGAGGGATCGATCTAGGCTCAGTCATGTTATAAATGCCGATGGATGTAATGGCACGTACATGAAACTCTGTGAACACAACATTCCGGAATCTC
Organism: Meconema thalassinum; assembly: GCA_946902985.2. Taxonomy (NCBI): domain Eukaryota; kingdom Metazoa; phylum Arthropoda; class Insecta; order Orthoptera; family Tettigoniidae; genus Meconema; species Meconema thalassinum. Next base: position 347,389,083 of record OX336392.1, read on the forward strand.
GACATCCCCGAAAAAAATAAAAATGGTGTGCATAACAACTTATTCTTCATGTTTCTTCGAATGAGCCAACTATGGGCTACGTAGGTTAACCAAAATGGTTTTCAGCTTGATGAGTTGTGATTGATTTCACGTTCTTAAGTGTCTTTTTCCTAGCCCATATCTCCTTCATTTTCTGACTTTGTAATTGTTTAGCAGCTTCTGACCTCTTTGGTCTATGCCCTCTCTTAAGCTTAATCTGTGGGTCTTCTTTTAACATACTATTATTATTATTATTAGTAGTAGTAGTAGTAGTAGTAGTAGTAGTAGTCCCGGGATGGGTTTTGTCAAGAGGACAGGGTGTGGTTTTTTAGTGGGTAAAAATCCCACACTCTTGAGGATTGCGGACCCTTCTCAAGGTCTTATGCAAGATTTTTCCACTTCCCTCATAAAAAAAGTAGTAGTATTAGACTATTAAACAAATTATAAGAGATTATATCTTGACTGAACGTTATTTATTTTTAAGTAGGGTTCCAATTGTTTAGGACGTTCAGGGAATACATATTTTTGGTAACAATGATGATGGAAGAGATTTGCAAGCGTGTTGTGGTGGCTGTTGTTAATTCATTTTAGGGGCTTGGGACATTTGTTTATCAGCCCCGTTTAGTTGGGTGAGTGTTGAATTTGTCTCATAAACTGTTTTTCTGTGGTGACTGTAGTAGTGAAAATGTTTGTAGTTTTACGTGTCCGTTAATGTCGTGATCATGAGCCACGGGACCTCCGTTTTACGTGGATTCCGAACCACAGGACATGGCATTTCACCTTGAATAAATCACACATGGATCGACCGGGAATCAAACCCGGTCGGCCGTGGTGAGAGGCCAACAGCTGGACCGCTGCGCCTTCACGCCCAGACTTGCATATCGGCCGGTAATGGTAATCTGTCCAAACACTACCACCACATGTAGATGAAATGAAAATCCACAGCCTGCTTCCAGTCTCTGACCGGGTCAGGAATGGAATGAATGAAGCCCCCATCTAGCGGCGAGGGTATGAACTGTGCCGGCTGCCGAGGCCTGACGCACTCCTCTGGGGCAATGATTAAATGAATGACAGATGAAATGAAATTATAGTGGAGAGTGTTGCTGGAATGAAATGTTGACAGGGAAAACCGGATTACCCGGAGAAAAACCTGTCTGCCTGCGTTTTGTCAGGCACAGATCTCACATGGAGTGACCGGGATTTGAACCACGGACCCAGCGGTGAGAGGCCGGCATGCTGCCGCCTAAGCCTTGGAGCTCTACCACATGTAGATGATGATAATAATAATAATAATGATAATAATAATATTATTAATAATAATAATAGGCTAATAATAATAATAATAATAATAATAATAATAATAATAGTCTAATAATAATAAGAAGAAGAGTCAGCATGTGTAGTTCTGCTGGTAGAGTGCTAACCTTCCCGAGGGTGCGATCTACGTTCAGCCATGTAGTAAATGAATGGGATCAAATACGATCATGTCCATGGATTTCATGGCACATACAAGAAATCCTACGAACATTAAAGTCTGGCAACTCGACATACCAAAAAGAAACATAAAAGAAGTTAGTGTGTCTAAAAGCCTATTATTACTATTATTAGTATTATTAATGTTTTTATTACAGTTGTTGCACTATCTTCACACAAAGATAGACCAACAGTTCCTTAAATTAATTTACCAAATCTTTAGGATTTCTATTTTCTATGCATAGTCCATGAGGCTGGCAAAATCCTAGACATATCCACCATCACTAGTCATTTAGCCACTCCCCAAGAAGGTGTGAATCAGCTGTTCATAGGCTCGGGTTGTGTATTGCAATGCCATTGGCAGACAAGGCGAGTAGGTCACTCGACTTCAGACTCTTGTCAACATTCCTCAGCGTAGGAGGGGAGGGCGACGGGGAGAAGTCAGCTGTGCTGCTGAGGGGAACGCAGCCTAAGACCTTTTCCAAGACATTGACCGACGATTTTTGTGATTTATTTCCACCTACACTAATTAAGATACGACTAAATTTCATGAAGATATTTGCTTAGAATAGTCTCTTCTATCACCAGTGTAATGGGCTTCCTTCATATCAAATACACCCTGTATATATCACTTTCTTGTGAGCTTGCCACGGTGGGTGAGTGGATAGCGTGTCGGTCTACTAACCCCAATATTGCAGGTTCGCCCCTGGCCGTGGTAAGTGATTTTTGAAAGGCGGCAAAAATACGATAAGCATGTCATACGATGTTGGCATGTCAAAGAACCCATTTGAATTCAGTAGGCCGAGTTCATAATGGCAAAATTAATCTCTGGAGTTTCCGCCCACAAAGTTCCTCATTTCTCTACTAGAAAGCGCTAGTGTGTTCAAGGAGCTTAGATATCTATTATCTAACCTCCTTGACTTTCATAGTGATTCAAGGAACAACGAAATTCGACATACAAGCTACCCTCTGGGTGTCAAATTACAAAGCTTGCACCCGGCACCCGAGGCCATACGATATTATTATTATTATTATTACTTTCTTGTGGACACGATAACTACCGCAATTTTGCATCAATCACTTTGAAGTTTTTACATAATATGTATTCCTTTAAAATCTCGGTCGAGTTCGTTAATGGACACAATAGATCGCAGGGGTTAAAAATGGGGGTCTTTTCCTTTCGAAAAAATGAAATATCGCTATAATTCTCTTAATATGTGAAATATCGAATCCATTCAAAGTTCACACTATGTGTTGGATAAGGGACACAAATTTATGTTCGAAAAGTTTTTTGATAGCACCAACCATTGACCAATGGGGTGGGAAAAAGTGGGTTTTTCGGTAAATATTAATCGTATCTCTCTTTAAAGGCACAATATCAAAACCGTATAAAATGAACAATATTCCTCTTATAATTTCGGTACCAAAACTTTTGTCTGAAAGAATTTTTTATTTGACCACTATTACGCCAATGGAAGAGAAAAATTATTTCAAAATTATAAGAAAATGCCAAGAGCCTCCTAAATTGATGAGGGATGAGCCATCAGAGGTTGCCAAGACAACGCCATTGCACGAGATCACATTCAGTTTTCCATCTGACTCTGTTGGAAGCGGCTTCGGTGACGTAACTGGTAGCATGCTGAAGTTCTATGCCCGAGGTCGCGGGTCCAAGCCGGCCAAAGTCGTCGGATTTTCTAATAGCGCTAAAATCCCTCAGTATGCTTTCCTTCGGAGGGGAAGTTCCAACGTTCGTTGCGATTTGCTGGTTGCGGTGGCATCTAGTTGTTAAGTAATCCATAATTACGATACACATTGTAATAATAACCGTAGTTAAGATACACATTATTATATAACCGTAGTTACTATGCACATTGTAAAAAGAAGGATCCGTGGTTACGGCAGACATTATAATAAAACCATGGTTAAGGAATCCATAATCACGATACATATTATAATATAACCGTAGTTACGATACACATTATTGAATAACCGTAGTTACTATGCACATTGTAAAAAGAAAGAACCGTGGTTACGGTAGACATTATAATAAAATCATGGTTAAGAAATCCATAATCACGATTCACGATATAATATAACCGTAGTTACGATACACATTGTAATATAATCATGGTTACAAACCACATTGTAACAAACCCATGGTCACTGTACACATTGCCGTGGTTACGATATTAACTAATCCTAACCCTACGATTGCGTATTGTGAAGGACGCGTGACCATTGCAGCGTGACAACTTCAGCTACGTTATCTTGGTTTTAGGCCACTGGGTGTAACTTCTCTTATCAAGCAGCTTCTCTATTGTCGTCACAAGGCTAAGTTCATCCTCTTTTATACGTCGCGTAGGATCCTAAGTTTCTGGCCCAGCCAAAACCCGAGACCACATAGGCAAGAAAGAGGCAGTACCATGGCCAATGTGGTTACGTTACATATTATAACAAACCCTATGCTTTGATACATGTTCACTTATGTGACCTTTGAAAACCTGGTAACTACAAAACCAACATGGCGGCCAAGCGAATTTGCGACGTTTAAATAGACGTTTCTCGCGAGTTAACCAACCAAACGCAATGAAACATGGTACAGTATATGTTTATACACATTGTAATGCACCAACATCTAACTTCGTTCAATTGTTCACATAACCTCAATATGGCGGCTGTGCGAAGTATTTCACCGGCATTCTATATCTCTGAAACTATTACCGGTATCACCATAAAATTTTGCACGGACATAAAGGGTACTACTGGATGTTCATCTATGAGACTTTCAAAAAACGGTTAAATACAAAACGAACATGGCGGCCAAGCGAAGTTGAAAGTTTTAAATAGACTTTTCTCGCGATTTAATGATCCAAGCGCAATGAAACTTCGTACAGAAAATGTTTATATACATTGTAGTGCATTGGTATGTAATTTAGTTCAATTATTTACATAACCTCAAGATGGCGGCTGTACGAATTTTTAAATTAAGTTTTTGTTTCTTGTGTCGTAATCATGCGATCAAAATGAAAGTTTGAAAAATGAACCTACACAATAATTTTCCTTTAAAGGTACATGACTCTAAGGCCTGTACATATAACAATCCAACATGGCGACCATCCGAATTATTAAGACGGTTCTCAATATCTACGAATCCATTACAGCAATCAAACTGAATTTTTTAATGTTCATAGTGGCTATGGACATAAGTTCACCTATAGGACTTTCAATAACCTGGTGATCACAAATCCAACATGGCGGCGGAGCGAAGTATAAATATTCACATGGTCGTTTCTCGCAATTTAACCATCCGAGTGCAGTGACACTTGGTACAGTAAAACCTTATACAAATGTTAATCCACTGGCATCTAATATTTTTCAATTGTTTCCATAACGACAAGATGGCATTTGTGCGAAATTTTAAAACCTCGTTTTTACTTCTTGTGTACTAATCATGCGATTGAAGTTTGAATACTACACGTACACAATAATCTTCATGTAACAGTACATAACACTAAGCCCTATATATATAAAAGTCCAACATGGCGACCACCCGAAATATTTAGACGGTTCTCAATATCTACGAATCTATTACAGCAATCAAACTGAAATTTAGTATGTTGATAGAGGCAATTAACATTATTAGGATATATAAAAATAGGCTTTATAGTTCTTCACGGAACTACTTGTTGATGTTCTAATCGGACGATTTTAAACCATTGAATCCTTCTGTTGCTTTTTCTTTTTTGCAAATAACTCTTATTTATTCGGTATTGGTATCTATTCAGACGATTTGGAAGACTTTGGTACAAACTACACCTTCTAACTCCCTCTGGTTTAAGAGCTTGAGTTTTGTGAAACATACACCTTAGCGTATTGTAATAAGATGTCAGATTAGCTATCAGAGGTTGCAATGACAACGCCACTGCACGAGATCACATTCAGTTTTCCATCTGTCTCTGTGGGAATCGGCTTCGGTGGCGTAACTGGTAGCATGCTGAACTTCTGTGCCCAAGGTCGCTGGTTCAAACCCGGCCAAAGTCGTCGGACTTTTAAGAGCGTTAAACATCCCTCAGTATGCCTTCCTTCGGAGGAGAAGTTCCAACGTTCGTTGCCAGTTGCTGGTTGTGGTGGAATCTAGTAGCCAACTTCACAGGTAGGTTTCGTTGACGATAGCATTTGGTAGCAAAATTAGGAACTACTACTTGATATTGACCGTCTGCAGGCCTTAACTGAATTACTGAATAATACAGCCATCACAATTAACACCGGTTATCAGACAGATTCTACACACACCCGAAGTTCATGTGTCTACATGACCGCGTTGTCGCAGCCCCTAAACTGAAGAACCAACTAACATCTCTGCGGGAGATTGAAGAACTAACAGACCGTTAGATAGTTACACATCAGTATCGAAACCTTGCAAAAGGACAGTTTGACCACAAGTCGAGAAGGTCAATAAGACAATGAGACAGTAAAATGTTAAAAATATGCATAAAAAGACGAAAAACAAAGTTAATTAAGCTCCAATTGTAAAATACTTTCTCGCAATGAGGTGTTTAAAATGAGGTCTGATTTTTCTACGAAATCCTCCATATTTTGCCTATTTTTGCCTATCCCCTAGTTTGCCCGGTTAAATCTACCTCCGCTTTCCGGCTTGCCGAGAGGGATTTTTTTATGAGTTTGGTAACTTATGAGAGCCAATGATGATAGTTTGGGTCTTCTTAGGATTGAGTATTGAGTCTGTTCTCCTGGAGAGTTTGGTTGGTTCCATAGTTTAGAGGCTGTAACAACACGGTCATGTAGCCCCGTGTACTTTGTGTGTGTGTGTAGAATCTGTCTGACGACCAGTGTTAATTGTGATGGCTGTATTAGTGTGTGTTATCTGTTTTAATTCAAGTAAGGACTGCAGACGATAATTTCAAGTAGTTCCTACTTTCGTTACCAAATCCTACCGTCCACGACACCTAGCTGCAGACTTGTCTACCAGATGTCATCGCTGGCAAAACCTAGCGGGGAACATTGGAACTAATGTAGCGTTATCCAAATAATCCAACCTACACATTTTGGCTTCACACAAGTGTAGTTAAAGGAAGGTTCTTTTTCATGCCATAAATCTATGTCATGGGACCGCCGGCTTTACTTCCCCTCCGAAGGAAGGCATACTAAGGTCCGTTCTTACAATCTCCAGTAAAGTGACAGTAAACTCTAACTGACAGTTGGCTTTACGGTCGGAGTAAAGTCCCGGTAAACATTCGATCTTTCTTACCATGTTCCGGTTAATTTTTACGGTAGGTTAGCAGATCTGCGCATAATTTTCAACAGTTGGTACATATTTCTGGTTTGATTTGCAGATTTCTTGATACCTCTCAATAGTTGGCATGAGTGTATCTGCGTCAGAGAGTAAATAATAGATATATATTTTATATTCCTTGATCTTGATCTGTGTTCTTGGCGCAATCTGTTTGTTACGTTACGATTATCAAGTACTTGGGAAGTATAATTGAAGAAAAGGGAGGCAATAGGATGGAAATAAATGAAAGGGGAAGGTGCGCAGATGGATTTTTCAAGAGTGTTAGGGGGATGATATGGAATAAAGATGTACCACAAAAATGTAAAGGAATCATCTACAAGACCTACTTTGTGCCAATTTTGACATATGGCTCAGAAACATGGGTGATGAAGGAAAGGGACAAGAATAAAATACGAGCAGTGGAGATCAAGTTCCAAAGGAGTAGGGTAGGAGTAACAAGAATGGACAGAGTAAGAATGAGAGACTCAGAGAGATGGTAAGAGAGGAACCATTGCAAAATAGAATAGAGCGGTCTAGGCTACATTGGTATGGACTTGTGAAGAGGATGCGAGAGGAGAGGATACCGAAGAAGATGTTTTGAATAGATTTGAAGGGAAGGAGGCCAAGGGGAAGACCAAGGAACAGATGGACAAAAGGAGTTAAGAAGAGTGTGGAGGAAAGAGGAGTGTGCTGGGACACAGTGAAAGACGAGAGATGGTGGATGGACAGGAAACGATGGAGAGGCTCATGTTCCAAGCAGACCCGACCAGTGGTCGGAAACTGCTCAAGATGATGATCATGTTTCCAATGGCAAATGTGTTTGCATTCTATAAACGGAATCGTTTAAAAAAAGTCTTGATCATCTAACTCCTCTTAATAATCACTTCGATTCTTATATACCTTCCGTCTCCTTCTTTGAACAGCATCAGCATTTACGAAGCCCATGAAATTACGGATAATTCTAGGCATATTGACGATGTATGTAATCAGCTGGCGTTGAGATTATGATAGAAAATCTGGCAGTAAAGCAGCTTACGGGAGGCGAATCCTCCGTTAAAGTTCACTGCCGGTTAAGGCTTATTTTACTGTCAGTTTGTCGCTAACCGGGTATTGTAAGAATCAAGTTCCAGTAAACTTGCCGTAAAAGTGCCAGTAAAGATTTAACCGGAGATTGTAAGAACGGGCCTAAGAGATCTTTAACGCTCTTAAAAATCCGACGACTTTGGCCGGGTTTAAACCCGCGACCTTGGGCATAGAAGACGCCCCTGCAGAGTGTATGGTTTAATCCATGTACCGCCAGTCTTGTCACTGCACTGCGGATCTTGTCGTTTGGCCCTGTCCAATTCCGGTTGATCATCGCATCGGTTGCGTAGAATTCAGTCGGTATTTCTTGTCTCTTCTATTGTCTGTTCTGCTTTAATTTCGATTCTTACCTAGGTTGGTTGAAATCGAAGATAAATTCGATGACCTTGACGGGATCTAAAATTTGCGCAACGGCCATCTTTTATTGAAGACCACTGGTGGTGATCAAACCGAAAAGTTGCTGAAATGTGACCATTTCGGTGCGATCCCAGTGAAGATCGAAAAGCACTCGACGCTGAACGAGATCCGTGGATTTATCTTCCATCGCGATCTCGTTCTGAATTCCGATGATGAACTGTTGTGTAATTTGAAGAAACGTGGGGTCACCAAGATCCAACGTATCACGAGGAAGATCGGCGAAGAAAAGGTAGGCACGGGCGCTTTTATACTCCATTTCGTGGGGTCCGTTCTACCTAAGCAGGTTAAAGTGACATCCTATCGCTGCTTTGTCAGAGCTTACATTCCACCACCGAAGCGATTCTACCAGTGTCAGAAGTTCGGGCACGTGTCTTACCGCTGCACATCAAATAATGTGTGCAAAGACTGCGGGAAGACTGTTCACGAAGGTGAAAAGTGCGCACCTCCACCTGTGTGCACTAACTGCTCGAGCTTCCACGGTCCTAAATCGAAGGATTGTCAAGAATTCATCAAGGAATCCAAGATTCAGGAGCTGAAGATACAGGAAGGACTTTCATATCACGATGCTAGAAAAAAGTTTCGTGAAATGAATGCTCCTCAAATTCCAGCCTCATTGCATCTATCTCCACTCCAGCGATAAAACCTGCATTCAACGCACCTCAAGTGATACCACTCAGAGTAACACCAAATGTCAGTTCGGTAGCACTAGCTAAACCAACCGCGAGAAAACCTAGCCAAAGAAGAACCCGGGACCTTCGTCGGCCCCAATTCTGATGCGCCTGTTAAACCATCTAAACAGGCGCCATCGGAGAAGGCAACTTCTCCGAAAAGGTCAGCGAAGAAACCTTCTCCCACTCGCTTGGAGAAGAAATCTTCGCAGACCAGGGCTGGAGCACCTACCAGCCCATCTAAAACGATAGAAAAGCCGGCGGACAGGAGAGACAAGGTTAAACGCCGTCTCTCCTGCCCTCCTGCAAACAAGGTGGCACAAACAGCAGGGGGGGGGGGGGGAAGGGACCACCTTCTTCCCCCAAAGAGACGTCAACGCCGGTCCGAAAAGAAAAATACTCGGGACGTACCGGGGACGGACTCCCAGTCTTCGGACGGGGAGAAGATCCCTCGTCACCGCTCTCTCTCTTCCCCAAGAGCGAGAATAGTTAAGTCCGACAAGTAATGCGCGCCAACACAGAGAGCACCCCCTCCATTTTCTTCGTCCTCCGACGGAGATGTGGAGATTGAGGTGTGCTCTCCTCCCCTATCACCTCCTCCAAAGGATAGGGATGGTAAGCAAACGGTCAAGCATAAGTAGAAGACTATCCTCTACTTAAGTCCACACTATGGCACTGTTACAATGGAACTGCAATAGCTATTCTGGTCATCTCGCTGAGTTACGTCAACTAATATCTTTGTTTTTGGCAACCATTGTCTGGCTTCAGGAAGCCAGGTTTCGTCCTGGACATGAGACAACAATGCGTCACTTCAAACTCATCTCCAAGGACCGGGTGGACGGAGCTGTGGCCGCTGGTGGCGTCTGCACTCTTGTCCAATGATGCCTCTTTAGTGAAGCGGTGCCGCTGCGTACTCAGCAAGAAGCAGTTGCAGTTCGTACTTCGTTGCCAGTAATGGCAACAGTATATAACGTGTACATCCCGCATGATTCTCAACTGGATTACAACCAGCTGGTGGATCTAGTATCTCAGCTTCCCCCTCCTTTTCTCCTTCTGGGAGATACTAATTCTCACAACACCATCTGGGGCTCCACTACCACTAGCGGTAAAGGGAGAGATTTTGAGAGACTGATCAGGCGGATGGACCTGTGTTTGTTGAACACAGGGGAACCTACGCACTTCTCTATTGCACACGGCACTTATTCAAGTGTCCACATCGCCTTGTGCAGTCATGTTCTGGTTCCCCCTGCTACAGTGGGGTGTACACGACGACCTTTGTAATAGTGACCATTTCCCGATTATTGTTACTCTTCCCATCCAGAGAGACATCGTGTTACCAAGTCGATGGCTTATCCGTCGGGCTGATTGGCCAACTTTCACAGCACGTGCGATTTTTGCCGAAGATACTTTTGAGAGTGTATGATCATACCTTTCACATAACGAATGGTATTTTGGCTGCGGCAGAGGAAACAATACCTTCCTCCACCGGCAACTCCCGCTGGAAGCTTGTCCCTTGGTGGACAGCCGAGATTGCAGAAGCCATTAAAGATCGTCGACGTGCTTTCAAATGCTATCGGAGGCAAAACACCATGGCCAAACTTATCACCTTCAAAAGGATGCGTGCTAGAGCCCGATATCTGATTCGGGAGAGTAAGAAAATGACGTGGGAAAAGTATATGTCGTCTGTGATGGCACATACTCCTTCATCTCAAGTGTGGACTAAGCTTCATCAGATCTCCGGACTCCCGATATCTTTGACGATACCCGGAGTCTCCATCAACGGAGACATCATCACGGACCTTCTCGCCATTGCCAACAGTATTGGATCGCACTTCTCTGATGTATCCTGATCTGGGAGTTATGATCCTTCATTTCTGACTCTGAAGCGGGAGACAGAGGCTCACCCCTAGTCCTTCGCCCCTGCTGCTTCGGAGTCCTTCAATGTACCATTCTCTGAATGAGAACTGCGCAGTGCACTTGCACTGACGTTTTGATTTTTCCTAATGGTCGATGGGTTGGATAGGTTGAACCTTCGGAAATGAATAACTTTTTGACTGTTTTCGTATTATTAAGTTATGGGGGCAATAATTGGCCTATCGCCAAGTGACTCACCTATGAATGAATGGATGATGCTATGGGAAACATTTTATTGTATTTTCCATCCATAGTACCAGCCCCAATTTTAGAAAAAAAAAGTCATTCTAAATTTAGCTATTATTTATCCATACATTTTGAAAAAATCATTAGAATTTGCAGCTATTATTTTAATCATGTTTTTTGAAGAAGTCACTGTTTTCTCTTCCATTATTTTTAAAAAGTAGTTGAAATTTACAGCCATAATTTTTGAAAAAGTCACTGTTTTCCCTTCCATTATTTTATCCATTATTTTTAAAAAGTTGTTGAAATTTACAGCCATAATTTTGACCATATTTTTTTTGAAAAAGTCATTAGAAATGTTTGTTCATAACGTCAGTCATAAAAAGAACGGCGATTGCAGCGGGTGGTGTAATGATTGCTGTCCTCAAGTGACCCTATTACTACTGTCCGATGTGTTGGTTCTCACCATCACACTGAATGTACGGTGCGTAAAGACAGCCCCATGTGTGTTAACTGTGGAGGCGGCTAAGCAACGTCTTATCAAGTAGGTAAATACATAAAGAACACAATAAAACTAAGTCAGTAAACATTCACAACTAACACGAAATCCCCATCACTACTCTCCTTAACCTTCCGGCAGTCACGCGCTCTGCAGTCACACGGGCAGGCGCGTGTGATACTTCTTACAACACCCGTCAAAACGTCTTATTTTGATTATACAGTATACTAGTGTTAGTTTCTTTATTAACCTAATATTTCGATATCTATAGATAGCTGCCACAGTTTTAGAAGCATTGGTTGCCAAAATATGTAATACAGTATATTGAACACATGTGCCATCAGGTCCATGGAGGGTCGAATCCATGCATTTGAGGAAGAAATCAAAGAAGCGTACAGTTTCTAATGTATTTTAAAGGAAGATCAAGCTAGGAGGCCAGCATAAGGTTGTGCAACTAACGAGGACCAAGTGTTCGAGAGGATGATATCACCCCTCTTGACATTCTGAAGGGAGCGAGTCACGAGTATTAATAACCGAGTGGAAATTTCCCAGGATTAAACAAGGAAGCCTGAATCGGAAATCAAGCTGACGTTGCTGTAAAATGACAACACCGCTTATGCGCCAGAAGAGGAATAATTAAAATTAACACGTTTACGAGCATAATAATGAGTAAACCAGTACAGTACAGTGAATCCTTTTGAATGAGAGATTTTTCAGTAAAGAGAAACCATTTAATAATTGCGCAGAAAAAAACTGCTAACGTAAGACGACGTCATTGGGGAAGTACCACGGCCTCTGTGGAGGGGATAGAGCAAAAGAAATGCAACACCCACACAATTGAGGACGAGAAATTAATTAATATCTCCGAATTGCCCGATCGATTCTTAGGTGCAATGAGATTATGTGACATTGAGAAGACGAGCTTTCGGAAGGTATAATTTTTATATTTGTGGCACCATTATTTTAGAAGTTGGCCACAGAAAAGGCTAGAGTCTTATTTTTTTTGTAGTAAAATAGTATAAAGCTTCGGGCTTTACCAAGCTAATCATGCAGTCATTCCGACAGTCCGTGAGGGGACGTGACGCTGGATCATCAGCACATCAGTATTCAGACAGCCGTATGGGGCATAACTCTGCGTCACATCGAAAACAGCTACCAGTACTCCTTGAGGGGAGAAACGCTGTGTTACACCGCTGAAGTAATAACCGATAGCCATAGGCATCGCAGTATTAACAACTTGCTTGCCTCCATAAGGAGTGGTCAAGAAGAAATTTAAAGTATCGCCGTATTGAAATATTAGGAAAATCCTACTTACAGGATTTAGGCCCGACTGTATAAAAGTTATAGTGAAAGTTCGTAAGATATAGGCAGAGCAGGCCGCGAACGTCGGACTTAAAGGCGATAGGTCGTTAAATAGACGGACGAATAGATCATAACGTACGGAAGTACCGTACCAGAAAGATAAACTGTTATTTAAATTAAAGAACCCAAAAAGGGAAGAACAGAATAAGGTTCGGAACGTATATCAGAAACGTAGGAGGGCTAAAACAGTTCCAATAAAGGAGATAGGAGACTATAAACATTATCTCCAGAAAGCAGGCGAACTATTCTAAAAGTACTAGACTCGAGAAGTGCTAGCTGCTATAGACTAAATCTATAGGTCTTTGAGGAGACCTCGGTCCGAATAGACTTTCGCTAGGATCGATAGACAGATCTACAAAGAAGCCGTTCAAGCTAGATAAATAGCCGGTCATCCAGGATAGGAGTAGCAGAATTGGGACTCCAGGGAACAGTAGATGTTTCGAGACTTTCGCATTCTGCAGGATAGGAAGCCGACATCGAATAAATTTCACCCTTGGAAACGGGAATTTAAGAAGATCACGTGTGATAGGCTCAGAAATACGGCCTAGTGATCGAGAATTGTGAAGTGTAAAATAATCAAGATTGTGTGTTAATAATATTTTTAGTGTTTATTATGTGTTCAAAAGGGACACATCAGTGTATAAAAATGTCGTCAATGTTAAGTGTTTTAAATATATGTCAAAAAGTGTTTATAAATAAGATGAATTCCTTTAATATGGAGTAAAAAGTTCAAAGTGGGCCCAAAAATGAAGCACCGCACAAGAATAAAGATCATGGGACGATCTTAAACATGTGAGTACTAAATTCATTCTATTTTGGTGTCAGAGATTGGTTGTGTACAAATCCACCGGAGTTTTTGAGTAAAAGGGATGTGTGTTAATAAATAAATACTGAATAATCAAGAACGCGGTCTGAACAATAATAGAAAATTTGAGAAATTATAAATAATTATGTAAAGAATAAATCCCGTAGAGGAAATATGTGAATAAAGGGTTAATGTATTTAACAAACGTCATAAGAGCAAGCGAAATATCACTAATTATTATGAAAGATATTGAAATAAAGTAAAGTTGAAATGTGAAAGAAATAGCTTTTGAGCTTGTGTAAAGAATAAAGATAATTATAATAATTAAAAATGGAAACATTAAATAAAGATCAAATAAATTGATATGAACGTAAGAGCGTTAAAGCCTTAACATATGTGTAAAATATGATGTCCAATGGAATATTTTAAAAAGGGAGCGATTTATCGGCAACAGAAAAGATTAATATGAGAATTAAAATAATATGAATTGTTACTAATGAGATTTATCAGTTCTTGGGAAGACATTTCGGCTTAAAATAATGTATAGCGCCAAAGAGCGCCAATAATATTAAAGTGTCACGCTAGGAACGCGTAGTGGTTAAAATACTTGGTAAATTACTTATGGAGGATAGTTGATTGCAGTGAATTGATAATGGTATAAGTCCTCTATTTGTGACATAGTATCACGAGGCATTATGTATGTATAAAAAAGGGAGCTAATATATGGTATTATTGAGCGTATGTCATATGGGCCACGGCCGACTTTAAATCGCATTTTGTATAAGTCCTCTGTAAGGGAATGGTTCCCGAGGCACGTGAAGAGATTCGAACGCAGAATCGTCTTATGATAAAAGCCCCTTAATTCTTCGTCGTCGTATGTGTATTAATCTTCCCAATCAATGAGGACCCTCTCATAATTAATAAATGCCAAGGTTACGAAAATGGTCTTTGAACCAAAGAATAGTTGTTTGAATGAATACGGTACAATAAAAGCCTGGTCCCTCCCCAGAACTGAATATAATGTGAAGGTTTGTTTTGAAAGCCTTGGAAATAAGATACTAACGTGGGTTAGACGAGGAGTCGCCGTCACCCCTCGTGTCATAAATCGCGCCTGAGTAGAAGGGTCTAGCTCTCTTAAAGCGAGAGGGACCAGAGACCGTCTTGTAAGATGTTGTGAAGAGAATGAATACACCAGGAGTGTTTAAAGTTGTTAACGACCCGGGCGTTGAACCGAGGTCCTTGTAGATTGATATTTTCGTTTGCCTGTTCAGATCGTAGTTTCTTATATGATAATGGTCTTATAAGACATAAGAGATAAATAACAATCCCTATTGTAATAATGTATGGACGTGGGATTCCACGAGTTGATTGAAGGCGGCTAGGTTTCGGGAGTAACTATAGTTTTTTGGCAGGGTCAAGTATCTTCACGCTCTGGAGTACACAATTGATTTCCTGATTACCTTAATATATTTGTGAAAATAAAGAGAGATGATAACAACTGAATGTGTGGACATGCCCAAAATATTGAGTTAGATAATTAACATAAAATTTAAATGTAATTATATATCTGTTTTTGAGAAATAAGAAAATATAAAGGATAGTATTTGAGGTGTACCAGAAGGACACCATTATTATGTAAATGCATGGAGCCAAAAGAGCTCAGAGTTATATAAAACTCGCAGTTAATGCTTTATGGAAGTGAGACTAAGTAAGAATTGTTGGTTTATGTGGAAACCACATGTTTTAAATACAATATTTGTTTTATTATATTTGTGATTCCTTGTTCATTTGGAACAAGTAGATGATTATGGGTCAGTAATTAAATTGTTAAAGTGTTTGTAGCGCCATTAATTTTATTAATTAAATGTGTTAAAATAGGAGTTGATTTTGTTGTTATTTTTGCAAGTGTATCCTCTAATTAATCCAAAATATGTGAGTCACAGAGTGGGGGAACTTACCGCCGCCCCGAAATTCCGAATTGAGCTACGCTGGTATACTGTGATTGGCATATTTCTTGCTAAAAGGGCCCATGGGGGTCGTATAAGTAATGTGCTGGATTAATTACTAGAGGAACACTTAAGACGGTCATTTCATGTAAAGTAAAGTAATGATAGGAGTAGCTACAACGTAAAATATTAACTGACCGCATGGGTCCCTAGAAACTCAAACCGAGCAGCCCTGTAATATATTATCAACCCCCTAGCAAACATTTCATGGCGCCCAGTACGCAGGGCTGAGTTTTCCTAGGGAAACCCCGAGTTTTCTCGAAAAATCAAAATTTTCATTTTTTGAAAAAATGGTTTTTCGAAATTTTGAATTTTAAATACTTCCATAAAGGTTTTATGAAATTGAATAAATGGATCAAAAGGGTACGTTGTAAGTGAATACCCGTACCAAAGTAATATTTTAAAAGAAATTGGGACACACCGATTCAGAGTATCATCTCTCAAACATGTACTAGTGTGGTGGCATTAGTGGCCCACTGTATTTTTATATTAGAAAAGATGGTGACGATGATGGAGTTAAAGGAGTGTTTGGATGAACATTTCCAAAAGAATAGGGACGAGATAATAAAAATAAGTACGCAAAGTACGGAAGATGCGAAAAAAGAGAATAGGGAAGAGAGGCAGGAACTTTTAAATGCTATAAAAGCCGATAGCAAAGAAAAGTGGGAGACCATGAACAATAAATTGGGAACAATAGACAATACATTGAGTCTCCAAAAGGAGGAAAATAACAAAGTGTTTGAATCCATGAATGAGAGTTTAGAGTCACTAAAAACTGATAGTGCTAATATGGGAACTAAATTAGAAGCTATCGAAATTAAAAGTGATAGCATGGGAACTAAATTAGAAACTATCGAAGATAACTGTGTAAAATTGAACGATGAATTGAAGGCTGAGATAGAGGGCAAATTGAATAGTATAAAAACAGAAAATACCGATCATTTTTTAGCACAATCCAGGGCTTTGGAAGATAAACTAGGAATAATAGAAAGGAAATTTGAAAACGAATTACATTCCTTTCAGGAGAAGATGATAGGTGATAATTTCTTGAAAAGTCAAGCCATGAACACTAAACTAGAGGCCATGGAGACTAAAATACAAAGTAATATAAATAAGAAATTAGAAGAAACAATGAATAACAAATTTCAAGCTTTTGACACTGATTTTGGGAATAAGTTAAATGAATTAAAAGGGGGAATAAAACAGGGGTCAAATGAACTCCGAGAAAGTATAGAAGGAAACATAGAGTCCAAATTTCAAATATTGGATAAAACATTTGGGGAAAAGTTAAAGGCATTGCAAATTGAGAGTAACACATTTAATGCAGGATTGAGAACCCAGATAAATACTATAGAAAAAAATAGTATAGAATCCAAAAAGGAATGCCAGGATAATTTTAAAATTATAGAGGATAAAATTGGTTCTATGGAAACAGCATGTAAAGAGAAAGTAGACGGATGTCAAAATGAACTTGTAACCCAGATCCAAGAGGTGCAGGAAAAATTAGAAGCTCAGATAAAATCTAACAGCGATATTTGTAAGGCCTCCCGGGATGAAATAAAACAAAGCGTGAATAAGCTAGGAGATAGATTTGAAGGGGTTGAGGAGAAAGTAGGGACCCTCGAGAACAAAATCGGTGTAGTTCAGACTGAAGTAACTGAGATGAAAAATCAAAATCTAAAGGATGTTCAGGAGATGAAAGATCAGATTGATCATTTTACCGGGCAGGTAGATGAGAATCTGAAGACATACGAAACGAAAATAGATCAAAGATTAGGTATATACGAGGGGCATCTCCAGAGTGAAAGAAAACAACGAGAGAACGAAAGTAAGGAAAGTACCCATAAAATAAATGAAATAAGTCAGGGTATTAGTGAGGTTCAGGAAACCATCGGAACATTAAAGGTTCATGTAGGAAAAACCAATAAGGAAGTAAATCAGGTCCAAGATGAAATGATGAAATTGTATAAGAGTCAAGAGAAAACTGAGGGAAAGCTTGAAGGAATTAAAATAGATATGGTCAAAGGACGAAAAGAAGTGGAAAAGCAAATAAAGGAGATACGAGAGGGCCTGGAGACCATAGGTGACGTTAAGCCAGAAATTATAGACCAAAGGGTCATGATCTTTAAGAAAGAGGTAGAAGAACAACTAAAGGAATTCAGGGATAGTTACAGGGATGAGAAATTCCAATCCAAAAAGGTAGAGGAAGATATTAAAAGGAATCAAGAAAGAATTCAGAATGAATTAAGATCCCGATTGGAGAGGACTGAACATAAGAATAGTCAAATGGAAATCCAACTCATGGCAAATGAAGAAAGTGCCCGAAGAGAAAGGAAGTTAGAATTCGAAAATCAGGAGGAGTTTCCAAAGACAGGATGGGTAGATTCCCGTGAACAAGGCACAGATACGGAGAGGGACTTAGGAGGGGAGAGCCCTTATAAGAACCCAGGATATCCAATGGCGATGTCAACCCCGTACACGAATCAGACAAATGGCCAAATAATAAACATTATTAAATCCAATGAGGATAGACCAGTAAAGTTTACGGGTAATAACATGTCTATTACTCCAAAATACTGGCTAAAAGAAGTGGCAGAGTATCTAAACGAAATGAAGGTTCCTCAGGATCGGAGACTGAGAGCTATTGAAAAGCTGTTGGCAGGTGATTGTCTCACCTGGTTCAGAAGCTTTAGATACACCTTTGATACGGTGGAAGGCTTTAGGGAAGCATTTTTAAAAAGATATTGGGCAGCAGATGTCCAAGAAAATTTAAGGCTAGATCTGTACTCTAGGAAGTACAGCACAAATGCACCTACTAAATACTCGGAATTTTTCACCGCTCAGCTGTGTAAATTCCGCGAACTGGATATTGCTCCGGCAGAAAACGACCTGTGTGCCGCCATTGCAAGACAACTTCCGTATGAGATTCAGAGGCTGCTAATCTCATCCAAAGCCAGAAGTGCTGTGGAAGTGGAAAGTGTATTACGTCAATTAGATATGACGACTTCGCACGTAACTCCTCGGCATCAAAGAAAAACTGAGCAAGTACACATGGCCAGTAGTCAGGAAACAGGAGAAAAACCAGCGACCAGGAATCAGTCCACCAGCACGGATACTCAAGGACTAGGTCGAGAGTATGGGCACCAGGAGCCTAGAAAAATACAGCCATATTACAGGGGAGGATATCGAGGAAGAAATCCTAGAACTACGGGTTATAGGCAACAAGAAAGCCGACCCTATAACAATAACCATCAAAGGCCGGACAACAGAAAGAAATGGGAGAATTATCCCAGAAGGAATGTAAGGCCAGACGATAGGGATGATGAATATCGGGCCGAAATAGAAGAAAGATATCAGGAAAGTCTTCGTTATATGAACGAAAGACCAGATGAACCTGATAGGCAAAAAGTCCGTTGGAGTGAGGCAATCAAGAACCGGAAATCACCCGACCGACTAGACGGAGCTCAAAGCTTGGAACTACAAGCTCAGCTAAAGAATGAGGGAAAAGGGAGCCCTCAGGATAAAAAAATAACTCCAAATTTAAATTGTCAAAAGTGGAAACATACCAGGAGCTGGGAGGAGGTAGAGATTGTAAATTGGATAGCCAGACCAGATGAGCTAATTAACGAGGATGTGGAAGGAATCCCACCTGTTAAAAGAGAACTACCTATAATTATGCTTAGGATAGAAGGATTACTGGTCAGAGCATTGATTGATACCGGATCCACAATAAGTCTAATTACACAAACCCTTTTAAATGAATTGGAAACAAGGGGCCGAGTACTAAAGATTCCCACATCAAGTGTAAAGATTAAGGGAATTATCCTTGAAAAATCTTTGACATGTAAATTTCAGGTATACATTGATCTGATCATGGGTAATGCTGAAATTTCGCAGTGCTTTTTGCTGGTAAATCAATTACCGTATAATGTCATATTAGGTATTGATTTTATCCGTGAGAACAAGGTCATCATAGACCTAGCGCAAAACTGCATTAGAGTTCAAAGAGAGGATGTGGATGAACAAAACATTAACCTACAGGAACAGGATGCGAAAATAGAAGAGCAGGTATGGCATATGGAAGAAGTGATTGAGGAAGATTATAAGGACATAGAAAAGATATTTGAAGTCCTCAACATAGAACTCGAAGATAATGTGGAAAATGAGTTCGAGACCAACCTGTCAGGAAAAGTGGAGGAAGCTAAAGTCAGCCTCGAAATTAAGGAACAGTTAAAGAAATTATTATTGGATTATAGGGACGTATTTGATTCCAAGCCAGGGAAGATTGAAAATTTTAAATACGCGTTCCAAGTCAATGATTGGGCACCGTTCAAACAAAAACCATACCCGGTTGCGGAAAAACATTACCCACAAACGAAGAAAACACTGCAGGAGATGATGAATGCAGGTGTTATAGAAAAGATGGCGACACCATATGTTAGTCCATTAGTGATTGTGAGTAAACCGGATGGCTCAGTAAGGGTGTGTTTAGATGCCAGAAATTTAAATGCAAAAATCATACCAGAAAATGATTCGGCACCACCCATAAAAGAAATACTGAGGAAGTTTAAAGGCAAGAAGATTTTTACAAATATTGACATGACTTCTTCGTATCATCATCTCGAACTGGAAGAGAAAACCAGCTTGTTGACTGTATTTCAGTTCGACCAACAAACATACTGCTTTAGAAGATGTCCGTTTGGATTGAAGACTGCAGGATCTGCATTAATAAGAGCGCTTGATCGAAACCTGTCAGAGGAAGTGAAAGATTGCACTATCCGATACGTAGATGACATTTTACTTACCTCGGAGAACATTGAGGAACATTTAGAAAATTTGAAGAAATTATTGGAAGACTTAAGAAGGGCAAATTTTAAAATAAATTTAAAGAAATCGAATTTTTGTCAAAGGCAAGTAACATTTTTAGGGCATGTGATTGACAAGGATGGTGTTAAACCAAATCCATGCAAATTGGAATCGATAAGGGATTTTCCAAGGCCTTTGAAAGTGAAGAACGTTCGCCAGTTTTTGGGATTGATTGGGTTCTTCTCAGGACATTGTCCATCATACACCAAAACTGTTGCTCCACTACAGGACCTTCTGAAGAAGGGGGGCAAGTGGAAATGGACGGAGGAAGCAGAAAAAGCATTTGTAGAGGCCAAGGAAATGCTCTTAAATTACGTGAAGCTAGGATATCCTGATTTTAATCAGAGATTTATCATCCAAACAGATGCATCCCAGATTGGAATAGGGGCAATGCTATATCAGGAGAACCCGGAAAACCCTGATAAGAAGAACTATCTAGCTTTCACAAGTAGGAGACTGAAACCACACGAGAAAAATTATACGATCAGCGAGATCGAGCTGTTAGCGATATTGCACGCGTTGCAATATTGGCGGAAGATCGTATATGGGTTTCAGGTCATTCTAAGAACGGATCATAAGGCCTTAACCTTTTTGATGAAGACTGATTTATCCAGTCAAAGGTTGATGCGTTGGGCTTTATACATTCAACAATTTGATGTCAAGATAGAGTACTGCCCAGGAAAGGAAAATATAGTTCCAGATTACTTAAGTAGACAGCCAGAGTCCATAGAAGAGGAAGTAATGGCTATAGATTTGGAAGACAGGGATCAGCGTACTCTTAATGAGTTAAGAAGCACTAGTCAAAGACAACGGGAGGATCCATGGATGAATATGCTCATATCATTCCTTGAGGGAAGCCTGATAAGAGGAACACCAGCGTACACGGAAGCTGAGAAGATAGCACAAGACTACACGTTTTATAATGGATTGTTATATAAGTTTGTGGACTCTGACCATACAAAATTAAGGATTGTAGTACCTGCAAATTTGCAGAGGAAAATAGTATGGTTAGCCCATAGATCGTTCGGACATATGGGAGTCGACAAAACAGTCTCGATGCTGAAAGAAGCATTTATATGGCCGAGACTGAGAGAAACTGTAAGGGACACGCTAAAGACATGTGATCTATGTCAAAGGATCAAACGTAATGCATTTCTGATGAGACAGAAGCCTATACCATTGTTGCCCGAAAGGCCCGGCCAAATCATATCTATTGATAATTTTGGACCTTTGCCAAAGGCAAGAAGAGGAAATCGACACATAATGGTGGCTATGGATGTCTTCACTAAAATGGTTGTCCTTGCTCCCATACAGAAGACTAGTACCAAACAGGTGTTAAAACGACTTAAAGAAAAAGTGATACCGATTCTGGGGAAGCCTGAGAATTTGTTGTCGGATCACGGCAGTTGTTTCACCAGTGTAGAGTTCAGACGAGAATTAGAAAGACTTGGAATACGTCAGATTTTGTCAAATATTCGCCATCCTGAGGCCAATCCTGTAGAAAGAGTGATGAGAGAAACGGCCAAGTATTGTAGAATATACTGTGCCGAAGAAAATTGGAAGTGGATAGATATCTTGGATATTATCGAATTTTGTATAAATAATACAATCCATGAATCCACAGGAGAGATACCCATAACGTTACATCGGAATGAGCAACCAGAAAGACCTTGGAGTCTGGTAATTCCTAGGCCAGCAGACGCTCAGCCGGGAAGAGATGTACGAATTAGAAGAGCCTTTGAGCATCTAAAAGCTCAAGCCGACAGGAGGCAGAGAAGAAATAGGCATAAGAGGTATCATCGACCATTATTAGCAGGAGAAATGGTGTTAGTGAAAAGACCAGCCATTTCGGATCCAGGGAACCGTGTGTACAAGAAATTTCAGAAAATGTACCACGGACCATATCAAATAATCAGAGATTTGAGGAATAATGCATATAGAATTCGGCACTGTGAAACGGATCACGAAGTGACCATGAATTCAGCAAATTTGAAATTATACTACCCTCCCGAAGATTTTGATGAAGAGAATGAACAAGCCCTGGTTATGGAAACATTTAGAGATGAATCCGCTTTTGACATAAACAAGAATAAAGAAGAAATAGAAAATAGAGCTCAAGCATTCGAGTGCGAATGCGAATTGGAGAAATTATATTGGGAAATTAAAGAAATAATTGAATTTATTGAAGAAGAAAATTCCAATTTAAGAAAAGAGAATGATGAAATAAGGAAACGGGTAGGGATAGACCACACCCGTAAGGAAGAATGAGGTTCTGGGGACTTAAAGTCCAGACAAATAAAGAAAGAAAGGGTAGGGACAGAGCATACCCGACCTACACAATTACTGGATACGACTTTAAAGAAATAAAAACAATGGAAGGTACGGACAACGTTATGATGGCTTCGACGAATAAAGAAATACAAATTTAATTGAAATAAATTTCCTCAAGAATTTTCGAAAATTTATTTACCTAAGGAGGGGAGAGATGAACCCATGTGCCATCAGGTCCATGGAGGGTCGAATCCATGCATTTGAGGAAGAAATCAAAGAAGCGTACAGTTTCTAATGTACTTTAAAGGAAGATCAAGCTAGGAGGCCAGCATAAGGTTGTGCAACTAACGAGGACCAAGTGTTCGAGAGGATGATATCACCCCTCTTGACATTCTGAAGGGAGCGAGTCACGGGTATTAATAACCGAGTGGAAATTTCCCAGGATTAAACAAGGAAGCCTGAATCGGAAATCAAGCTGACGTTGCTGTAAAATGACAACACCGCTTATGCGCCAGAAGAGGAATAATTAAAATTAACACGTTTACGAGCATAATAATGAGTAAACCAGTACAGTACAGTGAATCCTTTTGAATGAGAGATTTTTCAGTAAAGAGAAACCATTTAATAATTGCGCAGAAAAAAACTGCTAACGTAAGACGACGTCATTGGGGAAGTACCACGGCCTCTGTGGAGGGGATAGAGCAAAAGAAATGCAACACCCACACAATTGAGGACGAGAAATTAATTAATATCTCCGAATTGCCCGATCGATTCTTAGGTGCAATGAGATTATGTGACATTGAGAAGACGAGCTTTCGGAAGGTATAATTTTTATATTTGTGGCACCATTATTTTAGAAGTTGGCCACAGAAAAGGCTAGAGTCTTATTTTTTTGTAGTAAAATAGTATAAAGCTAAGTTATAGTGAAAGTTCGTAAGATATAGGCAGAGCAGGCCGCGAACGTCGGACTTAAAGGCGATAGGTCGTTAAATAGACGGACGAATAGATCATAACGTACGGAAGTACCGTACCAGAAAGATAGACTGTTATTTAAATTAAAGAACCCAAAAAGGGAAGAACAGAATAAGGTTCGGAACGTATATCAGAAACGTAGGAGGGCTAAAACAGTTCCAATAAAGAAGATAGGAGACTATAAACATTATCTCCAGAAAGCAGGCGAACTATTCTAAAAGTACTAGACTCGAGAAGTGCTAGCTGCTATAGACTAAATCTATAGGTCTTTGAGGAGACCTCGGTCCGAATAGACTTTCGCTAGGATCGATAGACAGATCTACAAAGAAGCCGTTCAAGCTAGATAAATAGCCGGTCATCCAGGATAGGAGTAGCAGAATTGGGACTCCAGGGAACAGTAGATGTTTCGAGACTTTCGCATTCTGCAGGATAGGAAGCCGACATCGAATAAATTTCACCCTTGGAAACGGGAATTTAAGAAGATCACGTGTGATAGGCTCAGAAATACGGCCTAGTGATCGAGAATTGTGAAGTGTAAAATAATCAAGATTGTGTGTTAATAATATTTTTAGTGTTTATTATGTGTTCAAAAGGGACACATCAGTGTATAAAAATGTCGTCAATGTTAAGTGTTTTAAATATATGTCAAAAAGTGTTTATAAATAAGATGAATTCCTTTAATATGGAGTAAAAAGTTCAAAGTGGGCCCAAAAATGAAGCACCGCACAAGAATAAAGATCATGGGACGATCTTAAACATGTGAGTACTAAATTCATTCTATTTTGGTGTCAGAGATTGGTTGTGTACAAATCCACCGGAGTTTTTGAGTAAAAGGGATGTGTGTTAATAAATAAATACTGAATAAGCAAGAACGCGGTCTGAACAATAATAGAAAATTTGAGAAATTATAAATAATTATGTAAAGAATAAATCCCGTAGAGGAAATATGTGAATAAAGGGTTAATGTATTTAACAAACGTCATAAGAGCAAGCGAAATATCACTAATTATTATGAAAGATATTGAAATAAAGTAAAGTTGAAATGTGAAAGAAATAGCTTTTGAGCTTGTGTAAAGAATAAAGATAATTATAATAATTAAAAATGGAAACATTAAATAAAGATCAAATAAATTGATATGAACGTAAGAGCGTTAAAGCCTGAACATATGTGTAAGATATGATGTTCAATGGAATATTTTAAAAAGGGAGCGATTTATCGGCAACAGAAAAGATTAATATGAGAATTAAAATAATATGAATTGTTACTAATGAGATTTATCAGTTCTTGGGAAGACATTTCGGCTTAAAATAATGTATAGCGCCAAAGAGCGCCAATAATATTAAAGTGTCACGCTAGGAACGCGTAGTGGTTAAAATACTTGGTAAATTACTTATGGAGGGTAGTTGATTGCAGTGAATTGATAATGGTATAAGTACTCTATTTGTGACATAGTATCACGAGGCATTATGTATGTATAAAAAAGGGAGCTAATATATGGTATTATTGAGCGTATGTCATATGGGCCACGGCCGACTTTAAATCGCATTTTGTATAAGTCCTCTGTAAGGGAATGGTTCCCGAGGCACGTGAAGAGATTCGAACGCAGAATCGTCTTATGATAAAAGCCCCTTAATTCTTCGTCGTCGTATGTGTATTAATCTTCCCAATCAATGAGGACCCACTCATAATTAATAAATGCCAAGGTTACGAAAATGGTCTTTGAACCAAAGAATAGTTGTTTGAATGAATACGGTACAATAAAAGCCTGGTCCCTCCCCAGAACTGAATATAATGTGAAGGTTTGTGTTGAAAGCCTTGGAAATAAGATACTAACGTGGGTTAGACGAGGAGTCGCCGTCACCCCTCGTGTCATAAATCGCGCCTGAGTAGAAGGGTCTAGCTCTCTTAAAGCGAGAGGGACCAGAGACCGTCTTGTAAGATGTTGTGAAGAGAATGAATACACCAGGAGTGTTTAAAGTTGTTAACGACCCGGGCGTTGAACCGAGGTCCTTGTAGATTGATATTTTCGTTTGCCTGTTCAGATCGTAGTTTCTTATATGATAATGGTCTTATAAGACATAAGAGATAAATAACAATCCCTATTGTAATAATGTATGGACGTGGGATTCCACGAGTTGATTGAAGGCGGCTAGGTTTCGGGAGTAACTATAGTTTTTTGACAGTGTCAAGTATCTTCACGCTCTGGAGTACACAATTGATTTCCTGATTACCTTAATATATTTGTGAAAATAAAGAGAGATGATAACAACTGAATGTGTGGACATGCCCAAAATATTGAGTTAGATAATTAACATAAAATTTAAATGTAATTATATATCTGTTTTTTGAGAAATAAGAAAATATAAAGGATAGTATTTGAGGTGTACCAGAAGGACACCATTATTATGTAAATGCATGGAGCCAAAAGAGCTCAGAGTTATATAAAACTCGCAGTTAATGCTTTATGGAAGTGAGACTAAGTAAGAATTGTTGGTTTATGTGGAAACCACATGTTTTAAATACAATATTTGTTTTATTATATTTGTGATTCCTTGTTCATTTGGAACAAGTAGATGATTATGGGTCAGTAATTAAATTGTTAAAGTGTTTGTAGCGCCATTAATTTTATTAATTAAATGTGTTAAAATAGGAGTTGATTTTGTTGTTATTTTTGCAAGTGTATCCTCTAATTAATCCAAAATATGTGAGTCACAGAGTGGGGGAACTTACCGCCGCCCCGAAATTCCGAATTGAGCTACGCTGGTATACTGTGATTGGCATATTTCTTGCTAAAAGGGCACAATATTTAATATATAATATATATATATGTAAACTCCAGGTGCAAGAAAAAGAAAGAATGAAAATAGGCCTACCAAAATATTTTGTATTGTACATTATATCGAAATGAAATCTGACTGGATTTTAAAAATGAAGCTTTGAAAATATAAAAAAGATCTTCATTGTTACTCAAATATTACACATGAGAGTTGAAATAAGTGTTTAATGGTTTGTATGTATGTCTACCCCTTATTATTCCCGTGTTCCAACGGGGTCAGGGATGAGATGCGATGGAAGTCTTTGTGGCGATGGTTTTACGGCCGGATGCCCTTCCTGACGCCAACCTCATGAGAGGAGTTAATGAGAGATGAAATGAATGATGGTGAATGAAACTGGGCAAGGATGTGGAAGGAAGCGGCCGTGGCCTGTCAGAAGGTACCGTCCCAGCATTTGCCTGGTGTTGAAAATGGGGAAACCACGGAAAACCATTTCAAGGACGGCCGACGGTGGGGCTTGAACCCACGCGTCTACCGAGTCAGCAGAGAGCTTGGCCCCATGACCTAATGCTGCGCGTTAGCCAGCCTAGCCACTACTGTCGGTAAGTGTTTAATGGTTTAATTCATTTTATTTACCACACGTCAAACAAACAGATTTTTGTTTTTTGCTTTTTCACATGTTCTTTGCAAATGAAACGAGAACTCATAACATCCTTCACTGCCTGTACGTCAATAACATCATTTGCCCAGATCTCTTCCACGTCAGTGTGGTTACCTTTACTTGGACCTATAAAATAGCCTACATTTCAGTTCGATTGGTCTGGAAACATTCCAACTCACTTTGAAACTTTTCTGAAATTCTGTTAATATAGCTACATGTTGGCATATTTTATGATATCTATCATATGTAGGTCCATAATTTTCAAAAATGCTTCAACTGCATTTCTTATCCTGTCATCGAGATTTGAGTTTTGGACCAGGAAGCTTTTTTTACAATGTTTCTACTAGGTGATTTGGACATACCTTTCAGTTCCGTTTTGCACTAAATAGTTTGCAAATCTTTCTTGGTAATGAACTCTTCCTCACTAGTCACGAGGTCAATATCTCGATTGTTATTTCCACCTTCGCATTCACTGTCATCTGAATGTTCACTATGTTCAATGTATTAGTCACTTAGATCACCGTCACTTTCCACAAAGTCAATATTTTCAAAGTTTACATCGTCATCTGAAAGTTCTTGAATAATTTCGTGGAATATCACCAGACATTATTATTGTCACCATAACACTAATAAATAAATCACTGACATATAACAAAAATTGTCGTGGGCGATAACTGATACATGGGCAGGCGCACGTTGTAAAATGTACAACAGAATTGACAGGTTCCCTTTACGGCCACCATGTGCACTAAGAGGTGGTAGTGAGTGGAGTAAGACGTTGAGGTGGTGGGGAAAGAAATGAGGAAGGAATAACGTGCATCAACCAACTTTCTGAACTGAAAGAATTTCCATGTCTACGTAAAGAAATGACACTGTTGTAAAATGTGCAACGGTGCGCCGCCCACTCACGCGATTACTCCACTTACTACACCAACTCGCATCCATTACTCTCACATAGCCCACTCAACAGCGATATACAGTCACCAACAATACAAACGTTTGCTCACTTGCATTGTGACTTTGAAATAGTTCGCAACCGTTCCATATTTTCAATCAAGGAAATGCACCAGATCCATTACAGTTATTTTTGCCTCAATAAATTCTAAAATATTATCGATACATTGACAAAAATTTACAGTTATTTTACCATTTACATTCTTATCTTATTTTCAAAATTTCATTTCACTACCATTAATATCAGCCGAGGTATTAATATTGAATATTGCCGCGTCTTTCTATAAGATGCGTTCAAAAAGTAACGAGCCGGAGGCTGGAATGCGCAAACCGGTGGCGACATCGGCTAATCGTGGTGTGTGTATCGAGGTGTGGTTCCGACTAGAGCGTGGAAGGTCACAGCCCGTCGCTAGAGGGCACGAGTGCACGTCACGTGACGATACAAAGCGAGCAGCAGCATGCATCAATCGTCCAACGTTGTCAGTCGCATTGCAAACAGTGACATAGAGGCGTCAAACGAAGAGCAAAGAGGTGTTGTTCGGTTCCTGACAGCGAAAGGAGTAGGGGGAACGGACATTCATCGCCGAATGTCACCAGTGTACGGCGAACACTGCATGTCCCTTGCAAGGGTCAAGGCGTGGCACAAGCGCTTCAGGGAAGGACGGGTGTCGTTAGCCGATGATGCCCGGTCTGGGACACCCCCCTGCATTACCGATGACAACGTCCAGCTGGTTGATGCACTCATTACCCAGGACCGCCGAGTGACAGTGAACGCCATAGCCGCCGTGGTCGGATTGAGCGTCGGAAGTGTGCACACCATCATGAAAGAACGACTGCACTTGCGGAATGTGTGTGCCCAATGGGTGCCCCACAGTCTTCAACCACACCGGGAAGCATGTCGAATGGCCTACTGTCTTGGTCTTGGTTGGATGATTGATGCATCCTGCTGCTCGCTTTGTATCGTCACGTGACGTGCACGCGTGCCCTCTAGCGACGGGCTGTGACCTTCCACGCTCTGGTTGGAACCACACCTCGTTACACACGCCACGATTAGCCGATGTCGTCACCGGTTGTGCGCATTACAGCCTCCGGCTCGTTACTTTTTGAACGCACCTTATATCTAGTTCAAAATGCCGGGGCAGACATACGGACCGCCAAGCACGGCTGTGTGACAAGGTAACTACTGTAGAATACTCTGTGTGACGGACAGTCAATAATGTCTCCAAGTAGCCAGCTAACAATGCATTATTTTAAATGAGCGAACGTCAGTTGCGCGCCAGGCATACACAGTAGAGATGGGCAGCAGTCGACTGAAAACAGTCGAATTAGTCGATAGTTAAAACAATCGACTTATTCGACTGCTTTAAAAAACAGTCGAATGAATTCAACGACTACTCACCGTATCATAAACATGTCGTTTGCAAACGACTGATCCCAAAGCTATCGTTGGAAATCATTCGAATGAAACAAGTCGTTGGCAAACGACTACATCCAAGCGAATGGAATCATTCGAATAAAAGTAGTCGTTGTAAACGACTGATCCCAAAGCAATCGTTGGAAATCATTCGAATGAAACAAGTCGTTGGCAAACGACTACATCCAAGCGAATGGAATCATTCAAATAAAAGTAGTCGTTGTAAACGACTGATCCCAAAGCAATCGTTGGAAATCATTCGAATGAAACAAGTCGTTGGCAAACGACTACTTCCAAGCGAATGGAATCATTCGAATAAAAGTAGTCGTTGTAAACGACTGATCCCAAAGCAATCGTTGGAAATCATTCGAATGAAACAAGTCGTTGGCAAACGACTAATTCCAAGCGAATGGAATCATTCGAATTTAAGTAGTCGTTCTAATCAAACGACTACTTCAAGATAACTTCATTCTACAATTTATTGTGCTCTATGTTTATTGTAGAGCTTTAATTAATAAGTTAAGTATACCTTTAGGTGCCTATAGTTTTATACAGTTCGTTGATTCTTTCAATGAAATAGCCTAAATCCAATTGTCCAAGTTATTGGACAATTCAATATTGTCATTCAATATTTAGGTTATGTTTGAACTCCAGATACCGGTCTTTGTGGCACATCATCCCAGGCAAGCCGGTAAATACCTTTGCCTCCCAGTCAGATGGATCATTTAGCCGTAATTTTGAATTAGAGTAAGGTTGTAGTATGCGTGGTCAGATTTAGACAATAGCCTACTCCATGAAGGGGTCATGGCTACGCCTTCTATGATTGTTTAATGAATAGAGTAACTTAAATGAGGGATGTATACTGATTTTAAGATTTGTGGAATGAGTTTATGATATTTTTAATAGAATTTAATGAAGTCTTCAGTAAAGTTGAAGGAGACATGATCGTGTTTAGACAATAGCCTACTCCATGAAGGGGTCATGACTATGCCTTCTATGTCTGTTTAAGGTGTAGTGTGGCTGAAATGAGGGAGGTTTACTGATTTTGGTGTTTGTGGAGAAGTCTTTTCGTTTATAATTTAGGTTTTTGTGAAGCTTGTTGCGGAGTTGTTTTATGGATTTTATTGCTCTGCAAATGAAGTGTATTAGGGGGTTCTGGGTTTGGTTTAGCTGTAGTTTACAGGGTTATGGCTGAGAGTTGTTGTTGCAGGCCTAACAACTGTGTCAGAGCAGTGGCGTGCTGTGTGGGAGGGGGGAAGGGGTTAGTGGATAAGACATGAGGGCAGGGATGGAAGAGTTGTAGCGTTGTCTGTGGTTAAACTGCCATTGCCTTATGGCTGATTTTATGTACTGACATCCATCATAAGATAGAGTGGTGATGTGAATCTCTACATCTATTGCAGCGGGTACTGTCAGGACAGCTTGACCGTACGCACAAATTGATTGACGACCAGAATCAATGAAAAATGTTAAATCCATCGACTTGTTTGACTGCTTTTAAAAAACAGTCGAATGAATTCAACGACTACTCACCGTAACATAAACAAGTCGTTTGCAAACGACATATCCCAATTGTGTTTTAACTTTTAACATGTAGAACGCGCTCGGATAGGTTTACGTTCTGGTCGTCAATTGTTTCAGCACATGGATAGCGCGCGCATTAAAAAAAACTTAGTATTTACATTGTTGCCAACATCTCCACTGAAAGTTCGCCCTCGTTGCTGTTCTAAAAAGTGTTCTATTTTCGTGTGTATTTACTGTAGGCCGTAATTTTCTTGTTCAAGTCGTATTTCAGCTCTACGTTCTTAGTACTTCAGAGAGGATTAAATTAGTGAACACATAGCCTAAATTGTTTATGACTCTATGGACGTATTTTACATTTACTATTTTTTGGCATTAAAATATGAAGTGTGATTATTGCAATGTTGGCTATGGAATTGTTCTCGGTACTTAAGAACTCCCTCTCAGTAATAGTGATTTAATTTTCTCTTAGGTTAATTAAGTATTGGTCTATTACTTCACTTATCCACAGTACATACAGGTAATGTGCCCTGTATCAATACCGGTATCGGGGAACATTTACTCACACATTTTGCATTAAATGAAATGTGCAACATTGCAAATAATGGCTGCACTCTACACGACGTAAACCACAATTTCGAAGCACAGTAAAAATAAATAAATAACTTTGACCAATTGCATGTTGCCGAGCGTCGAGTAGTCCAAACTAACGTCTGCAAAAATAGGTGGGTTAAGGAGAAGTTTGATTTTCATCTGTTGGTACGCCTCAACTCAGCGGGTAATGGCTAGCCGTGCTTTGAACGCTGCCTAGAAGCGACTACTTTCAGTCGAATACATGCAGGGGGATGACAGTTAATTGACGTCAGAAAAGTTGGATGGCGCAGCCACGCGGCAGAATGTTGAAGCTGTAACATTGTGACTGGTGAGATTTATTTAGATGGTGAAGCATTGACGTCGTGATGGAAACAGAAAGAAATTTGTCAAATTCGAGGAGGTACTGCTCTGTATACGGTTGCAAATCGTATAAAACGGCTACGAAATATCTTCACTACTTTCCTGTACAAAAAGTTCAGAGAGAAAGATGGGCTTCGGCGCTGTCAATTGGAAAACGTGTTACATGTTACATGACTGTGTGCAGTCTGCATTTTTGTGAAGACGACTTCTTTCCACCGGTACTGTTGATTATTGATAGTTATTGTCTCTAATTTGTATTCACATGGATTTAGCTACATCAAAAATACTGATAAACTTATAGCCTATTACTTCTGTGCCGTACAAAGAATGTAATCCGCTCTTCGTAAACTTATTTTAGGGGTTCTTCCGATTGACAATAGCCGAATGGTTAGAAAACTTAAGAAAAATGCTGTTCCTAGCCTTAATTTGCCAGATAATTTATATTCTTGCCTTTGAACAGCAAGTATGTAGGTCATTGAAGTACGATTTGGCTTAAATTGTGTTTTTGGCTATGATCTCCCTACTGTTGAATTTAGTTAATTAATATGTAAAATCTTAGTTTTAAGTACCGGTTTGGTGACCCATCATCCCAGGCATGCCGACAGCACCTATACTACTCAGGCAGATAGGTCACTTAGCCGTAATTTTGAAGTTATAGTGATGTTAAGTATACATATGCGGTAATGTAGCAGGAGACCGGATCGGCCTAGGCTATTCTAACTTTAATTAGTTCCCATTTCAGGGTTTTACAGTTTTGAGTGCGAATAGTTGGTTTGAAAGTTGTACAACAGTAAGGAGAGTATGTTTTGTATAGGTTTTAATTGGTATTATGGTTTATGTCGAGCTGAGGAGTGAATTTGGTTTGGCTTAAAGTGTAGTTTTTGATCTGTTCCGTTTGCTTATGACAAGTTCAAATGGAGACTCCAGCTTTGTTAAATATCTGTATTTTTAATATTTAATTAAATATATTGATAAAGAGGATGTCTCCATTTTAACTTTCCTGTGGCAAGAGATTAATACATTAACATTCTTGCCTTTGAACAGCAAGTATGTAGGTCAATATTTGCAATATTGAAGTATGATTTGAGCATCCCAAGTAACGCTTTGAACCCAAAACATTCATGCAAATTCAGGGTTGCTTGATTCAATTTATTATCAGGGAGTCGTCCTTTG
Organism: Meconema thalassinum; assembly: GCA_946902985.2. Taxonomy (NCBI): domain Eukaryota; kingdom Metazoa; phylum Arthropoda; class Insecta; order Orthoptera; family Tettigoniidae; genus Meconema; species Meconema thalassinum. The sequence continues at coordinate 347,422,362 of OX336392.1, forward strand.
TGTTATGTGAGATATATATATATATTGTGAAATTAATAAAAACATAATAATAATAATGTTATTGGTTTTACGTCCCTTTTAACTACACTGGCTTTTAGAGACGCCGGGGTGCCGGAATTTTGCCCCGAAGGGGATCTTTAACGTGACAGTAAATCTACTGACACGGCTCCCTCGCATTTGCGCACCCTCAAATGCCAGCTGACTGCGCCAGGTTTCGAACCTGCAACCTTGGGCTCAGCAAGCGAGAACGTTACCCCTGAGCCACGCAGCCAGACAATATAAAAACACATCGATACCGCTAGGCTCCCAAGTAAAGGCTTCATATATGTAACAGCAGACAGTAAATTAACTATCTACATGTGGGTAATATTTTTAACTGCTAGTAATTAGGCACTGCATTTAAATTGATTATAAAAATATTTCTATCAATGAAAGGAAATATGCAGTATTTTGCCATCATAAATTTGAAGCCATAACAAACGCACACCCTATTACTCACGTCACTATATCGCCGCCATATTGCAAACAGCTGACCGTAAGCTCCTCCCCCGTTTCGGACGTCAATAGGGAGCGCGTGGGTCGGAGTAAGGCCCTGTACTGGATGTTCTGCCAACCAATGAAGAATTAATTTTAGCACTAAGGTTCCGTAGTTGGCACTCATGAACGTTCACATCAAACCGACTGGCGAAAGCCGGAATAGTCTGTTTTGATTGATTTTCCTCGAGGTGTTGTTGGTTGTTTTGATTTGTTCAGTATTTTGATTGTTTATTTGAATTGAATTGAGAGTCAATCATGCCACTGCAAGGGAGGAAAAATTTCCAAGCACCGGGATGTAAGAATTATAATGATAGTAAGAACAATACGGCAATTTTCATCTTCCTGGTGTTGACCATGTGTAAAACTAGTGGGCAATATGGACTACTCTCGAATAAAAATATATAGAGAATAAATGAGTGCATTTCATCTCTTGTTTTTTTTTTTTACCCATTCTCCTTTGCATTGCAATAAAATTTGTGGTTCGAGCAATGCGAATTCAGGTAACCATTCGACTGAAAGTAGTCGACTATCTAGTCGATAGTTTCTTCCAATGAATGACTAGTCAGTCGATGGTTAAAAGTAGTCGATAGTCCCATCTCTAATACACAGACATTATTTCCACCACAGGGGCAGGGTGATGCAACCCGCATACTCAAGACAACAATAGCCTAATTTAGACACTTCAACAATATTACTCATCTGAATCCCAACTTCACTGGTCTATCGCTACTACTGATACAAAATAATATATATCCATAACCTACGATCATTCGCACTAACACACCATACAAACACGACTACATTGTTGTTACCAATATTGAATGGTTGATAGTATTGGCAACTCCAGCTATCTGATATGACATCTAGCGGTAAAAATGAGAAACTTACCAAGTAGGGTACATTTGCCACATGGTGACTGTTTGTATATGTTTTCTTGTATTGGTGAGCAGATCGTGGTAAATTCTTCGTGTTTATACATAAGTTATAAGTTTTACTCGTTGATAAGAGTGCAAAATGAGTAAAAGCAAAGTATATTGCTCAGTTTACGGCTGTAAGTCGATGTATAAGAGGGCTGCGGATATACGTTTTCATCACTTTCCAAAAGATGCAAATAGCAATAGCCGAAAGGTGACGATACCAAATAAATACGGGCAACAAGAGCGGGTTGGACCACTCACCACTACACTCACTGACGACAGGACGGGTTGTTCACTTACGCCGAGCCAAGCCGCACCTAGACAGCCAAGCACAGTCTCGCCGAGCCAAGCCTTACCAAGACAGCCTAGTTCATCAGCCAGGTATCCTCCGCTTCCTAGTTGATTTCCATAACCCTACCAACCGCCATCACCTCGCTATGCGATATCCGAGCCATTCCACTACGAGTCATATAGGCCTAATTTTGACTTCGCAGGGTTAATACCTACCATCCAAATCAAGCAATTCCTGTCTACCCCGAGTTTTAATACAAGTTAAACACATCCCTTCGCCCTACCAAGCAACAAATAATTCCTAGAGTCTATGGTACAGAGCAAACTCAAATATAGCTTTTAAACGTAACAGCGCCATACCCGAACTGCACAAAAACAAATACCAGCAGACAACCGATGCTTGATAATATGCAATTGACACATAAAATCCAGTGGAACACACAAATTAGATCACGTGTATCGCACATTTATATATATATATATATACACAATTGAAAATAACACTGTCATTATTTTAGGGACCACATTTACTGATTATAACCGAAAAATAAAAAGTGTTCCGTATCAAACGCGTGTTATTGGGTATTTTTACCCTTCTTATCCAGACCGATCGCAGCGCCCCAAGTGTTAGTTTGAGTTGCCAATAGCTGGTGATGCCTACCTTTTGAATTAATATCAATTTTATATGATCCTTTTTTTTATATATATATATATACCCGGACCAATAGGTATGGGTAAGGGTAGGTGAGACTCTATGAGCCGTGAAGAAGGCAACTCGCCTAGTAGAAGGTCACTTTGGTAACAAACCGGGTGGCTCAGCCAGCACCTTAGATGGCAGCTCCATCACTGAGCTCGGGCTCGGAAGGCTGATAACCTACCAGTCTTAAATTACAAGATCAAAGAAAAAGGCAAAAGAAAATATCGGACGGATCAAACATGGTTGACGACAATGGATTGATTAAAGGAATGTTTGGTTTGTAATATTGGCAACTCCAGCTATCTGATATGACATCTAGCGGTAAAAATGAGAAACTTACCAAGTAGGGTACATTTGCCACATGGTGACTGTTTGTATATGTTTTCTTGTATTGGTGAGCAGATCGTGGTAAATTCTTCGTGTTTATACATAAGTTATAAGTTTTACTCGTTGATAAGAGTGCAAAATGAGTAAAAGCAAAGTATATTGCTCAGTTTACGGCTGTAAGTCGATGTATAAGAGGGCTGCGGATATACGTTTTCATCACTTTCCAGAAGATGCAAATAGCAATAGCCGAAATGTGATGATAACTAATAATACCTAATACCTAATAATAATACCTTTCCACCCCGGGAAGGATCTAACACTTGTCGAGGTAGACAGACAGAAGACCTGCGACGTAAAGCCAGCGAAGGTTATTCAGTTTAAAAACAGCTGTTACGATGGGCGCGCTGGTAAGATTGAAGTTACTTGAATAATTAATTAAATAATTAATTATTGGCTGCTTGGTAGGGAGAAGGGGTGAGTTTAACTTGTATTAAAACTCGGAGGGCGACAGGAATTGCTTGATTTGGATGGTTAAAAGGTGGGTTTGGTGTTGAATATTTGAATGGTAGCGGAATCACTCATTCTACAGTGCCCACGGGGTGGCAAATTAGGCCTATATGACTCGTAGTGGAATAGCTCGAATATCGAAGAACTTAGCGATTACGAGGTGTAGGCTTGGCGGAAAGGCTGGCGGATCATCAGTTGGACATCAATTCACGATATAAGTCGGAGCTTGGAACAGTGCGTCTGGTTTGCGTGGATGCTAGTCTCGGAATGATAAAAGTAGCACAGCTTCGGTGTGTTATTTATTTGTTTATGTACCGTATTTCTCTATTTGAATGTCCTCGGCGTTGACTCAGGATCGACATTTACATTATATTGCGCATAATAGTACCGAAATAATGTCCGAAGTGTAGCCCTGTGTACATTTGAATCAGCTGATCTACATCACCCATAAAAACTGATGCTTGATAATATGCAAATGACACCAAAAAATCCAGTGGAACACACAAATTAGATCACGTGTATCGCACAGTTATACATATATACAATTAAAAATAACACTGTCATTACTTTAGAGACCATATTTCCTGATTATAACCGAAAAATAAAAAGTGTTCCATATCAAACGCGTGTTATTGAGTATTTTAAACCCTACTTATTCAGACCGACCGCAGCGCCCCAAGTGTTAGTTTGAGTTGCCAATTTGATGTTCCGCGTATTTCGTATAAGTTATTAGATAGTGTTTTCAAGTGAGTATATACTGTAGGTACAAGTACAAGTACAAGTGGAAGTGCTTGTTCCTCAATACGAGGTGTAATCTCTCCTTGAGAAGTCGATTATGATCATCTTTTCTGTAAAGGTAGGCCTACATGTTTTCATTATCTTTTCGGCAAGATAAGATTTAGGATTATGTGCTCAAGGAGTAAAGAGAGTAGAAGTATTGGGGAGAGCATGTCAATTCCAGAGAGGTTGAAATAGATGTAGCCACAGCGGCGGCTCGTGGGGTGTAAATTTGGTGCAGCCCAACACACGCTCGTGTGCAGTAAACGTATACATGTTAAATAGGTGTGTTGGGTCATCTAGCTAGGAGGAAATCAGGTATGTCAAAAGTGGTTGGGTTGATTGCTTGATAACATTGCTTGATATCCTCCTCCTTCCATTTAAAAAACGGAGTTTCTCTCAAAATACAAAGTAAATCTACGGACGGTTCCATGTTAAAACACGCCTTGGAGGGAACACTATTATTTCACACTGTAAGAAAACAAAAGATTTAAATACTATATGCCTAAAGAACGACCTCTCACTCTACATACTCGTACTTATATTTAGAACTGGATTTCAAACGCACTTCCCCTCCAAACATACACCTATAATTATATTATGCTTAACACAGTAACTATAAAAACGCCGAGAGTTCACTCTTTTAGCTGTGCTATTGTATGCTCTTCAAAAGCGCTTACCCTATTTACACTTCACTCACAATCAATGAGCCACACGGCCACGAATCACAATTTAACAGCACAATTTTTACTATAAAAGAATACTTCGTACACCACACGTTCAAATTTATAACATGCTTCTTGTTACAGCTGTTGGAACAGTAGCCACAACTCTCGCGACAAAATATACTAGTAAATATGTCTTTGTGTGACTGTGTTTTAGCGTGATTGAGATACTAACATTGGCAGCAATGGTCGAGGGGCATGGAGGAAAGAATAAGAGGAGATGCCCTGAGCTCGTTTGAGTGAAGCCAAGCGCTGCACCCAAAGTGGGCGTAACCTTATCCTGTATTCGGTGTTCCGTGACTTGCATGAGGCATTGTGCATGGTGTTTTCTGAGTTATTCTTGCAGGATATCTTTCCAGCCTTTTCTCACCTTAACTCCTGCTGGAGAAGTAGTGATAAGTTATATATATATATATAACTCTTCAATTCTAATCTCAGCATGTTTAGCCTACCGTACATACAAAAAAGAAAAAGCCATTTCTCTGCAAATCCCAAGTTATCAAATAGCTGTCGGTCAATAATTATGGTAGGCCTACGTAATGAATCAATTCGAGGCTAAGTTTCTACCCCCACAAACAAAATACCGTACGGTACCAAAAAGTATAGGCCATACGTATTTTTGTGCAAATATGAGTCCTGTTTTAACTGTTCTGTTTATTAATTTTAAGGTTCGTATTCTTGAATATCAAAATGTGTACGAACAATAAGTGAAAGTGGCTGTACTCGAAATTAGGCCTAAAAACTGATGAATGCCTCAACACCAATAAGAACGTAAAAAACAATTTGGTGTAAATACCGTTTATTAGTTCGGCATCATTAGTTCCCAAGATGTTCCTCCTTTGGTATAACTCGCACCTTCAGACAACTGTATTCAATTTAATCAGTGTTTCTGCGTATTATTACGTTTTGCTGCGTCTTTCTTACAAAACTAACCTTGCAAAGGTGCTCTCATATTTCTAATTAAATTGGCGTTTAAAACGATAACGTAGCTTATTTGTACCAAGTACCGTGATGTACGGAGTGTATTCTGTCTATCCAAGAAAACATCTTGACTTGTCATTGCAGTTTTATGTCACTAAAATCCAAGACTAGTTGGAGTGGTTTACGGCTTTAAGCATAGGAACAGCCATTTTCTTGCTCCTCAAAGTAGACGTGCCGTTTGGCTTCAGCAGCTTGCACTAGCACTAGGCTGCGCAGCGAAGGCATCTCCTTCCGTTCTTTCCTCCATGTCGAGGGGCGAAGAGCCCGGGTTATATCGAGTGCGTTCGGATGACCGTCACAGCTCGTGCGATGCAGCCAACTATTCCAGTATCTCGAAGGGCTGCACCTAGCGGAAAACTTCTGTATACATACTGCAGGCGGTTTGGCGCGTTGTCATGGCAACCGTTCAGTTATACGTCACAAGTCAGCCCGTACTGCTGTGAGCATTGGCAGGGCTGTACTCAGACGCAAAGGGCAATCAAAGGAAACGGACTGTGGTACTTGCTTAATTAAGTAAGAGCGCTACGCCGGCTGTGTAATCACAACATATAAAGCGCACTCTTCGTTCTTTTTAACGAATACGGTAGGTTTTAAAGAGAAAATATAGGGATTCAAAAATATAGACAATTGTTTTGAGAAATGTTAGTGCAGCCGGGCTGTACCTGATGCACCTGAAAAGCCGCTACTGTGTAGCTAGAGAGGTCAGTGGTGCGCAGCGTGCGGTTGATATGAGTACTATGTCGACTATTGAGCTGCAGGATACCATGGAGGTGCAGAGTCCAAAAACCACAAACCAAAGATTTGAATAGGGATGTATCAACGAGCTTAAACATTACTATAGAGAGGCAGGAGAACCGCCAGACTGAAGCTACTTGAAACGGTGTCCGCCATTTTCTCTGGAGTCAAAGGAAAGGGGGAGGAGCTATGCCATATGTTGAAGTATCAGGGCAGGGCATGCAGGAAAATTAATAAGAAACATATTTACGACAAATTATGAAGTCCAATCACTTCTTAAACATTCAGAATATTTCAGGTTATAACAATAGCGCTGTAGGCTATTTACACTGCACAATTGTAATTACTGTTCCTTAAATAGAATCAGCTTTGTTAAAACTTGTCTCACTTGCCTCTGATTCGAGAGGACTTTTCTCTGAGTGCATGATATACTGTTCAAGTGAAGTAATACTTTAGTATATGCCTTTTCAGCTTCCCATAATGCGATTCTTCACATGGTTCTACTGCAGTGAATAGGTGTTCAAAAGAAGAGAACCAACAACATTTTAACATTGTAAATAGGCCTAACTTGGTCGCTAGTTTGAGCAAGATATTTTTGCAGTTTTTGTCCAAGATATGAACATTACTCCTGAAAACACATTCTGCTGTCTTATACAAATATTTCAAGTCATCGGATGGATTATACAATGAGTTGCCCACATCTTTGCACTTTATGAGACCACATTTTGCGTCATTAGGCCTACTCATTGTCAGTCGAACATCTAAGCATTCCACACATTTGATTTACTTCGAAACATTTCCTACAACACTACCTGCAACATATTCTACCACTTGATCACTGAAAATGGAAAGGGTTTCAAAACACTCTACATACGGTAGTCAAGTTCACTTAGGCCTACATCAACATTAATTACGATAGGCTGCATAATGGGAGGACTTAGAATTAGACTATCATATGTCTTCACATTAGCTCTAGGGGAAGGATCAATTTGATCAATTAAGCATTTCCTATATGCAGCTTTGAATTCTAAGACATTGGGATTGTTTCTGTTTCCACCCCTACTTCTCAAACAAGAAAAGAACAATTCTGAATGGTCTTGACTTAACTTACGAGTAAGCATACATTTTAGAATTGAACCTGATTCCCAAAGATAAGTTTCTGCAAGGCCCTTAACGCTCAAAAGGTCCAAGATCAATCCACTAACAGCAATTATTTTAAAAGAGTTGTGTAAAGATGTGCCATCAGTAGACTAAGTTTCAGATCTTTTAAATAGTCTATACATTTATCTATATTCTGACATGTCACAGCTTTATTTGACCTCCTGAGAGGTGATTTTGTACCTTTGTCCCTTCATTGAACTTTTCCCTCCAACGAGTAATGTTTAAGCTCGTTTCATCCCTCGCAATCAGCTGACTTAATGTTTTGACTCGATGACTCCGGAAAACATGGCGGACGTTCTTACCAATATCTTCCGCTAAGAACGCTGTGAACGGTACCTTAGCCTCTCTATACTTGTATTTTTAAAGCCACTGCCGGCTGGATCGCACCCCTCCTGGCTGCTTTAAACTACCTGCCCATTCAACGATTACAGCATTGGTTTGAGCGTACAACCTCGTTTCCAAATAAAGGCGCTAGGAAGCAGCACCAAGTTACTGTGGCAGACATAAGTTTTGTATTGATGTTAATGGCGAAGTTGTGTTTAGAATGTATTCTGAATGATTTTATAATGCTGTACTGCTGCGTGCCCTTTTGTAAATCAGAACAGGGCAAGTTAGAATACCGGGGAATCTCATTTCATGAGATACCATCGGACAATTCACTGCGTGGGATGTGGTTACGTGCAATTTCCAGAGAAGGTGACGCAGGGGAAGCAAATAAATAAATAAATAAATAAATAAATAAATAAATACACGAATGAATGAGTAAATACGTGAGACAATAAATATGTAAGTAAATAAGTATGTAAGTAAGTAAATAAATAATTTAAGAAATATGTAAGTAAATAAATAAAACATCCTTGCCCAGTTTCATTCACCATCATTCATTTCATCTCTCATTAACTCCTCTCATGAGGTTGGCGTCAGGAAGGGCATCCGGCCGTAAAAACCATCGCCACAAAGACTTCCATCGCATCTCATCCCCGACCCCGTTGGAAAACGGGAATAATAAGGGGTAGACATACATGTAAGTAAATAAATAAGTGAATGAATAAGCAAATAAATAAGTAAATAAATAAGTAAACAAATAAATAAGAAAATAAATAATTAAATAAATAAATGTGTAAGTAAATAAGTAAATAAATATGTAAGTAAATAAATAAGTAAATAAATAAGCAAATAAATAAGTAAATAAATAGATAAGAAAATAAATAAGTAAATAAATAGATAAGTAAGTAAATAAATAATTAAATAAAAATATATGTAAGTAAATGAGTAAATAAATATATACGTGAATAAATAAGTAAGTAAATAAATAAGTAAACAAATAAATAAGAAAATAAATACTTAAATACATAAATATGTAAGTAAATAAACATGTAAGTAAATAAACAAGTAAGTAAATAAGTAAGTAAATAAATAAGCAAATAAGTAAGTAAATAAATAAGAAAATACATAATTAAATAAATAAGTAAATAAATAAGCAAATACATAAGTAAATAAATAAGAAAATAAATAATTAAATAAATAAATTTTTAAGTAAATAAATAAGTAAAAGAATAAACAATCTGTCCAAAAATCTGTAAAAATGTATAATACAGCCATCACAATAAGACGGGTTATCAGACAAATTCTACTCACACCCAAGTACATGGGGCTACATGACCACGATGTCGCAAAGCCCCTAAATAAATCTTCATCCCATTTTCGGGGACCGGAGGCATTTCTTTTCCTTGTCTTTTATTGTCCTTATTCTTTTCTTTTCATCTCGCCAAGTAAGCAAGTTAGATTTAAGTCACTTATAGAAGTTGTTATACTTTTATTATCGTCTGCATAATTTCGGGGAAATGAGCTAGACATTTCACCCCTAAAAAAAAATCGCCTCCACCACATGTATTTTTGCTTTCCTTTATACTGAAAATTTGCCCGTAAGTATGTGTCGGAATACTTTTAGATGTTAGAATAACAAAGGAACTAACTTAGTGTAATGTTTTCACGTCCGTCAATCTCGGTATTAAGCCTCCAAACATAACAATCCTTCGTTTCAGGTATCCTCCCCTTTAAAAAGCCGCGGCAATCTCAGTGCGTTGGTGCTGCACCTAGCGGTGAATTAATGCATATATCTTGTACGCATGTGAGCAGGGGGTGTCAACCAGATAGGGATCATTTGGCACCATCGGTGTAGTAGCGCGTGCCAGTCGTATGGAGCGCTGTATATCGCCTTGCCAACATATGCATGATACACGTTGTAATTAAATTGCAAATATATCGCTATATTTAGTCAATAAATATACACATAATTGACATTTCTTTGCAATTATCTTGCTCACAGACGATAATTACATCATTAAATAAACATTATTTCTACTGGGTTGGCGGCACTGACCATGCCATGGCGGCTCTGTTTATTTGTTGTATGTAATAATATTGGATGTATATAAATACGCTAAATAAGCTAATATTGTGTTCTATCTCAGCTTTCTTACATCAAATCTTCTTCGTGGTAATGAAAAGTGAACAGTTCTTCTTCTGCTACGGCGAGTAAGTACGCTTATTTTAAGAATTTAAGTTTTGTGTTTCTGTAGTGGCTGTGAAAAATATAGGCCTAGTTTTGAATTGATATTAGACGCAGGTGACATTCTACTTGACATATCAATTAACTTTCACTATTATTTATCCCATAGGTAGACCTACCAAATTCTGTGAACTGTGCCTATCACCGGAAGAAGGAAAAAAACAAATCGTAAATCGCTGTTCTCGAAATAGCAGAGGAATATATGGCAATTACTCTCCTAAGAAATGATCCAGTCTATGACCAGGTAAGAAGTCTGTGTTACCGTAATGTTTTGGCAGTGGGTAGTGGAACTAGGTACTGTGGGTTCTCGTAATGGATTTTTTTAATAGGCCTATAATGTAGACCTACGGTAGAGTACAAGATGAATAAGGTTGGGTTCCATAAACCATTGCAACAACTTGATTACAGCTCGCAGAGATATTTAAATGGGCCTATTGCATGTGTGTACTGAAGATCTTGAGGAGTGTTAATAATCAATTAATTAATTTCACATTGCAATAGAATATAAATCTCATGATTCATGACAACGTGTCTAAGCTTTAATTTTTTCCCCTTCCTTGAATTTCAAATTATTACAGCATTCAAAACAGATCAGTTCTTGCACATGTTAGTTAGAATAGGTAGTAATGCCATGTAGGACTGTAATTACAGGCTATTAAAACTTAACACACACCCCCATGGTCTAATAGGTCTAATGGCCTATATCATATAGTCTTACCAATGTGTAACTCTATACATTAATGTGTTCTTGTCCTGTGGAATGAAGTCCAACGTGAATATACTTTTGCTAAGTCATGGTGCTAAAGTAGTAGACTCGTGTAATGTTCTGCGACCCAAATACCATTCAAATGCACCTGTCCTCCTCTAATAAGCCAAGAACAAACAAACGTGTAGATGTGCTTCCTTGCATATTCATGCTATGGGCACTTTGTATTTATTTTTGTAGATACACAGGAAAATAAGCTGTGCGGTTTATGTTATGGTAGGAATGCAGTGTTTGGGCTGGGTGTTCAGTTGGTCGAATTGGTAGTAATGGCAATACTGATGTAGGACTGTAATTACAGGTTATTAAAACTTAACATTCACCCCCATGGTCTAATAGGTTTAATGGCCTAGGATCATATAGTCTTACCAATGTATAGCTATATACATTAAGTTAATGTGTTCTTGTCCTGTGGAGCGAAGTCCAACGTGAATATAATTTTGCTAAGTCATGGTGCTAAAGTAGTCGACTCGTGTAATGTTCTGCGACCCAAATACCATTAAAATGCACCTGTCCTCCTCTAATAAGCCAAGAACAAACAAATGTGTAGATGTGTTTCCTTGCATATTCATGCTATGGGCACTTTGTATTTATTTTTGTAGATACACAGGAAAATAAGCTGTACGGTTTATGTTATGGTAGGAATGCAGTGTTTGGGCTGGGTGTTCAGTTGGTCGAATTGGTAGTAATGGCAATACTGATGTAGGACTGTAATTACAGGTTATTAAACTTAACATACACCCCCATGGTCTAATAGGTTTAATGGCCTAGGATCACATTATAGTCTTACCAATGTGTAACTATATACATTGTGTTCTTGTCCTGTGGAACTAAGTCCAACGTGAAAATCCAATAAAATAATGGAACCATTGGCCCGGTAACCCCACCCTTATCTACCAATTTTTATTTTATACTCTTGGTAAGTTAATAAGTGTTAGGTTCTGTCGATGATATTCTGTAACAGCGAGATAGATACAAGACAAATATAATTGATTTATTGTATGCCAATGTAATGGTTGATATACCTATAGGTAGTATTTTATTCCCACACGTTATTTACAATTTTTTTCAACACGTAGGATGCCAATGTCTAAGCTTACATGGAGGGATTTTTTCATCAATTGATTCTGTAATAAGACCACCTTGTGGTGTGGTTTCTGCCACTCCTGAGGTCCTGGGCTAGTTTCCAAGCTTGATTAAGTAATTTAATTCTGGTCTGACTGTTGGAACGGCTCACACTCACCTTTGTGAGACAGAACTGAGAAGAGGTAGGTTCGATTCTCACCTCGGCCATCCAAGAAGTGGTTTTCCAAGGTTTCCCCACTTCCACTCCAGGCTAACGCTGGGATGGTTCCCAACTTAAGGCTACGGCTGCCTCCTTTCCAGTCCTCACCTGAATTACAGGAAGTATACACACTACTACAGATACCACAATAACACAGATTATCATACAAATCATACACTCCCCCAGGGGCTCACATCTAGTGGGACGTGGGTTGGCGACCACGGGGCCCCAGTTGAGTCCCGCATTGCTTCCACTTACTTGTGCCGGGCTCCTCTCTGTCTTCTTTCCTGTCACCTCCCCTTTTTCCATTGCCTTGTTCTCTTCCGACCCCGACGGTATTAGGGTATCCGAGGCCTAGGGAGTCTATTCCTTTCCCGCCTTAATTGGCCCTCGTCTCATCTTTTCTGTTGACCTCCTCCTGCGAGGGGTCAGCCTTCATTTTCTTTTCTTGTTATCTCCTGCCTTCTGCTCAAGGCCCTCAAGGGGCAGGGTGTATGCAGCTCCACCACCTTTGGTGCACCCTGGATATTGCTACACCCTCAGGGGCTCACGGCTGGTGAGTTCGGGAGATGGCGACCCCGAGGGATTCCTGAGCTGGGTCCGGTTTTTCCTCTTTTTTCCATTGCCTCTGGGGCCTTTCGTGGCTCTCCTTCCTTCCAAGTCCTTCGGTCCTCATTCTTCGAAGGTTTGAGGGCATTTCTTTTCCTCCTGTCCTTTGTTTGCCTTATTCTCCTTTTGTTTTCCATTTCTTCTTCTAGTAGCCTATATAAGTTTGTAGTTAGTTTCAGTTATAGTTTACATTCATCTTTTCATCTTCACGATCACCCAAACCATTAGGGGCCGATAACCAAGAGGTTAGGCCCGTTAAAACAACAAATATCATCATCAACAAATCATACACACTTCCAAATACATGGGGCTAAATGAATGTTATCGAAAGCCCTAAATGAATTAATATGAAAAACACAATGATTCTTTTAAAATGTAGTTAACTTATAGTAGGTGCAAACATACACATATCAGCAAATTCAAGTTCCCCGTTTCAAGCATTAAGTTACACATTTATTAAGTTTACTGTTTCAACATACACACTGGTATGTGTTGTAGGAATTTGCGGTTCATCGGTGTCAGCCATTACATCAAGGAGGAACTAGGTCCATTATTATGTGCTGGATCCTACTGTTATACTTTGGCAAGAAAGAAGAAAGCAACATGCCTCAACACATACTTTTAGGAGGACCAGATTTGATTACTGTATTTTTGCTAAGTTTGATCTTGGCTCTTGCTGTTATCTTCTCTTCATTGACAACTTTTAAAATAAAACATGATGAATTCTAGCAGTATTGAGTGTTTTTCTTGTTTTTCATTGATAGTCCTATTTCTCCTTTCCCCTTAACAGCACGTCATGGAATGTACTGTATTAGTGTGCGAAGTTAATTTTTAATGTAGTGAGACCGTTAGTCGTGTCAACAACCACGATGTATTTCCTAACATCCCATAAGTCGAATAAAATTACCGTGAGGATCAGGTGAACTTCCTAATAGGCTAAGCGGCACGAGACACTGTAGTCCACGGGGATCGTGGTACATGGTGACGATGGTCATAGACTGCCTAAGGAAAGGTTCACCTTAAAACTAGACTGAGAAATTAAACATCCAGACTTAAGTAAAACACCGTGAAAATTTATTAAAATTCACAAGCCCCTAGCCTAGTTCGGAGGGTTATAATCGGCTAGTCCGCAAACTAATAAACAAAAGAAAATAAAGAGCAGGTCCCTACCTGAGAAGTTACTGAAAACCCTCGCGAAAGATCTATCTCACAATAATAAGGCAACAACAGCAACACTAGGAAAATGGTACGACGCAAGTCCCTAGTTCAAGTTACAAGATTAAGCTAATATCAAAATTTACATTTAACAGGGTAGCAAAACAAATCTAAGTTAGGATGATACCATTTCCACATTTACATTTAACGTTAATCATCTAGCTAAGTCCTAACAGTTAATAACAAAATTTACGGCGATGACGTCCGTAACAGAAAACAATTACAACAAATCTAAGTGTACAGCCATGAAAAACATTTAATTATTCTTAATAACTACGTGCTATCAGCACACAATAAGGTAACATGTAGGATTTACACACTTGTACATCATAAATAAGTAATGAAATAGACACAAATCTTTATTACATTCCTGCCTACACCTTGGTTTACTCTTTGTAAGCCACAGTCATCTAATGTGTGTAATTACGGTGACGAATGCGTAGTTGAGACCACGTCTGACATCGCATGGCCTGAGCTCCACAAGCTACGAACTCTAGGTTCGCGCATGCTTCAGTTCGCTACAAAAGTGTCAACTGTCCTAGTCATTTCCACGCAAGGAAATTACCTTCAACTGCACGGCTATGTCAACAGTTCCAAAATGCAACAGAACAAAGTTAGATAGAAAGAATTCATTAGTTAGCTTTTGTTTTACCAAAGTTATGCGTTTTATTATTAAGATGTCGGTTTAGGTTTATCGTTGGTTTATGGCGAATAATACTGACAATAGCTCGGGCACGGAGTGTCTACACTGAGATCATTCTCCACCAAAAAGCCTCGACTCAACAGTCGGAATAAGATCAACGAGCTATAACAACTCGGACACACAATAACACGGGTTACCAGCGGCGCAAAGCTCGCATTCAATAACTCTGGGATAGGCCTGTCCACAACAGTTACCTTCCTATAACATCTAGTCAACGGGAACCCTCCCGGACAAGGTAATCACAAGTACCTTCATACAATAAATTCCTGCATTTAACAGGGTCGCCTGCAACTCTCTATAGAAAACCTGACCTAATTGTACACGTCAAGACAGTACACGCAAGAAGTGCGCTCAACTAACAAAAGCAATCTATAAAACATGTGATCTGAGACAGAGTTGAAAACTGGGTTACATAACTAAGTTGCAATGAAAGAAAGAGCGAATACAATTGCATTCTGTCTCTTGTCAAAGTCGTTCTGTCTCACAAACAAATGAAGCGTGCTCTCAAGGGCACTGGATTACAAAACCAGTTTATGTCACCAGCAGGCTACCACATTCCTGCGTTCGGTCGACACAAAACACACATTATTCAAGGCCGGCGATTTAATCAATATAAAACTATACATCTGGCCTGTTCATAAAAAACTTTACCATGGGTTATGAACCTCTAAAGAGTCCGTGTATAAAAAACACGCAATGAATCTGAATAGAATAATATAATTCCGTCTTTCTACCAAAGACGTCTAAATGATAGTAATCTTACAATTACTGGAGCTCTTTGCTCTCAAAATACAATTCAGTAGTTGCTAGTACAACATCAAATAAAAACGTGTCTTACATGACACAAGCAAAATGATAATTGTGGTGCAGATTCCATACAAGAATCCACTTAATGATACGTTGGGAACTGAGTTCGATGCTAGGCAACGAAACATTCCTTCTAATTGTTAGGTTCAAACTTGACCAAGAATAGCTTCTGAGCTTATTCAAAATGAAAATATAATGCATTTACAAAACTGGCAATTACAGTCGATTGCCTAACTGATACGACTGTTCTAACGAAAGTCAGGGGTGTATCAAAACTGGCTGCAAAGAATGCAGTTAAAGAAATAACCATGACATCTGATTGTCATAACTAAAGTCAGCAAAGACTTGAAAAATCACCCCAAACAGGGTTGTACAAAATAGCCTCGAATGACTACGGTCACATCTAGCAAGAGATAGGCTTTGACGTTCTACGACGTTCATCAAGCTGCACCAGGGTTAACCAAAATGTTAGACCCAAGGGTGTCTCACTATACTGAAATAAATGACATTAAATTAAACTAGATACAATCCCTACCTAGAAAAATGGCTGACACAGAGTGTGGTTGATTCACAAACTACATTAAATATAATATACCACCAGATCTAAAACGAGAGAAGGGATGTCTAAAAACTCACGACATGGAGAAGCTATCACTCAGCCCTCTATTCAATAACCAGGGTTGTACAAATTCCTCTCTGGATCTCTGGAACGGTATTATCCTCATCAGGATTCCCATCAGGACTCCCCCAAAGACCAGGGTTCGATTCGTCCCTGTCGACAACTCCGTGAATATGCTGGATATGCCTGGAAATGGCATCTTGGATTCCTTCCTTCTCGTCCTCGGTTCTGCAAGCTTCACCATCATGCTAGTTCTCGTAGAAACATCACCCTCATACCAGGATGGTATCAGCCCATGATGACTGATTCAACCATGGTGTGGAATAGTCTGGTCACGTTGACGGTGAAATAAATTATGAAATTCATTCTTTCACTTTCCAAAAATATAATGTTCGTCGTAAGTATTGTAGGCTTTGATAGTAATTGACAACACAGCCTTAATTTCGTGGATGTGAATAGATACGTGAGCTAGCACTGCTCTATGATTCTGCACGTGCTAATGACGCTACTTTTCTATCATGCAGCATCGGTAAAATGTACGTCGTTTTGGAAATAAAATCTTCACTCTGGCAATCCAAATATGTTACACTATCATAATCACCCTTATTTGAAGTAGTTGCAACACATTTACCTGTATATTTTCCACAAGGCATTTGGCCCTCCACAAACACGTGGGTACTAAAATGTGGTGTTCCGGTAAAATTATATAATTCATTAATACTTGCCAATAATTATCTTCAATATGTTTCTGTGGCTCACTGTGCATAAATACCAGTATTTTACAATATGCCAGTGCACGATGGCACCTGATAACCAATTCAACGCTAACAAGCGGATATTCTTCTGTGTCTTACAGGACAAATGCAATTACACGCCTATACTGGGCGGATTCTCCAGACGTAGTGCAAGGCACTGGGTGTCTCAAGGAAGTAGGTCGTCAAACCGAAGTCGTTGAGCGAATACTTACGTTCCTATTTGCGTATCTGCAAGGGTATTACCTTACCTTAAGCTAAAATAACATTCTCAAAAATGTTTTAATAATGCAGCATGACGAAATGGAATATTCTGGGTCTTGTGAAAGAATAAAATTAATTAATAAGCTCTCAGATAAATAATTAGCAGTTCTCACCAAAGTCAAAAGTGCGATCCAACGCTACTACAAAGAGTATCGCGTGAGCTCACAGCTCCACGTGGCTTCCTTGGTGTGTTCAAAGGTACAACATCCCATCATAAATGTTCTGTCATAAATAATATCACATGAACCATAGCTCAGCGGGTTCAGTAGCCTACTTACTGCATTTCACCCTTCAAAATTTTTAACTGGATATGTTTTAAAGGGCATATGAAATGAACTACTGTATAGAAATTTTGTGATATCCAATTCTTTTTCTGTCCCCTAATGTATTTGGCACTAATTACACTAACAATTTTAGTGTGATGAGGATCTGGTTACACCACCTGATTCCTTAGCATTCTCTCTTAAAATTTTACTGTTATTGCTAACAGCATCAAGCATTTTAAAATATGAATTTTCTCCCTTCCCAGTACTTTTCCTTTGTAGTTTTTTCTAATAACTAATTGATTATAGGCCTACTTGGGCCATTTTTAAGCTGAGTAATAATATGCTGCAGGCCTTGTAGTAGCCTAATTTTTGTCACCAATGCAATATGCTCCAATTGCAACTGAAAGAAATTTAAACATGTACCGGTATATTAGTGATGAGGTTATGTTCTAAATGTTGTGATTGTTCATTTCAAAGTTCCGGAATTCACAATTTCCCACTTTGTTATTATTTTTTTTTCTGTTATTGGTATTTTGAATGTGATTTATTTCTTGTAGATCATCTCCACACTTAAAAACGTGCCATAAGTATTGGGAGATTGTGATTTTCGGAACATTGAAGTGGGCAGAGCATTTAGGACGAGAATATTTAGCGGAACGAGGGGAATTGTCAGGGTGGAGGGGAGGGGGTGGGAGGGTTAGTGTTTACGAGATCTGCTCATAGGTGGCGCTACCGGTCGACATGTTGCTAGTACATCAGTGAACCACCAGACAGCGCTGAAGTCTTAGGTACCAAGAATTAGCATGGCTATTGGCCATCTGTAGTAGTAGGTAATCTGTGCCTGTGAGTGTCGAATGGGCAGGCAGTTTAAAGCAAAGCAACCAGGAGTGTAGCGATCCAGCCGGCAGTGTTTATAAAGCTCGTTGGGATGTATAGAACTAGCACCGACAGAGTGCACTGCTGTTGTACTGGGTAAGCGCAAGGCGCTCTTCATTTGTCTCCTGTGTTCTCATGCCGCTAATATCCACAAATTTAAGTTGTTTAAATTGTTATTTTGTACCTATAATCTGATTACACATTTCGATAACAACCACTGAATTTACGCGTTTGTATTTGAAGGTGAGAGAACAAGATTAAAACCGGGCGCTGTTCCGTCGCTTTTTTCGTGGAGCACGAACACACAAAAAAATAAGGAAGAGGCCATACACAAGGAAATTGCCGGATTACCACGATGAGCCTACAATATCGGAATCTGCAGAAACCAATCTCCATTGATGTAGGCCTAGGCCTACGGGAAGAAATCGTCAATATACCCGAGGAAGTGAATGAAATATTTGTGACTCCCATTTTCAAAGACATCAGTACTCAGACAAATACTACAGGTAATTTGGTTGTTGAGCAAATAATGGATAACCCTGATGCCATATTGCTTTATACAGGGTTTGTAGACGTCGAACATTTTAATTTGGTGTTTGCTGTTTTTGGAGAAAACCGGTACAATTTACAGGTATTCCCTCTTGAACCCAGACTGTGTTTTCTCTTGACAGTTATGAAGCTAAGGACCAACAAATCTGATCAGGAACTAGGCCTAAACTTTGGAATACATAAAACTACTGTTGGGAGAATATTTAATGTTTGGATTAATTTCATGTACTGCCAATTTAAAGAGTTGAACATTTGGCCTGATCGAGAAACTGTCCTTGAAAACATCCCCCTTCCTTTTAGACAGAAATACCCCTCAACTAGAGTTATAATTGATGCAACTGAGATTATAATGGCAAAACCCAAGAACTCTACAGCACAGCAAGCTACATTTTCTACATACAAAACTGCAAACACAACTAAGGTAATAATAGGTATAAATCCATCTGGTTTTATATGTTTCATATCTGATGCATATGGTGGGGTGGGTAGATTATTGACTTGGGAATAACCTAACCACCAAGGGAAGATGATGAAGAAAAGGAAGTGGGTTTCGGACAGAAGAAAAAGGATGGAGAAATAGGAGGTGAGTCCTACAAAAGTTATAAGTTTAACTTTAAATATACTAAAAGGTGACTGCCACTGCAAATCTGCTCTCCGATACCTAAAGTGAGTAGGGACCCGGGCAAAGCTAACAGGATACGCAGCTGGAACTAGGGCGGTTTGCAAGAGAGTGGCTTTAGCGTATTCCCTCTCAAGCATACATATGCCTACTATGGGGAAGGGTGATGGTCTGGCAAGACAAAAAGTAACAGATTTATTATGTATCTGTTCAAAGGAGTTTGTTTTTAGACAAGTAATTTGAAGAATGCCAATAATTTGAATAGGTTTCGATATTTTTTGTTTTCGAAATTGTAGAATTCCTAAAGAGTGACCAAATGCTTCCAAGAAGGATAGGGATAAAACAATTATACCTTTGAGAATAATTTTGGTAAGTGTACCAATAGTTGTATTTGGAAATGGCTAAGCTTTTACCCAGCAAGGAGCCGACTAAAAGTTTAGACAATGAGAAACACTTATATTTTGAAAAACCAACCATAAGTGTTGGAGAGAATCTCCACAAGCAGGAAGCTGGCGTAGCGAGCTATGCTTGCCTTACTGGCCAGTTAGAATTAGCTATTAAAGCTAAGAGAGACTTTACCAAGTTGTCAACTAAGAGTTCTTGCTCAAATGCAACAAGTGGTGAAAACCCTATCAAGAGATTTATTTGCATCAAGTGGGAAGAGTCAAGGAAGACAGGATCTTGCCTAACCGTTATGTGAGAGAAATGATGAGTCAAAAAAGAAACTTTGAATTTATTTAACAATGCGAAAGAGTGTAATGAATTTAACAATGTTGGGTAGTAGTTTTTTGACAAATATATAATTTAGACTTTGTAACAAAGGGGTCATAGACCTCCGAAAAACATCTAAAGTTTGCGCCAGGCAATTAACAATTCTTTTGGTTTCAAACCTTTTGTATATTTTAAAATCTTCGCAAGATTTTGAAATGGCGAAGATAAAATGAAAAATTTAAAGACAATTAAAGTGATTAAAGTTAGACAATAAATCAAGTACAAGGTGGGTACTTTAAGGAATTTCTAAGTAAATATCTTAGAAAGAGTAACAACTTCGAAAGTAACAACAACAAAAAGCAGGAAGAATAAAAGAGAAGTTCCTATAACTTCTTATATTAAAGCTGAATTACTTTGTTGGATTATGCAAATAGGACAGGTCACTTATTGTGAAACCTGAAGAGAAAAATCGAAAGGAAGTTTCTAGACCTCCTATGTTTAAGTAAGAATCACGAGACAAATAGGGCAAGTTTCCCTTTCGTGAAACCTAGAAATAACTCACTCATGAGTTGAAAAAATTGTATTCCCTGATTAGAAGGGAGAAACAATATAATTTGAGACGTGTACTAGACACGAAGTTTTACAGACTTTAATTAATGATATATAAGCAAAAAGGGAGGGCACGTCTTTAGAGTGACACCTCATTGAAAAAGACCTAAAGTAACAATTTTATTATTATGGTTTGTTAGTAAGAGGTTTAGGAAAGATCAACTGGGTTTGAGGATAAATGTTCATGGCCGTATTTATAATAATCGGACGAGCGCGACGCGGAAGAAATATTGAACAAACGCTGTTTTTCACTATAGTCTGTTGAAATGTATGAAAAGTTCACTGTAGTAGCACAAAAGTTTATGGCAAAGAAAGTTATTGCAATGATGGAAAATAACTAGTTACACTAGATAGGCGAGAGTCTATTGCTTGAGAAAGTTGTAGATTATCGTTAAATGCGCCAGAGAAAATCCCAACGGAGGAAGAAAAATTAGCTATTGATCAGTAATTCATAAGAAAGATTCCTTAGTTTGAAAAAGTATTCCCACATGTGAGTGGAAAATACATGACGGTATGACTGGTAGATAGAGAGCAGATTCTGGAAGGTTCCAGAGCAATCCTGGCCGAAGAATAGGGCCAAAGTTATTCCAGCGGTGAAACGAGCTAACTATTTTATAGACTGTGGGTATTCAATAGTATCCCACGTTGTGAGAAGATCTCTCATTTAATAAGCATAAGAAATGCTGCTTTCTATTAAGATTGGCTTAGACAGACAAAAGCCCAACATAGAAAATCCCACGAAGGATGATTATTGCCCCAAATATAGTAATCTCACACTGTCTATAAAATGATCATTAAAAGCATGTGGTTATTAAAAGACGATGAGAATGAGGTAAAACCTGAAGTCGGTACTTATCTTTGCTTCATGGCGATGGTGAAGTTCCCTTTGACGGTTTAGATAAAGGTTACAACATGGCGTGGAATTAAAAGATTGCCTCTTGAGTAGAGGAGGCTAGCTCTAGTTGAGCTTCAACTGACTAAGTCGACTGCCGACGTACAAGTGAGACACGCTCAGCGAGGCACACAGGGACCAGGGAAGGGAAAAGAGTGGGGGTAGGAAACAAAAGGAATACATATCAGAATAGAAAACATGACAACAAAAAAATCTTGATGAAATGGTCTTCAAAGAGTCGATAGTAGGCGACACTATCGCAGCCTGGTGGGTGAAAAAGTAGACGAAGTTCTCTTGATCACGGAGATGATAGCTGGCGATGGCGACGAGATCTGGTGGCCAGATTGATAAGGAAGTCCTCTTGTACAGGGAAGAATCGAGGAACTTCAAAGATTCGCTGCTAGACGCTAGGTGGGTCATGGAAGATATATATCTAGAACAGACTCACAAGTAACAAGAAAACCATTAACAGCAAGGAGAAAATGGAAGATCACTGTTGGTGTTTGAGAAGAAGGAAAGCAAGAATTACAGCAAAGAGCAGTAAAAGTTTACTCTATCATACCGTGTATTCCAAAGAATACACCATGGGGCAATATCAGACAGGCGGTTATTTATCAGATCAGGAATGTTGGATCTCTTGGAAGAAGGAGATTCAGTTATGGCAGATAGGGGGTTCAACATTCAGTGTCTGTTATGCACTAAAGGTGTAACATTAAATATCCCACCATTTCTGAAAGGCAAAAGGCAGTTTACTCCATCAGAAAACATTGAAACAAGGAGGATAGCTTCTAAAAGATTACACATAGAACGGGCTATAGGACTTGCTAAAACATACAAAATACTGCATTCAAAATTGCATGCCAGTAAAATTCGTCTTTCAGGGAGGATAATATTTGTATGTTTTATGTTATGCAATTTCAGGAAAACGATTATGTCAGGTTAGGATGACTGGAACAAAATATTCATGGTAAAACTTGTCTAATTTTGCCACCATTTCAAGAATGAAAATGTCATCTCTCTCTATCTCCAACACTAACATGTCAACAGCAGTGTACACAACTACAATAATGTCTGCCTGTAACAAACAGCTGACCTTGCACTTGAAAGTAATGGTTGTGATTTTTCTTGAGTGTCACTGCACCACTGCTCTCTCCCAAGTATGGAACACATTTAATTGAAATTGCTTCATTTTCATGAATTGGTAGCCCTTTAAGCTCCAAGACTCTATCCTGTCCAATTAGTCCATCACAAGATGCTGCCAGGTAATGTCTGGTAGGGTGAATAATGAGGGCAGATTTTTGGACTACGTGGCCTGTTAGCTCAGAATACCTGTCCCTTGCTGAGTCTTCCATTTGAAGTCCCCATTTCATATGCCTGGAGCAAAACAAACTTCCCTTGAATAACGCTTTTGCTATGGCTTTTGGAGTTTTTGAGTGACAGATTTTCCCAAAATTACTTGCTGTCAAATGATATTTCCTCTCTTTGAACCATAGACTTTGCTGGGATTGTTGCCTAGTATTTTCCTCAATTTTCTTCCTTTCCTCATCATTTATTCTTACAAGATTTTCAGCTTGAGTCGCACATGGATCCACACCGAAATGGTGGTCATGAATGACATAAAGCAGCTGGCCTGTGCTTTTTTAGAGCGAAAGAAAAAGCAAGATTATGTTGGGAACTTTTCACAATACCTTCAACATATTGCTGATATCCAGGCTGATTAACTCCTGAAAATGGCCTAACATCATGGCAAGGTTCCTGGAAAACTTGTTCCAAGGGCAAACATTCCACTTTCATAGGGCTAACTGGCCTCAACCATTTGGTAGGGGGATGGTGACAAGTTTGTACATTTTGGGTGCATGTTTCTGAACACTGAATAATACCAGTCTTGGAGAAGTGCTCTAATGCATAGCTTACAACTGCAATATGCTTACAACATGCCTTGGGGCCTGCTCCAGCAACACATTCACATTCCCCTCCTATAATATCACCAGATACTCCTAAAATAAGCTTCACATTATAGGTCTTATGTTTTGTGTACTCGGATTTCACAGCACTGCATATCAGAATTTCACCCGATTGAAATAAACATTTTATAAACAAAACAAACTTTTCAGTGAAAAGTCTGTATCCAGCATCACACAACGATTTGTAGTTGGAAATCCGACTTTCGAAATACAATATAATCCATCAAATGCACATTTGTTATACTGATCTTTGCCTTGTGGCTGATGGCCAAATCTTCGAATGAACTGGCACAGGGAAACTCAAGAAACTCACATGCCTTTGGTGGTAGACAAGGCTGTATCTGCAGTTTCATGTAAGCCATCAACCTAAAAAATGACATAAATCGAAGTCTATAAGCAAGGGGAGCAAGTGGATATTTAAATCACTATTCATGATTTAAGTCTTATGGAGGTATATTTATCAATGTACAATACTCAAGCAATTGTAATCTTTAGGAGTTAGCATGCTGACTCCTATTCATTATTTGGACAATAAAGCGTGTTAGAATTTTGTAATTACCGCTGTATCAATTCTTCCTTCCTCCCGCTAGTTTTAGCGCCTCTGGTCCGTAGCTCATTTTGGAGATGTTTAACGCTTAAACGCTGAAAATCGTCCATAATATACTAGGGGAAATGCCTATAGAATTAATTAGTATAGTCTTGGAGTATAATTACAGAAGATATAATTTACTTTAGCTCAGAAAAATCGGTCACAATCTATATATTCCTCGCAGCTGACTGGAAGAAACATAAGACGATCGCCTTGCGCTTACCCAGTACTACACGCGCGCTATCTGGCGCGAACTTTCTCCCGCTACATTCCTATTAGAGGAGATGCGACTAGCCGTTGAGAAATTATCCAAATACAGCGAAGACCTCTTAGAATTAGTTAAGATCACTCCTAATACCAAACGCAGGTAAAGGAAGGCATTAAAGGTATGGGGCAGTTAGCTGAAATCATTCATAGTCGATGGTGGGAGTGGGAGCAATATGCTGTGACTGATTACCCTAAGGTAGCGAGTAATTTGGAACAATGCTCCAAATAGGAAAATAATTCGGGATATTGGGACACAGGCGCATTTAAGTGACAGGGAGATAGATATAGAGGAGACACTTTTAGGAGCTACGTGCTTCGAAGATTTTGCTAAGCTTTTGAACAAGCTGAGTGTGTTTACCAAAAAAACGTGCACACACTCCGGAAATATAGGAAAATTGACAGACTGGGATGTTTCTATGGTGGTTAATCCCAACAGCCCCATGGAGGAGGATAGAATTGTAAGAACCATGAGAAAATGGCACCCGGAAATATCTGATTTGCTAAATGCTGATCTAAAGGAGGGTGAAACGGAATTCTTGCGCACAGTTACGCAAACCTACAAAAGTCGGGGAGGAGGGCAGGAGACGCTGCGATGTGTGTTTGCAATACCATATTCAGTCAATGAGGAAGGGGCAATGATCTGCCGAGTCTGTACGCATGTCTACTAAATTGCGAGGGATAATAGAGACTCATGCTAGAAAGAAAGTGCTGATATCTATACTGGATAGGAATATTTTGGAATGGGTATTTCGCAGAAGTAATGTCGAAATAGGGTGCTTGGTGCCGGGCAAAGCACAGGCAGAACAGGAAGTTTCTGTAGAGTTTCCAAGAAGATAGAAATCCTTAAGTAATAATATACAAGGAACAGTTATGTGCAAAGCAGCTGGAAAAACGTATGCTGAATTGCTGAAAACAGTAAAGGAAGGGGTGAACATTGATAAAATTGGCGTTAAAATCAAACGAATAAGGAAAACAGAAAAAGATGACCTTATACTCACAGTAGAAGGCAAGGGAAAGGCCGATACATTAAAAATGGAGATAATTCAGAATGTGAAGGAAGTCGAGGTGTCGACAAAGATAAAGGAGACAACCATCCTAGTGTATGGTATGGATCCGGACTTAAATGAAAATTATCTACGAACAGCCACATCGTTGGAAGCAGCTGTTGAAGAATCACAGGTCAATATTACATCAGTGAGACCTGGCAGGTATGAAAAACTCAATGCTACCGTAATCTTGCAAGCGGAATCTTCGAAAATATGGATAAAGAAAAAGAAAATCAATGTGGGATGGGCAACCTGTATGGTGAGGGAAAAAGTTATGGTTTCAAGGTGTTTTAAATGTCTTGGGTTTGGACACAAAGCACCCCAGTGCAAGGACACAGAAGACCGATCTCGCAGCTGCCTAAATTGCGGACAAGGAGGACATATAGCGAAGCAGTGTGGAAACAATTATTTTTGCACATCGTGCCAAGTAGCCTAGAAGGCCACCGCGCAGATCAAATGAAATGCCCTAATTACAGAAAGATAGTATTGGAGGCAAGGGAGAAGAATCTTTAAACGATCATTAATGGACATAATTCAGGCGAATTTCATGAGGAAACCCGAGAGTCATGACATTGTGTACGCAACAGCCTTGGAGAGGAAAGTAGATTTATTACTTGTTATTGAGCCAAATAAAAATCGAGTAGCTAACAATAGCTGGTTCACGGACAAGAGATGTGAAGTAGCTGCATTCTTTTTGAATGACAAGCTGGAGGTACTAAGCATAAGGGCAGAAGAAGGATATCTATGTATTCAACTTCAACAATGCCAGATTTATTTTTGTTACATCTCTCTTAACATCTCCTTGGGTAGCTTCAAGGCTGAGGTAGACAGGACTGTGTGGCAATAGGTAGGGAATGCATTATTTTGGGAGATCTCAACGTAAAGTCCCCTCAGTGGGGAGCACCAATGCTGACTGTAGGGGGAATATTGGGCGGATTGGATAGCTACTTTAGACTTGGTGGTGCATAATACTGGAATTACTCCAACTTTTGCCAGAGGGAGTTGTGAGTCTTTTATAGACATGACATGCTCAACACAGGGTATAGCATTCTGCATCGCGGACTGGGAATTTATGGAAGATGAATCTCTCAGTGATCATCGTTTTATTTACTTTAAATTTAAGGGTTTCAAGAAGCTAACAGATATCACAAAAACGGTGTGGACTTATAATTGGGATAGTTTTAAGAACACAATTGAATGGATGTTGCAATCTGTGGATATAGCGCAAATTACTTTAAAAACGTAACTGCTCTTCTTAAAGACACTTGTAGGACTAGTCGATTGAGGGGACAAACAACACATGAAACCCGTGTACCTTATTGGTGGACTAATGAAATAGATATGCAACGAAAAGATAGCAATCGCAAGAGACGAATTCTTACAAGAGCTAGGAAACGAATAAATCGGGACAACCTAAGAAAACTAGAAGATGACTACAAGGCAGCTAAGAGGGAACTAACAAAACTAATACAGCAATCAAAAAAGAATCATTGGCAAAAGCTCTGTGAGGATCTGGACAATGATACCTGGGGGGCGGGATACAAGATAGTGACAGGGCGTTTAATTAACAGAGTTCCGGTTCAGCTCACAAATGAAAGAAGGAAAGCCATAGCGATGGCATTGTTTCCGTGCGCTAATTCTTGTCTTGAATTGGACCCAGATTTTAGTGCCGTAGACCTGTCTACTATGGAAGAGATACGCGACGTAGTGTGTAATATGAAGACTGGTAAGGCACCTGGAGTAGATGGCATACCATCAGAAGCCATCAAATATGAGGTAACACCGGGATGGTTCTTATCTATCTTCAACGATTTACTGGGACAGCGTGAGTTCCCCGCTGAGTGGAGGTAGCCAAGCTAGTGTTACTATTGGAAGCAGGGAAACTGTCCTTAGATCCATCAGCGTACAGACCACTTTGTTTACTAAATACCTTGAGTAAGCTTTTTGAAGGACTGGTCAAAACTAGACTTGAAAAAGAATTAGAACAGCAAGGAGGGCTCTCCTCGAACCAGTTTGGGTTTAGAAAGGGCAGGAGCACAACCCAAGCTATCGAGAGAGTGTTACAAATACCGGCAGAGAGCAGCGAGAAATGTGCAGCTTTAATAACTCTAGACGTGAAAAATGCTTTTAATACGGCTTCATGGAGTATTACTGCGAGAGAACTTCGAAGGAAGAACATATCTCAATACCTGCAACAAATTATCGTCAGTTACTTCAAAGGGCGTAGAATAAAACTAAGCCAATCAGAGGACCTTGAAATTAGTGCTGGCGTTCCGCAGGGATCGGTCCTAGGACCAACCTTGTGGAACATTCTATATGATGGCATCCTACATCTGCAGCTGACGAAAGGCGCAGCATCTATTGATTATGCCGATGACCTTGCGATAGTGGTAACAGTAGAGAATCCAGAGGATCTGACCTTCAGAGTAAATGAATCATTGCAACGTGTTAACCATTGGATGGAAAATAATTGCTTGAGTTTGGCACCACATAAGACTGAGGCTGTAATTTTGAAGGGCTCGAGGAAGTGGAAGAATATCCGTTTTCTCTTAAATGGTATTGAGATTGTTCCAGCGAAGGCTGTACGTTATCTAGGAGTTCTGCTAGACATGAATTGCACGTTTGGAGCACACGTGAAGATAGTTACTCAAAAGGCAAAGAAAGCAGCGGCGTTAGCTAGACTCATGCCTATCATAGGAGGCCCAAAAATAGTTAAGAGAGAAATTATGTGCTCAGCAGTATATTCCATACTATTGTATGCTGCACCTGTCTGGTGCATTGCGCTCAGGAAGAAGATAAATTTACGAGCTATGGAAAGAGTTTCGAGAAAAAT
Source organism: Meconema thalassinum (assembly GCA_946902985.2). NCBI lineage: Eukaryota > Metazoa > Arthropoda > Insecta > Orthoptera > Tettigoniidae > Meconema > Meconema thalassinum. Next base: position 347,450,827 of record OX336392.1, read on the forward strand.
GCTACTCAGAACTATCTGTGCTTATCGTACTGTTTCTGATGCAGCTTTACAAGTTGTAGCTGCCGGAATTCCCATCGACCTGCTCGTTATAGAGATAAAAATTGTCCATGAAAGGGGTACTGCTGTACCTGCTAAAGAAAAGAAAGCGTTGAGGAACCAGCTCTTACTAGACTGGCAGGTCCAATGGGATGGTACAAACAATGTTGGCCAGTGGACTAAAAAACTTATACCCGACGTAGGAGAATGGCTGAAATGCAGTCATTGACAAGTGGATTATTTCCTGCCACAGGTCCTGACAGGGCATGGGAGATTTGGAGTATATGCCTTGAAGATGGGGAAGACGTAGGGAGATGGTTGTCGGTATTGTTCGGAAACAGATACAGTAGAACATACTTTTTTCCACTGTGCTCGATGGGAGGAAGATAGAAAGGAAGCCTGTCAACAACTTGGCCAGCGACTCACGACAGGGAATCTGGATCAGATTATGTTGGAGAGCCCACGAGCCAATAGAATTGTCAAGGCAATGGCTACGAGTATTATGAGGACGAAGGAGAAAGAAGAGAAAGGAAGCAACTAATAGCATAATCACTCCATTCTGATACAATGCTGTCAAGCAGTCCCGGAATGGGCTAAGTGAAAAGGGCAGGGGTTTTTAGTTGGTGGAAATCCAACTCCCACACAGAGTGGTGTCTTTGAAAGATTTTCTCCCTGCCGAAACAAAAAAGAAACTACGATCATTCGGCACTAACACGCCATACTGTAACAGATCTTGGATCTGCACAGACACTCCTCATCATTAATTGTCATGTATAGTTTATTAATCGGAAAGTGCCCAGTTAAGGAATAGAAATAAGTAACCAGGCTGTTGTCTGATGGTCTTGAGCTCAATACGAAGCAAACCCTACTACGATGTATAGGTCATTAAGGAGCGACACGGTATAACGTCGAACTAATGCATTGATTAGTAATCGACAGTGATCTAGGTGGCGGTGACTGGCTATATACAAACTTTGGTAAAAGTTTTTTTTCTTATATAATTGTTTGGTAGAGAAGCCGAGAAGGGATTCCTTGTTAAAAATTTGACGATATTTCACATGTCCTGGTGACTGTAATTCATTAAATGAGAAGAATAATTGTATCTCTAAGTAATGGAGATGTGTCCATGAATTGATGCGTTGAGAGATAAAGCAGATAGCCTATGTCGCAAGTTTGCGGAACATAAAATACATCGGAATATACATAATACCCCAACCACAAGTAAGCCTGGGTAGCCAATGGAACATGTAATGTACGGCACTTTCCGTATAGTAATTTATATATTGATTCATTGAATATAATAACTTTTCTTTCTATCATTCTACTCCGTAGTTTTTATTTTGTGATTTCCATATTTAATCTTTCAATTTATTATTTCTACAAGAGGGGGTGGGGGTGTTTTTGCCATAAGCAAGTTCTATTGTCCTTCTGCCCGGGAGGAGAGATTTCGTGTTCTCTATTTCATTCTAATTGTGTATATGAGTGGCGCCCAGTGATATTTGTTTTTGTGGAAGAGCGATCACAATACAAAAACGCACCTGATATCCACGGACTTTCGTACACTACACAAATGACCACACACATAATTACAAACCAAACACACACAATTACTACAAAGGAGGGAGCTGATAGCTTTTTAGAAAATCAACACCCAATCACTATAGGTCTTTCGCTACTATTCTTTCAACTCCGACTATTCAACCTACCCACTAGAGGTCTTTCTCCCATCCTTCAACCGTCACTAAAATTAAGATGCTGCTGTTATACGGTACTCAAATATCTTATTTCACTACAATTAACAACCACTGTTGCAAATTACGTCCGAACATGGCGAGGGGGTAGGACAGTGTTTATCCAATGCACTGACTTTTAATACAGCGCATACACGGCGACCACTTGTCAGCTGTCCGTCAGCGAACCACGGGCCCGCTTGAGAAGTCTCAAAATAAGTCAAAACCCAAACAAATGATAACCCTCTCCAAGTCAAATTCAAATAAAACTTAACAACCCATTATTATTATTGTTACGTGCCACCCCCTAGTGGCACCTTTGTTAACTGAATTACGGTGGGTATAAAGCACAACACCGATCACTGCATAAAGAAATAATTAATTTTATTGCAGCCAGAAAAATACACTACTCAACAGCAATTATTACCTTACTCCAGTTTCCTCACGTCGAGAATACTTTCCCTTTCACTTGTCAACAGACCACAGTTAATCCTCTTCGCTAATGAGTCCGGTCCCGTACGCTAGCTGGAAATAGCTGCACTAGGTCTGTCACTGTACTATACACTGTTTCACAAGCACCACAATCACTTCCTCGGTGTCAAGAGAATCAGCTTCACTAGGGATTTCGCAAGTCACCACACTTCTGTCGCCCAGGATAAACACTCGCACTAGCTCATAAAACACACAACAACAACTGCTTGACAGGTCGCACTTATATAGCAGGCCGGTGACTCAATAAATGCTTCTAGATCCATCCAGGGTTCACGGCTTCTCGAGGTTTCCATCGCTGGTCCAGTCACGAATATTCTGGACTATCCCTTTGTCCTAGTAGCCCTGTTGTATAAGGCGCACGCAATACAAGAGGCAGGGCACAGCCCAGCCCTGGGGCAGTTGTGACTCATGCGGCGAGTGATGACACAAACTCACAGCCGTAACACCACCCCCTTCCTAAAAAGGCTGATCGTCCCGATCAATCATTGGTCCGTCTGTGTCCCTCCGTAGGCTGCCAGGCGATCTCGATGCACGATCTTCTTCTTCGCCCTCGGGCTCCGCTGGATCCTGTAGACGACATCGTTGATCCGTTTCACGACTCGGTACGGGCCCTCCCAGGACTTCTGCAGTTTGGGTGACAGGCCTTTCTTCCGTAATGGGTTGAAGAGCCAGACCAGGTCGTCCTCGTGGAATCCTCCGGCATCCGTCTGCTGGACGTATCGGGTCTTCATTCGGTCGGTCTCGATCCGCAGTTTCCTCCTCGCGAACGCGTGCACGTCCTCCAGTTGGTCGACCAGTTCTTGACAATACTGGCTTACCGGGATCGGATCATTCCCAGGTCGGCCGAAGGCAAGATCGACAGGTAGACGGAGCTCCCTCCCAAACATGGCTCGGGCTGGTGTGCACCCGGTGGCTTCATGCACGGCGGCGCGATAGGCCAGGAGAAATAGTGGAAGATGCTCGTCCCAATCCCTCTGGTGCTCGCTGACAACTATTCGGAGATGGTTCTCGATGGTGCGATTGAATCGCTCTACCATCCCGTCGGACTGAGGGTGTAGCGGCGTTGTCCTTGTCTTCCGGATTCCCAGCAGCTGGCATAGGTTCTGGAACACCTGCGACTCGAAGTTCCTCCCTTGGTCGGAGTGCAGCTCCAGGGGTACTCCGTACCGGCTGACGAATTCCTTCACCAGGGTCTCTGCGATCGTCGCGGCTTCTTGGTTAGCGAGCGCATACGCCTCCGGCCATTTGGTAAAGTAGTCGCTGACGACTAATATGTAGCGGTTCCCTGCCTCGCTTAACGGGAATGGCCCAGCAACATCGATGGCCACTCTCTCCATGGGGGCCGCCCACGTTGTAGGTCTTCAGTGGACCCCGTCGTCTTCGTCCTGGGCCCTTGCTGGCTGCGCAATCGTGGCACCTCGCGCAGTGGTTCTCCTCGTCTGTTCGGCATCCGATCCAGTAGAACCGATCTCTCAGCTTCTCCAGGGTCTTCTTTATCCCTAGGTGTCCACCAGATGATCCTCCATGAACTTCCTTCAGGACTTCCTCCGTCATAGCCTTTGGAACGACGACTTGTTCCCGATATGTCTTCCCGTCGGTGCTCTCCCAGGCGCGGCAGATGAGGCCATCCCTTACAATCAGCGAGTCCCACTGCGCCCAGTAGGACTTAAACTTTGGGCTGCAGTCACTCACAATGTTCCACCCGGGTCTGGGGACACAGGCCCCCTTCCATTCGGCTATCAGTCCCAGGTCATCATCTTCTGCTTGTGCCCGCGTGAAAGATTCGCGGCTCCAGCTCCCTTGAAGTTCCACGGTAGTCCTTCGGCACTGTATCCCGGTGTTCTCCTCCCTTCGGGCACAGAAGGTGCAGTCTTCGGGGCACGGTCTTCGTGACAGGGCGTCGGCGTTAGAATGCAGCTGGCCTTTCCTGTGCTGAATCTCAAAGTTGTACTGTTGAAGCCTCTCTAACCACCGCGCGAGTTGACCCTGGGCTGCTTGAAGTTCAGGAGCCACCGCAGGGATGCATGGTCGGTCCTGATAAGAAATTCTTGCCCGTACAGGTACTTGTGGAAGTGTTCAATGGTCTTAACGATGGCGAGCAGCTCCTTCCTGGTGACGCAGTAGTTCCTTTCTGGCTTTGACAAGGCCTTGCTGAAGTAGGCCACTACTCTCTCCTCACCGTCCACTACTTGCGACAGGATTCCCCCTATGCCAAAGTCGCTGTCATCGGTATCGACGATGAACCTTGTTCCAGGTCTGGGGTAGGACAGAATAGGTGCGGTGCACAGAGCCTGCTTGAGTTGTTCGAAGGCACTGTGGCATTCTGCTGTCCACGTGAAGAGTTGGTCCTTCTCAGTCAGTCGATGTAAAGGTTTGGCGATGTCGGCGAATCCTCTCACGAAGCGACGGTAATAAGTGCAGAGTCCCAGGAAGCTTAGTAGTTGGGACTTGTCCTTCGGAACTGGCCACTCCCTCACAGCTGCGGTCTTCTCTGGGTCGGTGCGCACCCCTTCCTCGGAGACGATATGCCCAAGGTACTGGACCCGCTTCTGGAAGAGCTGACACTTCTTGGGGCTCAACTTCAGCTGGGCAGCCCGTAGCGTCAACAAGATCTCCTTCAGGTTGCTGTAGTGCTCCTCGACGTCGTCTAGGTATACCAGGCAGGTCTTCCAGTGTAGTCCCCTCAGAATGGACTCCATTAGCCTTTCGAAGGTCACAGGGGCGTTGCACAGACCGAATGGCATGACGGTGAACTGCCAGAGCCCGCTGCCCACAGAGAACGCCGTTTTCTCGCGGTCCTTAGGGTGGACCTCCACCTGCCAGTAGCCACTCTTCAAATCTAAGGTGGAGAACCATCTTGACCCTGATATGGTGTCCAGCGTGTCGTCGATCCGGGGTAGGGGGTAGCTGTCCTTCTTCGTGACGTCGTTCACCTGCCTGTAGTCCACGCAGAACCTGGTGGAACCGTCCTTCTTCTTCACAAGCACGACCGGAGAACTCCAAGGACTATGTGATGGCTCGATCACCCCTTGCTCCTTCATCACTTCTACCATCCGGTCGACTTCGGCTTGCTTGGCGAGCGGGACACGTCGGAATGGGGCCCTAATCGGTGCGCTGTCCCTAACGTCGATTCTGTGCTGGACCAAGCTTGTCCTGCCGAAGTCTTTGCTCCCCACGGAGAAGACATCCTGGAATTCGCGTAGCAGGTCCTGAAGTTGGCGTGATTGCTCTTCGTCTAAATGGTCCTGGGATCCTTGGTACAGCTTCTTTAGTTCTTCTGGCAGAGCGCGTCTTCTTCGGTTGTCCGTCTGCAGGTGTCCGTCCGTCGTTTCTGTGATGCGGGCAATCCAGATAACGGGCTCGCAGACTCCTAGGTTGGTGACCCGGTGAACCGTAATATCGTAGTCGTTCAGGTTGGACAGGCGGACGTACGGCCGAGGCGTCATGTTGATGAGAGTCTTGGCAACTAGCAATCCTTTTGTCTGGATGTCCTCATATTTTGGCTCGATGACAGCCGCCACTCCCTCAGCAGTTCCGTCGACAATTACGGCGGCGCTGACCTCCGTCCTGGCAGGAACGATGACGTCCTCTCTCAGCCTTACTCGTCGTGCGGTGACGGCCTCGTGTGCTGGTTGCAAAGCAAGTTCCTCACCTCCGAAGTGCAGAGTGTTGGTACTCAAGTCCAAGATGATGTTGTTCTGGTCCAGGAAGTCCAGTCCGATGATCACTTCGTTTGATACGTCAGCCACAAGCACTGGATGCTTCACCACCCGTCGACCAATGACGAACTCCAGTGATGCTTCGCCATGTACCGGTGCGGTCTCTCCGGTCGCGGTTATTAGCTGGAGGTTCCTTTGTGTGGGTTGCACTCTCCACTTCGGGATCACGATGGGATTGACGATGGTCCTCGACGCTCCCGTGTCGATCAGCATGGGCCAGCTCACTCCGTTGACGACTCCGTCGACCATCAGGCTGCTATGGTCCCTCCGTAACTTCGTCACATGCACTTGGACTGCTGGGGCTTGACGACTGTCACAAGCCAACCTTTGCCCCCCAAGGCTGGCTAATACTCGTTTCCCTGGGCCGCGCGGTTTTCAGACGACTGATTTCCCGTCGGATACCCTCGGCGGCGGCGATCACCGCAGTCCTTGCTCAGGTGGCCTTTCTTACCGCAGGCCCAGCAGGTCGGTAGTCCTCTTCCAGGCCGCCTCTCCGGTTGTCTTCCGGCTGTGTCGTTGCTGGTGGTACCGCGACTATCGAAGAAACGGCTTAGCGCCTCCATTAATTCGTCGGCCAGGGGCTTGGTCTCGTTGGTTTTTACTGGTTCGTCGACGTCCACTTGACGCACCCGCGCGTGCATTCTGGATGCCTGTTTTGCCGTGTCGAACTCAAGTGCGTGGCTCAGCGCATCTGCCAGGGTCTTATTGCGCGCGAGACGCAGCGCCTGTTGAGTGTCCGAGTCCCGTAGCCCGTCGGTGAAAGTCTGCGTCGCTATCTGCTCCAGAAAGTCGGCCGGCGCTGTTGGGTAGGCGAGCCTTACGAGGCGTGCGATATCCATCTCGAACTCCTGCAGGGTTTCCGCGTTCTTCTGTACCCGGGTCCGGAGCTGCATCTGATAGGCCTGCTGAAGATGGCTATCTCCATATCGGGACTCCATATGGGCGATCAGGGAAGCGTAGTCCTGGGATCCAGTCGGGATGGCCTGAAGGACGTTAAGGGCGTCACCTCTCAGCGCTACAATGAGAGCTGTAGCCTTTCCTGTGCTGTTCCAGTTATTTATGGAACAGGCCGCCTAGAACTGACGTAAGTAGGTGCTCCACGGGACCTTTCCGTCGAAGGTTGGGGGCGTCACTCTGCTATGTCCCGTTCCTGATATTCCCGGTGTAACGGTGGGCGGGCGTTGGCGCAGCTCGGCAACTTCCTCTCGTAGAGCGTTGAATTTCTCCTCCACCCCCGTCAGTGGGCGTTGGCGCAGCTCGGCAACTTCCTTTTGTAAGGCGTTGAATTTCTCCTCCACCCCCATCAGCGGGCGTTGGCACAGCTCGGCAACTTCCACTTGTAAGGCGTTGAATTTCTACTCCACCCCCATCAGCGGTCGTTGGCACAGCTCGGCAACTTCCACTTGCAAGGCGTTGAATTTCTCCTCCACCCCCGTCAGTGGGCGTTGGCGCAGCTCGGCAACTTCCTTTTGTAAGACGTTGAATTTCTCCTCCACCCCCATCAGCGGGCGTTGGCCCAGCTCGGCAACTTCCACTTGTAAGGCGTCGAACTTCTTTTCCACTGCCGTGACTTCCTCACGCAGACCCAGTTCTAATTTCTTCAGGTCCTGTGTCAACTTATTCTGACCGTCTTCCATCTTCTTCTGGCCGTCCTCTATCCTCTTCAGGTCCTCCGCTAGCTTATTTTGACCGTCTTTCATCTTCTTCTGGCCGTCTTCTAGTTTGGCAGTTAGGTCCTCGGCTAACTTCTTCTGGCCGTCCTCCATCTTGGTTTCCATGCCATTTAACTTTTCTAGCAATGCTGCCAATTCTCCTCCATTTTAGTTGTTTGTCTTGTAAAGGGCATGCACTCACAGGAAAATTAGAGAAAATGACCTGCTCGGGTTTTGAAACCAGGACCGTCAGGTGTTGTGCTTGAGTTCGTAATCCGGCTTCTGACACCAGTTGTTACGTGCCACCCCCTAGTGGCACCTTTGTTAACTGGATTACGGTGGGTATAAAGCACAACACCAATTACTGCTTAAAGAAATAATTAATTTTATTGCAGCCAGAAAAATACACTACTCAACAGCAATTATTACCTTACTCCAGTTTCCTCACGTCGAGAATACTTTCCCTTTCACTTGTCAACAGACCACAGTTAATCCTCTTCGCTAATGAGTCCGGTCCCGTACGCTAGCTGGAAATAGCTGCACTAGGTCTGTCACTGTACTATACACTGTTTCACAAGCACCACAATCACTTCCTCGGTGTCAAGAGAATCAGCTTCACTAGGGATTTCGCAAGTCACCACACTTCTGTCGCCCAGGATAAACACTCGCACTAGCTCATAAAACACACAACAACAACTGCTTGACAGGTCGCACTTATATAGCAGGCCGGTGACTCAATAAATGCTTCTAGATCCATCCAGGGTTCACGGCTTCTCGAGGTTTCCATCGCTGGTCCAGTCACGAATATTCTGGACTATCCCTTTGTCCTAGTAGCCCTGTTGTATAAGGCGCACGCAATATAGGAGGCAGGGCACAGCCCAGCCCTGGGGCAGTTGTGACTCATGCGGCGAGTGATGACACTAACTCACAGCCGTAACATTATTAAAATTAAGCAAATGCAAATTCTAAATTTCGCCTAGTAAAGGCAGCCGCTTGACAACGAACAGCAAAAAACTTAAAAAGAACTCCTTTTCTAAATTTTACCATCCCCCCTAACATTCATAATCCAGGTATGATGATGATGATGATTATTATTGTTTAAAGGGGCCTAACATCTAGGTTATCGGCCCCTAATGGTTTGGGTCATAGTGAAAGATGAGAATGAAAACTATAACTAATAATAACTACAAACTTACATACTAGAAGAAGAAATGGTAAACAAATAAAGGACAGGAAAAAAAGAAATGCACTCAACCCTCGAAGAATGAGGATTGAGGGGCTTGGAAGGAAGGAGAGCCATAAAAGGCAGATAGGAAAGGAAATGGAATGACCACAAGGTCAGAGGAAAAAGGGGACAAAACCGACCCAGCTCAGGAATCCCTCGGAGTCGCCAACTCCCAAACTCACCAGCTGTGAGCCCTTGAGGGTGTAGCACTATCCAGGGTGCACCAGAAGTGGTGGGGCTACATACACCCTGCCTCCTCGGGGGCCTTCTGCAGAAGGCAGGAGATAACCTGAAAAGAAATAGAAGGCTGACCCCTCAAAGAATGACGGTATCAGGAAAGATGAGACAAGGGCCAATGAAGGCGGGAAAGTGAAAGTCTCCCTAGGCCTCGGATACCCTAATACCGTCGGGGTCGGAATAAGAACAAGAGTTGACCAAGAGAGGTCGACAGGGAAGAAGACGGAGAGGAGCCGGCACAAGTAATTGGAAGCAATGCCGGACTCAGCTGGGGTCCCGTGGTCGCCAACCCACGTCCCACTAGATGTGAGCCCCTGGGGGATAAACCAGGTAGAGTAGCGATTCTTTCGCAACGGTGTCTGGCCTTCCACTGACTGAGACAAAACAGAGAATTTCAGGTCTCACTGCAAAGGGAAATAGATTGACGTACCGGCATAGAAGAGTGGCGGCGTCGCGTCGGTCGGCTACCAAACGCTCCTGACTGCCGTCATCCGATTCGAATTTTCCCTATGTTGACTGCCGATCCCTTTGAGAAGCAAGCGGACTCTCACGCTACTCTTGGCTTTCTGTTTCTGACTCCCGTTGAATTTTTAATATGTTTGCTTCGCGGCTACCATGGTCAGTGTTGGACTTTTTACGTTTTGGCATTCTATACCTTAAACCCCTATGTATGTCGAATTGGCAGGTGAAAAGATAAAGGAAGCAGGATACTTCTGTTACTTAGGAAGCAAAATAACCGGTGATGGACGAAGCAAAGAGGACATAAAAAGTAGGTTAGCACAGGCAAGGAAAGCATTTCTACAGAAAAGGAATCTGTTGACATCGAATATAGATTTAAGTATTAGGAAGTCATTTTTGAAGGCCTTTGTCTGGAGCGAAGCACTCTATGGAAGTGAAACTTGGACTGTTGGAGCAGCAGAAAAGAGGAGAATTGTAGCGTTTGAAATGTGGTGTTACAGGAGAATGATGAAGATCAGATGGATAGGGTTACGAATGAATAGGTATTAAGACGAGTGGGAGAGGAGAGATGTTTTTGGCGATTGCTAATGAAGAGAAGAGATAGATTGGTAGGCACCCACCCAGGAATAGCAAACTTAGTTATAGAAGGAAGGGTCGAGGATCAGAACTGTAGGGGGTGACCAAGGTTAGAATACGTTAAACAGATTGCCTCGGATTTAGGGTGTGGTAGCTATGCAGAGTTGAAACGGTTAGCTCAGAACAGGGAAGCATGAAGAGCTGCATCAAACCAGTCGAAAGACTGAAGACCCAAACAACAAACAGAATTCAGAGTAAGTAATTATTCTAATAATGATGATAATGATAATTGCTGTTTTAAGGGACCTAACATCGAGGTTATCGTCCCGTAATGGTTTGAGTAAAAATTAAAGGCGGTGATGATGATGATGATGATAACGATGTTTGTTGTTGTTTTAAGAGGTCTAACATCCAGGTTATCGGCCTCTAATGTTTTGGATGATAGTAAAGATGAAAAATTAAATGGAAACTATAACTAAAACGAATTAAAGACTTAGCCTACAACAACAAAAAAATACAGACTTACATACTAGAAGAATAGAGAACAAATAAATGAAAAAAGGTAAATAAAAGATAGGACTAAAAGAAATGCCCTCAACCCTCGAAGATGAGAATTGAGGAACTTGAATGACAGAGAAGAAAGGCTAAGATGAGAGGGCCCGCCCTAAAGGCAATGGAAAAAGGGGTAAAACAGGACCCAGTCCAGGATTGTCTCGGGGTCACCAAATCCCTAACTCACCAGCAGTGAGCCCTTGGGGGTGTAGCGCTATCCAGGATGCACCGTAAGTGGTGGGGTTACATACATCCTGCCTCCTCTAGGAGCAGATATCACGAAAAGAGAAAAAAGAGGTCTGACACCTCGAAGAATGAGGGATTAGGAAAGATGAGACAAGGGCCAATTAAGGCCTCGGATACCCTAATACCGTCGGGGTCGGAAGAGAACAAGACTTGACCAAGGTAGGTCGACAGGTCGGACTCAGCTGGGGTCCCGTGGACACCAATCCACGTCCCACTGGTCGTGAACCCCTGGGAGAGTGTGACAGAATGGAAAAACAAAATTAAAACTTACAAGTAACTTACGTACTCGAAGAATGACGACTAAGAGACTTGGAAATAAGTAGAGCCATGAAAGGCGGACATGGAAGGGAAAGAGGAGGGAGAGTTGGCCCCCAAGTCAATGGAAGAAGGGAAATACGAAGCCAGCTGAGGAATTTATCGGGGTCGCCTACTCCCGAGCTCACCAGCCGTGAGTCCAGCATCTCAAAACAGTGTAAAGTAAAGAGAGTTCAGACCAAGTCAATATTAGCATACATGAACGCAGTACGTAGAAACGCTGCCGTTACATTCCTTATATCAAAAACAATGCACAGTAATGAAGGCGTAGGCCAAGTCAATACCAATAAATATGAATAATATTGCGTTTAAACGCTACCGTTATATCGACATAAAACAAACGCGCACAATAACAAATGAATATCAATAACTGTGCGTAGAAATGCAACCGTTATTATATTGTATCACAATAACAGTGCTAGGGGCAGATGAATTCGCTGTTTCGCCCCTTAAAGCAACAATAACTAACTACCTAACTAATAACAGTGCAGAACCATAAACTTGCAAGCCAGGTCAACGCCAACAAACAAAATGCTGTCTCCTAGCAACACACAACGCCATTCGGCACTAACGAAACTACAATGGCTCTATTAAGACAGTGACGACAATATTGGAGCTCTCGTTTTTTTTTACTGACTAAGCGGGTCACGTGCCCAGCGGCCATGTTCGGGCAAATAGCTTGCAAATTTACTATGTAATTACTATGTACTATGTGTTGTGCGGTACTTCGATATTGCTTTACAGTTTCTTTTACAAGGCGGATTTCACAATCACATAGTAGCCTACAGTAAAGGGTAAGTGCCTCCTACTATGTACTATGTTCATTAATAGAGCTACTGTAGCTTTAAGTGTCGCCCCAAGCGGAGAATTAACTATTAGGACAAAGACTTCACAGGTTGAAGAAATGCCACTTATATCGATTGCTGCGACGGCTTCCAGGATTACTTCACGTTCAGGGGGGCAGTTGTTTAAGAAGATTTATAATGTTTTCGATTGATGAGTGGTTTGAGCCACTGGTCGGTCTAGTTGAAACTTTGCACGAACATGGCGGGTGGGCGGGGCTTATACTCAATATTGTCGTCATTGCCTCTGTAAACCTTTGACCATAAATTCAATAGATGGCTGATGACGTCACATTGTTGAAACCAAGATCTCGATCAGCTGACTGAAGGGAACTGCGGATAGTGATAATAGAATTATCTAATATGGAGCTCCTTTTGGATTCCTTGGCGTTGCTTAGCATTCGCCATTAGCCAATTGTAGTCGGTCTTGAGCCGTTACCCTTCAGTCAGCTGATCGAGATGTTGGTTTCACGTCACAGTACAGTCGCAGTGTGGCAATGCGCCCTCTATTGTATTTATGCTCTAAGCTGTAAACGAAACACGACTGCAGCGCCCCAGCCCAAACCGCCTCATGCAAGAAACAGCGGGAATTGAGCAAGCGAGCGCGGAAGCAGCCTTCATTATTGCTGTTTGTTGATTCTTTGTTTCTTTTAGGGGCTTTGCGCCATCGAGGTCATGTAGCCCCGTGTACTTGGGTGTGTGTAGAAATTGTCTGATAGCCTGTGTCTTTGTAATGTGTGTACTAGTGTGTTTATTTGTAATCGAGCTAGGATTTGGTTAGGAAGTGACCGTGTCCTTACGTTAAGTACCATACCCCGGCATTTGCCTGGAGTAGAAGTGGGAAACCACGAAAACTACTTCTAGGATGACTGAGGTAGAAATTGAACACCCACCTCTTCTCAGTTTTGCCTCACGAGGCTGAGTGTACCCCGTTCCATCCCTCAGACCAGAATTAAATTTCTTGGCAGAGCCGGGAATGGATCCCGGGCCTCCGCGGTAACAGCCAAGAATGCTAGCCACTACACAACGAGGTGGACTAGCCTGCGTTGAATTAGTACACTTCGCGTAGTGTTCAGTGAAAGTGATGGCTTCCACAAAACGTCTGCTATCAAAAATAAATAAAAATGCACAGTATTTACATGAATTCACCGGTGCTAGTAGAAATACATGCGAATCGAACGAACTTCTGTATTCAAAGATCAACGTGGAATATCTTGCAAATATGAATGTCTTGGCTAATTCGTAAACCAAAGAAGACCGGCAGAAGATGGTATATTGGCTTTCTCAGCCAAGGAATTAAAACTCCGCAATTTTTCTAGGTGCACTTCATAAGAAGCGCGCAGTTCGCTACTCCTGCGGAGGTCCAGGCACGGATACCAAGAGCCCGCTGTTGAGCCTATCTTGGTGTTACTAGGCAAAACCCTGCACAAAAAACGCCATAAACCTAGAAAAATTGCTGTGTTTTAAGACCGGTAGTGTTATACTATTAATTATTGCTGTTCTAAGGAGCAGAACAGGTAGGTAATCTGCCCCTTAGAGTTACACACATTGATCAATAAGTTAAAAAGTCAGCCCCGTGGAATTGGGGTTGCGCGTCTGCTTCGGCTCTGTCAGGGGTTTTAGAAACTGACCTGAGGGCGCACTCAGCGCAGGCAGCGCCCCGGTCTGGAAAACCTAGATTCACGGTCAAGGGGTCCCGACGTGCTGACCACACGTCACCCCACAATCTTTAGACCAAATGGCTGAGCAGTAGTCGCTTGGTAGAGCGAGGCCCTTCATGGGCTGTGGTGCTACGTGGGTATATAAATATAAGTTGGCCTAAATAAAACAAAGACGTCCCCACTGCCGTAGTAGAACACATACTTGGCATGGCAATGTATTTATTTATTTTTAAAATTAAATTCACCAAAAAAACACATTTTATGAAAAAAAAACCAAGATGTTCAGTAAAGAACGTATCGCCTACTTTCTCCTTAATGCATGGGTATTGTTATAACTCTTTGTCCTTTTCAAGGAGTATAATTGAATGTTGGTTGTAGTAGCTTGTTGAAATACAACGTTCTATAGGGATATTAAACATGAATATGAGGTGCCCTTTGCTAGTGCTACCTCTGTAAAAAAATCATTCAATTCGGTTTCACCGTGTTTGAATTGATCTGGGGAATGGATTTGCACACATACATGGCCGCTATTTGCAAACTATTGGGCTGATGACCTTGTAGTCAGTCATAAGATGCTTTCCACAAAAAGGCATGTTGTTGCAAAATCCGGTAGAGATCAAATTATTAGGATGGTCGAAATTTGATTTAAGCTTTTAACATTTGGGTGGCCGTCATTCCGTTTCCGTCAAGATGGCGGCGATATAAAACATGACACTGAGGTGCCTTTTGCTAGTGCTACCTCTGTACCAAATTTCGTTCAATTCGGTTTCACCGTGTTTGAATTGATAGGGGGAATCGATTTGCACACATACTTGGCCACCATCTGCAAACTATTGGGCTGATGATCTAGCAGTTTGGTCAGAATATGCTTCCCACATAAAGATTTGTTGTTGCAAAATTTGGTAGAGACTAGATTATTAGGTTGGTCGTAATTACATTTTAGCCTTTAACATTTGGGTGGCCGCGATTACGTTTCCGTCAAGATGGCGGTGATATAAAACATGACACTGAGGTGGCCTTTTCTAGTGCTACCTCTGTACCAAATTTCGTTCCATTCGGTTTCACCGTGTTCGAATTAATAGGGGGAATCGATTTTCACACAAAGATGGCCGCCATCCGCAAAATATTAGGCTAATGACCTATTAGTTTGGTCAAAGGATGCTCCCTCCATAATGGTATGTTGATGCAAAATTTGGTAGAGATCGGATGATTAGGTTAATCGTAATTTGATTTAAGCTTTGAATATTTGTGTAGCCGCCATTACGTTTTCGTCAAGATGGCGGCGATATAAAACATGACACTGAGGTGCCCTTTGCTAGTGCTACCTCTGTACCAAATTTCATTCCATTCGGTTTCACCGTGTTCGAATTAATAGGGGGAATCGATTTTGACACAAAGATGGCCGCCATCCGCAAACTATTAGGCTAATGACCTATTAGATTTGTCAAAGGATGCTCCCTTCATAAAGGTATGTTGTTGCAAAATTTGGTAGAGATCGGATGATTAGGTTAGTCGTAATTTGATTTAGGCTTTGAACATTTGGGTGGCCGCCATTACGTTTCCGTCAAGATGGCGGCGATATAAAACATGACACTGGGGTGGCCTTTGCTAGTGCTACCTCTGTACCAAATTGCGTTTCATTCGGTTTCACCGTGTTCGAATTAATAGGGGCAATCGATTTTCACACAAAGATGGCCGCCATCCGCAAACTATTAGGCTGATGACCTATTAATTTGGTCAAAGGATGCTGCCCCCATAAAGGTATGTTGTTGCAAAATTTGGTAGAGATCGGATGATTAGGTTAGTCGTAATTTGATTTAAGCTTTGAACATTTGTGTGGCTGCCATTACGTTTCCGTCAAGATGGCGGCGATATAAAACATGACACTGAGGTGTCCTTTGCCAGTGCTACCTTTGTACCAAATTTCGTTCAATTTGCGCTAACCGTGTTCGAATTGATAGGGGGGGGGGGACAGACATTCAGAGTACACACACTCTCTCACACACACACACACACACACACACACACACACACACACACACAGACTCACACACACACACACACACACACAGACAGACACACTTTTTTTTCGCCCTGTAGTGATCTCATAAGTCTACTTTCATTTTTTGCAAAAATCGAAAGTAGGCTAATACGGTTTTCAGATTTCCAAACTGACAGTACAGTAGTATAAGCATGCGAAGTTGTAAGTTCCTGTAATTTATGGTAAAGTCAGGTCTCCGTATATCCACTAATTGAATTTCAGCTTTTTATATGGCTTTGCTGGGGATCACAATTGAATCGGTCTGTTGGAAAAGGTCATATCTCCTTAAAGTGAAAATAACGTAATTCTGTGAAACCACATGGATTTCAGGATCCGTTTTAATAGCCATATAATTTCTAAAGCTATTCGTGAAATCTCCCACTACCTCAACTTGTCAGAATAGCATCCAGTCTTGTGTGAGAAGGGCATAATTGTCATGGAGATGTGGCTTTTTTCCAATGCATTGACACACTGTACAGAGAACAGGTGGTGAACCTCAGGCATGTGCAATATATTATTGATATGAGTTGCTTTACACACAACTGAAAACTCGCGTATCAATTGCGCATGTCCTCTGTACGACTGCGCAAGCAGGGCTCACCGGCCAAAAACCGTGGCGTAAACTGTACTAATTTTTTCCCCTACAAATTACTTTATTATAAAAAGACTTTTTTAAACATTGATTACAAATACAAAAAAAATATTCATGATGTGCAAATTTAAAGACATGCCATTTAATAAAAAGTTTATTGTTGAAGTTGGTTAGTAGTTAGTTAGTTATTGTTGTTTTAAGGGGCGGAACTACGAGGTCATCTGTCCCTTTTTGTTGAAGTTAACTAAGGGCTGGGTTCACCATAGTTCCTCAAAATGTAAACAAACCAATTAAGGCCGTTGACGGACGATTACAGTACCGAAATGTCGTGCTTCACCAAACTATAACAATCCATTAGCTTCCCTAACAAGCCATCAAAACTAATAAATTGCTCTGTCAAGTGTCAACATAGAATTAGCGACTTGACGGTCGATTTGCGTAGCATTCAAAACCAAAATGGAGCGTGCATTAAACTACAATTGGTAGTGTGTAGCTAAATTTGTAGATTAGTTGGTGGGTGACAGTGTCAGTGATAGTGGCGTCTGGTAGCCAAAGTTAGAACTACTTGGAATTGAACTTTCATTCATATTCATTTCATCTCTCACTAACTCCTCTCGTGAAGTTGGCGTCAGGAAGGGCATCCGGCCGTAAAAACCATCAGCCATGTGGGATTTCATCGCATCTCATCCCCGACCGCGTTGGAAACGGGATTAATAAGGGGTAGACATAGATAGAATTAGTGGCACATCTTGGTCCAGGAATTGGTTCTCATCTTAACGTTTAACACATTCTTGGTGACGGAGATGTTTTGTCAACAGTTCTCCCAAGTTGGCTAAGTGCTTTTACGGAGTGAACATAGGATCACCAAGCAAGATATTGTCACTCTCTTAAGGGCGAAAAACATGTTTTTACTTAACTTTAGGTTTCCTCTGAGCAACAATGCAATGATTCACGGGATAGTTGTTTGCTCCGCTCACATTTTTGTCATTTGTTTTTCTCAAATCAGTGGCGTAGCTAAGCCAACAGATGGTGCAAGTGACTGGGCGCTGGTTCAAGAAGAAATAACAACTACCAGTAGTTGGGGATGGGTCGGTGACCACGGGACCGCAGATAAGCACTGCAATGTTTTTACTTACTTGTGATGAGTTCCTCTCTATCATCTTTCCTGTCGATCCCCCTTCAACTCTTTTTATCTTCCTATCCCGATAATATTAGGGTATCTGAGCCCTGGAATGACCCATTTTCCTGCCTTAATTGGCCCGTACTTTCATTTTACAAGGGGTTAGATATTTTAATTAACATGATCGTATTTTTGTTGTTGTTTACTCATTTTAGGGGCTTGGGACATATTGGTCATCAGCCGCGTATAGTTGGGTGTGTGTTGAACGTGACTGATAACGATATCCGCGAAATATTTCAGCAAACATACAAGTATATATATATTATCAGGTCGGCTTCAGTGGCGTAGTCAGTAGCATGCTGAACTGCTATCCCAAGATCGCGCGTTCAAACCCGGCCTAAGTAGTTGGAGTTTTAAGAGTGTTAAAATCCTACAGTATATCTTCCTTCGGAGGGGAAGTAAAGCCAGCGGGCTTTATGGCGGGATTTATGGCATGTAAAAGAACCTACCACTAAAATTGGTGGTATGTAGCAAAGTTTGTAGGTTATATTTGGTTGGTTATAAACGGTCTATCAAGTTCCAACGTTCGCCGCTAGGTGTCAGTGACAGTGGCACCTGGTAGCCAAAGTTGGAACTACTTGAAATCGAACTTACTGGGAGCCAACGGGCGTTCAATTAAAATACCTTGCTATGACCATTTTTGCTTTATTGTGTTTGGAGTGTGGTGAGAGGATTTGAATGAGTTTTTGAATGGTATGGACTCCGTCTTGAGGAAAGAATTCGTGATGAAAATCAATAAATGTAAATGTAAATATTGGAATGCAACCGAAATAAATCAGAATCCTCTATGGACATCAAATTGGCAGGTGAAAAACTAAAGGAAGTAGGAGACTTCTCTTACTTAGGAAGCAAAATAGCCAGTGATGGACGAAGCAAAGAGGATATAAAAAGTAGGTTAGCTCAGGCAAGGAAAGCATTTCTACAGAAAAGGAATCTGTTGACTTCGAATATAGATTTAGGTGTTAGGAAGTAATTTTTGAAGGCCTTTGTGTGGAGCGTGGCGCTCTATGGAAGTGAAACTTGGACTATTGGTGCAGCAGAAAAGAGGAGAATTGAACGTTTGAAATGTGGTGTTACAGGAGAATGATGAAGATCAGATGGGTAGATAGGGTTTCAAACGAAGAGGTATTAAGACTAGTGGGAGAGGAATGATGTTTCTGGCGACTGCAAATGAAGAGAAGAGATACGTTGGTAGGACACATACTAAGACACCCAGGAATAGCAAGCTTAGTTATGGAAGGAAGGGTCGAGGACAAGAACTGTAGGGTTAGACCAAGCTTAGAATATGTTAAACAGATTGCCTCGGACGTAGGGTGTGGTAGCTATGTAGAGATGAAACTATTAGCTCAGGACATGGAGGCATGGAGGGCTGCATCAAACCAGTCAAATGACTGAAGACTCAAACAACAATGAGACGTTGGAGTAGCTGGGAGATTGGTGTTAGGATGCTGTTGTTGTTGTTGTCGTCGGGCTGAGTATGGGGAAAGCTTGGTAGGAAGGGGATGTGTGTTTGTTGCTGCTTGTTTTTAATGGCAAGTTTAATGAACCTGCACCCAGGGAAGGTCGCCATGTGCTCGCCTCCACAGTTTACACACGTGGCCCCCCCCCCCCCCCTCGACACCGTGCATTCTTTGTGGCGATGAGGACCACCACATCGATTGCATCTGACGTCCATAGTGCATTTTGAAGCTTTTTCAGTTGCGTTAGCGTTAATTTCTTTCCAGCAGCACTCTAACTTGAGGGAAGGAAGCTTGTTTGACCGCAGCTCCTCACTGCAGTCGTGCAAGATAACTTAATGCACTCGGATACGCTGCTTAGAAAATATGACATTGTAAATAAAGCATCATAGGCCTATAGGCTACAGTATATTATTGCAGTAGTATAGATCCCTCCTGCGGCACTCACAAGCTACCGATCGTGAAAAATGAGCATTCAAATGAAAGAGAATATACATTACCAGAGACCCATTGCACTCTAATTTCTTAAATATCTATAATTTCTTTAAAAAAGACTTTTAAAAAACTGTACGAAGTGTGCGATTTGCAGATACTCTTGTTGCAGGAAGATACGCTCCATAATTGCTGTCCACTTCCCATTCTGGCCGCTGTGGCGCCTGTTTCATGTCATTTTAACATGTTGAGGTATTTCCTTTATCATTTTGCATGGATTTCAGAAACAGTAATTTAAAGGAACGAGTACTCAAATCGTATAATTTCATAAATATCGAATAACCGGCGAGTGTTACGGCTAAGCTGTCAATCAATGGACTCGGCACACAAATGACATTAGCAGTGACGAATTGCATTCTAATTTCATAAATTTTTGTAAGAAGTGTGCGATTTGCAAATACTGTTGCTGTCTGAAAATACGCGACATTATTGCTGTACAGTTCGCATTTTGGCCGTAGGGACGCCTGAAACGTAAATAGTGTTCTATGATCATTTGGTCCAAATAAAAACATAACAACTTTTCTCCTTAAGTCTCTTATTATAAATCTATTGGGGAAAGTGTGGTTTATGAACATGCGAGATTTCTAGCACGGGTCCGCTAGAATAATAAAATGCAGTTAACACCAATATTATGTTCTCCATGGTCTCACAACTCTTGGGACGTGGGTAGGCGACCACAGGACCACAGCTGAGTCCGCCATTGCTTTCAATTACTTGAGCCAAGCTGTTCTCCCAACCACAAATCTTGTTCTCTTCCGACCCCTACGATATTAGGGTATCCGAGACCTAGGGAGTCTATCATTTTCCCGTTTTAATTGACCCTTGTCTATTCTATCCTGATATCCTCATTCTTCGAGGGCTCTTCTTTTCCTTTTATGGTATCACCTGCCTTTTGCACAAGACCCTACAGGAGAGTAGCCCCACCACGCATGGAGAATCTTGGATAGTGCTTCACACTCAATGACTCACGGCTGGTGAGCACGAGAGTTGGTGAGCTCAAGGGATTCCTGAGCTGGGTTTGCTTTTCCACTTTCTCCAGTGACTGGCGAAGTCTCTTCCATTTCCCTTTCCTATCAGTCTTTCATGGCTCTACTTCCTTCCTAGTCACTCAATGCTCTCTTTTCGACGTTGAAGCAAATTCCTTCCCTGACCTTAATTTCCCTTATTCCTATATGTATTTCTCCACGTCATCCAATATGTAACTTAGATGTTAAAAGTTAGTGGTGTAGCGGCTAACATTCTTGGCTGTTGCCTCGGAGGGTCGCGTTCGATACCTGGCCTTGCCAAGAAATTTAACTCTGGTCTGAGGATTAGAACGGGGTAGGCTACACTCAGCCTTGTGAGGCGAAACTGAGAAGAGGTGGGTTCGATTCCCACCTCAGCCATCCTCATCTCAGTTTTGCCTCACAACGCTGAGCGCACCCCGATCCAACCCTCAGAACAGACTTGAATTACTTGACAGAGCCAGAAATCACCAAGTATGCTAGCCACTACATCACGTGTTGTACCTTTCAGGATGACCGAGGTGAGAATCGAACCCAAGTCTTCTCAGTTTTTCTCAAGAGACTGAGTCTACCCCATTTCAATCCTCAGGCCAGAATTAAGTTTCTTGTCAGAGCGGGAAATCGAGCCCGGTCCTACGGGGTTACTGCCATAAATGCTAGTAAATACACCATTAGGTGGACTCTTTAGATTTGCTTGGAGTATTTGAAACCAATGTCCTTAAGAATTCAGAAAATGTGAACATCTGAAAAGAATATCATGATTCTGTTTACTGTGGAACTTAAGATAGCATCAACGTCCATTAGACTATGTGTAACACACATGACAAATGGAATAGGCCTCTTCCGGACAAACAAGACATTCTTCCCATATACAGTATAAATAAGTGTACGTACGAAGAAATGTTGTTAAGTTCAGATCAGTTGCTCTACAAGATGTGGACATTCGCTCTTCTTGTGATCGTCGCCAGCGTCGCTCTTACTCAAGGAGCTATTACAGGTATGGAAAAAGTTATCTGTAGATAACTTATGTTCAGTTTTACTCTACTTATATCATAAACTAGCTTTATGTTCGACGATGTCGAAATGTAATGTCAGAAAACTGTACTATAATGAGGCTCATTATAGTACAAGTTTTCATTATGGGACAGTTTCTCCCACCAATCAGAGCTCAAGAAACAGTTAAAACTCAGTAATTCTTCTAGGTTTGTGCCGTGTCTTGTGTGGGGTTTCGCCTAGGACACCAAGCTGGCTCATCGGCGGGCTCTTGGTGTCCCCGCCCGGACCCCCACAGGAGTAACGAACTGCGCGCTACCTCCCTTTATATAGAGTGCAACTGCACTACTTGGCTGCGAGAACTAAACGCTCAAGCAGCCTTAACCTCCCTATGAAGGCTTCCAAAAAGATGGTATATTGACTTTCACGACCGGTGAATTAAAACTCAGCAATTCTTCTAGGTTTGTGCCGTGTCTTGTGTGGGCTTTCGTCTAGGACACCAAGCTGGCTCATCGGCGGGCTCTTGGTGTCCCCGCCCGGACCCCCACAGGAGTAACGAACTGCGCGCTACCTCCCTTTATATAGAGCCCGCCGATGAGTCAGCTTGGTGTCCTAGGTGAAACCCCACACAAGACACGGCACAAACCTAGAAGAATTGCTGAGTTTTAATTCACCGGCCGTGAAAGCCAATATACCAAGAAACAGTTGTTTGACCAATTAGGTAAAGATAGCATCGCACCTGCACTGAGTTCCAAGGCCTTCTAATTTAAATTTCACTTCTTGACGAGTGTCATAGTGGGGTAATCGAGGAGGCCATGGTCAAATAGAAGGTATTCTCTGCGTCCCATGCGCTCTGTACAGTACATAAAACTGGCGAGATCTCAACAGATATTTATGAATATTTATGTTCGAATATAAAATAATTATAATAATTATCATCGAACATAAACAGTCGTATGCAACTCGCCTATAATGGTGATTAAGATACTCGTATGGAAATCATAAAACTCGCATCCGCTCGTTTTATAAACATACTCGTGTCTTAATTATTGCTATTATAGGCTCGTTGCATAATCTGATCAATACAGCGGAGGGAAAACATTTGAATATATTCTCGTAGAAATTACTTTAGGAGTTAATATACTGTACGTTAATCGGAATCTAAATGATATTAATTAAAACCGCCAATAGTCAATAAATATATTGCTATTAGTTATTTAATATAACAGGATAATTTCGACCACAGTGTGGTCATCATCAGCAATCTTAGAATGTCGGAAGAAACTATTAACAAATATAAAGTCGCGAGTAATTGAAACGGTATGGTAATTTTGAGATGCTCTTAAGATATTTCAATACTATCGAAATCAGAAATGTTATAAAGTATTCACACCAAAAAATATAAATATTGTTCTAAAATCCTATAAAAGTGCCGTGTTACTCTCGAGATTTAAAATCAAAAAGAAATTGCCATTTTTACAACAAAAGTAATACGGTATTATTATTCTTTAAAAATAAATATAAATGTTCTTCTAATATTTAGGCGTTGGGTGTGCTTCTGGAGATGTACAGCACTCTACAAGGAACTTGTTTCGTTTAAATCTTGAGAGCAACACAACACTTTTATAAGTCTTTTTTAATAATAATGTTATTGGTTTTACGTTCCTTTTAACAACTGCGGCTTTTAGAGACGTCGGGGTGCCTGAATTTTGCCCTGAAGGGGAGCTTTGACGTGCCAGTAAATCTACGCAGCCGGCCATATTTTTTGGTTAAATTACTTTGTAGCAGATCTGATTTCGATAGCTGTGGAATATTTTAAGAGCATCTCATAATTACTATATTATTATTACTATATTACTATTACTATATTACTCGCAACTTTATATTTTTTAATAGTTTCTTCCGATGACCACACTGTGGTTGAAACTAGTCTTGGTATATTGAACAACTTATAATAATATATTCATTGACTATTGGTGGTTCAATTTAATACCATTTTGATTCAATTAAATTTTGTCAACAAGGATTTGTTTCGGAAATGAAAATATAATATCTATTCATCTCTACTTAGTATTAAACTAAGTCCCCGATTCTTGGATGTTACGGGTAAAATCGAGACCACTGGATGAATTTTGATGCGGGTTTCACCATTCTGTAAAGGATATCTCGAGGATGATTTCTGTAGAAAATAATTTATTTATGATCAAAGGAAGCCGAGCAGTAACGATTTCAGTGGAAAAGTCGAAAAAAATCTGGCGTCTGAGCGCTTTTTAAGCTTACGCTGGGCAAACCGTTAAAAATATCTAAATACTGAGTGTAAGAATTGATCAGCATGAAAAGTTCTACAAAAAAGTCCGGGAGAGCATATGTCTATCTTCAATACATCGCCCTCTATAAGTGTTTTTACGTTTTAATTTCTTCCAAACATGTCCATTCAATTACTGAGGCGACAGTTTACGAGCTAGCTAAGGGCGAATCTATCATCCCTGTTACAGCCTAGCTAGCGGGTGAACCTATTGCCCCAGATACAGCCAGCAGCAAACCGTCGAGTCGTGTTGAGTTAAGACTTCTGAGAAGGGTGGTTGTGTTTGGAGTTTCCCTGGAAGTGCAACTCGGGTTTTCTTCATTTCGCCTGTGAAAAATACTCAAGTTAAGATTGGATGGAAGAGGGATTTGAGTTTCATTCACCTCGCCATTCCCTGGAAGTGCAATTCTCATTTCGCCTGTGAACTTTTCGTTCGGCAAAATTCACAGTCAATTTAAGATTGGACGGAAGGGGGATTATATTATACTAAATTATACTGATTGACGTATAATCTCTACTTAGTATAAAACAAAGTCCCCGATTCTTGGATGTTACGGGTAAAATCGAGAACCACTAGACGAATTTTGATGCGGGTTTCACCATTCTGTAAAGGATATCTTGAGGACGATTTCTGTAGAAAATTATTTATTTATGATCAAAGGAAGTCGAGCAGTAACGATTTCAGTGGAAAAGAAAAACAAAACTGGCGTCCGAGCGCTTTTTAAGCTTACGCTGGGCAAACCGTTAAAAATCTAAATACTATGAGTGTAAGAATTGTTCAGCATGAAAAGTTCTACAAAAAAGTCCACGAGAGCATACGGTATGTCTATCTTCAATACATCGCCCACTATAAGTGATTTTACGTTTTAATTTCTTCCAACCATGTCCATTCAATTACTGAGGCGACTGTTTACGAGCTAGCTAAGGGCGAGTCTATCATCCCTGTTACAGCCTAGCTAGCGGGTGAACCTATTGCCCCAGATACAGCCAGCAGCAAACCGTCGAGTCGTGTTGAGTTAAGACTTCTGAGAAGGGTGGTTGTGTTTGGAGTTTCCCTGAAAGTGCAACTCGGGTTTTCTTCATTTCGCCTGTGAAACACAGTCAAGTTAAGATTGGACGGAGGGGGGGTTTGAGTATCATAAACCTCGCCATTCCCTGGAAGTGCAATTCTCATTTCGCCTGTGAACTTTTCGTTCCGCAATATTCACAGTCAATTTAAGATTGGACGGAAGGGGGATTATATTATATTAACTTATACTGATTGGCGTATAATCTCTACTTAGTATAAAACGAAGTCCCCGATTCTTGGATGTCACGGGTAATCTCGAGAACTACTGAATGAATTTTGATGCGGTTTTCACCATTCTGTAAAGGATACCTCGAAGAAGGTTTCTGTAGAAAATAATTTATTTATGACCAAAGGAAGTCAAGCAGTATCGATTTCAGAGAAAAAGTCGAAAAAATCCTGGCGTCCGTGCGCTTTTTAAGCTTACGCTGGGCAAACCGTTAAAATATCAATATACAATGAGTGTAAGAATTGTTCAGCATGAAAAGTTCTACAAAAACGTACGCGAGAGCACATCTCTATATTCAATATATCGTCCACTATAAGTGTTTTTAGATTGGACGGAAGGGGGATTTGTGTTTCATGCACTTCGCCATTCTTAAATTATGTCTGACAAGAATTTGTTGCACATGCATCTCCAGGATAATATAGTTAATAGTCCAGTCAGTGATTTTAACCCATCATGCCGTGACGTAAAACGGATATAGATCGTAGTTCATTGACATCGTAAAGAAGCGCTTATCACGTAATGCATTCACAACTAGTATTAATATGCGTTGTTAAAAGAGAGCATATATCAAATACGTATTTTAAATAAACTGTAAGATAGAGAAAGGTGTAGGCTATAGTTGATGGTTCATAGGGTTGCTTTTTAGCAACCAATGCAGCGTGTGAACACAATGAACTGCGTGGTAGACAAGTCACACATACAGTATTCCCGGATACCTCATGTTCATATTTGGTCGCTATACAAAGTAATATGGCCCTGAACCAAGCTTCGTGCGGATACCTTACGGAGCATTGAAAATAATTTTAAGTATGATTATTTTTAATTATATCAATTGGTATTATAGTTTGTCGTTAATCTACAATATTTTTGGTATTTATAAACTAGTGTTTTATTACCTACATTGATAAATGATCCCTGGACACCTACTGAATAATTCTGAACAGTTTCCGCACAGTTTTCGTGTGATAAATATACCACTGCAATATTTTAAAATTCGAAATTCTCTCATTTATTCTACAATCTATAGCACTACATTATTCTCCAAGTATTTCTGAAAAAGTTACTTATAATAACTATAAGGCGAGGGGAATTTGTGGAGCTCACTAAAGTAGGCCGCCAGATGAGACGATGTGGACTACTCATCCAGTTTCTTGTAGACTATTAAGTTCTAAGGTACATCGTACAATGACTGTATATAATTGTACAGGAATATATTTCTTTGTTATAGAATGTGATATTAGTGAATCGATCTCAACAGAAGCACAGCGTTTTTCAATAATTCTTTCCAACTTTCACCTTATGCAGGAGAAAAGGGCGCTAAGTCCACGAAACTCTCAATGTTTCAACTTAAGTAATCACAATATTGTATATTCATTCTTTTTTCTTCAGTTTAGTTTCATATGGTAGATTCATACAGAAGATTTTGGCCTCCGTGGAACAGCGGCCACAAGGAAGTGTGTGCGGCAAATTATCAGGTGCTAGATGGAGAGGCCCTGTATATTCTAGCAGGAGGGGTCAATTAACAGCCGCCTATTTTTGATGATTCTAAATAATATAAATAATAGTGTTAGTTATTCTTTTAAGGGGCAAAACCTCTAGGTCATCTACCCACAAATTATTGTGAAAATTATATGTAATTAAAATTTCTACTAATGCCACAATTGCTACCACCTATTAACTTAGATCTAACTTGCATACTATGAGATGAAATCGTTAAAATAACAAGAATAAAGAAAATACATATACAATACATGGAAATGAAATGCCCTCATCTCTCGAAGAGTATAAAGGGATTTGGAAATAAGTAGAGCTACGCACTGTCGATCGGAAAGGGTTAGTGGAAAGGGCCCTTCCAAAGTCAATGGAAAAGGAAATAAAATAAATCTTAAAGCAAACAGAGAAGTATTGGTACATGTTTTGTTTGATTCAACATATAATGCGTAATAAACATTCGATTAATAATAATAATAATATTACTAATAAATAGGGATCGGACATGTATGCACTAAAACAATTAAAATATGCATGCAATTAAGCAGTTGAAATGTAGAAAATATGCATTAAAAATTGAAAAATATGCACTTAAAAATAAGCCAAACTTATTCACCCTTCTTTCCCTCCTCTGCCGTAATATGTGCAGTCGATTTGCATGTTGTTCAGGTTGAAATTCTTTTCACATTTCACTTCCTTCGAGCATATTTGACAATAGACGACAACGCCATCAGTTGAATAATCACTATTACCTGACACCCACTGATATAATACACTAAATACTTCCTGCTGCTCTTCTCTTAAGGCTATTTGAGTAAATGATATGCAGTCTAAGAATAGTGTAACACATTAACTGAAGAAACTCCTTACATAACCAACCCCGGGCTACTAGCTGCCGAGATGGTGAAAAGAATGTTCCATCCCATTCCCTTCTTGAAATAGCCAGGCAGCATGCTTGGACCGAAGGGTGGCCGAGTTCGTGAAAATGCCGGGTTATCGGGAAATGTGCTAAAAAGAAGAAATAAGTTTGTTTTCGTTTAAAAGTAATGCAATGCAGTACATTTATTTGTTTTTAACAGAAACACAAGTTTTGAAACGATTAAGCCACTACAATTACAGTAATTGAATATATAGTTCAGTACTGTACTGCATAAAAATCAAGGAAAACAATTACTGTAAATTATTAAAGAAAACTTGGAAAAACTAGGCCTACAAATTATTTTTATAATATGTACACTGTACAGTATATGTACAAAACAATTACCGTAGGCAAATAGTTTTTTCACTTAATGAAAATTACCATTTACTTTTTTTTGCGAAAAAGTAAGTAATGTTGTTTTGCTTTTTGCTTTGAAACCTGTTTCTTGAAGCCTCGTCACGAAAGACGCCGAAGAAACAGAATTGCGGAGAATGCGCAATCAAATAAATTACAACGCTCTGCGCGAAAACCGTTTGTTTACATCTTACTGCCAACAGTTTATGCAATTACAGTACTGTACTGTACAACTACCTGTAGGCCTATTTATCAGGTTGTCGTTACTCTTCTTACTATGTAAGGTAGGTCAACTTGTTTCGCGTCGTATTTAACTGTCGATAATTCCATTGATGGAGAAGACAAAAAATAAAAAAATTATACGAGCCTTACAGTAGTCGCATATGATGTGTAACATGTAACATGTTATCCTGCTATGTGAGTCCCGGGAGCGCAAATCCCTTGTTGACAGTGAACTCTGTTGGTCATTGAAATAACTACTTGTAAAACTCCACTGCCAAATTTTGACCGTAATGAATCATAATTGTTATTTGCCGTGGCGGAAGCAATCCACTGCCTACTTGATGCGAGCTGCGCTCTATACCGGCCAGTTAGTGAACCCATGCCAGCGATGTTATTGAAAATGGCCTCGTTTTGCCGATCAGCACACTGCCAAGTATAGGCGCGATTAAAAATTAGGTGTGCGGAAGATATATTAAATGTGATTCTCCCTGTGATATGTTTAGACCAACGAAGTTTCAATTATTGTTAGCAGTCGGCGTTAATATACTGAATTCCTACGTTGTTTGGAGTGTTTGTTGATGCGATATAGATTCCACATAGCTACATGGCCGACAGTACATGGAGTGCTTACATTAAATAAGAATAAAGCAAAAGTATGAAGATTTAATAAATCGTAATTGTTTTCAGCAAATATGATAAAATGAATATTTTCACAACAAAGATCGACAACTTGAAGATGATTTATTGTAGGGATATCTTAAATGAAGTCTCAAATCTTGAACTAAACTGTATGCGATATACATTCGCCATAGCCACATGGCCTACAGTACGTCGCTGTACCGATCTCCACCATCACGCGCGCTCATTGTTTCCGTCCCATACACTTCCGTCCCATCCATTTCCGTCCCGTTTTCCAAAATCACTCCCACGAAAATGTCCAGCTACCGAGTGGAAAGATGTTACACATCAAAAACATAACGCTCTGTGCGGAAACACAAAAAAAACATGATTTTTTTCTCCTGTCAGGTTGACCGAGAAATCCGGAGTGGCGGGTTACCGAGTGCCGAGTTTGCGAGACTCTACTGTATCTCGCTATCTAGTGCTCAGAAGGTTGCTTACGAGGGATGACCAACACACAGGCTTAACCAATTTTGTTCAGGATGTTTTAAATTATACTTAAATTCAAATGTATATGCTAAAATATGCTGTTATGTTCAGAATATGCAATAAATCAAATAATCCCACAAAATATGCATTTGCATATGCGCATATGCATTTTCGAAAAATCCGATTCCTACTAATAGTCAGTCACATTGGCAGAGAGCACTTACGCGCTAGCTCGTGTCTTGCTGGTATCGGGAGAGCAAGGGTTCGAATCCCACCTCGGCCGACATGAAAATAGTTTTCGGGATTTCACCACCAGGCAAATAATAAGTATATTAGTATTATTAATTATAGTACTGTAATAATAATAATATTTTTATAATCATCATTCTCTACGGCTTATCCCAATTAATTGGGGTCGCCGGAGCCAACCCGGCTCATTTTGGTTTTGGCCGGGGATTTAAGACCGGATGCCCTTCCTGACACCACGTGATTTTTCAGGTGAAAATTTCGCCCAGTTGTCACCGGGATTCGATCCCCGGCCGTCCGGGTGAAAGACGAGCAGCTAAGCCACTACGCCATCACGCTCCCCAATAATATTTTTATAATAATGATAATAATAAATAATAACATAATACAGTATATAAATGAATTGATATTCAGTCAGTCAACACATTGTCCGACTCCGAGGCTAAATGGTTAGCGCACTAGGCTTTGACCCGAAATGCCTCGGGTTCGATTCTCTGCTGAACCATCAGGGATTTTATTCTCCTATGGTTACTTCCCGTGACTCGGGGACTGGGTGTATGTGACGTCTTCATGATCACTTCAAAGGAGTGGCTTCTACAACTTTTCAACAACATCAATTGCCGCAAACAAATCCCAAAAATATGGCGGAAAGCAAAAATCATAGCCATCCTGAAGCCTGGCAAAGATCCATCTGATCCTAAGAACTACAGACCAGTCTCGCTGTTATGCCATTTATACAAAGTGTTTGTGAGAATGCTGCTTAACAAACTATCTTCAAAACTTGATCCACTTCTGATCCCAGAACAAGCAAGCTTCATACCAGGAAAGAGCTGTACTTCACAGATATTGTGCCTATCACAGCACATTGAAGATGGTTTGGAGAACAGGAAGATAACTGGTGCAGTTTTGGTGGATCTAACGGCTGCCAACGATACTATTCAACATCAAATCCTGCTTGGTAAACTGTACCAGATTACCAAAGATTTTGGACTCACAGAAATTGTTGCTTGTCTTGTACAAAACGGAAGGTTTTTTGTCGAGTTCCAAGGAACCCGCAGACGCTGGAAAACCCAACGAAATGGTCTACCACAGGGCAGTGTTCTATCACCTTTTCTGTTTAATGTGTACACTAATGATCAGCCTACATCTCTGCATACCAAGATATTTATCTATGCAGATGACCTCTGTCTGACAGCACAAAGTGAAAAGTTTGAAGAAGTGGAGCAGATACTCTCTGATGCACTGGAGGACCTTTCACTTTCCTACAAGAGAAATCAACTCAAACCTAATCCATCCGAGACACAGGTTTGTGCTTTCCACCTCAGAAAGAGGGAAGCAGCAAGGAAACTCAATATTAGCTGGGGAGGAGCTCGCCTGGAACATTGTTTTACCCCAAAATACCCAGGGGTAACTTTAGATCGCACCCTATCTTACAAGAAACATTGTATGAATGTTAAACAAAGAGTATCTACACGAAATAACAAACTTCGTAAGTTGATAGGGGCCGACTGGGGCGCCCATGCTGAAACACTACGTATGTCTGCATTAGCTCTGTGTTATTCAGCTGCTGAGTATGCTAGCCCTGTATGGTATCACTCTGCTCATGTAAAACAGGTTGATGTTGCCCTCAACGAGTCCTGCAGAATAATTACTGGTTGCCTGAAACCTACACCTGTCCACAAACTACATTCCTTGGCAGGAATAGCCCCTCCTGAGGTACGCCATGAGGTCATAGCACAAACGGAACGAAAAAAGTCCGCAGAGGACCATGCTCACCCTCTTTATGGTCACTAGCTTCCAGAAGGCGGCTAAAATCAAGGAAAAGCTTTCTGCAAACAACATCGATGCCTACTACAAAACCCGAAGTAGCCAGGATACAGCTATGGCAAGCCACCATACCACCATGCCACAACAACAACTGGGAAACTTGACGGTCACTCAACAGACTTCGGACTGGTGTTGGGAGATGCAAAGTTAATCTCCACAAATGGGGATACCTACAGGAATCAGAACGCTGTGAGTGTGGGGAGAGACAGACCATGATACACCTGTGTTCCTGTGAACTGTGCCCGTGCTCTTGCACAACGCAGGAGTTAATAGAAGGTCATGAAAAGCGTGTGACAGTGGCCCGTTTCTGGGCGAAGACAATCTAATTCGAGACATTGTTGTATGTATTATTCCTTTTTAATATTGTGTATCATCCCTCTGTGTATGTTGTAGTGCTTTTGACTCGAATAAATAAATAAATCCTCATTATGACGCGCAGGTCGCCCACGTGCGTCAACTATATGGAAAGACCTGCACTCGGCCTCCCCGGAGGCTACACGATCGTTTAGTCAACACATTAATGTGTACAATTAATTTTTTTTTATTAATGCAGCCAATGGCCATGTATTTTTTTCTTTCCAGGACGGGTCAGGGAAGGGATTATGAAAGGAAATCGGCCGTGGACCTATTGAAGGAACCGTCCCGGTATTTGCCTGGTAGTGAAAATGGGAAACCACGAAAACCATTTTCAGGACGGCCGAGGTGGGGTTCGAACCCACGCTCTCCCGATGCCAGCGAGACTCGAGGTAACGCGTTAGCGCTCTCGGCTACCGCGGCCGGTACAATTAAATATGGAAGAGAATAACAATATTTCTCACATTTACTGACCTGGGTGCAATAACATGGATTAGTTATACTCTTCTACACTCTTTTCTAAAGAAGGGATTTAATGTTGTTGTTGTTGCTGTTGTTTCATTTTAGAGACTTGGACCCTGTGTGTTTGGGTGTATGTGCAATTTCGTCTGATAACCTGTGCTATAGTGATAGCTGTATTATTGAATAAGGGATTAAAATGGAAACGTGTACCGAAGTTTAAAAGTTCATAATTCATCCACGTTATTGTATCCGGTTATGAAGTGTGATAAATGCTTGTTATAGTCACATTAATGTGTTGACGAATGAAAAGAAATTACGGAGACAACGCCGTAGAAATGGCTTTTAAAACGTACATAATAATAATAATACGAATAATAATAATAATAATAATCACATCAGCATACTGCTAAATGTTTTTTTGGATTATTTATTCTTTCCCTGAAATATTCCTCTCCTCCTCTTCCTGAAACGTGCCTGGAAGAATCACTGCTTCTCCAGCCTAACATACTTCACTTATATTTGGTCTGTGGGCAGGAATTCCAGTGTGTCAAGTTTTCTCTCCTCTATCAAGTAACTGCTGGCAAGTGCATCATGGATTTACATAGATAATTTTAATGTAGAATATACATTGTTAATTCTAATGATTGTTGGTCATGCTGTGTTTTATGTAAGAGAGCGGGACTTTCTAATTCTATGTACTGTATGTAAGCCTTAAATAAATAATCACTATATAGACCACTTACGTGGTATTAGATCTAAGAGTTGTATCATAATAACAATGCTCGTAACTTTTATTTCCAGAGCGAGGCAATGGAGAACGTGTGTCATTGTCTCTCCATGAAGCATGGACGGCTGGTAAGTACAAAGGTGCATTATGGTATGTTAGACTTTTGGAGGAAGTGGGCTCCATTGTAACACAAGTGAGAAAGTTCAATAACAATAAATTTAATACCAATATAATGGACTTCATCATTAAAAACCATTCCGCTTTTACTCAACTGCGTTTAATTGACTTATACACATAGGCATCATATTTATAAGAACGTCCTTGTGGCTCTAAGTGTGTCTAAATTATCATCCGTGCACTATATTGAATAAATAGAATAACAAGTATAAAGTAATTATGTTTTAACCCATCTAGTCAATACATTAAAATAAATCGAAACAATGTTGGAAATCTAAACAAATACTCTTCCAAACTTGAAAGAACTGTGTGTAGAGTTGGAATCATCATATCGTTTAGTATGACGTTATATTGCGTTGGTCGCCTTTTGTCAATATTGAAGAAATAGTTTAGACAACAACAGTCTAATTGAAATCAAGGTATATAACCTAAATGTGTCTTGATCAAATTTGATTTAGAAGGTTATATGTCATGTACTGTTCTCTACGAAGTATACAATTTATTACGATACTTAGGATCTGTGCATAATATCACCCATTTATGAAACGTATATACACCCTTAATATAATTATCTAGAAGTGGCAAACGGATTCCCCTTTGTTTGTTAATGCTGACTTTTTATAATTTAAATTTGACAACTTGATGTGTCTTACCATTTACAGAAGATAGTTTACATACAAAAGTTACGCTTGAAACTTCACAGATTCTAATTATTCATAACAGCATTTCCTGTCGCACAGCATTATTCATATCGTCAGAAAATTATTGATTTTGTAACAGATCTGGTTTCCTAGTTACCGTTTACTTTATATACTTTTATGGATTTTCCAAAAACAATCTATGCTGAATCAACAATGTTTAATGATAATAAGTACATAGAAGGTAATAATTTAGCTTTCTAGTAATGAGGTTTTTTTTAACCCAAATATATTTTATTCGCGCTGAAAGACGACGACACATATTACTAGAATAATATACTTGCAATTTTGTAACGAATTGTTTCTTAAGGTTAATTGTAATTAATGTTGATAAAGACCACAATATGGTCGAAACTAGTCCAACAAACATCTCGCAGTAATGTAATTTCTTGGATTTTGGTGGATTACTTTTAATATATTCCATTGGTATTTAATTAATAAATGTAATGTTTCCACGTAAAGAAAAGAGGACTCGAGCCCTTTCTATACTACAAGAAGCACGGTCATATGACGATTATGATCCATTTTGGCCCAAAATGGACATGTGTCATTTCTAAAATGACCTATTCTTAATCTAAAATTAATGATGAAGAGAAACTTGTCACGTGTCCTACGATGTTAGGTATGAGGTATCTGAGGGAATCTCTGAAGTGAGTAGTCTAATAAACTTTATTTGAGATTAGAAGATGTGCGATATGTTTTACATTAACGTGATCATCAATGACTCAGGCAAAGTTATATAACTTAGTTCGCTTGAGAAATACTTTTTGTTAGACTGTTTCCTTTCTAATGGAAAGCCATTGCTTTAAACCATTCACTTTGCATTGATATGACTTAATGAAACATAACACATTATATTAACCCACAACCCATGTTCTTATCGAGGTGGATACATATCAACATTCCATTAAAGGGAAACAGTGCACCAACAAGGGGTTCTAGAGAACGTTGAATTATACGTAGTTAAAGGCAGTTCACACTTTTATATCCCCAAGTTTTACCTGTAATAAAAAAAATATAAAATATGGAAAATATTGAAAATGGTAGCTGGCAAATACGGGAAATGTACGAGTAACTTCCAGTCTATGGCAACGAGCAAAATACAGGCTGGGTGGCAAATTACAAGGCACGTTTTCCTCAGGTCTAAAGTGCTGTACAAAGTGCGTGGTTGATGAGAATTATGGGGACAAGTACGTCGTATTTGGCAACACTGTTAGTGCATTAACCTTGGAACCAGAATACGAGACGTGACAAACTGGTTTTGTGCTCTTACATCAGCACATTGAAGAAACTTTAATATAAGGTACGTTCAAAAAGTAACGAGCCGGAGGCTGAAATGCGCAAACCGGTGACGACATCGGCCAATCGAGGCGTGTGTAACTAAGTGTGGTTCCGACCAGACCGTGGAAAGTCACAGCCCATCGCTAGAGGGCAAGCGTGCACGTCACGTGTCGATACAAAGCGAGCAGCAGCATGCATCAATCGTCCAACGCTGCCAGTCGCATTGCAAACAGTGACATGGAGGCGTCAAACGAAAAGCAAAGAGGTGTTGTTCGGTTTCTGACAGCGGAAGGAGTAGGGGGGAACGGACATTCATCGCCGAATGTCACAAGTGTGCGGCGAACACTGCATGTCCCTTGCAAGGGTCAAGGCGTGGCACAAGCGCTTCAGGGAAGGACGGGTGTCGTTAGCCGATGATGCCCGGTCTGGGGCACCCCCCCTGCATTACCGATGACAACGTCCAGCTGGTTAATGAACTCATTACCCAGG
Source organism: Meconema thalassinum (assembly GCA_946902985.2). Lineage (NCBI taxonomy): Eukaryota > Metazoa > Arthropoda > Insecta > Orthoptera > Tettigoniidae > Meconema > Meconema thalassinum. The sequence continues at coordinate 347,486,282 of OX336392.1, forward strand.
ATCGCCGAGTGACAGTGAAGGCCATAGCCGCCGTGGTCGGATTGAGCGTCGGAAGTTTGCACACTATCATGAAAGAACGACTGCACTTGCGCAAAGTGTGTGCCCAATGGGTGCCCCACAGATTTCAACCACACCAAGAAGCATGTCGAATGGCCCACGCTCAATCCGACAACGGGAGCTATGGCGTTCACTGTCACTCGGCGGTCCTGGGTAATGAGTGCATCAACCTGCTGGAAGTTGTCATCGGTAATGCAGGGGGTGCCCCAGACCGGGCATCATCGGCTAACGACACCCGTCCTTCCCTGAAGCGCTTGTGCCACGCCTTGACCCTTGCAAGAGACATGCAGTGTTCGCCGTACGCTTGTGACATTTGGCGATGAATGTCCGTTCCCCCTACTCCTTCCGCTGTCAGAAACGGAACAACTCTTTGCTCTTCGTTTGACGCCTCCATGTCACTGCAATGCGACTGGCAGCGTTGGACGATAGATGCATGCTGCTGCTCTCTTTGTATCGTCACGTGACGTGCACGCGTGCCCTCTAGCGACGGGCTGTGACTTTCCACGCTCTAGCCGGAACCACAATTCGTTACACACGCCACGATTAGCCGATGTCGTCAGCGGTTTGCGCATTCCAGCCTTCGGCTCGTTACTTTTCGAACGCACCTTATAATTGTTTATACAGGCGAGTTATGAAACGGTCAGACCGTAAAGAATAGGGAACCCGTCCAAACACATTTCAGTTTCTCCTCCTCTTATGGACATGCGACTGCTGAAGCGTTGTTGACAGACTGATTATACGTGATTGCAGTAACGATGAATCCTTGAGAGATGGGAGAACATCTGGCCGTACGTGAATGCGCCGTTGACATAATTTAATTATTTTCTTATTCTCCACAAAGTGATAGAGTGTGCCACTAGCTTCATCATCATCATCGTCTTCATTTCCCCTTTTCCAGCTGACACTGGGTGGGGGCAAATATGGTTCCTCTCCACTTTGTTCTGTCGTTCTACCATTCCTCTTCCGACACGGTGTTCCAATCCAGGATCCGTTTTCTAATGCTATACTTCACCGAGTCCATCCAACGCATTCTTTGTCTTCCTCGTCCTCTCCTCCCTGTCATCCGTCGTTCCAGTGCTCATCTTGGTAGCCTTACTTCATTCATCCGTTTGACATGGCAATCCATCTCAATCTGTTTTGCTCCAGTTTGTAATTTAGTTTCTGTAGTCCCAGTTCTTTCCGTATATCTTCATTTCTCACTCTGTCCCTCCTCGTTTTCTGGACCATATTTCTCAGGAATCTCATCTCAGCTGCATGTATTCTGCTGTCATCCCTCTTAGTCATTGTCCAAGTTTCTGCTGCATATGTCATTATAGGAACATAATATGCTTTGTACATAACTTCTTTAGCCTTAATTGGTATATCCTTGTTCCATACTAGTCCCCGTACCTGTTGGTAGAAAGCACTCCAGAGCTGTATTCTTCTGTTAATTTCCATATTATATTTATTATATTTAAGGTTAATTTTCGTTTAGACATATACACAGGAAAACGAACCTAGCGTGAATTGTTCTGTTGGACAGCACACCCACATACGGCTGGAAGGCGTGGCCAATCATTAGGGAAGTAATGGAAAAGAAGAGCATTGTCATATATGCGGCATAGCAAGTTCAGCGAAGATATACAGTTGATGGGCAACGATTTGAAATTCTTATTTTCTAGTCTTAGTTTCTGATATTAATTGAAGATTCTGGCATCACCATTATACCAGGCAATGTGCAATACTCCTTCGTTTAAGGTATAGAGGTAATTGATATATTCAATCATCTGCTGTGCCTTACATAATTATATGTAGGATTCATGTCAGATGTGTTCGGAGGCCGCCAGAACCATTACGCTAATCTTTAACAACATAAAGGGTATCTACAGCAACTAAGCTATTGTGAAAATATTATATTTATGACATAGAGTTTCGATATCATGCCGGAATGTATTTAGGCTCATATCATGGTAGCCTAAAAGTGGTTGAAACAGAATATTAATATCATGTTATTTAGAATCAGAAAAACACGTTATAAAATAAGTGTAAACAGAAATACAGCAATAAAATTGCATTTAAGTATGGAAATGCATTATTGTTATAGAAAGCTATCGTTATTTTTTATTGTGAAAGTTATTGTGCTCAGCACCCGCTATGTATGTTTCTGCTCGTTGAAGGTTGAGATACTGAGTCTCCATTGCAGGTAGAGGAGCTGTCCACCGTTTGAGAACTCTGAAGGAAACAGAAAGTTCGTATATTGAGAATGGTAACTGTAAGTGCATAGAAGATGGCTGTATGTGCTGCATCCAAGCGAATTATCCAGAACTCTCCCTGAACAATAAAGGTGAGTAAATCTGAGGAGCTAGTGCTATTTGATTCCACCCAAAAACAAACCATACACAAATAACATGAATATCGGTTAAAATACTTGAAGTTCAAATTCTATAAACAGTTTGTAAAATTAGCACCTTGACATTTCTCATCTTCCCCTTCTAAATCCTTTTTTCATTAAATATGTTTTCACAGATTTTAGTTTGTTACCGGTTAGATAGAAATTAGTGATATTTCAACCAATATTTCAAGTAAAACTACTTTTCAAACTTGTCTGTGAGCATTAATGTGCCGCAAGCTTGTGTTAACTTGCCGTAGAGCACTGGACTTGCACGGCCGGTGAGGTAAAGGAAACTCACAGCTCGGTGGCGGGAAAAGGCAAATAAGTTAGGAAAACGGAACCCTTCAGGAGACGTATCCATATTAATTTCAATTTATATTTAAATAGTATTTACCAAACTTCAGTACAACAGTTAGTACAATATTTCAACAACCTACTCTACATGTTTTGAACGATTTTTGGTATTCATCACCTGAGCATATAATACAGTGAGTCCGGGAATATTCTCCGCAGCGCCTACAAGCGTCTGCGGGAGCTATTAAGGTACAACAAACAAAAGAACCCTCGGCTACTTCGGTTCGCGCAGCTCACATCGGCTCGTCCCGATCTCCCCCGACAATCTCTACTTAGTATAAAACTAAGTCCCCGATTCTTGGATGTCACTGGTAATCTCGAGAACCACTGGATGGATTTTGATGCGGTTTTCACCATTCTGTAAAGGATATCTCGAGGAAAGTTTATGTAGAAAATAATTTATTTATGATCAAAGGAAGCCAAGCAGTAACGATTTTAGTGAAAATGTCGGAAAAAATAACTTGGCGTCCGTACGCTTCTTAAGCTTACGCTGGGCAAACCGTAAAAATATCAATATACTATGGGCGTAATACATGTTCAGCATGAAAAGTTCTACACAAAAGTCCGCGAGAGCATATCTCTATCTTCAATACATCGCCCACTATAAGTGTTTTTAGACTGGATGGAAGTGGTCTTTGTGTTTCATGCACTTCGCCATTCTTAAATTACGTCTAACAAGAATCCGTTGCACATGCTATCTCCATGATATAATTAATAGCCCAGTCAGTGATTTTAACCCATCATGCCGAGACGTAAAACGGATATACAGTAGGTCGTAGTTCATTGACATCGAAAAAAAAGCACTTATCACCTAAAGCATTCGTAACTGTTCCCGGGCGAAGCCGGGGTGGGTTGCTAGTACGGGATAAAGGAGTGCGCGGCTGGCTGTCAATCGCCGTCACATACCATATCGTAAGTACCTGCAGCCAGCTGTTCGATTGAGGTTATTCCTTCAATAATGCTGCAAACGCAATGCAATTAAAAGAACGAGAGTAAATGTAAAGTGACCGAAAGTATTAAGCGCGGAGTTAAATGAAAATACAGTATTTACGATTCCCTAGTTGTAAACTATATTTTGAAGAAATATACTGTTCTAACAAGCGTACACACACAGAGGCTATACTATCAACAACACGAAATAATGCATCAGGTGTAGAAAACTGCAGACGACCCTTGGCCATAGACGTTTTCCCTTCCACTATTATACGCTTCACGAATGACTTTGAAACACCCGTTGCTTTACTTGTTGAAGTCACAACATTATAATTGAGTTAATGAACGGGTTTCTGCTTTTGTAGGTGATCAGTTATGTTATAGACTATTTCTCTACCTTGTTCCCTTAATGGTCGTCCAGATTTGCTACCATACTTCGAAGTAGAAGCCATAACGAAACTCAAATGATACTATTACTAGAATAGCATGGTACATAACACTATATACATAAACACATTTACAAATCAAGTACACGCTATACGACAAGGGATTATAGGACTACAATAAAGAAAACGTATATAAAACTGAGAAAATAATAAGAGCGCAAAAATGGATTGGCCACGAAGCTCTTGTCAGCGTATCTCCGCAGTGTGCTCGGTAAGGCAGCCAGACAGCATGTGACCCCCTCCACCGCTCCTCTGTGACGTCGCACATCAACTCGGAATGAATGCGCGGGGAAGTGAGCTTTGCGCAGGTTCTTTTGATCGTTGCCACAGCAGTTACGTTGGTAGCACGGCTGCCGCTTGCATCATCTCTACTTAGTATAAAACCAAGTCCCCGTTTCTTGGATGTTACTGGTAAACTCAAGAACCACTGGATAGATTTTGATGCGGTTTTCACCATTCTGTAAAGGATATATCGAGTATGATTTCTGTAGAAAATAATTTATTTATGATGAAAGGAAGCCCAGCAGTAACGATTTTAGTGGAATAGTCGATATAACACCTGGCGTCCGAGCGCTTTGTAAGCTTACGCTGGGCAAACCGTTAAAGATATCTAAATACTATGAGTGTAAGAATTGTTCAGCATGAAAAGTTCTACAAAAAAAAGTCCGTGAGAGCATATGTCTATCTTCCATATATCGCCCACTATAAGGGAACAACTGAAGCTTTTCTCTTACAGCTTTATGTGCTGTCGACTTGGAGATTCCTGTTTGTTGAGCTAATTTTCGTGTTGATTTACTTGGGCTTCGCAGCATTATATCGGAGATTTCATCAAGTTTTTCGTCTATTAAAAGCGTAGGCCTGCCTGTTCCCGGTACATCGTGAACTGAGCTAGTCACACGAAATTTACTTACCAAATCCTGAATGGTATCACGGTTTGGACACTTTGAATTAGGACACCGCGCCTGAAATCTTAATTTTACATTATCTGTAAACCGATCGCCTTCGCGAAAAACGTATTCCACAAAAAAAAAAAAAAAAAAAAAAAAAAAAAAAAAACTCTCTTCAGTAGTAAACATTACCGCCTGTATACTGTTGCACTCTTCCAATAATAATCTATCCGAACGCTCGCTGACTGTAATACACGCTGAAGACCTGCAGGCTCGCGCGCTTATCGCGATGCACATCGACAGCTCACACGGGGAAGTCCCGCTTTGAATGACACAATGCAGTGCAGCCAACTAAAACACATGACTCAACCACTCACAGCTGCACGTACCCACTGCGGAGAACACAAAACTATTGTAAATATTCAACATATTAACATAAAATTACCTCTGATATTTATTTATCATGTATCCCTTACCTCTTCTATTTTGGGAGGAAATGCGAAAAGTTAACTAAAGGATATTCACTTCTGAAGTAAATTTACAACCTACAGTACTATCTAAAATTAACGTCCCCTCAAGAAGCCCTATCAACAAAAATATATTTTGAGTAAGGCTAAGAAATGGTACAATATAAACCCTAAATAACATTTCACCTGTAAATATAACCTAAGCTGTATATGAAGAATAGATATTTGCAAATGTATACCAAGCTCATCGTAACCAAAAGTCAAAGGAATAGCATCATCCTCAGATCAGTTGATCATGTAAACAACATGTCTCGCCATCAACATCTGGTCGTCTTATATCAGGTTATTTCTCAATATGAATTGTAATAATAGGTCACCTTAAATAGGAATTATTATTGCTCATCTCAGATTATTAAACTCTTTATGAGTAATAAAATTCTATCTTATTTAGATGTTAATTATTATTATCATCATTATTATTAGGTGTAATTTATGCGCAATTCCTACATTCAACGGCTCTCATTTAGTTGCAGCCTCAATGTGTTATTTCAATGCTGCCCAATGGCCTCTGGGAGCTGTCCTCCCTGCAGATGCTATGTTTGCCGCTAGAGACGCTGCATACCCCCCTACATGATCAGTTCAGTTGGCGGTATTTATACACATTTGTGTATGCACGAATGAAGTTATATTACTCAAATAAGGCCATTGTATTACGATGGTATACTGTTGCGTGTCGTTTTGTAAACAAGGCTCTAGAAATACCGGTAATGTTCCTGGAACTAGTTTTCATGAATTTCCTAGTCCAGAGCCAACTAGGAAATTATGGATTAAAGCAATAAGACAAGGTATGTAGCGTACGCTGACCATGCGACTGAAAATTAGGTGATCTTGTATTATTGCTCCAGTTCTGATGATGATGATACCTGACCTCGTCGTGCAGTGGCAAGCATTCTTCGTTGTCGCCCCCAGAGATCCATGTTAGAATCCAGGCTCTGCCAAGAAATTTAATTCTAGTCTGAGGGCTGGAACGGTGTACACTCAGCTTCATGAGGTAAAACTGAGAAGAGGTGGATTAGATTCCCATCTCATCCTTCCTGGACAGGTTTTCCCTAGTTCCAAATTCTACTCCAGGCAAATGCCGGGATGGTTCCTAACTTAAGGTCACCCTGCAAATCATCACCGGAATTACAAATGCACACGCCGCAATGACACAGGGTAGCAAACACGGGGCTAAATGACCACATTTCTATAACGAGAGCTGCAATAGCCTATATTGGAGGGTATTTGGTACGAGCTGTCGAGTCCGCCTCGTTGCGTAGTAGCTAGCTTTCTTGGCTGTCACTGCGGAGGCTCGAGTTCAATTCCTGGTTCTGATGGCTGGAACGGGATACACTCAGCCTCATTAGGCAAACCTAAGAAGAGGCGGGTTCGATTCCTACCTCAGCTATTCTGGAAGTGTTTCCCACTTCTACGCCAGGCAAATGCCGGTTTGGTACTGGTAACTAATTTAAGGCCACGGCCTCTTCCTACCCAAATTTTACCTCAATTACAAATACACACACTATTACAGACATTACAGTGACACAGGTTATAAGACTAATTCTACACCCACCCAAGAACACGGTGCTACATGACCACGATGTTGCAACGTCCCCAATGAAACAACAATAACAACGGGCTGAATACCATAGCCTACCTATATCATGTCAACAGTGCTTGGTAAAATTAGTAGTATCCCGAGTTAAGGGACGGTACAGCGAGGTCAACTGCCCCTCAGTATCAAGAGTCCATCTCCAGTATGTATGTCTACCCCTTATTATTCCCGTTTTCCAACGGGGTCGGGCATGAGATGCGATGGAAGTCTTCATGGCGATGTTTTTACGGCCGGATGCCCTTCCTGACGCCAACCTCATGAGAGGAGTTAATGAGAGATGAAATTAATGATGGTGAATGAAACTGGGCAAGGATGTGGAAGGAAGCGGCCGTGGCCTGTCAGAAGGTGCCGTCCCAGCATTTGCCTGGTGTTGAAAATGGGAAACAACAGAAAACCATTTCAAGGACAGCCGACGGTGGGGCTCGAACCCACGCGTCTACCGAGTCAGCAGAGAGCTTGGCCCCATGACCTAATGCTGCCTTTAGCCAGCGTAGCCACCACTGTCGGTAAGAGTCCATCTCCAGTAATGTCACTAATTTAAAATTCAAAGATAGAGGGAGAGGTGGTCTCCGGTATCGTAAGCCAGGTTTTGTTTCGCAGGAAGAAGTAACGGACGAAATGATATCGGTTACGCTGAGCAGTGCAGGAATAGCCAGAACATTAATTAGAATACTGTTGCCACATGTTGCTAAAAATCATATTCTACAGTGTGGAGTAAGTGTTCATCCTGAGGATGTGAGCAGGATAAAATTGCAAATGTTTCTGCGCCCATCTCTCACTAACTACACCAATGACACGAGACTACGTCTTGAGAAAACAAAAGCAAATTAAAAAAGAAAGAATCACAGAAATTAAGAAAAGTCGTTCCTTTTCACTCAAACTCTATGGTACACTGGTAAAAATATTCACTGCAACCATCTACTGACAGTACCTTACCTTACTCTTGTAAGCCTACATACCAGACAGTTGTGCGTGCTATCTAATAAGGGAAATCCGCAGTTGAAACGAACTCCTAGTAGTAAGAGATGAACTTCTATTATATTTTACTTCATTCTACTCAATCATGTGTATTCATGTACTGTAAATATAGTGTATATGTATACTTTTTCTGGTTATAGCTTGCGATAGCAATGCTATTAGGCTACATGTAAATGTTAGGTGGGTACTCAGCGCTGCAGTGGTCAATGCACTGCACGCGCACTGCTAGGAGGACAGTGCTGAGGCAGAGAACGCCACGATTGAGTAGGCTTTCGGAGGCTAAGTTTCAATTAACTTGATTATTAACTTCACATATGAGCCTCCGTGGCTTAGGCGGCAGCACGCTGGCCTCTCACCACTGGGCCCGTGGTTCAAATCCCGGTCACTCCATGTGAGATATGTGCTGGACAAAACGGAGGCAGACAGGTTTTTCTCCGGGTACTCCGGTTTTCCCTGTCAAAATTTCATTCCAGCAACACTCTCCACTATCATTTCGTTTCATCTGTCATTCATTTAGTCATTGCCCCAGAGGAGTGCGTCAGGCCTCGGCAGCCGGCACAGTCCATATCCTCGCCGCTAGATGGGGGCTTCATTCATTCTATTCCTGACCCTGTCGGAGACTGGAAGCAGGCTGTGGATTTTCATTTCATTAACTTCACATAATATACCCATCCGCCGACATAGTTATCACTCCGCGGGACAATAACATAGTTCCATTAGAACACTCCATCTGTGCACAACAAATTACAATAATAGTACTCCGCGTTATAACAACATTGTTCCATTAGTCTTATACATGACAACTAAACAATTCTTTAGACTTATGGTATCATTCCCACAAACTCTCATTTATATTTCAAAAAGACAATTACCATGCGCTCCTCTAAGTACACTCCAACGTCTATACTAGCCCTATATAAGTCTGACTTGCATAATATTCTTTATTCATTTTAACTCATAATAAACCAAGCTTTCAAAAGCCTCCGTGGCTTAGGCGGCAGCACGCCGGCCTCTCACCGTTGGGTCCGTGGTTCAAATCCCGGTCACTCCATTTGAGATCTGTGCTGGACAAAACGGAGGCAGACAGGTTTTTCTCCGGGTACTCCGGTTTTCCCTGTCAACATTTCATTCCAGCAACACTCTCCACTATCACTTCATTTCATCTGTCATTCATTTAATCTTTGCCCCAGGGGAGTGCGTCAGGCCTCGGCAGCCGGCACAGTCCATATCCTCGCCGCTAGATGGGGGCTTCAATCATTCCATTCCTGACCCGGTCGGAGACTGGAAGCAGGCTGTGGATTTTCAATAAACCAAGCTTTCAATACGAATTTGAGTCACCATTGTGATATGAATTGTAGATCTTATAGAACCTTTATTGGCAATAATAACAATAATAACATCCTTTTAAAACATCCATAAACTTCCTAATAACTGCCAGCATTTATACGTCTCTAATCAGACTCGTTTATTCAAATCACAACATGTTAAAACATGCTACTTCGAGTCTTATAGAGTCGTCAATCTCCCAGTCAAACATGTTTTATCTAACGAGGGAAGTAACAGGCAAGACAGGTCGAAACTTATCTTGAAACTTGGTGGACGCAATCGTTGTACTATAAGAGGACAACGTGCGGAAAATCAGCCGCCAGATAGAACAGCAAGGCTCCGAAATCATGTGGCGAATCTCTCATATAAATCAATGGGAGGTAGAGAGTACCGTATATGTTGGAAGGGACAGCCCTGACGAATTAGGCACTCTAGGCCGGTGGAAAGCAGCCGCACGCTCCAGTCAGTATATACTCCCCACCACGTGACTACTGTCGACCAAAGTATTATGTGCACTCGAATTTGAAGGTTGTTTGTGAAGTAACCAATAGACCTATATAAAATCCAATAACATCATAATTTTAAGTTAGTTTATGTAGGTTTGGAATTTTTAATTTATATTTTAATATTTTTTTAATCGCAGTTGGGACAGAAAAAGCGCACGTTTTTAAGCGTGTTTCACCATGCGTCACATTTAAGAATTATTATCTCAAAAACTTGTCATCAGATCGAATCTAAATTTTAACCTAATATACATTAAAATGTTGTATACCGGTAACTGGTTTATTAATTTCAAAATTTTGTGTGTCCAAGAAACAAAGTTGTTATCATTTTTGTAAGGTAACTTTTTCTAGGCTCGGGGTGGTTTGAAAATGTAGTTCTTGGTCGCGTTGTAATCCTTATACGTCGAAAAGTTATGCTGTATAAATGTGAAATACGTAAATTAATTCACTTATTTTATATCTGTTTGTATTTGTAGGGGGAAGTAAGACATGGTTCACCAGCTAGCCGCTCCGGGGAAAGCTATACAGCGTTGCCGAAATGGAGCCCATCACGCATTATGGCGCGCCTCGCATGAAGTGCCAGGGATGTCCAGCTATGCCAGCCGTCATGTCTGCTTACCAGGATGTCTGGTACGATTTCAGAGCCTTGCAGTTCAATCTGGCGGCTGATTTTCCGCTCGTTGCCCTCTTATAGTACAACGATTGCGTCCACAAAGTTTCAAGATAGGTTTCGACCTGTCTTACCCGGTACTTCCCTTGTAAGCCTTGGAAATGGCATTGATTCACACCAGCATTCTGTTACAGTTTTCAATTTCTCGGCCAGCAAGAAAACAAAACAAAATCACGCTACGCCATACGATCAGCGCCTCTTGACAATTCACAACCTTGCTGATTTATCCCCATCATTACGCCATTTCATTACAGTCTTATACAATTTCCAATGGAGCAAATTTCATACGCAAATAAGTGAAATGTTACAACATTTACCTGCACAAATACACCGTTCTATTCTAGATAACAAAACCGAACTTAGGTAGTCTGCCTGTAGTCCTACATTTAACATTTTTATAACAATGTAACATTTGCGCAGTTTTATAACTAAATATGCCAACTACAGCAGCACGTCACTTCACTGGGCTACTCGCGACCAATAGTATGGCTGAATTCGTGGTGTCCTTATATCGATTTGAGGAATGCTTATATGCCACCCGATATAGCCTCCAATCCCTCTCCTTGGACACGCCCCAGTTACCATCAGGTTCAAAATGAGATCAATAAATCAATAAATGTGTTCCTTCTGTTTCAGTTTGCCTCATTGTTGGAGACATCGGTATTACCGCCGTTAAACTTGAATGGGATAATAAGGACCTATTAACAACAGGGATAATGGGTAAGTTAATGCAGCCTGCAACATTAATACCAATTCTTAACACAGTATCACTGTGTTGATTCTGTGTGAAATGCACATAATCTATAGTCTCTTTACTAAAGACGCACAAGTGATGGTGGTGATTTATTTGTAAGAGTAGAACATCTAGGTTATTTGCCAATAATATTAAGCATGTAAATGAAAATGATCACTACGAATGCTATTACAAACGCCACAACTAACAGATTGGGTACTATACTTCCTAACTCAGAAATTAACTTACTAGCTCTCCCTTCATTGGACAACAACACCAGCTACAATAATAATAGTAATAATAATAATAAATTTAGAAGCTGTGCATATATGTTTTACGTAGAGTAAGGCATGTTTCTTGAAATGATGAAAGGAAGACAGATTTTGATCCTAACATTGTATTTTTGTGCACCTCACAAAGATTCAAAATCCCTCCCCCCTTTAAATCCCAGAAAAAACACGAGATAATAATTTAGTTTTCAAATTTGGAACCGAAGTCTGTTTCATCTCAACATCTGAGTCGCTATCCTCATGGCTGAGGAGGAATTGTGGACTTTGAATTAGTTGCACCTCCATTTCATCCGATCTTCTGCCCTTCAGACAATTATCTGCAGAGGTTTTATGGTGAACCATCTAATTTGGTCCACTTGCCATGATGGGTGAGTGGTTATAGTGTCGGTCTACCAACCCCAAGCTTGCAGATTTACTCCTGGCCAATGGTAAGTGATTTTTGAAAGACGACAAAAAATCACGACACGCATGCCATACGTTGTTGGCACGTTAAAGAACCCATTTGAATTCAGTAGGCCGTGTTCATAATGGTAAAATTAATCTCGAGATTTTCCGCCAACACAAAAGTTCCTTCTTTCTCTACTAGAAAGCGCCTTAGTGTCAAGGAGCTTAGATATCTAACCTCCTTGTCTTTCATAGCGCTCCAAGGACCAACAAAATTAGACATGCAAGCTGCCCTCTGGGTGTCAAATAACAAAGCTTGCACCAGGCACCCGAGGCCATACGATATCATTATTATTATTATTATTATTTTGTCCAACCATTTCAGGGGCTTTAAACACAGGGAGGGTAGGGGGGGGGGGGGGCATTCCCCCCTCAAGTTAGGTGCAAGGTAAATATTTTAAGAACCCTTAAAGAATTAAAAGTAAAATAACACGAAACTATCCTATAAATGATGTAATACTACGTTAGGTGGAAAATGGGAAACGCCATCTTGCCTTGCTTAGTCATAATTTCTTTATTATACTGAACAAACAGTCTGTTCCATTCCACCGAGACGCCAACTGAGCCGACTGTCGAGGCGCTTAGAGCTTTGTCCCCTTACTACGACGATCCGAGAAAGAGTATTTTCCAACTACTATTTTTGAGCTGCGGTTAAAAACTGAGGTAAGATATTGTAACACACAACAACAAAATCATTTCTCCTGCCGGAAAATAACACCGCGAACGTCGTTTTTTCGAAACAAACGAGGTAAAATAACACGACTCTTCCCTCGCACATCTCGTGTTTTAATCATACGCTTCGCATGCGCCTTGTGTTGCGCCGACAGAGTTCGGAAAACAGTGATGCACGTGACGTCAGAAGTTTGATATTTGGTGCTACGCTTGTGTTGTATTTACCCAAATCACTGGAGCTCCAGCATTTCCTTAGTTTCTGTCCAAACTTTATTGATTACTTCGTTTAAATTTGTGAAGTTCGTACTTTGTCACTGCTCGTCGTGCCTACTTCAAGCTGTTGGACAGAGAGAGAGACGTTTATCGGTGATGAGTAGAGTTAAAGACGACCTCCGACATACGCTGGGACAAATTAAACGGAATCATTGCTATCTACTGGCCACCTACTCGGAAATGTTGACACGCTAGATAACACGTGCCTTGCTCAACAATTTGTAAACAAAGATCGACGGCAGGCAGTGTTCGGAACTTTCGCTAGACGTTGACAAATGTTTTATGTTTTGTATCAATATTTAGGTATTAGGAAATCATTTTTGAAAGCCATTGTCTGGAGCGTGGCACTATATGAAAGTGAAACTTGGACTATTGGTGCAACAGAAAAGAGGAGAATTGAAGCGTTTGAAATGTGGTATTACAGGAGAATGATGAAGATCAGATGAGTAGATAGGGTAACAAATGAAGAGAGAGGTATTAAGACGAGTGGGAGAGGAGAGATGTTTCTGGCGACTGCTAATGAAGAGAAGAGATAGGTTGCTAGGACACATACTAAGACACCCAGGAATAGCAAACTTAGTTATGGAAGGAAGGGTTGAGGACAAGAACTGTAGGGGTAGACCAAGGTTAGAATATGTTAAACAGATTCTCTTGAATGTAGGTGTGGTAGCTATGTAGAGACGAAACGATTAGCTCAGGACAGGGAGACATGGACAGCTGCATCAAACCAGTCAAAAGACTGAAGACTCAAACAACATCATTCATATTCTGATTGTATTTTGCAATTTAATTAGAAATCTCTTTTTTTATGTGTAACACCTTTCGGCTCGGTTACTGGATAGTTTTGTGGGAGTGATTTTGAAAATTGGGGACGGAAGTGGATCGGAACGATCGAGGTGGCAGTGGTGGATCAAACGGAAGTATGCACTGCCCGCTCGATCGATCAAACGGAAGTGTACTAGCTGGCAGTGGTAGACGACGGAAGTAGGCAATGCACTGCCCGCTCGATCGATCAAACGGAAGTGTACTAGCTGGCAGTGGTAGACAACGGAAGTATGCACTGCCCGCTCGATCGATCAAACGGAAGTGTACTAGCTGGCAGTGGTAGACATCGGAAGTTTGCACTGCCCGCTCGATCGTTCAAACGGAAGTGTACTAGCTGGCAGTGGTACCATGCAAAGGCAGGGTGATTTTTGCACAATTGAAAATGTGTGTATTGGAAACAAGGCAGTATGTGCTCTGTAGCGCGAGAATGTTATGGCAATACAGTAGGCAGTGCATTTAGCAGGCACTGGTTTGACGAGCACAGTGGCAAATGTTTCACCGACTTGCATTTGTCATTGAGCAGTTTATGAAGCTTCACGTTCAAGGTTGAATATCACATGGGGTAGGAAGTGAAAACTTGAGACTAATGTTGTTGAGTGTATGATAAAATAAAGACGACAAATGACATTTAAGTAAGCGGCATTATTGTCAAACTGTGGGTGAGTAATCAAATATTAAATGCATGACAGAATGTTGTTATATGAGTGGAATAAAAGCTGTATTTTCATCATTTGTGAGACTAGGTCATTTCATGATTGTAGGAAGCCATGTTTTGATTGTTTACGACGAATTGTATGAGAGCCTTGAGAATAATGAATGTTATAATGAGGAGTGTGCACACAGAATTTCAGAGTAGAGTCGACGTTGTGTGTCACTTTGTTATTATGAATTATTCATGTAAAAGGAAGGAAGGAAGAAAGCTTGTGGTTTTGTGTGACCGTTAATCTCACGATCATGATCCACGGTACCTCCCTTTTACGTGGAATGCGAACCACAGGACATGGCATTTCAATTCGAAAATCTCACATGTATTGACCGGGAATCAAACGTGGTCTACCTTGGTGAGAGACTAACAGCTTGACCGCTGCGCCACAAGTGTGACAGTAGCATATCTCCAATTCAATCTATACATTCATCATAGCACCAGTATGAAAACGGAGCGTAAATTAACATCTTAAGAATGTCCAAGCTGTGTAGTATACGTGTAGGATAACATGTCAGATGATACACATCATATGCGACTACTGTAAGGCTCGTATCTTTTTTTAAAATATATCGTTAGGTCTAACAGTTCCCGGTAGTTTGTTCTGCACTTCTCCATCCCACTCTCCCGGTATACTGTACTACTGCAGCGTAAAACATTTGCCAAGCTGAGCGTGTCTGTGTCTGATCGTGACAACGTGTTCTCAGATAGGGAAGTATTTGGCCAACACCACCTAGAGAGAAAGCCTTGCGATACAGAATTGACAAGTGAGTGACGTCATGGAGGACCGGCCATGAAAATTGAGACAAAACATTCGAGTTATGGAGGTTATGGTGTGGTTTCCGCATGTTGTGTTTCGTGTTCACAGTTCCAGGTACTGATTTTCTGCGAATTCCTACCCAGTTATACTTAATGGTTATCAGTGCAGTGTAAAGTTATGCCTTATAAGTGCAGTGTGCCAAATTGTATATGCAATTATGCCAATGGACCGAAAGTAAACGTTTTCTCTTTCCCTAATGATGAAGGTAGAGACGAAATGGATTCGAGCCATTCACCGCAAGGATTTTATTCCTACGAAATATTCCATGGTACGTGTTACATTAATTATGCTCCAGTTCTCACAAGTTTAGTATAATGGGAGGAAGGAACCTTGTAACAAGTATCTTTTCTTGAAGGTGTGTGGGCTCCATTTCAAGCCACATGAGATTGAATGGAGCACTAGTATGTATGATGAAAAGAATGCAAAGCTAGTTACTGCACCGTTGTATAAATCGAGACTTATTAAATGTTAGTAAGCAGATAGTCCTACCCTTAAATTTTAGCATAGGCTAGCTCCTCTGTTCGAAAATTCATTTAGATGTAGAAATCAGAATATTCTAACCTAAATTATGTGCTACAGGCTACTGTCGTAGGTTAGGTTTATTTGGTTTATGGGGGCTATAAATTTCAAGTGGGAGGTGTAAGTGGATAGTATTCTCATTTCTATTGGAGTTTAAATTGCAAGAACTGCACGAGGTTAGAGACCGATAACCTATAGCAGGTCCTGATTAATCTATTTTTTATCTATTGCAGTAATCTCATTCATTACATTTCTTATTGGGATGGGGAAAGTGGTGTGTGTGAGTCAGGTTGGTGATTGAATACATTTAGAATAAGTAGTGTAATTAATGTAATGCAAGGTGATAAAATGATTGTATCGCAACGTAAACGCCTTAGGAGTCCTCTTCAGGAACCAATAACGACCAACTCGCCTCATAGTTTTTAACAACAATTATACATCCGCCTTAGTCAATACATAAACGAAAGAAAATATAATTAGATTTGCTCCTGGTACATGTTTCAGGGATTAATTGCTTTTATCCCCTTCATCAGCCAATATTAATACCTGAAGAAAATTATAAAATAGCGTAGCACTCAAAAAAACAAATGGCTATTAGACTTAATATGGTGCACCATATAAATAGGCCTAGGTCACAGAAAAATATTTTAAAGCATAGAGCAAAACTAAAAAAATATGAGACGGTGATGATATTCAGCCATCAAACACAAGCTAACATATACGTAGAGAACCAGTGGACAGTTCATTCACATATCCGCTCCAAAACACAAGTCAACTTGACTTGGCTAGATAGGTGGAAAACAATCGACGGTAGAAGTGAATGAAGGTAGAACGCGCGATAAAATTCTCCACAAGAATTAGCCAAAATACCTTATGAAACGCTGGGAAATAAATCAGGGAGCGATGTTTTAGTAGATATTCCCTCCTCCGATGTCTGTGACCCACCCAGCCATCCCAAATAGGTACACATCTTACATAGCGAAAATTGCAGCTGTCAGCGCCATTATTCTCATCGATCGTTATCAAAACAGTACCATGACAGTACTGCCAACCTCGCGCTTACGGTAATATGAAAAACAAAGAAGGGCCCAATTCAGTCGCTAGTGCGCATCATTCTTGCGCACCACTGAATTCATAGATAGTGCGCCCAATTGAATTGTTTATTGATCATGGATTGTGGAAATTGCCTCCCAAATGCCGCACCTGCCCCCGACCTTCTAACCTTCGTTTTGTCCAATCCAATGGTTTTTGACAATGGTTACAGCCTAATGCGCCCAGATCAATGGTTTTGAGTCCACCATGCCCTGCCAGCTGCGCGCGGCCAAAGGCCGCACCTGCCCCCGAACTTCTAACCTTCGTTTTGTCCAAACCAATGGTCTTTGACAATGGTTACAGCCTAGCGCGCCGAGATCAGTGAGTTTTGAGTCAGCGGTGCCCCGCCAGCTGCGCGCAGCCACACCTACCCCCGACCTTCTAATCTTCGTTTTGTCCAATCCAATGGTCTTTGACAATGGTTACAGCCTAACGCGCCCAGATCAATGAGTTTTGAGTCAGCCGTGCCCCGCCAGTTGCGCGCGGCCACACCTACCCCCGACCTTCTAACCTTCGTTTTGTCCAATCCAATGGTCTTCGACAATGGTTACAGCCTAGCGCGCCGAGATCATTGAGTTTTGAGTCAGCCATGCCCCGCCAGCTGCGCGTGGCCACACCTACCCCCGACCTTCTAATCTTTGTTTTGTCCAATCCAATGGTTTTTGACAATGATTACAGCCTAACGCGCCCAGATCAATGAGTTATGAGTCAACCGTGTCACTACATCAGTGGTTATTGCTCGTATGGTTTTTCAAAGTGAACTGTTTAGTCGGTGGTTGGCACACACTTGAACACTTTTACCAACCATGTTCAATAATATGTACTTACAGTGGTCATAGTCGATGATGAAAATGTCCTCCATCTCTTGTAACACACACCTGACATCTTCTGATGAAAGAATGGACAACAATCTCATCTAAAAAGATAGTATATGGGCTTTCACAGCCAGTGAATTAAAACTCAGCAATTCTTCTAGGTTTGTGCCGTGTTTGTGTGATGTTTCGCCTAGGACACCAAGCTGGCTCATCAGCAGGCTCTTGGTGTCCCCGTTCTGTAAGAACACAGCGTTGTCTGTTAAAATGCTTATTATTTACAGAGCCTGTTTTCTTGAATCGTTTAGCGAGCCTCCTAATTGTACTGGCATTAGGCACAGGTCTTCCTGGAAACTTGATTCGAAATTTTCATCCTGTTTCAGAACAAGACTTTCTGCTTTTCATTTACGAATTATGGATATACACACTTTCGTGCAATGTGAATTGGTGTCTAGGCATGACCAAAAATCACAGTAATCACAATACTAACGTCTAAACTTTGCAGATACACATCCATATGAATGACAAAACACGTGTGAACTAACGATATGAGTCATCGGAGCGGGGTATTGCGAGGTGCACTCGCTCCGCACCTGACCAGCCAAATGACGCCACAGTTAGTCGCGATTTTCGGGGCGCACCAATATAATGACCATGTAGTTCAATTAATATTGTGTTACTTGATCCAATTCTGTACATGGTTAATTACTAATCTATAAGTATAGCAGTGGCGGCTGGCGGATAATTGTTATGGGGTTTGTCCTTTTTCATTAGGGGGGTGAAAGACTGCTTGATATCAAAGAAAACTGTATTCAATTGCGCGGTAAAACGTATGTACCTCATTCATCCCGAATGCCGCAGTTCAGAAAACATCACATTGTCACTGGATCACCGGATTAAATAGTTAGGCTACATGAAAACCTTCACAAGAACAAAACAACGTAAGTTATAATACGAGGGCGTGAAAGAACCGTTAGTGTCACAAGTATGCGCAACATTGCAAGACATAGTATCGGCAGTTGACGGAGCATCTCAGATGCCTCCATCCACTCCTCGGCTCCCTCGTTGCAATCAGCGGACAACGACCAGCCGAGTTAATTGTTGGGTTAGGACCTACTCGGTCTAGCAACTCAGCCATACCCTTCACTATTGAGATCTGGTCGGTGCTCGGGCCTGGCTCCTAGCCGGTTGGCTCGTTTTGCTTTCTCAGATATTTCACAGTAACTTTCTATAAGATTTCCTGAATTATTAAAGAACAGAATTATGAAATCCTATACATATAGAAGGAAACGTACAGCTTTTATTACTAAAAATATTATTACGGTATTAATTGTCTTTCTTGAATTAATCTGGTCGTTGTGCAATACTGCAACCTTATTACTGACCACCACTGAAGTATAGGAAGAATGTTGCACTGAACAAATTTTTATTTGTACAGATTTTTAACAATGGACTGAATGAAGTCTTGCAGGTTTCTTTAAGAATTTTACATCTAGTTTCATTGGATGAACGTTAATGTAGGCCTATTTTAAAAGTTTTAATCTAATGTAGCATGATACGTTCTAGAGAGTATTTTTAGAAAGTGTTCGCATAAGGACTGTTGAAGGTGTAAATGCCGAAAAATTTATCCACCCTGTAAATAATATAATATTAATTCTAAATGAAAGTAGAACGCGGTTTATACACTTGCATCAGCATTGAAATGAGGAAACCTGGTCAATACTGCACCTCATATAAGTTATGTGCTAAAGTACATAAATATGTGTTTTTATTTATTGCTCTTTTTATAAACGGTTGCTACGGTCTGACAGTGCTTGCATCTCGTTGAACTGTCAACAAGGCGTACCCGAGCGGCACACACTGTTGATAAAAAAAACACATTCATCGGGACGTGTTATGCTGTAACCATTGTAAAAAACCATTGGATTAGACAAAAGGAAGGTTAGAATGGTCGGGTGTAGGTGCGGCCTAGGCGCGCGCAGCTAGCGGAGCACGGTCGATACAAAACCAATTGATCTGGGTGAGTTAGGCTGTAAACATTTTCAAAACCACAGTTAGGCGGGGGGAAAAACCAAATATTTATTACAGTTGATCATAGAACCGCCGATTGAAATTACAGATCGTTATGAGCCCATTTTCGCAATCCATGGTGAAAAAACGATTCAATTCGGTGCACGATGTAATGAACTGAGTGGTGCGCACGAATGATGCGCACTAGAGACAACTGGGCGTTTCTTTGATTTTCATAGTACCATAAGGGCGAGGTTGGCAGAACTGTCATTTATTTATTGATTGGTGCCTTTATTGTGGCGAAGTTAGGGATCTAGGCCCTCTCTTACACTTAACCACACACAGTGCAACTTACATGAATACTCAAATATGATATACTTAACCTACCAAACTTAAATACTATGAAAACTTAAATACTAGAATTAAATTAAATTAAATTGGTGACTGCGTTATATTAACTAAGCTATACAATTTAAATGACATACATTTTTAACAAAATTATACTACGGTCATTCACTCACACATTCATGCACAAATTGTTCTAGGTGGCCTACGAATTCAAGAGGAAATCTTTACATGCACGTTTTGAAAGTTGTTAGGGATGTACAATTTCTATCGCCGCGAGGACAATTATTCCAAATTCTAGTTCCCGACATGAGGAAAGAGTTACTGAAGGCAGATGAATGATGTAGAGGAATTGCAATTATAGATCCAGATCGTGTGTGACGATCATGAAAGGAAGAAAGAAAACTAAAATTACAAGAGAGATAGTGAGGTGTACTTTCATTGAGAAGTCGATAGATGAGGGTACATATGTGCAGGTTTCTTTGTTGTTCTACTTTTAGCCAGGAAAGTAGATCATAAAAAGAAGACATGTGTGAGGAAAATTTAAAGGAGAAAATAAACCTAATGCAGGAATTTAAAGCTCTGTTTTGATGACGATTGATTTGAACAATAGCGCTGACAGCTGTAATTTTCGCTATATAAGTCGTGATCCTATTTGGGATAGCTGGGTGGATCACAGACAGCGGAGGAAGAAATATCTATTAAAACATCGCTCCCTGATTTATTTCTCATCGTTTCATAAGGTATTTTGGCTGAATCATGTATTGTAGAGAATTTTATCGTTCGTTCTATCTTCATTCAGAGCTACCGTTGATTTCAATTTGAATCGTCACTACTGAACCTCATATGAGTGCTCAAGTTCGTAAATATGTGTTTTTATTTATTGCTACTGTATTTTAAAAACGGCTGCCATGTTTCGACAGCGCTTGCATCTCGTTCAACTGTCATCAAGGCTAACTCTAGCGGCACGCACCGGGGTGCACATATTGTTCCCAACGTGTGAGATACAAAATCACTGTTGATAAAAAGAAGTGGGATACAAATTCACTGTTGGTCAAAACAAAATCATCGGGACGCGTTAGGCTGTAACCATTGTCAAAACTCATTGATCTGGGCGCGTTAGGCTGTAACAATTGTCAAAATACATTGGATTGGACAAAACGAAGGTTATTTTTTTTAATTTATTTATTTATTTTCACTGTTACACTTAGAGCTTAAGAGCTCCTTTACAGTAGCGCCCTACATAAAATAAGGTTAGGGCTTATAAAAATAAAACATTTCACCTACATTACAATATAAATAATCATAGTCTAACAATTATAGTAACAAAAATATAGTAACAATACAATAATAATAATATTACTAATGATAATGGAAAAATTATATACAAAAGAGTGAGAGTGCATACAGACTATCAGCCCGAAAAACAAACACCATATACTGTACAAGAAGAGCTATTGAAGTAGACAGGTTGTCAGCTATTGTCCTTGTGTTATAATTGAGCTTTAAAAAAGTATTTTAACATAATACAGTAATCAAATGTGAGAGGTATACTGCTCCAAGAAGCGGGATGAAAGATGTCTTTTGAAAGCTGCAGTGCTTGCAATGTTGACGAACTTATATAAATCGAAGGTGTTGAAGAGGCGTGAGGCGGTGCAAACAAAATATTTATTGAACTTCATGGTTCGGTGTATAGGAATCTGGAGTGTTAATTTTGTGTATCTATTTTCTCGATTATGAACAGAATGCATTGGTGTAAAGGCATTGTAGAGATATAACGGGGTCTTGGTATGTAATATTTTATGTGTCAGAATGGCAACTGATAACTGCCTGCGCTCGTGGAGTTTCAGCCATTTCAGCTGCACGTAGTAAGGTGTGATATGTTCATCTCGCCTTACATCCAGAATGTACCGAACACATGCATTCTGGACTCTTTGTAATTTGATGTTCTGTGTTTCTGGTAAATCATTGTATACAGCAGAGCCATAATCAATGATTGGAAAGATGAGAGTTTGGACGAAGAGCTTACGTATGTTAGGTGGGGTGTAAGAAACAGTTCTTTTCAGGAGATGCATAGTTGATACAACCTTCCTTACCACATTAGACGTATTCTCTGCCCACGACAGTGTTCTATCAAATATCACTCCGAGATTATTGACAGTGTTTCTATATTTAATATTATTATCTAGTATCTTGATGGGTGGTAGTGAATTAAAATCTACTGAATTCAGAAGTTTTGTATATCCAATGGATATAAGTTGTGTTTTAGATATGTTCAAGTTAAGATTATGATTTTGGGCCCATTCACAAAGCCTGTCAATGTCTTCATTAAACAGATTTATACGATCACATGCAGTGTTAGGCGTGAGGTGAAAATAGGCTTGGAGGTCATCAGCGTATATATGAACAGAACTATTTCGGAATTCATTAGAAACATCGTTTATATATAGCGAGAAGCATAGTGGACCTAAGACAGATCCCTGAGGTACTCCACTTTCTACCGATTTCCAGTCTGAGGAGGAGCCATCCGCGAGGACCACTCTCTGTGTACGCATGGAAAGGTAGGATTTGAACCAGGAAAGAGCACTCTGAGAGAAGCCAAAAGATTTCAGCTTTGCAAGAAGTATATTGTGGTTCACACAGTCAAAAGCCTTACTGAAATCGAAAAGACATAGGATTGTAAGCTGACGCTTGTCCATAGCTGAGCGTATATCATCGCTGACCTTTATCAATGCAGTGGTGGTACTATGACCCTTTTTAAACCCAGATTGGTAAGGATTGAAGATATTAAATTTAGTTAGGTATTCACATACTTGTTCATGAACTATTTTCTCAAGCGCTTTACTAAGGGCACAAAGGATATTTATTGGTCTAAAGTCACTACAGCTAGTGGGGTTTTTATTTTTTGGCACTGGACGTATGTTAGCACACTTCCAAAGAGACGGGTATACTCCACTTTGTAGAGAGAAATTAAATAGATGGATAATTGGGGGTAGAAATACTTCAAGACAGTTAGAAATAAGAGAAATTGGGATGCTATCAGGGCCTCTTGCTTTTGTACAAATTGATTTGATGGCTTTCACAATCTGGTGTGGGTAAACATACATAAAGAAATTTTTTTCATGGGCAGGGGGAGGGACGGATGTGTATTTCGTGACGGTCTCTGATACTCTTAATACATCACCAATTGAGGCAACATTTGAGTAATGTTCATTTAATTGTGATGCAGAGACAGGCATCTCAACATCAGTGACTGAACTGGCACCAACTCCCAATGATTTTGCAGCACGCCATCTGGCGGAGGTGGTTTTACAGTCACTGAAGAGGTTGTACATATATTTCACTTTTGTGTTCCTGATTGTTTGTTTTGTCTTATTACGCAGAATTCTGTACTCTTCATAGTCAATGGTAAGTTTAGATTTAATAAATGTTCTACGTGCTTTATCACGTTTCTTTAAAAGCGTTTTGATTTCTTTACTGATCCACGGAGCAGAGTTATGTTTTATATCCACTTTCTTTTGCGGTGCATGCATATCATATAGTTCATTTACACAATCATTAAATAGAGTCACTTTCTCATCTATGTCAGTGGATTGGTAGAAATTCTGCCAAGGGAGTAATTCTGCATCCGTTTTAAAATCATTTAAATTAAATTTACTGAAGTCACGTACAAAGATTGATTTTGGTCGAAGTTTCGGGATAGACAGAGAAAACACTGCGTACAGAAGATCATGGGCTGAGAATCCAGCAGCTGGTTCTTGTCCGTAGTCAACAACGAGGTCATTACAGTTTGAAGAGATAATATCGAGAGAGCTGTCACAAGTAGCTGTGTGAAATGTAGTATCGAATGGTAAACATTCAACATTACAGGAACAGAGCACATCACATACCTGTTCAGTTTCAAAAGCTCCACTACCAAACCGAGCATTAACGTCCCCAACAATAAAAACATATTTATAATCAAGAATGAACCTGTACATGTCATTCAGAAAAATATCTAGGTAGCCAGCTTTCGGTGGACGATACACACAAGCAAAGAGAATTTTAGTTTCGGTAAGAGAGATGTCAAGTATAATGTATTCAGGCCTCTTATTATATTCACCAGGAGACTGACTTAGCACGCTATACTTTATGTTATCCCTAAGGTAAACTGCAACACCACCTCCACCGACGGTTAATCTGTCATTTCTAATGACTTTATAGCCAGTGAGCGAGACAGCAGCATCTGGAATTGAGGGCTTGCAAAAGGACTCACTTACTGCAATTATGTCAAAAGACGAACCACCAAAGACGTGACAAAATTCAGAATAGTGAGAGGAGTCAACTAATGATTGAGCATTGATATGAGCAATTTTTAGGCAGTTGGTGTTTTTCAGGCTGACAGCGGAAAGTATGTCTGGAAGGAGGGGAGTGGAATTCAGCTGTATGCCTACTAACTACAGACACAGAGTTTCCAGAAATATTAAATATTAAAAGATGGTCCTAAAAATAAATGTTGCATACTTATTTAAATATGTGAAGTAAATTAAAAATATTTTTTTTTAAACTAAAAGGAGGAAAAAGAGTGAGTAATATGAGTACGCTAGTTATCTTCATTGTACCTGGAACTTAGCAGGGGGTGAGCTTTTTAAGCTCGGCTGCGTTTCTCACACGGTGTTTGATGTCACCTCGCAGTACAATTAACGTACCATCTGACGTCCACACTTGCTTCTCCGTGAAGATGGAGACCGCTTGCTTCAGTAGATGGTGTCTGGTGGAGGTGAGATCCTCTCGAATTGTCACCTTGGTTCCACGCAACGCCCTCTTTGCGCGAAAAATCGCCGACCGTTTCCCATACGAAACAAACTTGCACAGGATAGCTCTAGGCTTTCCACCCCCCGGGGCTCCAACCCTATGCGAACGGTCAATGTCATCCACGGTCAACGGGACGTTAAGCTTTGCAGCAACATTGAGCACTAATTGGTCTGTACTTTCACTTCTCTCTTCAGGCACACCAAAGGGCAGCTAGCGGGGCACGGTTCACACAAAACCATTGATCTGGACGCATTATAGGCTGTAACCATTGTCAAAAACCATTGTATAGGACAAAACGAAGATTAGAATGGTCGGGGGTAGGTGCGGCCTTGGTCAAGCGCAGGCAGTGGGGTATGGTTGACACAAAACCATTGATCTGGATGCATCAAAAACCATTGGATTGGACAAATCGAAGGGTGTTGGTGCGGCATTGTACCATAAGGGCGAGGTTGGCAATACCGGTTTGATGATTATTGATGTGGACAATGGTGGCCACAGCTGGAATTTTGCCTATATAAGTCGTGATCCTATTTGGGATGGCTGGGTGGATCACAGACAGTGGAGGAGGAAACATCTTTTAAAACATAATTCCCTGGTTTATTTCTCATCGTTTGATAATGTATTTTGGCTAATTCATGTACTATAGAAAATGTTATCGCTCGTTCTACTTTCATTCAGTGCTACCAATATAATAGGGAATACAACAATTTTGTTTTGAAAAGTGGAAAGGATCTTTTGAAAAGCCTATATTTATTTAACTAGTGAAGGATAGATATGGTCATCTTTTAGTTGTTTTTTTTACAAAACAGCACAGTTTGTGTAACATAGAAAATATGAGAACAACATGTTTTTGGAGATGACTCACTGCATTCTGTTCAAAACAAACTGGGAATTAGCATGTTTTATGTATTGTCGGGTATGCCATGCCTGATATTTAAATATTGCAATATGAAAACTACTGTAGGGTTACTCTATATCAAGTGTTTGTTTCTAAATTATTACCACATCATCTTGCCCCTATATGAATCATCAACAACAACAAGTTTCCTCTTTTGTAAATGTTCTCATGTCTCATGACTGGTGCTCTGTTCCATTTCAGTAGGTAACCTTTTCTGTCATAGGCATGCCATTACTAGCCTATTTTCTTATCACGGATGAAAACTTTCTGTGGCTAGTTGTCATTGTTGTTGTTTTGTTAGTGGGTTAGGACATCACTATCATCAGCCATGTGTACTTGGATATGGGTAGAATTTGTATGTGTGTATTGTTATGCTAGAATTGGGAAGGTTAGGTATTGTAGTTTTAAGGGGAGGAACTACGAGGTCATCTGGCCTTGGGAAGGAGGTGACCATGGTCTTCTGCTAGGAACAATCCCAGCATTTACCTGGAGGAGAAAGGAGAAATCGAACCCACTTCTTCTCAGTTCAGTTTTAACTCATGAGGATGAGTGAATTTCATTTCATACTCAAATAAGAATTATATTTTTAGGGGCAGATGACCTCGTAATTGCGCCCCTTAAACCAACAATAATCAACAATAACTAACTAGAATTATATTTCTCGGCAGTGATGGGAATCAAACCTGGACCTTTGGACAGATATTAATTTCTGTTTTAACTGTTACAGATTAATTGGTTATTTGTGTATGTGTCTTTTCTTCTCGTTGTGTAGTCGACATCTCACGTTAAAATGGGGTGAATATTTTTCAAGTTTTCTATTGAATTCTTCTATATATCGCATTTACTGAGACATCAGTGTTTTCGGTCAAGTTCACACTCGCAAGGTTCGAAATGCATACTTATCGATTATGATCGAAAATGTCGATTTATTAGCTAGTGTAATGTATATCGATCGCATCAACTTCTGACCACATGTTTCATTTATGGTTACGTTATTTATTTATTTATTTTCGTCTGTAGAACGTAATTTGATACACAAACACTCCGTCGCGTTTCCTCACAGCTTTTTCATAGCAGCAGCGCTGGGTAGCGCGCTCGCTGACGGCCGGAAGGCTATGACGTCATCAATCGTATTGCAAGGCTTTCTCTCTAGGTGGTGTTGATTTGGCACGCTTCTCGCACCGCTCAGCTCTCAAGGTCAAGTGCATAGCTAAACGCCGGTATCAGAACATCACCGTGTTATTTCAAGATTTAAAGCCATAAGGTGGCGCTAACTGAATAATTAAACTAAACGGTTCCGGTTTTCAAGATGATCCTACCACACAAACACTGTAACTTAGGAAACTTTATCAATATTTACCTTTATAAGATAAAATTGTTAAGTTACTGAAAACGCAATATCATTCACTGTTATCAACATTAGACTACATTTAATAAATTCTTAAAGACTAAATATTAAGCAAAAGGTACATTTATAACCATACTGTTGAAGTTAATGATTTGTAACTAAATACACTTGTGGAAGATTTCATGGCTTGCAATCCAACTTAGAATCATGGTTCTAGTTCCTTAGACTTATTGTTTGTAATGTTTTCTTTGATAAGTTTAAAAAGACCTTTGTTTTTAAGCTATGTATAAATACTGTATCTATTATTCTAGGTCACATTATTGCACATATGCGTATAAAGATACTGTGAAAATTTCAAGTAGATCGATGTTGTAATGTTCCTCATTTGCATAAATATTAAAGTTGTAAGAAATGGCTGTCAGAGAATTGTCTGCAAATAGATTAATAAAGAAATGGTAGATGTTTGCCAAAGATGAAAAACTTCAATAACTCTTATCTCGGAAATAGATTAACATTTTTGCTCCAAACAAATTTCTCTGATATTTCAATATGCTGAGAACCCAAAACATCAAAAAAGAGTAAATTGATATTTTTTCACCAAAACCTAAGTTAGAGCCACCTTAAACTAAAATAAATCCCTGGTAGGTAGGCAGGCAATCGCAGTTTATAAATCCCCCCACGTTTGCGAGGATTTTTACGCCCCTGAACCATCTGATTGCTGATCTATCTGTGGAGTGATTTCCATGTACTGTATCTTTCTTTGGTAAACTAGTTCGTAACGGTGAATCTTATGCCCAACATATCAGAGCTACTAGGCAAGGTACGGTACGAGTACATCTTAAAGAAACTATGGTACATTTACGTACTTACAAAAACTAACAAGAAGTTACCGTTACAATTACTTTGTGTGAAAAGTAACCGAGTTACAGTCGTCAATGTCACGCATAGTTACTTCTGTATTAAATAGTTGCTTAATAACACTTTCCTCTCTCCCATAATTTGCTTGATTTGAACGGAATAGTGGATTCCAATAATATGGGAAAACAAAATGTATTGGCAATGTGGGAATCATAATTAAAAAGTGATTATTCTGGCGGTCTCATCTCTGTAGATTTACGAATTCGTTCGCACAAAATAAAAACTGATATGCACTGACTTGCCCGCTGGCCCACGATCATTTCTGTCTCAGATACTTGTCTAACCTTATAGCCTACTAATGAGAACCGATCAGAGGTCAGGCGCCTAGACTTATCTGTGCTCTAGAATCACAGGTTCACCCCACGACACTGCCATTTAAAGGGGCAAGATGAGTTACTCATTCAGGAGTCCGAGGTAAACGGAAATTTTAAAAGGCACTTAAATACTTGCAACGTTCCCTTAAGGCTTATTATTATTATCAATTTTTTCTTTAAATCAAACTAACCTACTACAGGTCTATCTACCATTTCATACTATCAAATGCCAACCCACTAGAGGTCTGTCTACCTTCCTAAAGCTTAAAGTCATAACTTCAAAACCATCATCATCATCATATTATTATTATTATTACCATCAAGCTGAAGCAACTGCTGATGTCGCGCCACGGCCGGGAGGGCATGTGGTGGTCGAGTGGACTAGAAACAATTTGCAGCTACTAATATCACCTTTATTCAACGCACAATAAATTAATAACTTGATTCAACTTAACATTTAAAATATTAAATTCTCCAAACTTAAAACCCTACGCAAGCTTAAAGCCATCAACTTGATTCCACGCCAGGGGCCTCCGCTCCGCGACCGACGCGACGGCTGCCACGGCAGGCACCTCTATTTTTTAACCTAAATGTTATAACACCAAATCAATCCTCCAAATTTATTTTTAAACCCCTTTTCAAGTGATATACCAGGCTAAGGAGCGCCTAGACGCACCGCGTAACTCGCCCACACGCCGCTGGCTCGCTCGCTTCGCTCGCGCAGCCAGCGGCTAATTTAAATGATTAGAAGGGAGAAAGCTATCACCATTTCAATGAAAATAAAATGTAATAAATGTGAATAATATTCAAACACAAATTAGAGACGCTAGTGACATTCATTGCTCCATTTTCAAAAAATTACCAGAATTTACGTTACATCGTTACCAGAGGAGTTACAGTTACTGAATACAATTAGTAACGTCGTTATCCCCTCTGTAACAGCGTTCCTCCCCAACCCTGCAATATATAACATGACTGTGTTGTCGGCAAATTGTGGATATTCTGCTTCACTTAGAACGGAGTTGCCAGTCCAAGATATATGTGTAATTTGCCGCCATCACCACATTTCAAAGGCATCTTGCCAATTCGATTTATATCTGATGCCTTCATCATCCATGATTCAGCACCATACATAAGGATCTCATTACCAATGTTTCCATTAGTTGTTTCTATATTTTGTATTTCCTAACATGAATCATATTTTATTTTTCAGTCATGGATCCAATTGAAATTTGCAAAGGTATTCCTGAGAGAAACGACGGCTTAGGAGTGTGTGTACTTTTCAAGAAGAGTGAGGGCAGCACGAAGTTGCTTTCAAGCTTAAGATTTTACAAGGACTTTACTCCATCCAAGTCCTTAGAACTTGGTGCCATATCACCAGTATAAAAAGCAGTGTAAAAATTTGGTACCAGTTGACTGTAATTAATTCAATAATGTACTCAGAAAATTTATTTGGCAGCAATTGACTGCAAGTAATTCAATATTGTAAGCAGAATATTAATTTACTACCAATAGACACTAAGTAACTCAATACTTGAATCAATAAAGTTTCATACAGCATGCATATTCTCATTTCCTCTACGTTCATATTATCCTGATTTAATTCTTATTAATTATATTATTTAATCTTAAATTTTTTCCATTAAAATACGATTTCGGGAATGTCCTAATATTGATATTCAGCAGTACCCACGACTTAACTTTCCATGATGCACACCATCCATCAGTTTTCTCGTAGCCTATTTACTTCCATGATACATTATCTGAACATTATCCATCGGTATATAGTTTACAGTCTTAGAAGCAAAGAATGGGTGAGCCTTGGTAATTGCACAGTATTGTTTTCTTTAGTTTAGTTCACGAGACCAGGGAGATTACCCTCGCATATAAATACATAATTCCAGACGCCACTGTATAGGCTTTCGTGTAAACCCGCCGTTGGAATTTGCCAAGACAATTACCAAGAGTTAGGCCATTCTTATTTTGAGCGACTGTACTCCCTTACCTCCTGTTATGATGGACTCTGTCATCAACATTATTTATCAGTACTCACGACCTTACTTCCTTATATTCCCCAGTACCACTGCCATCGTTATGTCCAGGCCGCAAGGCTCCTGTAGTGACGTCACGCTTAGGGTCGTTGCAGCTGCCGCAGCAAGTCGGAACGCTCCTTTCACACGTAGTCACTCCAAAGCGAATATAAATTCATATTTATAGGAAAATGTTAATACTATTTGGAGTTCACTGACAGTTAGAAAATTTACCACTAAATAGGCCTAATTATCGCTGCACTAGTTCGAATCCTGCCGTTGTAGCATTTTACGAGTGAACAAAATGGTACAACGTCTGTGCACTTACTAGGACGTTGACGCACCAAGACAGGGCAAAATTGCAGTATTTTGATGTTCCTGTAAACGTTATATCAATAAGAAGAAGCATTGAAACAGTTATTCAAATGAAGATGTACCACATCGTCGATAAATCGCAGATGGGTAATCTGGGGATTGACGGAAGGAAAAATTCGAATATTTCAATACACAAAACAATTTTTAGGAAGTTTATTAACAAAATAAATCTATGTACACAAGACACAATACATAGACAGGTAGGCCTACAATTTTTTGTGCCTACTGCCAGAAAAATCCAAGTTTTTTTATTTATTTATTTAATATAGTTACAACCCGTGTTTCACCTACAGGTATATCACGGGCTATTTACAGTTTTAAATGCAAAATTAATATTGAATTATTGAAGTGAGTGGAATATTTTTCTTTATAAATTCTGTTATTTCGACAGCATTCCAGTGGTGTTTCATAATAGTATGCAGTGGTAATGATCGTAGCACAGTTGGTCGTTCTCCCGAGTACGTGGTGCATTCAGTCAACAGGTGACGTACCGTCTGTTGAGATTCTTCCTGGCAGCTGAAAATTGGTGAATCAATAATGTTCATTTTATGAAGATAGGATATGAAGCGACAATGATTTGTGATAAACAGGGTGGTTATGAAGTTTGGCCAGAGAGATGAGGAAAATCTGTGTGGTATATTAGGAAGGAATAATTTTGTATGTAAGGAGTCTTCTGAATTGGTATATATGGAGTTCCAGATATTTGCATAATGCTCAGTTAGTACTTTTTTTTGCCTGGTTTAGGGATGGTATCAGGGTTACTTAACGAAGCATCTTCTCTGAATAAAATCACTACTAGCTGACCCTTTAGCAAGAAAACAAAACAAATCTCACCCTATTTCCAGATAAAGGAAGTTGAAAATCATTACGAACATTTTTGTCATACACAAGTAAAAAAACTAATAACCTACGGTCTTCCTAAACATTACACAACATTTTTGACATATAAACAACATAACTGAAAACTTACTGTCTTCCTGTCACTTCTTCGATTGAATATCTGTTGTAGAAAATAACAGATATCCTATGCGGGCCCTTCTTCGAATAAACATAATTATGTACAAAAACACTATGTCTCCCTTGGCCTCCTGTCAGAAAAATAAGGTTCAAGGACCACTCCTTCGAACAAACTTGTGGGTATCAAATCACTGCAGTTCCGCAGAAAAATGCATGGTATAAGGTCCAACAAGATGTTCAGTAAAGAACATATAGCCTACTTTCTCCTAAATGCATGGGTATTGTTATAACTCTTTAAGTCCTTTTCAAGGAGTCTGATTGAATGTTGGTTGTAGTAGCTTGTTGAAATACAACGTGCTATAGGGATATTAAACATGAATATGAGGTGCCCTTTGCTAGTGCTACCTCTGTACCAAATTTCGTTCAATTCGGTTTCACCGTGTTTGAATTGATAGGGGAATCGATTTGCACACATACCTGGCCACCATCTGCAAACTATTGGGCTAATGTTCTTGCAGTTTGGTCTGAATATGTTTCCCATATAAAGATATGGTGTTGCAAAATTTGGTAGAGACTAGATTATTAGGTTGGTCGTAATTACATTTTAGCTTTTAACATTTGGGTGGCCGCGATTACGTTTACGTCAAGATAGCGGTGATATAAAACATGACACTGAGGTGCCCATTGCTATTGCTACCTCTGTACCAAATTTCGTTCCATTCGGTTTCACCGTGTTCGAATTGATCAGGGGAATCGATTTTCACACAAAGATGGCCGCCATCCGCAAAATATTAGGCTGATGACCTATTAGTTTGGTCAAAGGATGCTCCCTCCATAAAGGTATGTTGTTGCTAAATTTGCTAGAGATTGGATGATTAGGCTAATCGTAATTTGATTTAAGCTTTGAACATTTGTGTGGCCGCCATTACGTTTCCATCAAGATGGCGGTGATATGAAACATGACACTGAGGTGCCCTTTGCTAGTGCTACCTCTGTACCAAATTTCGTTCATTCGGTTCCACCGTGTTCGAATTAATAGGGGGAATCAATTTTGACATAAAGATGGCCGCCATCCGCAAACTATTAGGCTAATGACCTAGTCATTTGGTCAAAGGATGCTCCCTCCATAAAGGTATGTTGTTGCAAAGTTTGGTAGAGATCGGATGGTTATGTTAGTCGTAATTTGATTTAAGCTTTAAACATTTGTGTGGCCGCCATTACGTTTCTGTCAATATGGCGGCGATATAAATCATTACACTGAGGTGCCCTTTGCTAGTGCTACCTCTGTACCAAATTTCGTTCCATTCGGTTGCACCGTGTTCGAATTAATAGGGGAATCGATTTTCACACAAAGATGGCCGCCATCCGCAAACTATTACGCTGATGACCTATTAGTTTGGTCAAAGGATGCTCCCCCCATAAAGGTATGTTGTTGCAAAATTTGGTTGAGATCGGATGATTAGGTTAGTCGTAATTTGATTTAAGCTTTGAACATTTGTGTGGCCGCCATTACGTTTCCGTCAAGATGGCGGCGATATAAAACATGACACTGAGGTGCCTTTTGTTAGTACTACCTCTGTACCAAATTTCGTTCCATTCGGTTGCACCGTGTTCGAATTAATAGGGGGAATCGATTTTCACACAAAGATGGCCGCCATCCGCAAACTATTACGCTGATGGCCTATTGGTTTGGTCAAAGGATGCTCCCCCCATAAAGGTATGTTGTTGCAAAATTTGGTAGAGATCGGATGATTAGGTTAGTCGTAATTTGATTTAAGCTTTGAACATTTGTGTGGCCGCCATTACGTTTCCGTCAAGATGGCGGCGATATAAAACATGACACTGAGGTGTCCTTTGCTAGTGCTACCTTTGTACCAAATTTCGTTCAATTCGCAATCACCGTGTTCGAATTGATAGGGGGGGGACAGACATTCAGAGTACACACACTCACACACACACACACACACACACACACACACACAGACACACAGACACACACACACACACACACACACAGACTCACATACACACATACACACACACAGACAGACACACTTTTTTTCGCCCTGTGTTGATCTCATAAGTCTACTTTCATTTTTTTGCAAAAATCGAAAGTAGGCTAAAAATCAGGGCTACTTAACCTTTAAGTACACGCGCTGGTGTATAAAGTACACCACGTACTAAAGATGGTATATTAGCCTATTTTCGATTTTTGCAAAAAATGAAAGTAGACTTATGAGATCAACACAGGGCGAAAAAAGTGTGTCTGTGTGTCTGTGTGTGTGTATGTGTGTGTGTGAGTCTGTGTGTGTGTGTGTCTGTGTGTCTGTGTGTGTGTGTGAGTGTGTGTGTACTCTGAAGTCTGTCCCCCCCCCCCCTATCAATTCGAACACGGTGAATGCGAATTGAACGAAATTTGGTACAAAGGTAGCACTAGCAAAGGACACCTCAGTGTCATGTTTTATATCGCCGCCATCTTGACGGAAACGGAATGGCGGTCACACAATTGTTCAAAGCTTAAATCAAATTACGACTAACCTAATCATCCGATCTCTACCAAATTTTGCAACAACATACCTTTATGGGGGGAGCATCCTTTGACCACACTAATAAGTCATCAGCGTAATAGTTTGCGGATGGCGGCCATCTTTGTGTGAAAATCGATTCCCCCTATTAATTCGAACACGGTGCAACCGAATGGAACGAAATTTGGTACAGAGGTAGTACTAACAAAAGGCACCTCAGTGTCATGTTTTATATCGCCGCCATCTTGACGGAAACGTAATGGCGGCCACACAAATGTTCAAAGCTTAAATCAAATTACGATTAACCTAATCATCCGATCTCTACCAAATTTTGCAACAACATACCGTTATAGAGGAAGCATCCTTTGACCAAATAACTAGGTCATTAGCCTAATAGTTTGCGGATGGCGGCCATCTTTGTGTGAAAATCAATTCCCCCTATTAATTCAAACACGGTGAAACCAAATGGAACGAAATTTGGTACAGAGGTAGCACTAGCAAAGGGCACCTCAGTGTCATGTTTTATATCGCCGCCATCTTGACAGAAACGTAATGGCGGCCACACGAATGTTCAAAGCTTAAATCAAATTACGATTAACCTAATCATCCGATCTCTACCAAATTTTGCAACTACATACCTTTATGGAGGGAGCATCCTTTGACCAATCTAATAGGTTATTAGCCTAATAGTTTGCGGGTGGCGGCCATCTTTATGTCAAAATTGATTCCCCCTATTAATTCGAACACGGTGGAACCGACTGGAACGAAATTTGGTACAGAGGTAGCACTAGCAAAGGGCACCTCAGTGTCATGTTTTATATCGCCGCCATCTTGACAGAAACGTAATGGCGGCCACACGAATGTTCAAAGCTTAAATCAAATTACGATTAACCTAATCATCCGATCTCTACCAAATTTTGCAACTACATACCTTTATGGAGGGAGCATCCTTTGACCAATCTAATAAGTTATTAGCCTAATAGTTTGCGGGTGGCGGCCATCTTTATGTCAAAATTGATTCCCCCTATTAATTCGAACACGGTGGAACCGACTGGAACGAAATTTGGTACAGAGGTAGCACTAGCAAAGGGCACCTCAGTGTCATGTTTTATATCGCCACCATCTTGACTGAAACGTAATGGCGGCCACACGAATGTTCAAAGCTTAAATCAAATTACGATTAACCTAATCATCCGATCTCTACCAAATTTTGCAACTACATACCTTTATGGAGGGAGCATCCTTTGACCAATGTAATAGGTCATTCACCTAATAGTTTGCGGATGGCGGCCATCTTTGTGTCAAAATCGATTCTCCCTATTAATTCAAACACGGTGAAACCGAATGGACCGAAATTTGGTACAGAGATAGCACTAGCAAAGGGCATCTCAGTGTCATGATTTATATCGCCGCCATATTGACAGAAACGTAATGGCGGCCACACAAATGTTCAAAGCTTAAATCAAATTACGATTAGCCTAATCATCCGATCTCTAGCAAATTTAGCAACAACATACCTTTATGGAGGGAGCATCCTTTGACCAAACTAATAGGTCATCAGCCTAATATTTTGCGGATGGCGGCCATGTTTGTGTGAAAATCGATTCCCCTTATCAATTCGAACACGGTGAAACCGAATGGAACGAAATTTGGTACAGAGGTAGCACTAGCAAAGGGCACCTCATATTCATGTTTAATATCCCTATAGCACGTTGTATTTCAACAAGCTACTACAACCAACATTCAATCATACTCCTTGAAAAGGACAAAGAGTTATAACAATACCCATGCATTTAGGAGAAAGTAGGCTATATGTTCTTTACTGAACATCTTGTTTTTAGCCTACTTTCGATTATTGCAAAAAATGAAAGTAGACTTATGAGATCACTACAGCGGGAAAAAAAAAGTGTGTCTGTCTGTGTGTGTGTATGTGTTTGAGTCTGTGTGTGTGTGTGTGTGTGAGTGTGTGTACTCTGAATGTCTGTCCCCCCCTATCAATTCGAACACGGTGAGCGCAAATTGAACGAAATTTGGTACAAAGGTAGCACTAGCAAAGGACACCTCAGTGTCATGTTTTATATCGCCGCCATCTTGACGGAAACGTAATGGCGGCCACACAAATGTTCAAAGCTTAAATAAAATTACGACTAACCTAATCATCCGATCTCTACCAAATTTTGCAACAACATACCTTTATGGAGGGAGCATCCTTTGACAAATCTAACAGGTCATTAGCCTAATAGTTTGCGGATGGCGGCCATCTTTGTGTGAAAATCGATTCCCCTTATCAATTCGAACACGGTGAAACCGAATGGAACGAAATTTGGTACAGAGGTAGCACTAGCAAAGGGCACCTCATATTCATGTTTAATATCCCTATAGCACGTTGTATTTCAACAAGCTACTACAACCAACATTCAATCATACTCCTTGAAAAGGACAAAGAGTTATAACAATACCCATGCATTTAGGAGAAAGTAGGCTATATGTTCTTTACTGAACATCTTGTTTTTAGCCTACTTTCGATTTTTGCAAAAAATGAAAGTAGACTTATGAGATCACTACAGCGCGAAAAAAAAGTGTGTCTGTCTGTGTGTGTGTATGTGTTTGAGTCTGTGTGTGTGTGTGTGTGTGTGAGTGTGTGTACTCTGAATGTCTGTCCCCCCCTATCAATTCGAACACGGTGAGCGCAAATTGAACGAAATTTGGTACAAAGGTAGCACTAGCAAAGGACACCTCAGTGTCATGTTTTATATCGCCGCCATCTTGACGGAAACGTAATGGCGGCCACACAAATGTTCAAAGCTTAAATCAAATTACGACTAACCTAATCATCCGATCTCTACCAAATTTTGCAACAACATACCTTTATGGAGGGAGCATCCTTTGACAAATCTAATAGGTCATTAGCCTAATAGTTTGCGGATGGCGGCCATCTTTGTGTCAAAATCGATTACCCCTATTAATTCGAACACGGTGAAACCGAATGGAATGAAATTTGGTACAGAGGTAGCACTAGCATAGGGCACCTCAGTGTCATGTTTTATATCACCGCCATCTTGACGGAAACGTAATGGCGGCCACACAAATGTTCAAAGCTTAAATCAAATTACGACTAACCTAATCATCCGATCTCTACCAAATTTTGCAACAACATACCTTTATGGAGGAAGCATCCTTTGACAAATCTAATAGGTCATTAGCCTAATAGTTTGCGGATGGCGGCCATCTTTGTGCCAAAATCGATTACCCCTATTAATTCGAACACGGTGAAACCGAATGGAATGAAATTTGGTACAGAGGTAGCACTAGCAAAGGGCACCTCAGTGTCTTGTTTTATATCACCGCCATCTTGACGGAAAAGTAATCGCGGCCACCCAAATGTTAAAGGCTAAAATGTAATTACGACCAACCTAATAATCTAGTCTCTACCAAATTTTGCAACAACAAATCTTTATGTGGGAAGCATATTCTGACAAAACTGCTAGATCATCAGCCCAATAGTTTGCAGATGGTGGCCGAGTATGTGTGCAAATCGATTCCCCCTATCAATTCAAACACGGTGAAACCGAATTGAACGAAATTTGGTACAGAGGTAGCACTAGCAAAAGGCACCTCAGTGTCATGTTTTATATCGCCGCCATCTTGACGGAAACGGAATGACGGCCACCCAAATGTTAAAAGCTTAAATCAAATTTCGACCATCCTAATAATTTGATCTCTACCGGATTTTGCAACAACATGCCTTTTTGTGGAAAGCATCTTATGACTGACTACAAAGTCATCAGCCTAATAGTTTGCAAATAGCGGCCATGTATGTGTGCAAATCCATTCCCCAGATCAATTCAAACACGGTGAAACCGAATTGTTTTTTTTTTTTTTTTTTTTACAGAGGTAGCACTAGCAAAGGGCACCTCATATTCATGTTTAATATCCCTATAGCACGTTGTATTTCAACAAGCTGCTACAACCAACATTCAATTATACTCCTTGAAAAGGACAAAGAGTTATAACAATACCCATGCATTTAGGAGAAAGTAGGCTATATGTTCTTTACTGAACATCTTGTTGGTTTTAATGTTTCTGCAGGCAGTCAGGCACCATCTAACCTATCCCTAAAATGTTCGCGAACGACTACAAGCAGTGTCATTGTTGCTGGATTCGTTTATTCACAGGAATACCATAAACATCGAGCTGTTGCGTTGTATGGTAAACAAAGTTTTCCACGCGTATATCTATATAAGTACAATATTGATTCCGTTATTTAACTCACTATTATTTTTAAATCACATTTCAATAGAATTGGAATCTATCTCCATGTCTCGTACGGTTCTGTGTTATTAGGGCTTGTATATGAGCTAAAACTCCGAAGCGACTTACTGACGAGGAAATCTATGACGCTGTATAGTGCTAGCAGAAAGTAGTTTGATGAGACCAGATACTTCCAAGGAATAAATTATAGAGTAAAATAATCACGATACAGAATATCCTTAACTATTCTGCTTGTAGAACAGTTGATTTAATGTGTTTACTAAGAAAAATGTTTAGGCTAAGTGATTTTGTGACATTATTCTCTTGGTGTACAAAATTCACCACGCGTGTACTTATAAATAGGAGCGTGTAGTCAAAGGTTAACAGAGGATCTTCTCTGAATAAAATCACCACTGTCCCCCTGACTATTCTGTCAGTAAAATAAACAAGGTTCTGAAATAAGTGCTCTTTTACTGACCCTTCAGGAAGAAAACAAAACAAAACTCAACCTATTTCCAGATAAAAGAAGTCAGAAAACATTACAGAACATTTTGTCATACACAACTTAAAAAAAAAACTAAAACCTTCCGTCTTCCTAGCACTTATTCGAATTAATATCTTTTGTACAAAATACCTGTTATCCCCCTTGACCTGTCAGAAAATGTTTAATCAAAAATATTAAACAATGGACCTTACTTACCAGAAAATGAAAGACTTGCTGTTGCCTTTCTGGACCTCATCTAAGAAATTAAGTTACAGAGTTCTCCTGGACTGCTGGATATCTTAGAAAAAAACGTATAGTTAAAGAAATCTGTTCTGACTTACTGGACCCAGTCGTTCTATCAATGGGAGTGACTGGAGGGGAATGGGTTATATTACCCATCTTCTGAGGTCAATTAAAGTTTGCGATGCACGCGAGTTTAGGGGAATTTTTAGTTACCTAGGTGACGTCACCGTGACGTCACGGCTGACGTATTGATATAGTGAAGTTCTTTGGTTGCTGGGAGTTGCTCCACAACCTTGTCAGCTGATAATTACGTCAGTGTGGCGCGCGATTTTGTCGGTGGAGGTTCGCCATTTTTTTACCTGTTAGCGTTTTGTAAACGTAATTTTGATAATAAATATTCCTGTGAATAACCTATAGACAGAGATTTAGATATTAGCAGTGACGTGTGCGCGTATTGTGTTGGCGATTTGTAATAAAATTGTTGATTTTCTGAAGTTGTCGCATTTAATTGTAAAGCCATTGATTTTGAAGAAAATGTTACGTGAGGCACTGTGTGGTCGAAAATTACTGCTTCTTCTTCTACAAGTGCAATCATACGGCCTGTGGGATTTA
Organism: Meconema thalassinum; assembly: GCA_946902985.2. Classification (NCBI taxonomy): domain Eukaryota; kingdom Metazoa; phylum Arthropoda; class Insecta; order Orthoptera; family Tettigoniidae; genus Meconema; species Meconema thalassinum. The sequence continues at coordinate 347,526,215 of OX336392.1, forward strand.
TCGGTGAGTTATAATAAAATTGTTATATATTTATTTTGGTTGTTGCATGTAATTGAAAAGTTGCACTGTACTCTTCTACAGCTTTAGACCAAGCCATTTGTCTAGACGAAAATATTACGTTAGGCACGGTGTGTGGGAATACTCCTGGTAAAATAGTAATGGGTGGGTAAAATATAGACAAAAATTGGCATTTACATGCACACTTGAAAAAGAGATATGACTGTGTTTTGTATTAGACCTATACAGGGTGTATCTTAATTATACCGACAAAAAAATTCACGGACGTTCTGCGTGTTATGTAAAAGACTATGCCGCAATCGGATTGACGGAGAAAATTTTTCCCTCCGAGAAAATGAGGTTACTTTGTTACTTCCGGGCGCGCGATTCAAATCTACGAACTCGCCGTATTTTCTGAGCTAGCGCAAGTTTCCTCGATCGCCTCGGCTTGCCGCATGCCCGCCAGCATATCTCTGTCTCCTTCTATCACACTCCCTTCCCTTTCCTGAAGCACAGCAATGGCCAGCGGCTTGCTGCCTGGCTCAGCAAATACGGCGAGTTCGTAGATTTGAATCGCGCGCCCGGAAGCAACAAAGTAACCTCATTTTCTCGGAGGCAAAAATTTTCTCCGCCAATCCGATTGCGGCATCGTCTTGTACAATAACACGCAGAGCGTCCGTGAATTTTTTTGTCGGTATAATTAAGATACACCCTGTATAAGTCTTGTTCTTGACGTTTCATACTGTATGTCTGTGAGGCGTTATTAAACAGTATGTTATGGATTGTGATTTCTAATTGAGATACAAGTATTTGCAGCCAATATTGGAAAACATAAAAATACCAAACTAGCAAAAAAAAAAAAACATTATTGACCACAATGTTTTATAATGAAATTATATAGGCCTATATATTTCTTTTTATTTTGCGGATGTCATTGTGTTTGCGTATTTGCAGCCAACTTTGAAATAAATAAGAAACTACACAAAACCATTTCTTGCTATGTGGGGGGGGGGGGGGAGGGGGGGAGGGGGGGGTCAATAACATTATTGACCACAATGTTATATAAGAATATTATAATGTGTTAGCAATAGGTTGTATTTGTGTTTGTGGTTTTGATGGAAATTAATGCGTCTGCCAGCAGCTAGGTTAGGTTTGTGTATGCGTAGCGTGAGAAATGGGTTTTACATTTACATTACTGCTTGTGGTCAGAGTAAGGGGGTGTTAATGTACTGATGCCACCCGGCGATAATTACAGACCGCGATCGTTTGTGTATAACTTTTTTACAAAAACAAATTGGCTGCTTTTGTGATGATATCAACCACTTGACGAAATGCTTCTCTGGCAAGCTTATGGGAAAAGCCTTGGTTATAGGTTATTTTGGGTGGTGACAACTCAATAACAGAAATGAGCATTATAAAAAACTTCGAAACGCATTGTGTTTCGTCATCTATAATTAATTTATTGGCCTACCTCAATTTGATACGCCGTACATACGAAAATGTTTTAATTTAGGGTTACTTTCATAAGATTTTGTATTGGAATGGGTAATTGGTCTACTTAGCTAAATTATTGTCGGCGATACTTCCGAAAATATTCCGATTTAAGGTTATATTTTTAAAATGTTGAATCTGTATCTGTAATTTGCCTACATAGCTGAATTTTAGACGACGATACACATCGTAATTTATTTTAATTTTATAATTATAAAACATTGTATCGAAATCTGTAATTGACCTATTTAGCTCAATTAGAGATTCCGATTCATACGAAAATAACGCAATTCAAGGTTATATTTTTAAAATTCCGTTTCGGCATCTGCAATTCGCCTATATAGTTGAATTACAGATGACGTTACACGTCGTAATTAATTTAATTTTATATTTATAAGACATTGTATCGAAAGCTGTAATTGACCTATATAGCTCAATTAAAGATTTCGATGCAATGTTTTATTATTATGAAATAAAAAAATAAGATGTGTATCGTCATCTGTAATCGAGCTATATAGGCCAATTATAGATTTAGATACAATTTTTTTTAATCTAGCCTGTAATTGCGAAATTTGTATATGCATCGGAATCTTTAATTGATCTATTTAGGTTAATTACAGATTTCGATGCAATGTTTATCATTATGAAATTAAAATAATTTTGATGTGTATCGGAATCTGTAATTGACCTACATAGACCAATTACAGATTTCGATACGAAAATTTAAAAATATCAGCTGAAATTGCGAAATTTGTTTATGTATCTGAATCTTTAATTGAGATATATAGGTCAATTACAGATTTCGATGCAATGTTTATTATTATGAAATTAAAAAAAAATCGGTACGTAAATTTAAAAATATAAGCTCAATTTGCGAAATTTGTATATGCATCGGAATTTTTAATTGAGCTAAGTAGGTCAATTACAGATTTCGATGCACCCTTCATTTCGAAGGTTTTTGTTTAATGCAGCTTTGTTTTTTGGTGTTTCCCCACCCAAAACCCCCTATTACCCAGGCTTTTCCCGTAAGCTTGCTAGGGGAGTATTTCGTGACGTCGATGATGACGTCACGGAAGTCGCCATTTTGTTTTAGGGGAATTTTATACGCGGATGCATCGCAATGTATAATAGTCCCCAAATAACTCTTCCCCCAGATGAATTAGGATATTGTAGGGCCTACACTGTACTTCACAACAACAATACCATGTAATGACCCTGTGGTGCCAATTTAGTAATTTTGTTGCCAGTGACTGATTTTGCGATATTAACAGATCTATTGTGACAGGGGAGCGTGATGGCGCAGTGGCTTAGCTACTCGCCTTTCACCCGGACGACCGGGGTTCGAATCCCGGTAACAGCGGGGTGGAATTTTCACCTGGAAAATCACGTGGCGTCAGGAAGGGCATCCGGCCTTAAATCCCCGGCCAAAACCAAAATGAGCCTGGTTGGCTCCGGCGACCCCAATTAATTGGGAAAAGCCGAAGAGGAAGAAGAATAATAAGAAGAAGAAGATCTATTGTGTTAAAATCTCATACATTTTCAACCATGTAAGTGGACATCCAGAGACATTTTAAACTATTATTTCTGACAAACCAAAATCTTGATCTATCAACCTGCAAATTTTGGAAAGCAATGAATTTTCCAAAGTAAAACTCAAAAAGTATAGAAAATTTACTGAAATCTTCTAGGTTCTCACAGAACTCCATCCACACAACAAACTGATATATCTTTATGTTTTTATGTTTATCTATCACTACACTTTTCAAAATACACCACTGTTTGTAGAAAGTGAAACACCCAGAAGAACAGGTCGGAGACACTTTCAGAACAGGGGTCGTGTAGGCCGTGGAGAACGCAATCAGGCAGACTGTATTGTTGAGCGGCATAGCGTACAAACAACAGGTGTAAAGGTTTGGGGCGGAATTGCCTACAACAGGCGATCGCCCCTCGTACGTCTTGCGGGCAATCTGAACAGTGACCGCTACATTAGGGAAGTTTAACAGCCCGCTGCACTGCCCCTCTTGCAGGCCGTTCCACGGGACAATGCCCGCCCGCATGTGGCGAGGAATGTGCAAGCCTTCTTCGCAGAACGACGGATGCTTCTGCTTCCTTGGCCTGCCCGTTCGCCTGACATGTCACCCATCGAACATGTCTGGGATATGGTCGGTCGGTAACTTGTTCGTTCAGGTCCAATTGCTGCCACTGTAGTTGCTTTGTGGACGCGCCTACAAACCGCGTGGGACGGTATTCCCCAGCAGCATATTCAAGCGCTGTATGATTCCATGCCACGACGTCTAGCGGCTCTGAATGCAGCACGTGGTAGCCCGTACTAAGATCGACCGTCAACGTGCATGTCCTTCTAATCAGTAATGTATTGTCATGTCCCTAATCTGTGGTATAAAGTGCAATGTGGTCACATCTCTTGTTCTTGGTGTTTCACTTTCTACAAACAGTACTGTATTTCTTTCGAAATATGGGTGTTTTAGGAATGAAGGACATGTCGTGAAACAATAAAAGAAGAGGTCAAGGTGATAAATGCTGGACTATAAAAGTCAGGTGATCAGAACACTCCTGTACACCTTTTTCGGATCCCTAAATGTGGGTCCAGACCCCCATATCGTTCGAAATGTTAGAAGACGTATCATTCTGCCGATATACTACAGCGCAAGACTTTTCCTACGGATACCATCCAGGCGTATTGTATTTTTACCGTATCGAATTAAGGCAATGCAGAAATCAGCAAAGACCACATCAAACCTGAACACAGCAGCATCGTACAAGCACATTTATTATGCTATAAAGAAGAAAACTAGAAATAACGTCTGTGGAAATCACAGATCTATGCTAGTAGGGACGTAGCCTATATAATGCTCAGAACCTTTCCATGTCATGTCCCTTAACTAATATTAATCGAGTGTAAAATGGACCCCATCTGTTAAAGGGTTGTCTTCTCTCGTGCATCCTTTTTTTCAAATTATCATATAATACGCTAAGGTTTGTGTTTCAAAAAACTCAATCTCTTAAACCAGAGGGAGTTAGAAGGTATGGTTTGTACCAAAATCTTCCAAATCTTCTCAATAGTACTGGAAAAATCCTGCAGGACTTCGAAAGTTTACGGAAATATATAATAACTAGCGGACCCGTGCGAGAACTCTCGCATAATGGATTGTGTGCGTCCCCATGTGTACAGACTACCCGCATGGCTGTAGTGCTCTGCGGGCTGTACGCGACAGAGTTCTCGCAGGGGCTATCGTCTTGCTTATTTGTTTAAAAGCACTTTATGAAAAAATCCACAGCCTGCTTCCAGTCTCCGACCGGGTCAGGAATGGAATGAATGAAGCCCCCAATCTAGCGGCGAGGATATGAACTGTGCCGGCTGCCGAGGCCTGACGCACTCCTCTGGGGCAATGATTACATGAATGACAGATGAAATGAAATGATAGTGGAGAGTGTTGCTGGAATGAAATTGACAGGGAAAACCGGAGTACCCGGAGAAAAACCTGTCTGCCTCCGTTTTGTCCAGCACAAATCTCACATGGAGTGACCGGGATTTGAACCACGGGCCCAGCGGTGAGAGGCCGGCGTGCTGCCGCCTGAGCCACGGAGGCTTTAAAAGCACTTTATAAACAAATAAATTATTTCCGTACGTTTCAAGAAATGCAAGATTTTTCCTGTACTATTGAGACGATTTGTAAGATTTTGGTACAAACCACAACTTCTAACTCCCTCTGGTTTAGGAGCTTGAGTTTTGTGATACATACACCTTAGTCTTAGCGTATTATATAATAAGATTTATATATTGAAGATTACGTACTTTTACGCGCAAAAATCTTTGATTGTTGCAATTCAAACATGGCCAAGCCACTACCCAACAAATAAATGCACGCGCTCATTCATACCTCTTCCGTGTATTTGAAGAAGGTCATCAACCAAGCCCTTAATAACTATACAATACAGTAAACAATATGCACATATACGAATGTACAGCATTGATTTGTTTATTAATGAAATGAAGGGATATTTTCTCCGGATAGTGGGTGATCAAGATAGTGATTATGTACGTCAAACCATTAAATGAACAAGAAGTTCCGTGACGAACTAAAGAGCCTACTTTTCTTCGAATCTAAGATTCATGCCAATGATTAATCTGTATGGATCTATCGAGAACAATGACGAAATTAAGTTGGTAATATCGAAATTTCTAATTAGTTCGAAATACTGTATAGCCTACCTGGCATAATTTAGGCCTAGCCTAATAGAGAACTACAGTTGGCAGCCCTGGCGACTGAATATTTCCTTAGTTCCATCTCTTATGGTACAGAATACAAAATTTGTTTGAATTCCAATGGATAGCATGGACGTTACATGCAGTTAAACATTGGATTTAACAGCGCGCGTAAAATGAAATCCATTAGTTAGTATAGAAGTTACGTGCATTTTAAAATTGGACCTATCAGCGCGCTTAGAATCATGTTGGCAGCACTGGCGTAGGCCTATATTAGTTACTCCAAATTAATCTAGAATGCCAGGTATTATACGTGTGCAAAGTTTAGAGCTATTGGCTTGCATACTTTCTGATATATTGATATTAGGGTAACAAAAATAGAGACAGTATTTATTAACAGTTGGCAGCCCTGGTTACTCTTAAGAATCGGCATAGTTATATCGGTTATGGTACACATAGCACACACGAAATTTGGTTGAAATCCAAATGATAGTATAGAAGTTACATGTATTTAAGGTTGGACCTCTCAGCAGGCTTAGAATCATTTTGGTAGCACTGACGTATATAAATTACTCCAAATTAATATAGAATGTCTGGTACTATACGTGTGCATAGTTAAAAGTTGTCGGCTTGCATACTTTCTGATATATGGGTATTTGGATTTTAAAAAATTGAGAGCATTTATTAACAGTTGGCAACCCTGGTGGCTCTTCAGAATACGCTCAGTCATATCTGTTTATGTACACATAGCACATACGAAATTTGGTTGAAATCCAAATGATAGTGTAGAAGTTATATGCATTTAAAATTTGGATCTATCAGCAGGCTTATAATCAATTTGGAAACATTGCCATGTATGGCCTCCTGGAAATTAAAGTGCAATATTATTATCTATAAGTGTGCCAATTTTGAAATAGCTCCCATTCATACTTTCCAAGATATCCAACATGAAGCTCAAATTTCAATTGCGATTTTTCAGCAGTTGGTAGCAATGATATCATTTTCAAATATGGCAGTGAGATATTCAGGTATAGATCTACCAAATTTTGTTTCGATTGCTGCAGCCGTTTAGGAGTTGATAGGGGGGACACACACACACCCAGACAGACAGACAGACAGACAGACAGACAGAAGGACAGACAGACAGACAGACACACATTTTCCCGATCTCATAAGTCTACGTTTTCCTCATTTTTGTAAAATGTGAAAAGGAGGCTAAAAATCCTGAGAGCGCACAATGGTTAAGGGAAGGAACTTGAAACCGCAAAGCTTGGGTTCGATACCACCTCTTGGCGACTTATTTTCCACTCGAATATTGTTTTATCAAGGCGTATTGCTAACATTTTACATTTTGTGAGTGATGCAGGAGTTTAAAGTTCACAGGAATTATTTCTTCCGTGAAACAGGCAAGACATGAGCGAAAGCAAGTAAGTAAAGAAATCACAAATTGTGTATTCAGAAAAATTATCGATAATGGTGTAATTTAGCAATATTTACGAGATCAGAGTGTGAATGTACTGTAAATTAAACTTCAAAAATGGTTCAAATCTTTAAAAAACTTTTTTTTAAACTAGCACGTAGATATTCTACGCGGGATATGCTAGTTTTATTAAAATTCTCTGAACTTCTTCATGTCACATCTCTCAACTTATATTATTCGAGTATATCTATAAGGCACTCCTTACTCAACTACATTGCAAAATCAACATAGAACCAAAATTATGAAGAGCATAAACTGGTGATGACTATTTTCTGTGCAAAGTTGAGAAGCAACAGCGTGATGCAACCCGCATGTCCAGACTACCTCCATTGCACTCCGTGCCGTCCCTTTGATGCGATAGGATAAGACCACCCAGTTGCCCTGGTCTGATACATCTTCGGTCTGTACAAAATTAAGTTAATGGCTGCCCAGAACAGCTGTTACAGCTCTTAAATAATGGTTTCAATCTAATACAAGTTACATTTTACTTAACAAATTTATTAACCTTATGGGAGTGTAAATTCATTGAGAAAATACTGTTGTGCAGTTCTACGCTAAGCGTAGTATTGAGTTTGTGTGTGCCTTTAGTTGTTGTATAATGTGACATGTGAATGACGCATTTGATTGCGGCCGGTATCTTCGAGTGTCCGCCACAGCTTTCAAGGTCCCAATACACTCTCCCGCTGACAAACAATTGAGCTCACCGCTTGCTTTGAAACCAGTTCTAAATCCACGCATTCAGATGTACAATTGTAATAACGCCACACTTCTGGCAAAACAAAAGAATAATGTTGTATTCCAGGTAGACCAAAGATATAGATACTGTATGTCACTCTTTCTGCAGTGATTTGAATATATTAAAATGATACGTAGGAGGTATTAAAAATGCTTAAACAAATTATACTGTAGTCATTCCGTCATGTCTATCGACTGCCATACCTTCCCAAGGATCGTGTGTTCGAGAATAACACACTTCCACCTTACTTGAGTACATGAAGTTACAATTGCGGCGTTCTTCTTCAATTAATGCATAGTGCTCCCAATGCCTTTCTTAACCATTATGTTTACAAATTGCCATGTAGAAATAGACCGACAGGAAATAATAGTTAATCACATAACTACCAAAAAAACAAATCCTGCCGATAACCAACACTGTGAATACGTGCGGCCAATATATTATGCTAATTATCCACCGCAATTCTACCGTACATAAATGGTTTTATTTGACTTACTCGTTCATGGTTGGCTGTATGAGATGGATGGCTCTCGGTTTGAACCTGGTCCTCGGTTCACTCACCGACCTTAACCATCGTTTCTTTCTCCTCATGGTATTATTTGGCATCGGCTCTTCCCATGGTTGAATGGTTTACTCGGACATTCCTCCTGCCATAAGGATGGCGGTAGCTTCCGTGTAGTTATAGGCCCCCATGATGGTAGTAGTATTACACATTGTAAAAGCCTGAATCACTGATTTTATCGGAACAATAGTTGTAAAATTTCCACTGATTCTAAACTGTGCGGATATTCAAAATTGCCTTTCTATTTCCGCCACTGACTTTATTGACGCATCTGCATCATATTACACAGACTTTACAACTTTTCTCACTCCACAATTACACGAGTTTGATAATAGCACTTCAAAATGTTGACAATTTACAGTTCGACTAGTCACGAATAACAGTTTCAATGCGCTTTCCAAATATAAAAGTCTGTTCGATAATAGTAATATTAATGGACTACTCGTCCTTACCCTGTCCATTACCCGAGATCCAGTTGCAGCGTTTTTCACTCACACACGACATGACACAGTACTGTCTAGGTAATGGCGACTAGTGCTTCTTCTTCTTCATGGTCGGGCACCGCGTGAGTCGTTTCCTGACTATGTAAATTAACCGTTTATAACCCATCATATCATTTACACAACCAGCACTCTCGAAAATTATAGGAAAAAAAATCATTGGAGTGCCCTTGTTGTCTGAATTGTCCTGTGGTTCATAATCTCACTATTAAATAAATATGTCACTTCAGTTGGCGACTTCCCCTAGTAGGTTGGTGTTCCATGGTTGGATGTGCGGTTGAGCTTCTTTGGGATTTTTTTCCTCGGCAATCAATTTTCGATGAGCCGGAAATGGTCATGGGGTCATGAGCCTTTCGGTCTCAATATATATATGTATATATACATATAATGGAACAAAGGAAAGGAAGTAAAGACACAGTGAATTAATGAAGAGGTTTTGGGCAGGAAAGAGAAGAGGAAAAGGAAGTGAATCTGTAATTGGCTCAAGTTCGCACGCTATCCCAAAGGGGAAAACTCGATAATAATAATGACGAAATATCAAAAAATAAAATTAAATGCGGTGATACTCCTGGGGGATTTTAATGCACAAATTGGGTGAGAAAATGATTGTCGAAAAATAGTAGGGGAATATCCGGCCCATAAAAGAACAAATAGCCTACAATTAATGGCATAGACTGATTAACCTCTGCAAAACCTCTCAGTTGAAATTAATGTCAACATTCTTCAGGAAACTGCCCAGAAAAGCTAAAACTTGGATTTCTCCAAACCCAATGTTAGAGAGTTCCAATTGGATCATGTGGATATCTCTCGTTAGAATATGAAAGAAATTATGAAAGTAAAAGTAATAAGACATAGAGAATTTGACTCTGACCACCATCACTCCAAAATGAAACTTCAACTTCTCCTACATAAAAACCAAAGAAGAAAACCTAAATGTATTAAATACAAGCTGTACCCGGCATGCGTTGCAATGCCAATCAAAGAAAGTGTTGGCGTTGGAATTCTGTTTCTTAAAGTGCCTTTGGATACACAACATGTTTTTCAATTTCCGTTAACTGCCTCTAAGCTATCGTAAAATGGATTTTCTAATTTAGAATCATTCGTGGGAGCGTGCACAACAACTTTGAAAAGTTTCATCGCAATCGGATGAATGGCATATGCACGTATACGGGGTTTTGTTTAAACAATTCGTGCGCTGTCACTCATTTGTTGAATCTACTCATACGCTACCTATTGAGAAATGGATTTAATAAGTCGTAACCCTACCCTGGCGTTACACAATAACTCATCAAGGTTTCATCACAATCGAAGAAGGTTATATGAACGCATAGGGGATTTTGTTGAAACGCTTCGCGCGTCGTCACCCATTTGTTGCATATATTCGTGCGCTACCTATTGTGAAATGGATTTACGAAGTCGAAACCCTTCCCTGGCGTGTACACAATAACTCATCAATGCTTCATCGCAATCGGATGAATGGTATATGCACGTATACAGGGTTTTATTTAAACGATTCGTGCGCTGTCACTCATTTGTTGAATCTACTCGTGCGCTACCTATTGATAAATGTATTACTAAGTCGAAGCCCTTCCCTGACGTGTACACAATAACTCATCAAGGTTTCATCGCAATCGAAGAAGGTTATATGAACGCAATAGGGGATTTTGTTGAAACGATTCGCGCGTCGTCACCCATTTGTAGCATCTACTCTTGCGCTACTTATTGTGTAATGGATTTACTAAGTCGAAACCCTTCCCTGGCGTGTACACAATAACTGATCAATGTTTCATCGCAATCGGATGAATACTATATGAACGCATACCGGATTTTGTTTAAACGATTCGCGCCCGGCACTCGTTTGTTGAAACTACTCGTGCGCTACCTACTGTAAAATGTATTTACTAAGTTATAAACCGTCACGCAAGTGTCCACAACATGTCACCTAAGTTTCATCGCTATCGGACTAATGGGATATGAAGACATAGGTGACGGTATTGAAACGCTCCGCGTGTCGTCGTTCATTTGTCGAATCTACTTGTGTGCTACCTACTGTGAAATGTATTTACTAAGCCAGAAACCTTCCTTGGAGTGTCCACCATATTTCACCCAAGTTTCACCGCTAACGGCAGAATGGTATATGACCTTATACGGGACTTTGTTGAAACGCTTCGCACGTCGTCCCTCATTTGTTGAATCTACTTGTGCGCTGCATATTGTATAGTGGATTTACTAAGCCAGAAACCTTCCATGAAGTGTACACAACATCTCACCCAAGTTTCATAGCTATCGGACGAATGGTATATGAATGCATACGGGACTTGGTTGAAACGCTTCGAGTGTCGTCGCTCATTTGTTGATTCTACTCTTGCGCTATGTATTGTAATATGGATGTACTCAGCCAGAAACCTTCCCTGGAATGTACACAACATCTCACCCAAGTTTCATCGCAATAGGATGAATGGTATGAGAACGTATACGGGACGATGTCGAAACGCTTCGCGCGTAGTCACTCATTTGTTGAATCTACTTGTGCGCTGCATATTGTATAGTGGATTTACTAAGCCAGAAATCTTCCATGAAGTGTACACAACATCTCACCCAAGTTTCATAGCTATCGGACGAATGGTATATGAATGCATACGGGACTTGGTTGAAACGCTTCGAGTGTCGTCGCTCATTTGTTGATTCTACTCTTGCGCTATGTATTGTAATATGGATGTACTCAGCCAGAAACCTTCCCTGGAATGTACACAACATCTCACCCAAGTTTCATCGCAATAGGATGAATGGTATGAGAACGTATACGGGACGATGTCGAAACGCTTCGCGCGTAGTCACTCATTTGTTGAATCTAAATGTGCGCTTCGTATTATAAAATGGATTTACTAAGCCAGAAACCTTTCCTGGAGTGTACACAACAATTCACCAAACATTTATCACTATCAGACGAATGGTATATGACCTTATACGGGACTTTGTTGAAACGCTTCGCGTGTCATCGCTCATTTGTTGAATCTACTGGTGCGTTACCTATTGTAAAATGGATGTCCTAAGCCAGAAACCTTCCTTGGAGTGTACACAACATCTCACCCAAGTTTCATCGCTATCGGATGAATGGTATATGAACGCATACGGGACTTTGTTGAAACGCATCGCACGTCGTCGCTCATTTGTTGAATCTACTCATGCGCTACCTACTTTAAAATGGATTTACTAAGCCAGAAACCTTCCCTGGAGTGTACATAACATCTCACCCAAGTTTCATCGCTATCGGACGAATGGTATATGAACGCATACGTGACTTTGTTGAAACGCTTCGGGCGTCGTAGCTCATTTGTTGAATCTAATCGTGCGCTGGCAATTGTAAAGTGGATTTACTAAGCCAGACACCTTCCTTGGATTGTACACATCACCTCACCCAAGTTCCATCGCTATCGGACCTATCCGACGAATGGTTTAGGAACGCATACGTGACTTTTTTGAAACGCTTCGCGCGTCGTAGCTCATTTGTTGAATCTACTCATGCGCTGCCTATTGTAAGGTGGATTTACTAAGCCAGAAAACTTCCCTGAAGTGTACACAACATCTTACTCAAGTTTCATAGCTATCGGACGAATGGTATATGAATGTATACGGGACTTTGTTGAAACGCTTTGCGTGTCGTCGCTCATTTGTTGAATCTACTCGTGCGCTATCTACTGTGAAATGTATTCACTATTTTTGAAACCTTCACGTAAGTGTACACAACATCTCACCCAAGTTTCATCGCTATCGGACGAATGGTATATGAACACATACGGGACTTTGTTGAAATGCTTCGCGCATCGTCGCTCATTTGTTGAATCTACGCGTGCGCTACCTATTGTAAAATGGATTTACTAATTAGAAACCTTCCTTGGAGTGTACTCAACATCTCACCCAAGTTTCATCGCAATCGGACGAGTGGTATATGAACGCATAGGAGACATACATACCCACAGACAAACTATCACGTTACATTGATTTTTATATATATAGACAAGCTGTACCCGGCATGCGTTGCAATGCCAATCAAAGAAAGTGTAGGCGTTGAAATTCTGTTTCTTGAAGTGCTTTTGGATACACAACATGTTTTTCAATTTCCGTTAACTGCCTCTAAGCTATGGTAAAATGGATTTTCTAATTTAGAACCATTCGTGGGAGCGTGCAAAACAATTTTCAAAAGTTTCATCGCAATCGGATTAATGGCATATGAACGTATACGGGATTTTGTTTGAACGATTCGTGCGCTGTCACTCATTTGTTGAATCTATTCGTACGCTACCTATTGAGAAATGGATTTACTAAGTCGAAACCCTACCCTGGCATGTACACAATAACTCATCAAGGTTTCATCACAATCGAAGAAGGTTATTTGAACGCATATGGGATTTTGTTAAAACGCTTCGCGCGTCGTCACCCATTTGTTGCATATACTCGTGCGCTACCTATTGTGAAATGGATTTACTAAGTCGAAACCCTTCCCTGGCGTATACACAATAACTCATAAATGATTCATCGCAATCGGATGAATGGTATATGCACGAATACGGGGTTTTATTTAAACGATTCGTGCGCTGCCACTCATTTGTTGAATCTACTCGTGCGCTACCTATTGAGAAATGTATTACTAAGTCGAAGCCCTTCCCTGGCGTGTACACAATAACTCATCAAGGTTTCATCGCAATCGAAGAATGTTATATGAACGCAATAGGGGATTTTGTTGAAACGCTTCGCGCGTCGTCACCCATTTGTTGCATCTACTCTTGCGCTACTTATTGTGAAATGGATTTACTAAGTCCCCTTCCCTGGCGGGTACACAATAACTGATCAATGTTTCATCGCAATCGGATGAATAGTATATGAACGCATACCTGATTTTGTTAAACGATTCGCGCTCCGTCACTCATTTGTTGAATCTACTCGTGCGCTACCTACTGTAAAATGTATTTACTAAGTTAGAAACCGTCACGTAAGTGTCCACAACATCTCACCCAAGTTTCATCGCTATCGGACTAATGGGATATGAAGACATAGGGGACTGTATTGAAACGCTCCGCGTGTCGTCGTTCATTTGTCGAATCTACTCGTGTGCTGCCTACTGTGAAATGTATTTACTAAGCCAGAAACCTTCCTTGGGGTGTCCACCATATTTCACCCAAGTTTCACCGCTAACGGGAGAATGGTATATGACCTTATACGGGACTTTGTTGAAACGCTTCGCGCGTCGTCCCTCATTTGTTGAATCAACTTGTGCGCTGCATATTGTATAGTGGATTTACTAAGCCAGAAATTTTCCATGACTTGTACACAACATCTCACCCAAGTTTCATAGCTACGGACGAATGGTACATGAATGCATACGGGACTTGGTTGAAACGCTTCGCGTGTCGTCGCTCATTTGTTGATTCTACTCTTGCGCTACATATTGTAATATGGTTGTACTCAGCCAGAAACCTTCCCTGGAGTGTACACAACATCTCACCCAAGTTTCATCGCAATCGGATGAATGGTATGTGAACTTATACGGGACGTTGTCGAAACGCTTCGCGCGTAGTCACTCATTTGTTGAATATAAACGTGCGCTTCGTATTGTAAAATGGATTTACTTAGCCAGAAACCTTTCCTGGAGTGTACACAATAATTCACCAAACATTTATCACTATCAGACGAAGGGTATATGACATTATACGGGACTTTGTTGAAACGCTTCGCGTGTCATCGCTCATTTGTTGAATCTACTGGTGCGCTACCTATTGTAAAATAATGTACTAAGCCAGAAACCTTCCCTCGAGTGTACACAACATCTCACCCAAGTTTCATCGCAATCGGATGAATGGTATATGAAATTATATGGGACTTTGTTGAAATGCTTCGCGCATCGTCGCTCATTTGTTGAATCTGCTCGTGCGCTAACTACTGTGAAATGTATTCACTAATTTTGAAACCTTCACGTAAGTGTACACAACATCTCACCCAAGTTTCATCGCTATCGGACGAATGGTATATGAACACATACGGGACTTGGTTGAAATGCTTCGCGCATCGTCGCTCATTTCTTGAATCTACGCGTGCGCGACCTATTGTAAAATGGATTTACTAAGTCAGAAACCTTCCTTGGAGTGTACTTAACATCTCACCCAAGTTTCATCGCTATCGGACGAATGGTATATGAACACATACGGGACTTTGTTGAAATGCTTCGCGCATCGTCGCTCATTTGTTGAATCTACGCGTGCGCTACCTATTGTAAAGTGGATTTACTAAGTCAGAAACCTTCCTTGGAGTGTACTCAACATCTCACCCAAGTTTCATCGCAATCGGACGAATGGTATATGAACGCATAGGAGACATACATACCCACAAACTATCACGTTACATTGATTTTTATATATATAGACTAGCAGTAGCGCTCGGCTTCGCCCGGTGGATTTATTTGGTTTATGGATGATAATGAATACTACTACAGAATTAGCACATGCCATTTAAACTAACAGAAAAAATATATAAATGTTTGTGGTGGTGGCGGTGGTGGTGGTAGTTGGGGTGATAAGTAGTACAGTAAAATTACGTAACATCTAGGTCATTTTCCCGTAATGATAATGATAATAATGAATAGGGAGACGGCTGTTTACTAACTACAGCACTGACACATGTAATTTACAAACGAATTGAAAAATATGATTAGAAGGGAAGTAAGTGAAATAAAAGACACTGCATAGGACCTATATCTCATTGGCTCTTAGAAAAGTAGAGACCAATAATGTCGTCTTTTGTCGCATAGCGACGTAGGAAAATAATCAGAGCACTTTGAAAATCTTCGGCTGTCCCGTGCTCCTGAGGTAGCAATAGTGTCATTTATCGCCACATAGCGCTCAATGATAAGGATCTGAATAAATTAAAGTAATTTTGAAAGCACCAACGCTTATTTCAGCTGATAACCTCAATGTACTGCACCAACACCATCG
Organism: Meconema thalassinum; assembly: GCA_946902985.2. NCBI lineage: Eukaryota > Metazoa > Arthropoda > Insecta > Orthoptera > Tettigoniidae > Meconema > Meconema thalassinum. The sequence continues at coordinate 347,542,192 of OX336392.1, forward strand.
CACTTTTACAGAGGCATAATATTTTCATGATGAACACTATGTTCCATAGAGTAAGTACATTAAGTACATGGTACATGGTCTGTCCGAAATTTCAAGTAGACAGTGTTACTTGTCGGGTTCCAAAGGTAAGAATGTGAAATTTGGTTCAGATGGTTGAAACAGTGTTGATTTATGCCAAAGGGCCTAAAATGCAGGGAATAGAGTGGTCTGTTCGAAATATACAAGTATACAAATTTTGGTTCAGATCGGTGAAACGGTGTAGATTTGTGCCAAAGGGCCTAAGTGCAGGGAATGGAGTGGTCAGTCCAAAATTTCATGTCGACCGTGTTACTCGCGTGGTTCTAAAGGGTAAGTATACACATTCTGGTTCAGATCGGTGAAACGGTGTAGATTTGTGCCAAAGGGCGTAAATGCAGGGAATGGAGTGGTCTGTCCGAAATTTAATGTCGACAGTGTTACTCGCAGGGTTCTTAAGGGGTAGGTATACAAATTTTGGTTTAGATCGGTGGAACGGTGTAGATTTGTGCCAAAGGGCCTAAATGCAGGGAATGGAGTGGTCTGTCCGAAATTTAAAGTGGACAGTGTTTCCTGCAGGGTTCCAAAGGATGAATATACAAAAATTGTGGTCCAGATCAGTGAAAGGGTGTAGATTTGTATAAATGTCAGACAAACAGATAAACATTGAGCTTTATATAGTTACTACACCGATCGGGGTTGACCGTGTTTTATAGCACAAATTTAGGTTTTACTCACTAACCGTTGGAGATACACGAAAAGGACCGTTCGGATAGAAAATTAAATTTTAAACCTCGTATATCCCATCAAAGGTTTGCTATTTCTTAGCGTTCTCTTTTTATTTGAGATTGAAATATGAAATTTTGAAACCAAAGGATGTATTGACGTCACTAAATAGGTCGCCATCTTTAATTAGTGGAAAGTATCGAAATCAAAAGTAGCCTATATGTTAACCAGGTAAATCAGCTACATCCATGCAAAATTTCATTTAAATCGGACCAGTGGTTCTTGCGTGATTGAGTAATACACAGACACACAGACACACACCATCTCATTTTTATATATTAGTAGCCTATAGATAACACAGATAGACTCAACATAACACAAGAAGAAATAAAAATCTTTCAGGAAGAAATTCAAATAACTAACCAGGTAACTGGCAAGAATTATCCAAAGAAATCAATAATGCAGCAAAGAATGTATTTGGCTTAGATAAAACGAAAAAGAAAGTTTGGTGGAATGAAAGTTGTGAAGAAGCTTTAGCAGAGAGAACAAAATTATAGAAAAATGGAAATACTCTGGAAATAACGAACATTTTGATCAATTTAAACAGCAAAGGAAAAAAACAGCAAGAATCATAAAGAGTACGCTCGTTATGAAAGTCACATCTTGTTGATATGCAGGCTAATTTTGTCAAAAACAACTCCAGAAATTTCTATCAGACTTTCAAAAATAATTTAAAGGGTTATCAAGCTCCAGGTATTTGCTTCAAAGATGAAAATGGCAGACTAGGTCTAACTGATATTGAGACTTATGAAATACTAGCAAAGAACTTTGATCGACTTCTGAACTCTGGAGAGCCAAACAGCAAGCTAGAATTTCCAGAATTACATGAAAATTTAGAAACAAATCAACCGCCTACTATTGAGGAAATTGAAAAAGCAATTAAAACCCCAAAAAGCAACAAAGCTAGTGGAGAAGACTGTATTACGGTTGAACTCATAAAGTGGTCTCAACCAAAAATCATAGGTGAGCTTCAAATCATTTTTCATGAAATCTGGAAAACGGAAACGATCCCGGAAGAATGGAAATTGGCCCTTATATATCCTTTGCACAGGAAAGGTAATAAGCAAGATGTCAACAACTTTCGCCATTGGCCTACAAGATATTCTCAACAAAACAGAGTAGAAGCAACACTTGGCAGTCATTTAGGTGAATATCAAAGTGGATTTAGAAAAGGCAGATCTTTCTCAGAACAGATATTTAACCTTAAGTCCATAATTCAACACAGACAATTATCTTCTAAAACCATAATATTGACATTTATATATTTTAAAAAGGCTTTTGATTCTGTCGACAGGGGAACTCGAGATAAAGTAATCAGAGAATTTGGAGTTAAATCTAAAATGGCAAACCTAATCCATGAAATCCTCACAGACACTATTTCAAAGGTAATATTTCGGGGAGAAATATCAAAACCATTCAAAATACATAAGTATGGCAAGGCGATGGTTTATCCCCACTCCTATTCAATTGTCTGTCTGTTAGGTAGTCAGCCAGAGAACTGGTTGGATCCTCAAAAAGTACCGCCGTTAGGTTATGTGGGTAGATACCCACAAAAACCCAAGCCATCGCTATATTGAGGCGTACTAGGCAAGAAGAGGAGTGAGGTAGTTTGCCATTGCTTTCCTCACTGAGTCAGAACAGCAGTACTAACTCTATGAGTAGAACCTTTCACAACATCCACAGGCACTGACTGCGCCCTGAATGTCAATACTAAGCACCACCCATACCTCAGTAGCTTCCATATAATCACAGCCATGAGTGAGACTGAGACATCGGTGAAAAGCCACATTTTACTCTAGCCTGTGCCAATAGACAAATGCAAATGTACTGCATTCATCAAGAGATGGCAAACAGGCCATCCTGTATTGTATCCTGGAAAAAATAGTACGAATTTGGAATAAGAAATTGGAGGAGCAGAATATATCACCTATAACACTAGGGAGAAAAATCAGTGGTGTTAAAGTAAATTGTCTGGCATTTGCTGATGATTTTGCCATACTTTCTGAAAACGTAGCTCATGCAACAGTAAAAATAATTCTATTAGAAGAGATAGCCAATAAAACATGTTTCAAGATTTCTGTAGAAAAAAATTACAAATACTAAAAATGCTCCAGAAACCCTAATTTAAAAAATGTTAAAATGAAGAGGGTAGATAAGTTCAAATATTTGGGGGGATTAATTCAGAAGAATGGCTTAGAAAACTCTGCTGTAGAAGAAAGAGTGCACAAGATTCAAAGAGCATATGGTATAACCAGGAATATCTATAACAAGAAATGTTTAGCTAAGAAATTGGAAATACACCACTATAGAACAGTAATTAAATCAGAATGCTTATATGCCAGTGAATGTCTAATACTAAATTATAAATGGGATAAACTAGAAGTATCAGAGAGAAAAAATATACGCAAAATTCTCGGTCCATTAAGAACTACATTTTGGAAATTAAGAAGTAACGACGAAATATATCGGAACATTGAAAACCTAACGGAGCCAATAAAGAAGAGGCGATTGTTATTTTTCGGACATTTAGGCTATATAGAATGAATAATAGCAGGTGAACGAAACAGATTTTTAAATATCATTGGAAAAAGAAATCGGCAATAGCCTGGTTTCAAGAAGTAAAGAAAGATTTAGAAAGAAACAATGTAAGAGAAGAAGATGTAATAGAGAGACATTTTCAAGGAAAAGGTATTGGGAATGGAAGGACTCCAAGAAAGGCAATACAAGAAAACAGGCTCAAAATGGTCGGAAGAGAGAAAGAAGACACACATCGAAAATATGAAGGAGCACTGGAGGAAGAAGAAATAACAACAAAGGACTGAATATGGAAATTGGTTCGTGGTCCTCAGAAGACCCTAACGGAGAAAGAAGAAAGAAGAATATCAAATTATCTGTGTCCAGTATCTGGCAGCTTACAAATCATATAGGCAAGCTACTGCTTTGCCTATATGTGTGTATGTAGTGTGACACTGGGGACAGTTGCACAGATGTTTGGTGACTTGTTCTACACAGCATTCACACCGAGTTCATTCACGTTGAAGGATCCCTCGCTATATTAAATTATCTTAAGTCCAGGCAACGCCCCACTTCTGACGATTCAACGACCTCCTGACTTATCAATCTTCACTGTGACCTGACGGCACGTGTTTTTGAAATTTCATCCACTCAGTACAAATTCTTCAGCTCCTCTGTGCAACGAGGAAAACGTTTTAATGAAGAATTGCAATAATTTACCATCTAAATGAATACCAATGAGTATTTAATAAATGTATTACACCTTAGTGTATAACAATAAGTTAATATATAGTCTAGAGTATTAATTAATGAAATGTACCAGTTTCGGTCATATTAAGGCCTTCTACAGTGATGTTGTTAAAAAGAAAAAAAAACTAATGTAATTCATTTTCAATATATGTGGGTTTCATTTGAAATCATCATCATCATCATGAATCGGCTCCAGTTTCCCGGGTGCGGTGAATGAGCGCTCTCCATTTCGTTCTCTCCAAGAATAACTCCCCCTCCATGACCTGCTGCAAATCCAGACCTCTCCCTGCAAGATCATTTCTAACCTCGTCAATCCATCTCTTCCTCGGTCGACCTCTTGGTCTCTTGCCTTTCAGTTCTTTCTCAAACTACCCTCTAGCTGTTCTTTGTGTGTCCATTCTTTTGAGATGACCGAACCATTTCAGCCTGTCGTCAACACAGATCTCATTAAGAGATGGTTCTACTTGAACATGATGGCGAATCTTATCATTTTTAGCCTATTTTCAATTTTGAAGAAAAAAAAATAGCCTTATGAGATCATCTTGTGTCCGTGTGTGTGTGCGTGTGTGAGTGTGAGGTGTGTGTGTCCCTAATTAAATCTAAACGGCTGGAGCGATTTCAATGAAACTCGGTAATTTCATAGCCCTATTCCGGGTGACCTCGACCGTACCCTTCACATTTTGTTACGTCTCACCAATCCAACATGGCGGCTGTGCGAAATATTTCACCACCATTCAATATCGCCAAAACTATTCCGGATATCACCCTGGAACTTATTACGGTGATAAAGGGAATTACTAGAAGTTCATCAATGTAACTTTTGAAAAACTGGTAACTACAAAACCAACATGGCGGTCACGCGAATTTGAGACTTTTAAATAGATGTTTCTCGCGATTCAACCAACCAAACTCAATAAACCTTGTACAGTGTATGTTTATACACATTGTAATGCACCGACATCTAACTTCGTTCAATTGTTTACATAACCACAAGATGGCGGATGTGCGAAATATTTCACCGGCATTCAATATCTCTGAAACTATTAGCGGTAGCTTGCCACGGTGGGTGAGTGGATAGCGTGTCGGTCTACTAACCCCAAGATTGCAGGTTCGCCCCTGACCATGGTAAGTGATTTTTGAAAGGCGGCAAAAATTCGATACGCATGTCATACGATGTTGGCATGTCAAAGAACCCATTTGAATTCAGTAGGCCGAGTTCATAATGGCAAAATTAATCTCGGGAGTTTCCGCCAGCACAAAGTTCCTCATTTATCTACTAGAAAGCGCTATTGTGTTCAAGGAGATTAGATATCTAACATCTAACCTCCTTGACTTTCATAGTCAAGGAACTACGAAATTCGACATGCAAGCTACCCTCTGGGTGTCAAATAGCAAAGCTTGCACCAGGCACCCGAGGCCATACGATATTATTATTATTATTATTAGCGGTATCACCGTGAAATTTTGTACGGAGATAAAGGGCACTATTGAAAGTTCATCTATAAGACTTTCAAAAACCAGTTAACTACAAAACGAACATGGCGGCCAAGCGAATTTGAAAATTTTAAATAGACCTTTCTCGCGATTTAATGTACCAAACACAATGAATTCTGGTACAGGAAATGTTTATACACATTGTAATGCACTGGTATCTAATTTAGTTCAATTGTTTACATAACCTCAAGATGGCGGCTGTGCGAATTTCGAAAATTAAGTTTTTATTTCTTGTGTCGTATTCATGCGATCGAAGTGAAAGTTTGAATAATAAACCTACGCAATAATTTTCCTTTAATGGTACATGACTCTATGGCCTATACATTTAACAATCCAACATGGCGACCATCCGAAATATTTAGACGGCTCTGAATATCTACGAATCTATTATAGCAATCAAACTGATTTTTTTTAATGTTCATAGGGGCTATGAACTTAAGTTCGCCGATAGGACTTTAAATAACCTGGTGATCACAAATCCAACATGGGGGCGACGCGAAGTATAAATATTCACATGAACGTTTCTCGCAATTTAACCATCCGAGTGCAGTGAAACTTGGTACAGTAAATACTTATACGAATGTTAATCCACTGGCATCTAATTTATTTCAATTGTTTCCATAACCACAAGATGGCAGCAGTGCGAAATTTTAGAATCTCGTTTTTACTTCTTGTGTCCTAATCATGCAATTGAAGTTTGAATGCTACACGTACACAATAATCTTCATGTAACAGTACATAACTTTATGACCTACATATATAAAATCCAACATGGCGACCATCCGAAATATTTAGACGGTTCTCAATATCTACGAATCTATTACAGCAATCAAACTGAAATTTTGTACGCTGATAGTGGCAGTTAACATAAGTAGGATATATGAAAATAGGCTGTATAGTTCTTTCTCGGAACTACTTGTTTATTTTGTCGCTCCTTGTCTTTTGAATCATAGTTCTTAAAAACTTAATTTCCATCGCCTGTAGTTTGCTGGTATTTCTCTTGCATTGGGTACAGGTTTCTAAGCTATATGTAGTAACAGGTACAAAGAAGCTCTTGTAGAGTATTAGTTTTGATCTTAAGGGAACTTGCTTATCCCAAAGAAGCCCTCTCACGAGATGATAAAATTGCGCTCCATGTTGAACTCTACTAGTGATTTCTGCAGATAGTTGGTTATCTGTCGACACTACACTGCCAAGGTAACAGAACTGATGTAGGCTACTTGTTCTAACTTTGTACCATTCAGAATGATGTTAGTACAGATGTTTTGTCGACTAACGGGCATCACTACCGTTTCGGACTTGGTTATATTCGACCAAATTGCTTGAATATAGCACTCCAATCATTCAGCTTCTGTTGTATTTCAGCCTCTTCTTCACCCCATATTACAACATCATCTGCAAACGCTAAAGCTTTATAAAAATAGTTAAAAACTGATCTGTAACAAATGTGGGCTTTAGTTTGATGTTAATAAAGATAATTTTGCGAAAATGACATATATCTAAATAGTTGGTATTTGTATATCCCTATAAATAAGTTTATTTTTTTCTTTAAGAATCTCTTGGGATGGTCAACAGTGTGTGAAGTGTGTTTTCTATGTGCTGAATAAAGGTTCTTTGTGGAGTGGAGCATAGGTTGGATTATGTAGCCTATTTATGTTCTTCTTCCAATGGAAATTTTGCAGCTGTCCGAAATTAAAAAGGTCCTTGACAAAAAACTGTTGTGTCGTAATCTATGGTAGTCTGCTTATTGCAATGATTGTACTGACGTCAGATTTTGTTTTATGTTATGTGTTAGTTTTCAATTGTAGTTCTCATGGATATTAATGCAAGATTTGAAACTTCTAGGTTTTCGTGATCGATAATATAGCGGTCATTAGTCATAGGGCCTCCTTATAACGTGGAATCCAAACCACTGGAGCCCAAATGCAATTATAGGGAATAGAAACCCATTCACCTTGATGGTAGGCAAGCAACTTAATCTCACAGTGAATTGAGTATGCCGAAAATGGGTATAGTGAACTGTTACTTAGGGTTAAATATTCGCTGTGTGTAATTCTCAAGTATAGTTTCTATAAATTATAGATGGCAAACGTGATTTTTATGCTAGTGAATTGTTCTTACCTCTCAATTATTGAACAAATCACAGTGAAATCAATTCCTACACCTATAGGCCGATATAGGCCCTTACCAACGCCACCTAGACAATTGCCCTTACTCGCCATAAGTTGTATAAAGCAGTCAAATAATAGCATTAAAGGAGTTAATTTATTTATGTAAGTATTAACCACTGCCAGCATTGTGAGCAAATCTGGACGGTACCGGTACATTCTGGTTTGTACCAGAGTGAATTATGTAAGGGAAACATTTGAAAAAAATAAACATCAGATTCGGTACATTATGAAAAAGCGAGAGTCAAATTCCTTTTACATCATTCTTGAAACGATCTGGAAATGAGTTACCATCTCAGCTGGAGATAATACAGACTTTTCAATGACAAAAGAACCTCGTATAGTCGAATCATTCACACTTATTTTGCATATTAAATTATATCCTTTTTCCTTTTTAATACACCCGTGGAAACAGTTTCAGAAGCTATTTTAGTTAGAGACACCAAGGAGATATTGCGCAGAATAACTTCTCCAAATTAAATATAATTAACGACTACCGGTAATTGGATTCAATGTAGCATTGTTCCGGGTGAAACAAATTTTTGATTGATAACCTCCATTTCTTTTGTTAAAAGTATGCCTGTGAAATTGACGAGGAGGCTGATCCATAGGGAATACGTGGTTGGGGTGACTATTAATTAGGTTCCAGAACCAAGCAAAGCTAGAAAATAATCACAAACAAAATTATATTATACTCCTTTAGCGTTGATCTAGTGGTTAAAATTCCAATAAAATGGCGTGATCTTTTAGTTGGATACTTGGACAAATGTAGTGGAAGGGAGAGTTATCAACAGTTTTCAAATTAAAAGTTTGCAAGCAGACAGAAAAATATTTTTGTACGCAATCATCATAAAACAGTCTAAAAAAGTAAAAATCTATAACTCCGGAGAAATTCGTATAAATGAAAACAATCATACTTTGACATCTATTTGCATAATATGATATATGGGAGGATTCAGATTATATTTTGCAACACCAATAGAAAAATAAATGTGATTCTTCAAGTTTCTGGTAGGAGGAAGAAAGGATGTGTATCTTAGATCGGATAAATAATTACTAATGGTTTGGTACTAATAGTTATAATTTGAATAACTTCAGGTTTTTTTTTTTCATAATACATAACAACAGTTTCTTAACATGTAATTAAGCGTGTGAACATCGAAGTTCGGTAAGAAACGTAACAATAACGTTAGCAGTCATAGTTGTGGGTAGGACCCAAGACTTGTGCAGTTCTGCTTGCAAGTACCGGTAATTTCTGCTTGGTCCTTTGCTTATTACACAGTATTTGTGATACATCTAGGTAAAGCTGCTACATTTATTTTCTTGAAGACGCTCTTGTAACATTTAGTTTAGCAAATAATTGAAGCATTTATACCTACGAGGCTAATATTTTATAAGTTTGCAAGAGTTAGAAGAATATGTTGCGATCTATGCAGTCCAGTTCAAAGATTATATTGTTCCAAATGTAAATGGCAAAGGTGCCCGGATGTAAACAGTTTCAATATTCTGAGTGGTTTTGATTTGGCTAAGAAATTATTATTAATTTAAATTTATGGGTTAAGTTAACGATTTCACGTAATTTGGTATGGTAGTAGTGGTATTCTTATCAGCTAATTTTAACTGATCTATTGGGGAAAGCAAGTAGAAGCTACAATACTTGCCTTGAAGAATTCTTGTTAGGCAGATAATATCCATATTGCACTCCTTAAAATAAAATTCACAACCTTCTAAATTTTTTTTTTTTTGCTTTGGGAAAAATACATAATACCCATTTGACATTCCTGAATGATTATTGTATTTCAGCTGGCTGCTTAATTTTAGAACAGCTTTATTTGAACACATTGACAAAATGTTGAGATAACACTGAACCAACGGTATCTCATACATAGCCTATGTTTTACAGTGTTGGTAGCCTGCTCCCAACTTAATAAACATCATTATGTTCACTTAAAATATTCATTATCATGATGTCCATTTTTTGATAGTTTTCTTAATCAGCAATGTATAAGTATATATTAAAATTTCATCGCATTTATGTTACATTTAAAAAGTATACATCCAATGTTTAACTAGGCATTTGAGGCCCACTGAAATTTAAAAGACACAACAGACTCTTAATAGAAAAATCGTTCACGATGCCTGCTCATAAATTGAGTTAACATCAAAATGCACAATTTCACGCACATTTAATATTTCTTTATCGATATTGATAAGCGACCTTGAGAGCGATACCCAACTGTGTTGGAAAACACAATGTTTAGAATAAGAGTGAAGACCAACTATTAGCATTCAGTATACAGGCCAGATTTGTTCAGAATCTAACACCATCTGCATGCCAATGCTAATACAAAGTATTCAAAGAACAAGGCGAATTAACTTACTTTAACTTAAAAAGAGGTCTGCATTTTAAAACTTCCGCATACAAGTTGTAATGGGAATATTCTAAAAAATATACTTACGTACTAAAAGTTCACAACGTTATAGACGGTACCAATTTGTTTAATTAATAATACGTACCAGTAATTGATCTTTCCGACTAATAGCTGAGTATCACCATCAGGGTCACACGTAGTAAAATTATCTCATCATTTTATCACAATTACTAACTTTATCTTCTGTACACTGAATACTGAACACACTATACAACATTATGACAGTCTTAAGAATAAAGTTACAGGCTTCTCCAGTTATGTAAGCTGACTGGTGCACATACGGTACGTTTGATTTTTATAGCTGGTAAGTGACACAGGTACATTAATAGTAAAATAATACGAATAGGACAAATTTTACAGTGATGACGATTAAAGAGGCTGATGTTTCTGAATTAGTAGTTCATTTTAACATTTCTTTTCTATATAATGTCAATGTTTATGGTGAATTTTATAATACCTTTAATTCATACGGTACCGTATACAGAGTTTTGATTTATAAATAATGCTCATATGAATTATTAGTCGAAATCTAATAATAGAATTTATTGCTGCAAGATGGCCATATTACAAACCTTATGTGTGCACGTAGAAATATATACAGTGATTCACTCAGTTCTTAGTCCTTGCTATATGCCACAATTGACATGGTTCTGTTGGGGCATGTAGTGATATAGTACCGTACCTCCTACATACTTCCTTGCACAGCTCGCATGTATAGCTCACATCTGGGTCATGCAATGACTTCCGTGAGCAGACCTTGTGGTGGAACCCGTGGACTGCTAGCCTCGTCACAACGTGTCTCATCTCGAATTGTGTTTGCATCCATCTTCTGTCAGTCTTCGCTTCTGTTGCGTAGAATTCCGTCGGTATGTCTAGTCTTATGTTTTGCAGGTCTTGGAGCAGTTTTCTATAACTTTCTGTAGATGGTAGCAATAGAAGTGTCCGGAGATCCTCTATGAGGTACGTTTCTCTCACGAGCTCATATACTAGCCGGGATTTGGCTGTCATGGAAAGTCCGAGGGCTCGTTTGAGAAACCTAGATTTCACTTTTTCGAGTTCTTCCAGTTGCTTAACTGGCAGATGTTGGGACCTGCCTGAGAATGGATTCTGTTGTTCTGGTTCGATCAGACACGGCTGTGAGAACTCAGGACTATAACTCCTCAGAGGTGCTGCAGTCGCAAGGTGGGGAGGGGGTGGATGGTCGCGAGTGCGACTGGTGGAGCGTGGGAGTCTTCCTCTACGAGATGCTGGTCGGAGACGCACCGTTTTATGCCCTGGCCCATGCAGACAGTGAGGCCCTCGCCAGATCCATCGCAGAGGTCACTGTGACCGACCTCGAGAACGATAAGACCGCGAAGGAGCTAGAACACAAGGACTTTGGTGGCCAAACACCGTTCAGAGTTGGCCAGCAAGGCGAGCTCTCTCAACACGACGAAGGAGAGAGAGATGGACTTTAAGAAGACTGTTGACCAACTGCTTAAGGACAAAGATGATTTAAATCACCAAATGAATATAATGCAAGATGAAATAACAAAAGCCAATTACGAAGAATTGGAAAGGTTGTGAAAGCAACTGGAATAAGAACAGTTGCTTAAAACACAGGCTGTCAAAAGCTGGCTGAGATCGTAAGCCGCAAGGATATGAGCAACACTGGTCGAGGAAAGAATAAAGTGTCTTCTGCTGATCTGAGGAAACGAGAAAAGGAATGTCGGAAACTTTAACAGGAACTTGCTCAGGGTCATGTCAAGTACGCAGAGATGTCTGCCGAGTGGCAGAAGGAGCTACAATATCTTCAGTCTCAGGCTCAAGAAGACAACACAGTCAAGTTGCGATAACAGATGGAGATCGACTCAAAGGATTCTGAAATAGAGAAACTTAAAAGTAAACTGGCGTCCCTGTCATGTGACACGGCTTCAGTCAACAATGGAGGTGCAGATTATGAGGATGAGCTGGGTCAAGATTCGAGGCTGGAGGGCTGGCTCTCAGTCCCTAATAAACATAATATCTGACGTCATGGTTGGACGAAGCAGTATGTAGTCGTGTCTTCCAAGAATATAATATTTTATAACTCAGAGTGATAAGCAGAACACTGATCCTATTACTTGAAATCTGACATTGTGTATCTTCGCTACTTCATGTCATCAGAAGGCTATTTAAACTTATTGTTTGTTTTCCATTTTTGTAATCCTTCTCACAATTTGTGTATGATCAAAGATAGTTTAACTGTTAACACGTCAATATTACTTGTAAAGAGCGAGTTCTGCATTAATTCATATTCCGCAAAATTGCAGTATCATGGCTACGGGGATCTTGCAACTACAGATTTTATTGCTATTCGTAACCATCAACAAGCTCCTGTTTTTGAAAATATATGGTCTTTGCATTTCGGGGTCTTTATTTCTCATGTCATCACATTCAAATAATTTGTATTTCATCATAATTGTATGGCTAGAATTCCCCTTTAAATATTAAAATTGAAAATAGTACAGCTGTGCACAGGATGAATGTGATGAAAGTATGACCATAGTCTTAAATTGTCAATTGTGAGTTTTGAACAGTATTTAGTTCAGTTCTGTCACTTGCACTAGCAGTGTGGGACACTCTGTAAGTCCAGCACAGAATACTCCTTCTATTCTTAAGCTATCACCACAGTCCTTTCGCTCTCTATACAGACGCGGAGATTTTGTCCAAGGCTTCTTGTACTTCCTTGAAAATAGCATCAGCGTCTTGTTCCGCACTTATCTGGAAAAGAATAAAATGAATAGTAAATTTGACATATAAGTAGGGCTAGGATTTTTATGTAACATCAACATGCAATTTATGTACATATTTATTATTACAATACATTTTTTTAAAATATGTAATATGAATTTAATTTTTGTACAAATTATATCTTACACATGATATTACTTGAAGATTCCTCATTCTATGCATTTTATTTTTGCAAAATAAAGTGTGGTACAATAATTAATTAAGCATGTCCACATTATAGCAAAATTAAATAAATCCCATTATTATATTTGAGAAAATCCATATCAACTCAAGAATAAGTATTGTGAGGGTCGCTGTTTCTTTGCGGGGTTGGAGGAAATATAACAGCCTTTCTGAACAACTGGTTGAAAAGTAGATTCTCAGGCCCTCACTGGACAGCTGAAATAAACTAAAGTCTAGCCGCCGATTCTCCGGTAGAGTGTGACGTGAATTCCCCTTCCCTTATCTCCACTGATTCCTTTAATGGCTTCTTTCGTTTCACACAGGCTTAGTTCCTCGATCTGTAAGTCAGAGCCTGGCAGATAATATTCCTCCTCCTCTTCCTTTCCTAAATCATCTCTTCCATTCAATACTTCTTTAATATACTCCCTCCAATGCTCAATCACTCTCTTTGTCTCAGCAATAAGATTTCCGTCTTTGTCTTCACACATATTGCATCTGGCTTGAAATCCTCTCTTCTCTTCTTTTATTACTGCATACATTTGTCTATAATCCTTTATTCTTGCCAATTCCTCCATCTTTTCTGTTCTTTCCTTCTCCCATTCCCGGTTCTTTCTTGTACATGTGCGCTTTGTCACTCTCCTTGCCTCTGTAAGTTCCTATTTCCCCTTGTATCCTTCTGTAGTGTCTTGATTTCTTGTATTTATCATCTATTGACATTCCGTATCAAACCATTTCTCACTCCTCCCTATCTGTTTCATTCCAGTTAAATTTTCAGTGGTATCCTTGATGGCTTCTTTGATGATTCTCCAGTGTTCATTTATATTTCCTGTTGTTTTAATCTCGCCCCGAAACTTTCTCTCTAAAGTCTGAACCGTTTTCCTTTTCCACCTGTAGTCTTCCCTTTTTCTCTTTTCTTCGGTGTGTCAATTATCGGAATTGTTCTCTTTTCTTCTGGGTTATTACTGGCCAGGGTAACCGAGCATATCAGTGGACATTTCTATACTTGCTGAACAAGGTTCGTTATAGTGATCTCTTACTATGCCGAATCGTGATCAGTGACACCTCTTTCCTTTTACTTTCTCTTTTCCGTCACCTGTAACAACCCTTTGCTACCCTCTCGAGCAGTCTTCTGTTTTTTATATCCTGGTAGGACCTTTTTGTTTGTGCTCCCGCTCACGTATTCGAGATGCCTTTCTTTATTTCGGATGTCTCCCCTTTTTATGTTTATTTATTTAAAGGTGCGCGTAGACGCGTATGTTTAGTTTATTTTTGTTCTATTTCGTGATGTCGAATAAGCTGGATCCATCAAGGTGAGTCACGGATTAATTTTCCTTGTGTGTGAGTGTGGATATGTGGCTTTTGTATGGAAAACTAGGGCATTCAGCCTTTTCTAGTATGTCCATTGTATGCCTCTATCGTTCCTTTATCGTTTGTCTCTTTATCGTCGTCCCTTTTATGTTGGTTATGGTTAGGTTTACTGGATGGTACGTACATCACAGTAAGACCAGCACTTTACCTTTTTATCTTTATCTGTCTACCTTATCTTAGGATTGTGTTTTCATACGCAAGTCCATGAGATTGACCTACCTTTTTACGGAACTTATCTTGATGGATACCTTTGTAATGTGTAACGTTAACTTCCCTTTATATATTTCATTTCGGTTTCTTGCGCCTCAGTGTTGTGTTTGTTTTGTTCACGTCATGTCTACGCGTACTGTTATTTATTTTCCGACCTTTCTTAGATTCCCTCACCTCTTGCTTTCTTCGGGGCTATCAGAGCTGCTGATCCCTCTTTGACGGCAGACTCACGTTTCCTGACTTCGTGTCTAGCTCTTATAATCTGTCTCCCTTCACAATGTAATTTTACTCATTAGGAGTATATCTTCCCCATTTACATTCCCTCCCCTAACTTTACTGCATATTCCCACATAACCTTAATGTTACGGTTCCCCGTTCGGTTAGGTTATCTCTTGTGTTGTGTTAGACGAGCATATTACAATCATTACCTCACCATATATACGCTTCCTCGTCATTTATCAAGACCTTTGACTTTGAGAATACATACATTAACGTTCCTCATTTTAAGTGTGGCATTTGCGTACCTTATTTACTAGTTGTGTAGATCTTTATTTCTTAAGCAATTAGGCTAAGCTAACCTAGGCCCATAGCTCTTATGAATAGCGCATTCGAATAGAACTTGCATTCACATCGCAGTGAATGTACGTTCAATCCATCTCCTCTGATGCCTTCTTTACTTTAGTCCGGTTTCTTGGGCCCAGCGCCAGGCTAATAAGAACACACTCTTCCACTGCGACAACATCTGCGAAAGGCCGGACGGCTCAAGTCCCTGAGAATTTCTCTGCGAGCTTCCTATCTTCAATTCATTTCTGGGTATCATATTTCTGTACTATTCCTGTTCTGCTATTCTTGATTCTACATAAGCGCTGTTTGCAGCATGACTTAATCATGAAATGATCAGAGTCTATATCCGCGCCCCTATAAGTCCTCACATACTGGATATCACTCATATGTCTCGCATCAGTTAATATAATGGTCAAGGGCGTGGTGGTGCAGCGGTCAAGCTGTTGGCCTCTCACCAAGGTGGACTGGGTTCGATTCCCGGTCATTGCATGTGAGATTTTCGAAGTGAAATGCCATGTCCTGTGGTTCATATTCCACGTAAAATCGAGGTCCCATGGCTAATAATCACGTGATTCACGGTCACGTAAAACTACAATCTTTCTATTCTTAATATAATGGTCAATCTGATTTCTAGTATACGGTACCCATCTGGTGAACACCATGTCGCTTTATGTATATCCTTTCTTGGAAACCTTGTACTACCCACTACCATCCGTCTGCTCGCTGCGAAATCCACCAATTTTAACCCATTTTCATTGCATGATTCATGCAAGCTGTTTTGTCCATTAATGTGCCTAAATTTATCTTCTTTTCCAATTTTTGCGTTCATATCCCCCAATATGATTTTATATCTTATCTCAGTGCTGCATCAAATGTCCTTTCTAATTGTTCGTAGAACATAATCTTCTGATTTTCCTCAGTTTTCTCAGTAGGGGAATGGCCACATATGAAGGAATGAAGAACAACAAAGAACCCGGAGAGGACAACATTAACGTAGAACTACTAAAATATGGTGATGAATACCTACATAGACAACTATATCAACTGATATTGAGGATTTAGGAAGAGGAGAAAATGCCCGAAGAATGGAAGGTAGCCCTTTTATGCCCAATTTATAAGAAGGGATCTAAGCTGTGTTGTAATAATTACAGGGGAATTTCATTAAGATAGGATATAAGGTATTTACTAAGATCCTCGCAAGACGCATAGGACCACATGCGGAGCAGGTGATAGGAGATTACCA
The DNA here is from genome assembly GCA_946902985.2 of Meconema thalassinum. NCBI lineage: Eukaryota > Metazoa > Arthropoda > Insecta > Orthoptera > Tettigoniidae > Meconema > Meconema thalassinum. The sequence goes on from OX336392.1 coordinate 347,558,670, forward strand.
AAGTAGATTTAGACGCAATCGATCCACAACCGATCATATATTCACACTACGCTACATGCTGGAGAAATTTTACGATTACAACATACCTGTGCATCAACATTATATTGATCTACAAAAAGCATATGATTCGGTAGATAGAAGATATTGATCTACAAAAAGCATATGATTCGGTAGATAGAAGATCTATATGAAACACTAGAATTGGGAATACTAAAGAAACTAACACGATTGGTAAAGATGACATTAGACTGTTGGTTGGTTGGTTCCTTAGTTTAGGAGCTGCGACAACGTGGTCATCTAGCCCCGTGTACTTTGGGTGTGTCTGATATCTGTCTGATAACCGGTATTAATTGTGATGGCTGTATTAGTGTGTTATCTGTTTTTAATTCAAGTCAGGACTGCAGACAATCAATTCTTCAAGTAGATCCTACTTTTGCCGTCAAACGCCACCGTCAACGACTACTAGTTCAGAACTTGGTTACCAGATAGCCACCGCAGTCGGCTCCTGACGACGAACGTGGGAACCTAAGAGCGTTTGTCAAATGTTTAACCTACAACTAATTTAGCTTCACACAGGTGAAATTAGTGGAAGGTTCTTTAACATGCCATAAATCTATGATAGGCCTATAGGACCGCCGGCTTTACTTCCCCTCCGAAGGAAGGCATACTGAGGGATTTTCAACGCTCTTAAAAAATCCGATGACTTAGGCCGGGTTTGAACCCACGATCTTGGGCATAGAAGCTCAGCATGCTACCAACTACGCCACCGAAGCCGCCGAATGATATTAGACTGAAAATTAAAGCTCAAAATGAATTCTCTGAAGAGTTCCAAGTAAACAAGGGGCTACGCCAAGGTGACTCTCTATCCTGTAAACTCTGTAGCCTCGCGATGGAACGGATCGTACGAAACATAGATGTGGGAGAAGGCGCACTAGCTCGTTTTATACGTGGTAGTAATTCTATTCAAACGGGAACATTATACAACCAGGCAATACAATATTTAACTTACGCTGATGATGTAGTAATTCTTGAAAGAACGAAAAGAGTCATATTGACAGCTTATGTAGAACTTGAGGAATAATCGAGAAAAGCTGACCTAAGCGTCAACATAGGAAAATCAAAGTACATGGTACTGACCCCTGAAGAGAGGAGATAATTTAATATTAATGCGAAAGTTTTTGAAAACCTCAACAACTTTAAGTACTTGGGATCGAGGATCACTTAAGATAACAGCACGATGGTCGAAATTAGGGAGAAAATCGCACAAGGAAATCGCTGCTATTTTAGCCTCCTAAAAATGCTCAAGTCACGTACAATATCCCGTAAGATCAAGAAGAGAGTCTATCGAACAGTAATTAGACCAGTGGTGACTCATGGTAGTGAGACATGGGTACTCACTAAAAGGGGCAAAGAATTGATAGACATATGGGAACGTGAAATTCTGAAATATCTATGGACAAGTCCAGGAAAACGGTACTTGGCGAACAGGATACAACAAAGAATTATATAACTTGTATGGGGAACCCCGAATATCAATAGAAATTAGAAGAGGTAGACTCCGATGGGCTGGACATCTAGAGAGAATGGAGGTGAAATGAGCAGCACACCAAGTATTCCATCGGCATCCTTAAGAAAGAAGACGAATAGGCCGGCCGCGTAAGAGATGGTTGGTTAAAGTGGACGATGATGTACGACAACTGGGAATTCGTGGATGGAGACGACTGGTCCACAATCGTAAAGCATGGAATTATGTGATTGGGAAGGCTCTCCATGAGCTGTAGCGGTGATGGGTAAGGTAGGTAAGGTATCTCCACTAATATCTTTTTTGGAATTCTTCCTTGGTCCTTTCTCAGCAGCTTAGGCCTATCAATTTCTTGGAAAATCCGTTTCATGTACCTGAGTTTCTAGTGAACAAATATTGTCATACTGATTGTTTTGAATTACCGTATATTTCACTTGCGAAAAAATACATTTTTTACAATGAGAGACAGGATATGTAAGTTTACATAAAAAGTAAATATATGTAAAAATGGCATTATGATCAAATATGTAAAATAAAGAGACAGAATATGTATTTTTTACATTTAGAAAAGTAAAAATATGTAAAACATATGTCATTATGATTAAATGTGTAAAATATGTAACAATAACATGTAATCATATGATAACTAAGGTTCTAATTCATGTACAATTATAGCTTTTAGTTATGTATAAACAAAGGGAAAGCATATTATGTATTTACATAAAAATCCTAGCCCTCTCACAAGGTTTAAATGCAACAAAGGTTTCTATTTTAATCTCAATGAATTTGTGAAACCATAGTATAGTTAGTTATTGTTGTTTTGAGGGGCGGAACTACGAGATCATCTGCCCCTATTAACACATATTAAAGTATACACATTTGGAATGGAATTTAAAATTTAGAGGTGCACACCTAAATTGGAAAAGACCGAAATATAATAAAACAAAAAATTAAATAAAACTAATACCGGTAATTACAGTATATTATAAACAAAAATTACGGAAAAACAAAAATTCAGCATTCAAAAACAAGTCGTTGGGTCAATGTACACTGGAAAATTTAGATTGCTGGCCCTAACCCACTCTCACTTATAAAGCGAAAACATAGATTCATTAACAACTCACCTCGAGCCAAGGAAATAAGAATTTCAAGAGCAGTATGTATGCCCTGCATCCGTAATTTTGTTACAAATAGTATTAATCGTTTAATATATATGCATCTATATGAGACGGTACCAATGATCGGCTTCTAGTTAAGGAGATCTTTGAGTTTAAACCAGTGGCTGCTGTTGGGAATTTGCCATGGGTGTAGTGAGCCCCAGGGGTGACTTGATGATGAGGCTTACCGTTTTGCATTTCGCAGCAAAGTGTTCAACGACTGGTCTGTTGAACTTGTTAAACGTGTCCAGCCTTTTCTTGATCGTCTCCTCGTTATCATCCACCCGGCCAGACGTCTCGGCTCGGTGTAGTAGTCTCTTCGTCATGGTCTCGGGAGACGCATCGAAGTATAGGATCAAAGTGCACTCAGCAATCTGAAAATGTAGTCCACTTTGAACAAAATCAAAATATGGAGAATAACGTAATACATACATACGTACATACAATGTATATAGGCCTTCATATACATACATACGATCTGGTTTAGTTGGAGTGTTTCATTAAGGGGCATTCCCATCTCTTCAGGCTCTCACAGTTCATACACAATGGTGATGATTATGATTCATACACTAGCAAGTGTCTCCATGCCATTACTAACTTATTTTTCCAATCCAGTCGTCCCTCTATTATTACGATACTCCGCTATCTCTTTGCTGTCTAACAGAGAACTCTAGCGGGTAGCATGCTAACTGCTACGAACTGGGCTCTCTAGCGCTCTCTAGAGTAAGAGAAAAGAGTGAGGTGTTCCATGTGCCCACACCAGAGTGCATTTGTAAATTGTCTCTAAAGCCATGGGATACTTACCACGCTCTCGTGTGTACTAAAAGGTTGTCACCGCTTACAGAATTTTGTAAATAATTAATGTAATGCACATTGTGCGCACTTATCCTTAATTTAAAAAAAAAAAGAGTGTGATTCAGTTCACTACTGATCGGGTGGGTGAAACTCTTATGGAAGTTATGAAGACAACTCATAAGATTTGTTAGGTGCAATTTTCAATGTTGTTTCTTAATAGGAAGTAGCCCTATATTGTTATTAGTATCCTAACTACTTCATTACTTTTTTACATAACAATAGCCTAATGCAACACACTATCAACTGACATCACAGGGGGAAAATCACCTATTGCCAATATACTGGAAGAGAGTATTACCGTAAGAAGGTTGGAGAGAGAAAGGAAGGAATAAAGCAGTAGAGGGTGAGATGAACTACAGTAGGGCTGGGAGAGGGATAGACACGGGCAGATCAAGGATGAATCGCGCACGAAAGTGCATCGCCGTCTGTTGGAACTGCTAGCACCTAACTATGTCGTCAACATTTTACATTAAAATGCATCTCTATCCAATACATCACCTTTGTTGCTGATTTATAGCGGCCAGCCCACAGATTAGCCTGAGTGTTATAATTTTTCTTGGAGATATATTAAAATGTGAACGTGAAGATTAATATTTGGGAATAATATACGAATTTATTTGTGGAGTTGAAATGATTGTTTAATTTAACAAATGAAAGAAGTGTGTTTTGAGGGATAACGACCCACATAGTCAACAAACCATAAACCTTACATTTTTGGGGATAGATAATTTTTAGTTAATTATTTGATTCCGAGTGATAACTAATTTAGGATATTCTTGTTTTCAGATGTGAGTTTTATATCCCAAGTACATTTGAGTAGGGATATTTTGAGAGTTTTATTTTGGTAATTAAAGATGAAACTATTTTATTTATTTACTGTAGATGAAATTAATAATAATAATGATCTTGAGGAGGAACAGCATGGATTCCGACCAGGGCGGTCCACTGTGGATCTCATCTTTGCTACCAGGATGCTGTTTGAGAAATATTGGGAAAGAAACCAGACTGATTAGTTGTGTTCCTTGATATAGAGAAAGCGTATAACCATATCCCTCGCTATCACATTTGGGAGGTACTGCTGAAGATGGTTTAGTGGCCCGAGTAAAACAATTGTATGCAGACACCAAGAGTTGCGTCCAAGTCCAAGACAGAAGATCTGTCTGGTTTGGAAACAGAAGTGGAGTTCATCAAGGTAGTTGCTTGTCTCCTCTTCTTTTCATAAGCATAATGGATGAAGCCCTTAAGTCGGTTAAGACGAGAGATAAGACATCCATTACAAAGGTGTTTGCAGATGATGTCATGATCTGGGGAGAAAAAGAAGATGGGCATACAACAGAGACTAAATTGGTGGATTACTGATCACCCAAACAAAAACCATATGTTTGGTGATGAGCAGGGAAAGAAAACCTATCATGCTGAAATTGGGACAATTTGACATCGAAATAGTTCAACATTTTAAATACATTAGCAGTGTTTTGTCGACAGATAACAGGTTAACCAAAGAAACCAGCAGTAGGGTTCAAGCAGCTGCGAACTTTTACAACTCGGTTTCACAGCTTCTATGGGACAAAAACTTTCCTCAGGAAGCTAAAATATCACTGTACAAATCCTACTTACTTCTCATACTGACTTATGGTCCAGAAGCTGCTACAATGACTCCCTGGGACAACAGCCGGATACAAGCAATTGAGATGAAATTTCTAAGATCAAGTATTCAGAAGACCAGACGAGACAAATTTAGAAATGAGTCAGTCCACCTAAAGCTAGGGCTGAAAAGAAGTGTGTTTGACATTTTTGAGGAGTCGAGATTGAAATGGTTTGGTCATCTGATGAGGATGCCCTCTAGTAGAACATCCAAAGCTTTTTTCGAAAGGGAGATAATTGGCAAGAGACCAAGAGGTAGACCTCGATATGCGTGGATGAAGCAGGTCCACACAGCTTTGACTAAGAGGGGCGTGGAATGGAGGACAGTGGTGGAGGAAAAATGGTAGCTGGACAGACAGCTATAGAAGGGACTTGTTCATTCCCACACCTGGTCTGCTGGAGTGGAGAATCGATGATGATGATGATGATGAGATTTGTTATTTTTTGTTTTACCTTCCCGATGTGTTCTGAAGTCAATTTCTAGAACCCAATATCCATCTTTCCGAGGTACCCATTAGAGTCTTTTGCTATGGAACTCATTCTCTGGATGCATACCTCATTGTGTTGCTCGGGGACTTGGGATGGAACGACGGGAGCCTGGAGCCCGAGTCATGTGCGTCCCAGGTTCACGAACGGGCACAGTTTGTATGTATGTATATATGTGTTTCCTATAACCTTCGTGCATATCTCCACTGCTTTGAGTGATTTCAAATCACATGGACTTAAAATCCAGGTCTTGGATTGGTAGACTCTAACTAAGAAGTTTGGTCGAAATATATTCAGCTGTTTACTTGTGATCGTGAAAAAAACAGACACTAAAACTAGAAACTCTGATATTGTCTTGAGTTGACCTCAGTGGATAAATATCCCAAACAATGACACATTTTACCAAAAGCGGATCACCTTACAAGGATATCAGGCTTAAATAATTAAATCAGTTATAAGGTGTTCTGTAATTGGGCCTCACCTGCTCCTCAAATGTAATGCCTTGTGACAACTCGCGTGGGTAGCCGTCGATGAGGTATCCCTTGGAACTTCCCAGCTCCTTCAATATAGCTTCCTTCAGCAAGTCCAAGACAACTTCCTTAAAGAAAAAATAAAAGCAAACATTGGGCTTAGGTGAGGAGAGGAATTAATACCAATATCCGTACGTTTTACTCAAGATATGAGGGTAACGCAGTCTGCGGAATAAGGAAAATCCTAGTTCTAGTAAGTTTTGGTTGAATTGACAATAATCTTACTAAGCATGGGAGTACAACACATAAGAAAAAAAGAAAAACATATCCCTCTCGGCACGCCAGAAGATGAAGGTAGATTTTATTTCTTCAGAATCCCTTTTTCTTCTCTGTAATTTGTTGCATTGTAATATTCAACTCATGTAAATCATTTTGAGCTTCGCTGAACCAATTATATTTTGTTTTAATTTTCCAAAAGCAGTTAAATAGTTGTTTTAATAGACTTTTATCGTGTAATCTCGATAAGTGACAGAAACAAACAAACAATTCCTTTTTCTCACCGTGTCTATTAGTGAATCACTTTCCCGATAAACAACTGCATTAGCCAGTTATTAATTATATTATTAATGGTATTATTGATAAAACAGTGAGATTCTTTTGCTGGAGTGGGACCGGTGGCCGGCTGCGGGGCACGCGCGCCTTCCGCCAGCCAACCGAGTTCGGGCCGTGGGGTTGCACGAGGCGGAGGCGAGCTAACCAGGGTTATTAAAGTCCATTAAATCACTAAAATTTCATCAACGAGGGTGTGTAGTGTTAGCGCACAGATACGAAGGTAGCATAAACAACAGCTGCAAGATTTAATTAAAGAAGCACAGATGTTGTTTTATTTCTTGGGAATCTGGATGACCTCACGTCACCAGTTAAAGGTTAGAACTAATCTTTTCACAGAAGATACTAAAAATGTTCTCCTTCAGCTGAAATTTATTTACACGGTACAACGTCTGTCTGTCAGTTGAAGGAGAACATTTTCAGTATCTTCTGTGAAAAAGTAAGTTCTTTAGTCATGATTTGCTGGTGAATTTACCAGTAATTAATGTACTTTGTTACGGTTTCCACCTGCGCACAATCCGCGGAGCGAGCTCGGTTGGCTAGCGGAAGGCGCGCGTGCCCGGCAGCCGGTTGCCCGTCCCGCTCCAGCAAAAGAATCACTCTGTATTATATTATCACCAGCTACAATGACCACCTGTGATACCAAAATGTATTGGCATTGAATTTAAAAAAATGGTATTCACGTGCCCAAAGAAGAAAGTTATGAGGTCTAATGATCGCGCTGACCATGTAATTAGTCATCCCAGACTTATCCACCTGTTCTGAAACGTAGCAGTCAAGTACTAACGTTCCAGAAGACATATGAGGAATTTTCCACCAGCTAGTAACAATGTCCTCCACAAGTGTTTCTCGATCTACTGCTGAGACTGTAAATCCTTGAAAATGTGCCGCGCAACTCTAGTTTTTTTTTTTAATGACTTCTCTCGGTTCCTGCCATCACACTTATGTTTGGGAACAAACATTTTCAGAGCAATCGTTAAAAGGGCAGTGAAAGGGGAAAACCACCGAAGGACGACTTACCATTGGTACGAGTTCTCCCTGCTCCATTATGGAGTTGAGCTGTTTGCCGCGTTCTGAACCGGATTGCACCTCGTTCCGCAGGAGATCTCCGGACGATAGGTGGGTGTAGCCATATTTACTGACTATCCTGTCACACTGTGTGCCCTTGCCGGATCCTGGTCCACCTTTCAACAAACAATATAACATTCTTAATCAAAGAAATGACTATAGAGAATTGCTTCCCTAGGAGAGGCCGTAACTGTCATGTTAGCGCATTTGGAATTCGAACCCCAATCTCCTGCATATCAGAGGAAGACCTTGATCTCAGAGGGTGGTATCAGAACTGTCACAGTTGGAACCTGATTTGCGACTTTTGAATCATACAAATGACTTTAGAAACTAGCTCTCGTCAACAGTTATGACGTCTTCTAGATGTCAGACCTTGGGCGTTGAAAGTTTGGTTCAAGTATATACCCCGATACGAACGTGTCTAGAGGATTTATTTTAGTGTAGTCGATGACGCCACGGATGACATCCGGACGTTGATGTTCGTTTGTTTGATATTGTGGCTTGAATTGCCGCCTTATTACTCAGTAGAGAGGTGTCAAACAGTGGGTCAATGCATGCGTATGCAGTCAAATGTGTTCAAGTGAGTTAGGAATGTTCATTAATTACTTTTAGTTGTACAATTTAATTGAAAAGTTGCATTGTACTCTTCTAAAGCCATGGTATTAATAATAAACGTGTGGCCCCCGGAGAGGCCGAGTGCAGGTCTTTCTAGTTGACGCCCGTGGGCGACCTGCGCGTCGTAATGAGGATGAAGTGATGATGGAGACGTCACATACACCCAGTCCCCGAGCCACGGGAATTAACCCCAGAGATTAGAATCCCTGATGGCTTCGCCGGCAATCGAACCCGGGGCACTTGGGGTCAAAGCCTAGCGCGCAAACCATTTAGCCACGGAGCCGGGCTAAAGCCCTGGTGAGACATAAGCATTGGTCACTACTAGGTTCGATGACAGGGGCAGATGACCTCGTTGTTCCACCCCTAGAAACAACAATAACTAACGAACTGCGTTAGAAGACTGCCTGGACGAAGGCATCAGCCGCTACTAGGTTAGAGGATTGTCTGCACAAAAAATACTCCTCTTACTACAAGCAAGAGGGTCTGGGGCATAAGCGCCAGGTTAGGTTTGTGTTAGAGTGTAAAGCCATTCTAGCTCATTTATCAGCCTATTTTCATTTATGAAAAAAAAAAGGCTTATGAGATCACCTTTTGTCCGTGTGTCTGTGTGTGTTTGTGTGCGTATGTGTGTGATTCGTGTGTGTGTCCGTCCCCCCCCGTAATAAAATCTAAACGGCTGGAGCGATTGCATTGAAACTCAGTAAGTTCATAGCACTATTCCGGACGACCCCGACCGTGACCTTCAAATGTTGTTACGTCTCACCAATCCAACATGGCGGCTGTGCGAAATATTTTACCAGCATTCAATATCTCCGAAACTATTACCGATATCACCCTGAAATTTTGTACGGTGTTAAAGAGAACTACTAAAAGTTCACCTACGTGACTTTTGAAAACCTGGTAACTACAAAACCAACATCGCGGCCAAGTGAAGTTGCGACTTTTAAATAGACGTTTCTCGTGATTTACCAACAAAACGCAATGGAACTTAGTACAGTATATGTTTATACACAACTAGCAACCCGACCCGGCTTCGCCCTGGAACAGCTATGAATGCGATACGTGATTAGCGCTTTTTTTTTCAATGTAAATGAACAACGACCAATATCCGTTTTACGTATCGGCATGATGGGTTAAATTCACTGACAGGACTATTAATTATATTATCATGGAGATGCATGTGCAACAAATTCTTGCCAGACGTAATTTAAGAATGGCGAGGTGCATGAAACACAAATCCCCCTTCCGTCCAATCTTAACTTGATTGTGAATTTTGCGGAACGAAAAGTTCACAGGTGAAATGAAGAAAAGCCGAGTTGCACTTCCAGGGAAACTCCAAACACAACCACTCTTCTCAAAAGTTTTTAACTCTACACGACTCGACAATTTGCTGCTGGCTGGGTCAATAAGCTCGTTCGCTAGCTAAGCTGTAACTGGGGTGATAGACTTGCCCCTAGCTAGCTCGTAAACTGTCACCTCAGTAACTGAATGGAGATTGTTGGAAGGAATGAAAACGTCAAAACACTTATAGTGTGCGATGTATTGAAGATAGAGATATGCTCTCCCGGGCTTTTTTTGTAGAAAATGCTGAACAATTCTTATACTCATAGTATATAGATAGGCTTTGACCCCCAAGTGCCCCGGGTTCGATTGCCGGCGAAGCCATCAGGGATTCTAATCTCTGGGGTTAATTCCCGTGGCTCGGGGACTGGGTGTATGTGACGTCTCCATCATCACTTCATCCTTTAACGGTTTGCCCAGCGTAAGCTTAAAAAGCGCACGGACGCCAGTTCTTTTGTCGACCTTTAAACTGAAATCGTTAGTGCTTGACTTCCTTTTGTCATAAATAAATTATTTTCTACAGAAACCTTCCTCGATATGTCCTTTACAGGATGGTGAAAACCGCATCAAAATACATCCGGAGGTTCTCGAGATTACCCGTGACATTTATGAAAATATAGGCTTATGAGATCATCTTTTGTCCGTGTGTCTGTGTGTGTATGCGTATGTGTGTGATTCGTGTGTGTGTCCCCCCTCCCCCTAATAAAATCTAAAATCTATTTAGATCTTTTGAACTGTTTGCCCAGCGTAAGCTTACAAATAGCTCGGACGCCAGTTTTGTTTTCGACTTTTTCTCTGAAATCGTAACTACTCGGCTTCCTTTGATCATAAATAAATTATTTTCTACAGAAGTCATCCTCGAGATATCCTTTACAGAATTGAATTTGAATTGAATTTATTGTTTCTCTTATACAGGCCACTGAGGCTACAAAGCCTCTTTATGCAGCTCTCTTCATTCAGAGGGCGGTTAAATACAATAGAATAAATGAAGAAAGAAAAAACTTAACCTATACATACAGTTGACAATAGAAGTTCTTGTCAATACATCCGTTCACCTTGAACATGATAATTGTATAGCTGATAGATTACAATGAAGGGAGTGTTTTATCGCTCTGATAGGAAGTCCTGAATACTGGTGCAATTTATATTTATTCCAGAGAATACTAGCTGAAATACGGAATGAACCTTTGCATTTTTCGGTTCTGTGATTAGGTATCTGGAGCATCTGTGCAGTGTGTCTATTCGCACGGTTATGCACTGATTGCATGGGAGTTAGTGTGCAGTAAATATAAGACGGAATTTTGAATTTTAGAATTTTTATCACAGTCAGAGCCATGGCATACTGTCTTCGTTCCTTTAACTTAAGCCATCCAATCTGGACGTAAAATGGAGTTATATGAGACTCTCTTGGTACATTGAGAACAAACCGCAAGCAAGCATTTTGCATTCTTTGCAATTTTGTATTGAGGACCTCTCCCATATCATGGTAAATTATAGATCCATAGTCAAATATTGGTAATATCAAACTCTGTATCAGTATCTTTCGTACATTTTGAGGCAAATAGAAGCAAGTTCGCCTAATTTGATATAATGACGATGCAACCCTTTTCAGAATCATGTTTGTGTGATCCTGCCACGATAATCGAGAGTCAAAAATAACTCCCAGATTTCTTACTGCTGACTGATACGGAACTGTTTGGGATGCAAGCTGTAAAGGTGGTACTGGGTCAGGTAGGGAACAGAGTAATTTGGTATAGCCGATGATGATCGGTTGCGTTTTTTCGAAGTTAAGTATTAGATTATGATCGAGTGCGTACTGAGATAGGCTTTGAATGTCACTGTTAATTAGTGCTACGTTCAAATGAATGGATTTCAGATCCGCGTGTAGATATAGCTGAAGGTCATCTGCGTACATATGATGTTGACAGAATTTAAGGACAGATGGAAGGTCATTTATATACACGGAGAACAGGAGTGGACCAAGGACCGAACCCTGCGGCACACCTGTTGTTACTTCACACCATTCTGAAACATTGTCATCTGCTAGGACTACTCTCTGACATCTGCTTGTTAGGTAAGACCTAAACCAGTTCGTTACTGACTTTGAAAGGCCTAGATTTCTTAATTTAACTAGTAGGATCTCATGGTGAACTCTGTCAAAAGCTTTGCTGAAATCGAATAGAGATAATATAGTTATTTCCTTCCGGTCCATTGCTAGACGAATGTCGTCTGTGACTTTGATAAGGGCTGTCAGAGTACTATGTTTTGATTTATATCCAGATTGGTTCGGGTTTAGGATATTGTTGGAATTTATATATTCATAAAACTGATCAAAAACAATCCGTTCTAACGCTTTCCCAATTGCACACAATATATGATGATGATGATAATTGTTGTTTTAAGGGGCCTAACATCTAGGTTATCGGCCCCTGATGGTTTGGGTGATCGTGAAGATGAAAATGAAAAAGCGAACTTAAAACTAAAACTAACTACTAACCTACATACTAGAAGAAGAAATGGAAAACTAAAGGAGGAGAAGGCAAATAAAGGACAGGGGAAAATAAACGCCCTCAACCCTCGAAGAAGGCGGATTGAGGGGCTTGGAAGGAAGGAGAGCCATGAAAGGCAGATAGGAAAGCGAAAGAGGAGAGGGTCCGCCCCAAAGGTAAGGGACAAAAGGGGAAAACGGACCCAGCTCAGGAATCCCTCGGGGTCGCCAACTCCCGAACTCACCAGCCATGAGCCCCTGAGGGTGTAGCATTATCTAGGGTGCACCAAAGTGGTGGGGCTACATACACCCGGCCTCCTTGAGGGCCTTAAGCAGAAGGCAGGAGGTAACATGAAAAGAAAAAGAAGGCTGACCCCTCGCAGAAGGAGGGAATCAGAAAAGATGAGACAAGGGCCAATTAAGGCGGGAAAGGAAAAGACTCCCTAGGCCTCGGATACCCTAATACCGTCGGGGTCGGAAGAGAACAAGAGTTGACCAAGTGAGGTCGACAGGAAAGAAGACAGAAAGGAGCCCGGCACAAGTAAGTGGAAGCAATGCCGGACTCGGCTGGGGCCCCGTGGTCGCCAATCCACGCCCACTAGAAGTGAGCCCCTGGGGGGACACACAATATACTTATTGGTCTAAAGTCACTACAGTTTAAGGCGTTCGAGAATTTTGGTATTGCTTTGATGTTGGCTTTTTTCCATTGTGTCGGATAAGTACCCATTTGCAGGCTATAGTTAAATATATGCAATAAAACTGGCATGAGGAGGTCCATATTCCTTTTCAATAGCGTAATAGATATACGATCTGTCCTATGGCTTTTGAAGTTATCCTAAATATGGCTAAATGAATGTCCTCAGGATATATATAGCCAAAATGAAATTCTTCCCGTCGGTCAGTAAATTTTTCCCTGTAGTTAGCAACAGTTGACAAAACTCTATTGCTGTCTACAACGGTTGATACGTTTAAATAATGCTTATTAAGCTCATCAGCGCTCATTGTTGGGTTATTGCTTTTGTGTCTGGATTTTCCAACACCGAGAGTTTTTGTAGCTCTCCACAAAGCCGAAGAGTTTTTAGCTGAATTAATTAGCGAATAAGTGTAACGTATCTTTGTATTACGAATAACTTGCTGGGTTCTGTTGCGTAAGCTTTTGTATTCTACAATGTCCTCGGGTTTCTGTGTTCTGTTGCACTTCTTTCTGGCTCTATTTCGAGATCTTATTAGATCTTTTATTTCTGTGTTGATCCAGGCAGCTGGTGCGTGCCTCACGTTAGCTGAGCGCACTGGGGCATGGCGATCATATAAATCAATTAAAAATGTGTTCAATGTTTCTACCTTCTCATCTATAGTTTGCTGCTCGAAAACAGTGTGCCATGGAACTGAGATGGCATCGGCCTTAAACCTTTCATAATTAAACCTGCTGAAGTCTCGAAAAGTTCGAATACTGGGCTTATATTTTGGAGTTGACAGGGTATATACTGCGTATAAGAGATCATGTGCTGAGAAGCCAGAAGCAGCAGTTTGGCCAAACTCAATCACGTGCTCATTGCAGTTGGATGCTATTAGATCCAGAGTAGAAGAGGAGGTTGCAGTGTGATGTGTATCTTGATACGGGAGCCACGACAGATTGCAAGTATTTAGAGTTTCTACTATGTTTTTCGTTTCAAATGTAGCCGACCCAAAATGGGCATTTAAATCACCGGCTAATATTACATATTTATAACTAAAAATGTGTGAAAGCATGTCATTTAATAGTAGTTCCATAAAACCGACTTTGGGTGCTCTATAAACACAAATAAATAATACTTTAGTATCTTTCAGGCAAATCTCTACGAATAGGTACTCAGGGCTGAAATTCTCATTATTTGGGGATTTGCAGATAACCCGGCACTTAATGTGCTGTCGAACATACACTGCTACTCCACCCCCTTCTCTACGTTGTCTGTCATTGCGGTAGATATTATATCCTGGCAAGGTTACAGATGAATCAGTAATGGACTTATTGAACCATGTTTCACTAACAGCGATTACATCAATACCGGAGTTAACAAATGTGTATTCAAATTCTGCGAAATGTTCTAGCATTTTAAGTGACTGCGTGTTCAGGTGAGTTACTTTAAAATCATTGGGTAATCTATCAGCTATATCACAAAGATAGGCATGCATATCATACTCATTGGTACTAATATCCATGCAAAAGATAATTGAAAGTTATTGTAAAATTGTTAAACAAGAAATATCAAAAATTACAAAATCTAAAACTTAAGCTGTTTTCTAAATATTAATCAATAATATCGGCTTGTATTTTGGCTAGACACTGTAGTTAAAGTTCCACCAGTAACCATATTACATGTCTGTGCTTACACTTGTAACTTTGATCAGTTGAGCCCCCTCACACTGGCACGTATGAGGGTCCTTTACGTACGAGGAGCGGGGAACTTTTTCTTCAAAAAGTCCAATTCTCGGAGTGTTTTCACACGATGCCTCGTGTCATCAATGCGGATCAGAACAACGCCATCTGCAGTCCAGACACCGTGTAACCCAAAGTGGCTTACTGCTTGTTTTACAATATCAGTCCGGGTTTTCGTCAGATCTTCTCTTACAGTTATGCCGGTATTCCTTAAGTATTTCTTCGACCTGAAGAGTGCTGCTCGATCTGCATAGGACACGAACCGCACTATTATTGGCCGCTTCTTTCCAGCATCCCGGAGTCCTACACGATGAGATCGGTCTATTCTTTGGGGATCGATTGTCACATTCAACTTGGCAGCAACATCCATTACACACCTGTTGGTGTCCTCGCCTGGTGTTTCTGGAATACCAAAAATTCTCAAGTTATTTCGACGCTGGTACTGCTCAAGTTCATCAGTGCGGTCATTCAGTTGCAGCTCAAGTTGATTTATAGTGTCGTCTCGCCTGGCAAGTTCCTGTCTGAGCTCATTGATGACCTGGGTGTTAAAATCTATTGTTTCTTTTAGTTTATCAATCACCTTATTAGCAACTCGATCCACGAGCTCCTCGATTAGGTTCGTATTACTCAGCAGGCTTAAAATGTCAGCTGAGTCTCGGCGCACATCCTGCGTAGCTTGGTTGTGGTCCGCTGAAGAAAAAGTAGAGCCACTGTCCTTCCAGTTTCTTTTTGAGCCGTCAGCGTCGCTAGCATTGCGACAACCCCCACCCTGACTGCGATCCACGGTCTTCAATTGTTCTCCCGAGCTGCTACCTGCTCCGTTCCTCTCTAGGGCGCTAGGGTCGTCTGCTTTCACTTGCTTGCGCTGTCCACCCTTCGTTTGTTCACGAACTCCGCGCTCCCCACTGCGGTCAACTGCCTTCTTTTGTTTGTCTTTGCCCGTCATTTTGTGGTTTTCAACTCTAACCTCTCACACACTTAGATTACCCGTAACATCCAAGAATCGGGGACTTTGTTTTATACTAAGTAAAGATGTAATGCACCGACATCTAACTTCGTTCCATTGTTCACATAACCACAAGAAGGCGGCTGTGCGAAATATTTCACCGGCATTCTATATCTCTGAAACTATTACCGGTATCACCCTGAAATTTTGCACGGAGATAAAGGGCACTACTGGAAGTTCATCTATGAGACTTTCAAAAACCGGTTAACTACGAAACGAACATGGCGGCCAAGAGAAGTTGAAAGATTTATTGATCCAAACGCAATGAAACTTGGTACAGCAAATGTTTATACACATTGTAATGCTCTGGTATCTAATTTAGTTCAATTACATAACCTCAAGGTGGCGGCTGTGCGAATTTTAAAATTAAGTTTTTATTTCTTGTGTCGTAGGAGCCTCCGTGGCTTAGGCGGCAGCACGCCGGCCTCTCACCGCTGGGTACGTGGTTCAAATCCCGGTCACTCCATGTGAGATTTGTGCTGGACAAAACGGGGGCAGACAGGTTTTTCTCCGGGTACTCCAGTTTTCCCTGTCACAAATTTCATTCCTGCAACACTCTCCAATGTCATTTCATTTCATCTGTCATTCATCTAATCATTGCCCCAGGGGAATGCGACAGGCTTCGACAACCCGCAAAGTTCATATCCTCACCGGTAGATGGGGGCTTCATTCATTCCATTCCCTGACCCGGTCAGTCGACTGAAAGCAGGCTGTGGATTTTTATTTCTTGTGTCGTAATCATGTGATCGAAGTGAAAGTTTGAATAATGAACCTGTAAGCAATAATTTTCCTTCAATGCCACATGACTCTATGGCCTATACATATAACAATCCAACATGGCGACCATCCGAAATATTTAGACGGTTCTCAATATCTACGAATCTATTACAGCAATCAGACTGATTTTTTATGCTCATAGGGGCTATTTACATAAGTTCACCTATAGGACTTTCAATAACCTGGTGATCACAATTCTAACATGGCGGCGATGCGAATTATAAATATTCACATGGACGTTTCTCGCAATTTAACCATCCGGGTGCAGTGAAAATTGGTAGAGTAAATCCTTATACAAATTTTAATCCACTGACATCTAATATATTTCAATTGCTTCCGTAACCACAGGATGGCAGCTGTGCGAAATTTTAAAATCTCTTTTTTCTTCTTGTGTCCTACTCATGCGATTGAAGTGTGAATGCTACACGTACACAATAATCTTCATGTATCAGTACATAACTCTAAGACCTCATATATAAAAATCCAACATGGCGACCATCCGAAATATTTAGTCGGTTCTCAATATCTACGAATCTATTACAGCAATCAAACTGAAATTTTGTATGTTGATAGTGGCAATTAACATAAGTAGGATATATGATAATAGGCTTTTGTTCTTCACGGTACTACTTGTTTAATATGTATGCAGTGTTGAAACCGTTAGTGTCGTGCATGTCGTCATTGTTACCGCCATTTTGTGCCGAGGGGAAGTTTGTCGTGTGAGGTATCGCGATCTAGTTTAGCGATCTGGAAGTTTAGCCGACAACGGTGCCCAAGGAACACTCGAGTGAAAACACTGTAAACTATTAAGGGAGGCAGCCAACTCGTACCCCGATGGTGTTCCTTGATCCCCATAATCGTACCGCTAAGTCCCGCCCAACTAATTATGAGGGTTTGGTGTCGGCTGCCTTTCTCTCGACAACAAATCGCTCTTGTTGGGGCAAAAGGGTATATAAGGCAATACTGAAAAATGGCTTCAAAGCTCTCTACATCTTAAGTCTCTCTTCCCCAAGACAATAGTTATACAGCCATAGTATCTTTAAATCACGAGGGACATTCAGCTCAAAAGGGTAACTCAAAAGAATACCAAAACTGAAATTATGCAATTGTTTGGTAGGGAATTGTCATAACTTAGTTTTGGTCTTCTTTTGAGTTACCAAACAATTGCATAATTTTAGTTTTGGTATTCTTTTGACTTATAGTCTACCCTTTTGCTCTAACAAGAGCGAAAAGTCTCTCGTGATTTAAAGGTAGCCTACTGTGGCTGTATAACTATTGTCTTGGAGAGAGAAACTTAAGATGCAGAGAGCTTTGAAGCCATGTTTCAGTATTGCCTTAAGAGAGAGAAACTTAGAGGCGGCCCAAGACTAGGAATGAGATACCATCACAGCATTTTCGTGGAAGGTGTAGGACAAAACTCGTAGGAAAACCACTGTCAGGATTGGTGCTTAATGCGAGAACAAGGCATCATGGATTGAGTTGTTTGTACTTAAAATGCTATAAATCCGATATCAGTGAATGTGAATGGTTCAGATATGAATAGCTTGGTGGTTGGTTGGATCGTTAGTTTAGGGTCTGCGACAACGCGGTCATGTAGCCCCGTGTACTTTGGGTGTGTGTAGAATCTGTCTGATAACCGGTGTTGATTGTGATGGCTGTATTAGTGTGTGATATCTGCAATTCAGGTAAGGACTGCAGACGATCAATTTTTCAAGTAGTTGCTACTTTTGCTACCAAATGCTACCGTCCACGACACCTAGCTGCAGAATTGGCTACTAGATGCCAGCACCTCGCGGCGAACGTTGGAACTAATATAGCGTTGTCAAACTTACATACGAATTTTAGCTTCCATAAGTGTTGTTGTGGAAGGTTCTTTTACATGCCATATCTCTATGATATGGGACCACCGGCTTTACTTCTCCTCCGAAGGAAGGCATACTGAGGGATTTTTAACGCTCTTAAAAAATCCGACGACCTCGGCCGGGTTTGAACCTGCGACCTTGGCCATAGAAGCGCAGCATTTTACCAACTACGCTACCGAAGCCATCTTTGAACAGTTTGAGACCTTGTCATTACATCGGACATGATTTTGCTGACTTGCACGTATCTCCTTTGTGCGGAAGTGGAATCGACATTTCAAGTAGGGGAATACAAGTTTAGTTTACTAACCCCAAGATTGCAGGTTCGCTCCTGGCCGTGGTAAGTGTTTTTTTTTTTGAAAGGCGACAAAAATACAATACGCATGTCATACGAATTTGGCATGTCAAAGAACCCATTTGAATTCAGTAGGCCGTGTTCATAATGGCAAAATGAATCTCGGGAGTTTCCGCTAACACAAAGTTCCTCATTTCTCTACTGGAAAGCGCTATAGTGTTCAAGGAGCTTAGATATCAAACCTCCTTGACTTTCATAGTGATTCAAGGAACAACGAAATTCGACATGCAAGCTACCTTCTGGGTGTCAAATTACAAAGCTTGCACCCGGCATATGAGGCCATACGATATTATTATTATTATTATTATTATTATTATTATTATTACAAGTTTAGTTAACAATAGGCCTAAGCATACGCTTTGCTAACCAACTATTGGACTAACATACTAGAAGAGGAAATGGAAAACAAAAATAAGAGTAAGATAAATAAAATACAGGAGGAAAGGAAATGTCCTCAACCCTCGAAGAATTAAAAGTGGCTTGGAAGAAGGGAGAGCCATGAGTGGCAGATAGGAAAGGGAAGGAGGAGAGGGTCCGCCCCTAAGGCAATGGGAATGGGAAATGGGGGAAAAACCGGACCCAGCACAGGAATCCCTCGAGGTCGCCAGCTTCCGAACTCACCAGCCGCGAGCCCTTGAGGGTGAGCGCTATTTCGGGAGCACCAGAAGTGGTGGCGCTACAAACACCCTGCCTCCTTGAAGGCTTTGAGCAGAAGACAGGAGATACCATGAAAAGAAAAAAAGGAATTGGTCTGACCACTCGAAGAATGAGGGATGAGGAAAGATGAAAGAAGGGCCAATTAAGGCGGGCAAGTGAAAGAATCTCTAGGTTTCGAATACCCTAATACCGTCGGGGTCGGAAGTGAACGAGAGTTGACCAAGGAAAGATGAAAGAGAGTAGCCTGGCGCAAGTAAGTGTAAGCAATGCCGGACCCATCTGGGGTCCCGTGGTCGCCAACACACGAACAAGTATAACACACTTAAAATGAATCATTGCCTGAAGGCTACATTTTCTTACCTAGTACCCATATGATAGGCAGTTTGGCATTCTTCAGGGGAGTCAGGTCATACTCTTTCCTTTGGATGTCAACCTGGAAAAGATAAAGGAATTGTACAGGTCAAGCGTTTACCAACAACAAGACGGGACTTGAACAAGATGTCGGGAGTTTGGTGTGAAAATAAACAGCATTTTAAAACAAATGTGATGTCACTAGGGAAGAAACACAAGAAAATAGAATGCCAAGTTGGTTCAATAATACTGTTTCAAGTGCTTATTCTGCTATCGTTGTAGATCTAAGTGTTTATTCTGCTATCGTTGTAGGTCTATGTCAGCAGCCATTGAGGTCCTGGTTCGATTCTAAGTTCAGTCAAGAAATTTAGCAGTGGTCTGAGGGTTGAAACGATGTTTACTCAGCCTCGCGAGGCAGAACTGAGAAGAGATTGGTTCTATTTCCACTTCAAATAAACCTAGAGCTGATTTTATATGGTTCTCACTTCAGGCAAATGCCGGGATGGTGCCTACAGTAACTTAAGGTATGGGTCCCGGCTCATGTGGGAATTCGTCCTAATGAGCATGTAGATAAATTGGCAAAATACGCTGGTCGCAACGGTAATCATTTAACCCTCCCGATACATCCCCTGACATGAGGTGCTTATTCTTCATGAGTATGCTATTGTTGCATGTCTCGACCACCTCATGGCAGCATTTTTGGCTGCCAACCGTGAGGTCTTCCTTCTACAGTGAGCTCACCAATCCTGGACAGAGGACTGGCACGCTTCTCAGCTTCACCGTGGACGCCACTTCGCTGCTGTTTACCATCATCGAACTGCACGTGGCCCTCCAATTGGAGGTCCCCTAGACTAGGGGTGCCCAACCTATTTTAACTAAGGGCCACATTGTAAAAAATTGGGGGACCTTACGGGCCAATAACACTCCGGGGGGTTTGTAGGGTATGGATATAAAAAAATATATAGGTGCAATATGGTGAGTTTTGTGGGTGTCTGAGCTTAGTTTTCTAAGCATTGTTGCCGTTTTCTATATTTATTTATAGGGGATAAAAAATAAAAATAGACACACTGTGTACAAAAATCTCCAAGACTTAGGCCTTAGCCCTTTCCCACCAACATAGTCTCCTTCAGTACCGATCAGTGGCGGCGCGTTCTATATGTTCAGTGGTTCAGTGAACCCCCTAGAAATTTATAACTCTTAGTAAAATGGTTAATCAAGTGCGTATTTCTTTAATTACATATGTAAATTTGCGCTCGAAGGGATAATTTTGACATCAACTGTCGGTTGCTCTCCGGAACCAGCGAAAAGGTTCAATTTCTGGATCGCCGGCGTGCAGCGGTGGGCCGTAAAGGGGGTGCGATAGGCGCGGGGTCGTGTGAGGCAAGGGGGGTAAGCCGAGAATAAAGCTAAACTATCGCTGGTGAAAGGATCAGCTCAAGCCAGCGCTAGACACGATCTACCTCGAACCACCTCGAAGTTAGCCGATGCAGCCCTGGCCGATGTATTGTCTCTAAGCGCGTGGTTTAAAATTTGCCTGTTATGGTACGTTTTGAAGGGATTTTAATTTCACGATTTTGCGTTTTAGATATAATTAACCGCAATGAACCAGAATATTTTGGTAACTACGATTTGTATAACATCAATAGGCGTACGTAGCCTATGTTTATGTAATTAATGTAAACTTTTAATTATTTAGAAGTGCTCATAAAGGCAAAATACGTCAAGATAAGAACATAAATAACAGTCTGCCTAACACGTTCTTGAAACAGTGTTTATTTCTGACCCGTCAGTTCAACCACCTCCGGAACAGTACCTTAGCGAATATCTTCTCAAGTCTGTGTTTATCGAAGTGCTCTATTGTATCTGACGTTCGTTATCATGGTGTGTGGCGGTGTCTTGATGCGTGTGTCGTGTATTCATCAGTGTGAAGCTTGCCACGGTGGGTGAGTGGTTATAGTGTCGGACTACCAACCCCAAGATTGCAGGTTCACCCCTGGCCATGGTAAGTGATTTTTGAAGGCGACAAAAAACACGATACTCATGTCATACGTTGTTGGCATGTTAAAGAACCCATTTGAATTCAGTAGGCCGTGTTCAATGGCAAAATTAATCTCGGGATTTTCCGCCAACAAAAAGTTCCTCCATTCTCTACTTGAAAGCGCTGTAGTGTCAAGGAGTTTAGATATCTAACCTCCTTGACTTTCATAGCGTTCAAAGGAACGACGAAATTCGACATTCACGCTACCCTCTGGGTGTTAATTTACAAAGCTTGCACCAGGCACCCGAGGCCATACGATATTATTATTATTATTATCAGTGTGAAAATGAATACCGTTCGGTTTCTTCTAGAGAATACCTTTCCAACTCTTAGTATAGAACAAAAGTGCAAAATAAAGCAGCTTGGCAGGCCTCTTCCCTCCCTGAACATTATTCAGAAGCAAACTAGTAGAGGTAAGGATTTTTGTAGAACATTTAAGCCACAGATTTACGAGAGGAATACTTGGCTATGTGGTTGCGATACAATTAATAGGCTTTTCTGTTTCTCGTACTTGCTTTTTGCTAAGGGTAAGGACACGAATTGGACAAAAATAGGGCTATCAAATCTCAGCCATTTAACACAAAAGATCAATAAGCACGAAGCATCTATTACACATAAGAGTGCATGTTTAGATCTTTCAGTTCTGGGGAAAATAGATATTAGGCAGCAGTAAATAGCGCTTTCAGAAGGAATATTGAGAGGCATAATGATAGTGTCAGAAAAAATAGGTACGTGCTCTCGAAGATCATTGACTGCGTGAAATTCTGTGGTGAATTTGAACTTGCTTTGAGAGGTCATGACGAAACACTCGATTCAAACCAGCCAGGCGTATTCATAGGACTCATTAATTTTACTTCGGCATTGGATACCGTCGTTAGGGGTCATTTCAACAGTGCTACAGTCTTCAAGGGTACATCGAAGGACATTCAAAATGACATTCTGGAATGTATGTTGCATGTGTGTCGCGAAAATATTTTATCTGAAGTAGCTACTGCAGACTTCGTCTCCCTGATAGCAGATTAAACATCTGAAGTGTCTTCACAGTGTCAGTTAGTCTACTTCGATATGTATTAGCTAATGGGAAGCCTGTTGAAAGGTTCTGGACTTTCTTAAACCCAGCAGGAAACGACGCCTGCTCATTAGCCGATTGTATAAAAGGGTTCCTCACTCACGTAGTTGGAGAGCACAAAGAAAAATTAGTCTTCCAAATATACGATGGTACCAATGTTATGAGTGGCCGACACTCCGGAGTACAAACAATTGTAAGACAAGACTACCCAGTTGCTTACTCGGTGCATTGTTACGCCCACCAATTGAATTTAATTCTGGCTCAGGCTGCTAGCCACAACAAAGAAGTGCGATTGTTCTTTGCCACCATTGGAGAGATTCCAGCATTTTTTTCTCATTCGCCTCAGAGAGTGGGCATTCTTGATGAGGTTGTGGGCAGAAGAGTTCCGCAGGGCTCTGCTACGAGTTGGAACTTTAAATCAAGATGTGTTCTTACATTGCATGAGCATAAGGATGGAATACTGGAATGCTTGGAGCAAATCAAAGACACGAGCAGACAAACAGCTACTAGCACATGGACTGCGTCTGAAAATACAACAGCCAACGTTACTTTTTGGTTAGAGTTCCTTTACAGTGTTATGCCTCACGTGGACATTCTATACAACCAATTACAAAAGCGTTCTGCTAACCCTGTATCAGTGCGAAGTGCAGTAAGCTCCTTCGAAACTGCAATTTTGAAAGTAAGGGACAATGTTGACAGCATCGTTGTGGAGGAAAATATAGAAGACAACAGAGGGAAAAGAAGATGCGAAAATAGTTATTACTCGAGGAACATTGCGGCGAAGGAGGTATGTGACGTGATTATAAATCACAGCAAAGAGAGATTCAACTTCTCCAACCACTTACTGGCCTCCACCTTATTTGACCACCAATTCTTCCCATCCTTCCAAAATAATTTTCCAGAGGAGGTTGATTGGTTGGTTCTTAAGTTTAGGGGCTGCGACAACGCGGTCATGTAGCCCCGTGTACTTTGGGTGTGTGTAGTATCTGTCTGATAACCGGTGTTAATTGTGATGACTGTATTAGTGTATGTTATCTGTTTTTTGAATTTAAGTACAGACTGGAACTTAGAATTTTCAAATAGTTCCTACTTTTGCCGCCAAGCGCCACCGTCAACGACTACTAGGCCAAGTTAAGAACTTGTCTACTAGACGCCACCGCCCAGTCGGCTCTTGGCAACGAACGTAGAAACCTAAGATCGTTGTTTACATTCTTAACCTATCCAATTTAGCTTCACACCGGTGCAAATAGTGGAAGGTTCTTTAACATGCCATAAATCTATGACATGGGACCGCCGGCTTTACTTTTTCCAGAGGAGAATCTTACGTATGTTATAGAATCCTATCTTTTTCTTGATAAAAATAAACTGAAAACCGAACTGCACGTGATTTATTCAAGAAGAGATTTTAAATAAATGAAAGATGCAACTGACTTCCTTGCTTTTTTGATAGAGAACTATCTCAAGGAACCTTTCCCAGAAGTGATGAAACTTTTGAAATTAATTATTACTCTCCCCATGACTACTACTGAAGCAGAAAGATGTTTTTGCACTTTAAAGCGGATTAAGACATTCCTGAGGAGTACAATGCATGAAGATAGACTGTCTGCCCTCGCTATGTTGTCCATCGAGAAGGAGATGACTCATAAATAATTCGATTTTAATGAGAAGGTAATTGACTTATTCGCCGCCAGGAAGGAAAGGAGGATGGATTTCCTGTACACACAGACGACAGCTGTTATATCAACGCCAGCAACGTCTTCAACATCAGACGAAACTGGATCAGCTTAAGATAATTACACCTTATATTCTCTGTCTTTCATTTCTCATAGTTTTGGTAACTTCTTCGAGCTGCAATCGTGCGTCTTCAAAGGAAAGCCACCTTTCTAGTCATGCAATGTCACTATTTTACGTCTATGTAAACATCAAGTAACATTAAATTTGGCCACGTTATTTTTCAATGTAGTGAACCCCCAGATGTTTTATCCACGCGCCCCCACTGGTACCGATACTCGAACAGACTATTATACCTCGCCCTCGCCCAGTTCTTGACGATTTCCGCAATCAACATTTGATGCTCGTGTGTGTGTGTGCTTTTTACGTTCTCAGCCACAAGTGCTTTTGAACGATGACTCTCAATTAAACCAATCAGACTCACTTCACGTCGCTTTTTCTCGTTATGTATTCTTCTTAGCAGCCTCTTGAAGGTGCAGATGACCTCGCTGTTCCGCCCCTTAAAACTCCAATAACTAACTAACTCTGTCTGTTGCACCATTTTTGTATTAGGCTGGCTGCATGGTCCATGTGGTCTAACGCCATTAATGCCAATTAAAAAACATAAGGCCACGGCCACCTCCTACCCAATTCTAGCCCCAGTCGCAAATAAATACACCCGTCGGTGTAGCGCATCCAATCGCGATGCAACAATTTCGGAGATCGGAGGTTCGAATCTCGACGCTGACAACAGCTATCCTGAGTGTGGTTTTTCTTCGGGGTTTTCTTCATTCTCTCCAGGCAAATGTCAGGATAGTACCATATTTCATCCTTCCATCCCTGACCCTAACAACTTAATTACAGTTAAACACACTACTAGAGTCTTCATGACAGTATATCAGACAAATTCAATCCTCAAGAAAAGAACACGGGATTGACTACCAATCCACTAATAAGAATTAGAACAAGAACACCAGGTGCACCAGTAGTCTATCACGTAGGGAAAACACTACAATAGGCTAATTTAACTTGTGAATAAGTTGGCAATAGACTGGTAAAATACAGTTACCATGCATTATGCAATCCTTGTTCCAAGATAATAATAATAATAATAATAATAATATGATGATGATGATGATGATGATAATTGTTGTTTTAAGGGGCCCAACATCTGGGTTATCGGCCCCTAATGGTTTGGGTGACAGTGAAAATGTTAATGAAATGAAACTAAACCTAAAACTAACTACTAACTTACAAACTAGAAGAGGAAATGGAAAACAAATAGGATAACGGAAACAAAAGACAGGAGGAAAGGAAATGCCCTCAACCCTCGAAGAATGAGAATTAAGGGACTTGGAAGAAAGGAGAGCCAGGAAAGGAATACAGGAAAGGTTAAGAGGAGAGGGACCACCCCAAAAACTATGAAAAAAGGAGAAAAACCGGACCAGCTCAGGAAGCCCTCGGGGTCACCAACTCCCGAACTCACCAGACGTGAGCCCTTGAGGGTGCAGCACAATCCAGGGTGCACCATAAGTGGTGGGGATACACACACCCTGCCTCCTTGATGGCCTTGAGCAGAACACAGGAGATACAATGAAAAGAAAACATGAGGTCTGACCCATCGAAGAATGAGGGATCAGGAAAAATGAGACAAGGGCCAATTAAGGTGGGAAAGTGAAAGACTCCCTAGACCTCGGATACCCTAATACCGTCGGGGTCAGAAACGATCAATAGTTGACCAAGGGACGTCGACAGGAAAGACAACAGAGAGGAGCCTGGCACAAGTAAGTGGAAGCAATGTCGGACTTAGCTGGGGTCCCGTGGTCTCCAAACCACGTGCCACTAGACGTGAGCCCCTGGGGGGCGGGGGGTGTTCAAGATATGCTTAGCAAATTTTCAAATACAGGCATGCCAGTTAGTTATTGTTGTTTTAAGGGGCGGAACTACGAGGTAATCTGACCCTATAGGCATGCCAGATCTAGCTCGGTGCCCGTGGTCACTAAGCCTGTCTGAAAGATTATTAGCCCCTGGGGGAAAGAGAACGTACTTTCATGGACAATATTATAGATTATAAAATCAATTGCAATAAAGGATCTAAATTAAATGATCACCAGAAAACACAGAAGGTCTCAGCTGACGAATATTTGCTAGGTCTATTTGAAATCTCATTCATGTTAAGTACCTTATTTCTATGCCTTTTCAGCTTACATTCGACAGTATTTTT
The DNA here is from genome assembly GCA_946902985.2 of Meconema thalassinum. NCBI lineage: Eukaryota > Metazoa > Arthropoda > Insecta > Orthoptera > Tettigoniidae > Meconema > Meconema thalassinum. Next base: position 347,585,387 of record OX336392.1, read on the forward strand.
CGAGGAACAAGCCATAATCCGGTAGAGAGGAGGAAAGGGTTACTTTTTTCGTCCTATACTTTATGTATTGAGATTCAACATAGATTTAACACGACTTTAGTCTAATTGAATAATTTCCGTATTGCTTTAGTACTATAGCACAGCGGACTCGATCCTTCATTTTGTTACTTTCTATGCAGGCTTAACCACGGGAAACTAGAAAGATCGGACAGTGCGTGCACAGAGAGGGCCAAATCACGTGACCAACTTAGTTCCAGAACTTTCCAGTTCTCATTTCTAGTGCAGGTCTTTTATCTTCAATAATCTTATCGAACATGAATTGCAGAGTCTAAATTAGAATATCTTGCTACCCAAAATAACAGAAAATAATATTTACGTCGCTTTAGGCTTGCTATACCTGGCATTTTACACTTCTCAATGATTAATAATTGGTCCCAAATTTAAGACATCCAAAATGATGTATGATGCTTGGGACGTAGTTAATTTAATTAACTATGTTTCAACTTTAAATCAATCAATCGATTTATTGGAGCCAATGGCCAATACGAATAGGTAGGTACAATAATATATGTTTAACTATAGTTCATGAGATCAAGTTCTTTGCGAAGAATTGAACATTATGGTACCTGCCACAATTATCATCACGAAGTTCAAAAGGTCAACTTACTGTCAAACTCTGAAAAAGTCAAAGCATCCATTCTAAACAAAGCTTTGTGTGTCTCCAAGTATACTCCCTCACCCTTGGTGTACATATTGGCAAAGGAACCATTCTACCCAGAAGAAATAAGGCTACAATTTCTCGTCCCAGCCACAGCCAACTACAAAATGATCATGATGGAACTCGCATTAAAGAGAGAAGAAATCTGGGAAGAGTTCTTTGCCACCGATGCTATGATCATGCATGGTTGGAAAACCCCAAACTACGACTTCAAACAAGTATTGACTAGGTTTGCAATACATGGTTTTCATCACCTGATATGTCAGAAAGCAAAATTGCACTCCCCGGGACTGGAATGTGTGTGCAAGCGCTGTGGTGGGCTATGTGACAGATATCACGGGATGTTTTGCAGCAAAGGACCGAATCACTGACAACGTTCTGCTCCAACTAAATCATGAAATGATTCATATTCATACTGAATATGCACATTGTGCGACTTCCTGTATTAATTTATTATTATCACAAAGTACACCAACGCACTTTTCTTCAGGTGAGTGAAAAGCCTCTGTTTTACATATCTGGTGATGGAATCCATGAACTGCAAACTGCGTCACCATGGGTCTGAGAGAGTGATTGGTTTTTCGTCCATTCGTTGTTCATCTTTGCATCAGTGCAATAGACGCCTTCCCAGATCATTGAATTCGAGGTAATACAGTTCAATGTCCCAGATACTTCCTCGTTTCTCCTTTGTTTCTTGCATTGAACTGTAGAACAGTATAGATATCATTACAGTATGGACATTTTCATTTTAAGATATGAGTTGCTACGCTGCATAGGAGATGAAGGTCTGATCAGGTTATTTCACTTGGTGTGTAGGATTTATGAGACAGGTGAGGTACCCCCTGATTTCAAGAAGAATGTAATCATCCCTATACCAAAGAAAGTGGGAGCTGTCAGATGTGAAGATTACCGTACAATCAGCTTGATTACTCATGCTTCAAAGATCCTGTCTAGGATAATTTACAAGAGGATTGAAAGCCAGATAGAAACGGAGTTGGGTGAAGACCAGTTTGGTTTCAGGAGAAATGTAGGAACAAGGGAAGCTGTACTAAGTCTTAGGCTGATTTTGGAAGGTAGAATAAGGAAAGATAAGAGAACGTTCATGGCTTTTGTAGACTTAGAAAAGGCTTTTGATAACGTTGATTGGACTAAATTGTTTGACATTTTGAAATCGATTGGAATAAAGTACAGAGATAGGAGGGTGATATACAATCTATACAGAAACCAGACAGCAGTCATTCGAGTTGAAGGACATGAGAGAGAAGCTGGTATTCAGAAAGGTGTAAGGCAAGGCTGCAACTTATCACCCATACTTTTCAATCTTTACATTGAACAAGCAATGAAGGAAATTAGAGAAAAATTTAAAGTGGGAGTGAAGATTCAAGGAGAAATAATTTCAACTCTGAGATTTGCTGATGACATCGTCATCTTGGCCGACAAGCCTGAGGAATTGAATGAGTTTTTGAATGGTATGGACTCCGTCTTACAGAAAGAATTCATGATGAAAATTAATAAATGTAAAACAAAAATACTGGAATGCAGCCGAAATAAATCAGAAACCTCTATGGAGATCAAATTGACAGGTGAAAAGCTGAAGGAAGTAGAAAACTTCTGTTACTTAGGAAGTAGAATAACCAGTGATGGACGAAGCAAAGAGGATATAAAAAGTAGGTTGGCTCAGGCAAAGAAAGCTTTTCTACAAAAAAGGAATCTGCTGACATCGAATATAGATTTACGTATTAGGAAGTCATTTTTGAAAGCCTTTGTCTGGAGTGTGGCGCTCTATGGAAGTGAAACTTGGACTATTGGTGCAGCAGAAAAGAGGAGAATAGAAGCATTTGAAATGTGGTGTTACAGGAGAATGTTGAAGATCAGATGGGTAGATAGGGTTACAAACATAGAGGTATTAAGACGAGTGGGAGAGGAGAGATGTTTCTGGCGACTGCTAATGAAGAGAAGAGATAGGTTGGTAGGACACATACTAAGACACCCAGGAATAGCAAGCTTAGTTATGGAAGGAAGGGTCGAGGACAAGAACTGTAGGGGTAGACCAAGGTTAGAATATGTTAAACAGATTGCCTCAGATGTAGGGTGTGGTAGTTATGTAGAGATGAAACGATTAGCTCAGGACAGGGAGGCATGGAGAGCTGCATCAAACCAGTCAAAAGACTGAAGACTCAAACAACAACACAACAAGAGGATTTCATGGCCCAGGCCCCCAATGCACCTGCTCTCTGTGTGGTAGTGCTTGTGACAGATATCACGCCATTTCCTGCGCCCAGAGGAAAGTATCGCTAACACGCTTCTGCTGCGAATAACTATATATATAGCAAACAGAACCTGTCAGACACTTTGATGAGTAAGATTTAAGTTATCAGTATTAGTTTTGTATCTCGGCATGGCTATTTGCTGCAATAAATTATTATTATTATTAGTATGGACATTAAGGCGAAACCGGAAGAAGGGATTAAAAAAACTATTGATAAGGGGCAGCACCAATTCACCTGTAAGCCGCTTGGTAGCACCACTTATGGACAAACACATCATAAACAGCTGGAAGCTGAATGTATATTTTATGTAATTTATTTAACTCGATTTCAACACACTAGCTCTCTTTATAATCAGATACCGTATTTTAAGAAAATAAATAACAAGAAAATAGAAAGTGTTAATATTACTGAGTTTTAATTTTAAGAAGCGTGTAATTTAATGTTTAACACCACATTCCTTCAGTCCTGTGGTGTCGCATTGTGATGGCATCGTAACGATGAAAGGTTATGATATGTTTTAAATTATTAAAATAACACGATATATTGAAAAGTGAGGGGGAAATGTTTTTGTTTCAATATATCGTGTTATTTTAATCATTGAAAACATATCGTTACGATGCAATCACAATGCGTCACCACAGGACTGAAGGAATGTGGTGTTAAAGGTCCATCCACACCTATCCGTGTTGCTTCAGTTCAGTGATTGTCAAAATGGCTAAGTTTACGGATGTGGAAAAATATTGTGTAATACAATATCTATGAAACTGATTTTTTGATGATATGCACATAACCAATAAAATTAATAAAGGATTACCTGGTTTGCCTATTTCCTGTCATCTGGATTGTACGGCTAATGTTCGTAAATAATTACGGTATTACTACGTTGAAAAAAAAAAGGAATAGTGCAATTGATGCTCCTAAAGCGGGCATTTCCTTCTTATTAAAAAAAATAGTTGTTTGTCCTTTAGTTTGGAAGATCAAAGTTGTTCGAAGACATAACGTAGTTACGTAGCCTATCTCTGTTCTGACTCAGTGTCACAAACACAAAACTATGAAATGACTGCCGCTGAGCTTCTCATAGCGCTCTCTTTTGTACCGGTTGTTATGAATTTAATTGATAAGTATCAGTGCGCATTAGATCGTTTATCACAACCGCGATGAGGAGCTGAAGCAAGTCCGGAGATCGTAGGTTCGAATCGCGGTGCTGACACCGGCTACCGTGAGTTTGATTTTATCCAGGAGTTTTCAACACTCCCTGAAGGTAAATGTCGGGATAGTACCTTGTTTCAAATTCCGGGGCACCTAACACATTCACGAATCTGATAATTCCAGTTGCCACACAAAAACACAAGTTGTTGGTCAAATACATGGGATTGATGGCCAAGATACCCCTAGCCCCTAGAGAGAGAGAGAGACGCTGTCGATGGGTGATCTTTAAACCTATGTATTTCATATGATGAAACATATGCATTCAGCAACATGTTGACGTGAGAGAACATAAGGCATTTTGACGGGTTTTGAGATAATATTTCAGAAATCACAGTTGTAATGTAAAAAAAAAGTATACTGGAAGGGAGAAGCTCCCTCAGGATGGCCGTTGTCATCGGTGGGACACTAGCCTTAGATCTCTGGACTTGCTGCAGCCCGCCATCACGGTCATGGTGCTGGAATAATGCGCATGATTGCGCCCTGGATCCATACGTAAGACGGCACTTTGGTGAAATCCATTTATTCCACAAGACACCAGGCTAAATCTCGTCTTTAACATGTATCTCATAAATTACGCCCAATGCGAGGAGAAAGCGAGTGAGTGGCGCTCAGATGTCAGAAATTACCACGTGATGTAGCGACTAGCATTCTTGGCTATCGCCCCGGAGGTGAGGGTTCGATTCCCGGCTCTGCCAAGAAATTGAATCTGGTCTGAGGGTTGGAACGGGGTAGACATAGCTTCGTGAGACAGAACTTAGAAGATGCATCCTGTTAGGTAGTTCGTTAGTAAAAATTAGTTATTGCTGTTTTAACGGGCCGTAGAGGGAGGTCATCTGCTCCTAGAGACCATTCTGGAATTGGTTTTCCACTTCTACTCTACGCCAAAGCCAGGATGGATCTAACTTAAGGCCACGGTCACCTCCTTCCCATTCCTCACCTGAATTAAGCAACCATAATGACACAGGTTATCAGACAGCATTAATGCGAACCAGTTCAATAAATTGGTCGTCGTTCATTTTAGCCTATATTCACAAGAACGAACAAAATCACACCACAGCACGTCCGTGAAAACAGCAAAAATATCGTTGGCGACAATACTCAATATCACTAAACGGACACTGCACTGATACTGACACACAAATTACGGCACTGCGCCGGACAAGTGTGAACGCGACCGGGAGATCCAATATAACGATATGAATCATCACTGACACTGATGCAATTTCGCGGAACTGATACGTCACGGAACTGACATGTCACGGATATGTGTGAATGGACCTTAAACATTAAATTACACACTTCTTAAAATTAAAACTCAGTAATATTAACACTTTCTATTTTCTTGTTATTTATTTTCTTAAAATACGGTATCTGATTATAAAGAGAGCTAGAGTGTTGAAATCGAGTTAAATAAATTACTTAAAATATACATTCAGCACCAAGCTGTTTATCATGTGTTTGTCCATAAGTGGTGCTACCAAGCGGCTTACAGGTGAATTGGTGCTGCCCATTATCAATTGCTTTTTTTTTTAATCCATTCTTCCGGTTTTGCCTAATAAGTATCCATACTGTAATGATATCTATACCAGTGTCTATACTGTGGCTCAGCCGACGAGCTATCTTGTTTCCCATTGGATGATAAAACGTAAATATGCACACGCGCATAACCTTTCATTCTTCTCTGTCATGTAACGTTTTTGCGGCTAGGAACAATTTACCAAATGGATGAAAGGCGAGAAATTGAAAACCTTTATAGCGATTACAGATTAGAACCCTACAATGAAATTATAAGTGAAGGAGTGTTCCGAAGAATTCACACCGCTGCTCAATCCCTCTTAACGAGGTTAGAATCGCAATTAAGTGAATATGATTCACCCGACTACTCTGTGTATACTGGCGTTTCAGGAATAGCTTTCCTATTCTTTTTTCTGAGTGAACGAGTTCATACTTCGTACTCAGATCGGGCTCAAGTGATTATAGATACCGTTCTTCCACGTTTAACGAACCGTGACATAACCTTCCTAACTGGTGATGCCGGTCCTCTAGCACTCGGTGCAGTATTATTTGGAAAATATGGTGACAAAAGGAAATCACCAGCACTGATTTCCAAGCTGACAGGACCTCTCTTACGCGTAACTCAACAGTTCAAATTGCCGGATGAAGTATTGTACGGAAAATCAGGATATCTCTATTCCCTTCTTTTTATCAACAAATATCTGGGAGAGAACACAATACCTACTGTTACTATTCGGCAAGTAGTTTCTGCTATTTTATGTAGTGGGCAAGAATTATCCAGACAAGAAAAGTTTGACGTTCCACTAATGTACAAATGGCAAGATACGTATTATCTTGGTGCAGCTCATGGATTAGCTGGCATCTTATTTATGTTATTGCAAGCGAAGGATTACTTAGAACAATCTGAACTGGAAACCTTAATCCGTCCAACAATTGATTATTTGCAAGAGGCACGATATTCATCCGCAAATTTTAGGTCATCTCTAGAAAGTAAAAAAGACAAACTTGTGCAATGGTGTCACGGAGCTCCTGGTATGGTGGACCTCTTCTGCTTGGCATACAAGACATTTGGGGCAGAGGCCTATCTCACGACAGCACTGCAATGCGGAGATATAGTTTGGCAAAGGGGTTTGTTGAAGAAGGGTTATAGCATCTGCCATGGAGTATCAGGCAATGCATATACATTTATAAGTTTATTCCGTTTAACACACGATTTAAAACATTTGTACAGAGCCTACCAATTTGCAGATTGGTGCAGAGATTATGGTAGACATCAAGGCCACTATCCTGATCGTCCATTGTCTATGTTTGAGGGAATATCAGGAGTGATCTATTTTCTCTTCGACATACTACAACCAGATGAAGCAGCTTTTCCAGCATATGTATTATAAGGTAGCAAATGAAACGCACCATGCAACAGTTGTTCTTTCATTGCAGGTCACTGTTTGTTTCCACTTAGAAGTTACAAGTACTGTAACACATTTGTTGGTCTCGGCTCACAACTGCCAAAGTGCTGCGCCAGAGCTTATAGGCTAATGTAAGATCCACAAGGGTAAGCAGAAAAAGCTCACCTACATTTACTTCGATTTTCTTAATCACAACTCATGTAAATACAGTGAAGTATGAATACTTTTCTTGAAAAGTCGAGTGCTTAAAATCTCTTGCTAAGGAACAAAATAAAACTCATTTTCTAATTAAAATATAAGAACTTGACTCTTACAAAAATACTGTGGATGTACTGAAGAGCTATTGTCTGCTCTTGTCTGTTGAGAATGTTTATTATACAGGGTGTAACTAAATATGTGTGAAAGCTCCTGGGTTTCGATAGAGGACCTGACAACAAGCAAAACATCTCCTGTATACCACCCTACCAGGGAATTGTTACAGCTAGACGTGGAGCGGGGCTGTTATGAATACATTATGTCAGCTCGCCTCTTTATGGCTGCAGCGAGCGGTTGCGGGGCAAGAGGGGAAACGCATGTACAGTCATACAATGAGAACACACCGCACAGCGCACGACCCATCATGAATCATGCACACAAATGACATGTGATGAGGTTTCACTGGCGACGATTGCACGTCTATCGCAGGCGTGTGGCTGGGCGGAGCGCATTAGTTCATTTTCCGCCACCAGTAACAATTCGCTGGTGGGTAGTACATTACATATGGTGTAGGCCTGTGTGCGTTCGTTGCCGGTTACAAGCATTGCTTGTGATGTGTATAACACAGACGGCGACACGATGCTAGTTGGCTATTTGTGGAGGACACACGGGCCACTTGTACGTTTCGTTGCTATTCAAGTCTGTGTGCATTTTTTTGTTTTGCATTCCACGCCACGCGATGTCAGGCGCTTAGCAAACACGTCCACACAGGTCATAAGCTAGAGTAGAGTGGAATGGAGTGATACGTGTTGTCATTTATTGACGAGTGGACGGACAATACACGTCATGATACAATGGGGTACTCGAATCCGGAAATGGCAGGCATGCATCCTCTATATGGACGGGCGCAGTGTAACGCAAACGAAGCACTGCGTGTGTTTGCGGAACACTTTCCTAATAGACATTTACACAACACCAAGACGTTCCAATGAATGCAAGCGCGTATTTGCGAAACAGGCTCGTTTTGCAGACGTGTTGCTGATAATGGACGACCTAGGAGCACAAGAACACCTGACACATACAGTAGGAACAAGTTCTCAACCATATTGAGGAAAATAACAGGAGCAGCACCAGGGAAATAGCGGCAATTGTAAATGTGAGTCATATGACAGTGTGGAGAATTCGACGAGAATAGCTCTTTTATCCATATTACCTTCAAAGAGTCTAAGGGCTCAGTGCAGCTGACTTTCCACCCAGAGCAGTATTTTGTACCTGGTTACGACAGACTTGTGTTCAGGAGCAACAGTTTCTCGCTGCTATCCTGTTTACCGATTTTTAAAAAAATTCGTGTCAGAGGTACCAAAATATACAAACAAGAAATTGAATATGAAAGAAAAAAATCACATAATGAAGCACTTGCAGATAACGTATAACACAAGAGCAAGAGAAATGAAACAGGAGAAATCAGCTATTACATGATAATATATACAATATTTACACGAGTTGTGACCAGTATTTGGCTACATTGACAGCATTGTTACCGGCCAATGCCAGATCCAACCCTGTGCATGAGTTCAAGAAATGCCTAGAAGTTTGTTCTTCTGGGCACTAACACAGTGTGACACCATCATGAGATTGTTCTTACATCTTGCTACACCGGTGCGCAGTCTGTATAAGGACTTCCAGGTACACCATCCATCTTCGTGACCAGGTGGTAATTTTTCTTCAATTTCAACAAGTTCCGGATGATCAGGATACCTTTGATTCCATAGCTTAACCCTGGCCTTTTTTGGGTTAAAATCAAGTGGATTAGAAGACTGTAGAAAACCTTTCCTGGACTTCAGTCGAGCTGAAGGTGGCTGATGACCATGAAGGGGATGGGCTAAGATGTTGCAAACCTTATGTCTCTCGATATTAGCGGCCACCTCACGTCTAATATCAGGTAGGGCTACGCCTGCAAGTGAATACAACTTCTGTGTTGGTGTTGCTTTTAAACAGCCTGTGATTAGCCTGTAAGTTTCATTCAAGGCAATGTCGACTTTTTTTGCGTGAGCTGATTTATACCACACGGGTCTACTATATTCAGCAGCAGAATAGCTAGGGCAGTTGTCCTTACTGTCTGAGGGTGGGCACCCCATCCAGAACCAGCAACCTTTCGCAGTAGGCAATTTCGTGATGAAACTTTTTCCTTGAGTTTGGTGCAGTGTATATTGAAGGTCAATGAACGTTCCAATGTAACACCAAGGTAAACTGAAGCGAAGTTTACCTGAGATGGAGTGCAGAACTTTCACAATACGCATGTCTTGCCAGAGAAGTTGTGCAAACCAGACATCAACAACAGTTCAGTATTAAAGTGTGGGCTGGAATAATCGGTGACACAATAATTATTGTCCTTTCATTTTACCAGGAACATTGACAGGAGCGTCATATTACACCTTTTAAACGAATGATTTAACTGGTTTGTTGCAAGAAATTCCACTGGATTTAATTCAGGGCATGTGGTTCGTGGATGATGGAGCACCGCCTCATTTTTCTCTTGCTGCTAGAACAATTTTACATCAGCGATTCCCAAACAAATGGATAGGGCGTCAGGGTCCGACAGCGTGACCTGCTCGTTCTCCTGATTTCAACCAATTGGACTTCTACTTATGGGGTATTTAAAGGCCATTGTGTTTGCCACACCTATTCATAACGTGGACATGCTGCGTCAGCGAATAGAACATTAATGTCAGCAGATACGACAGACGCCGGGAATATGGGAGCGTGTGAGACGGTCCTTAATGCGGTGCATAGACGCCTGCATTACAGCTCGTGTTAGCCATTTTGAGCACCTTCTGTAGAGAACTGTAAGTAGTAGCGTACACTTTATCAACACAAATGACCAACCTGCATAGTGAAGCGGTCTGTGTTATGTACACCACGAACAATGCTAGTAACACGGAAACGAAAGCAAACAAATCACCAAGATTCAGCTCCCCCAATAATTTACGACTTAAAATCTTGATTTCTCGAACGATATTGAAAGGTACTTGAAAACGTGCCTTCAGTTATGCGCAAATAATTACAATAATCTACTCTTATGAAATTGATATGGATAAATCTTATTCCAACCACACCTTGCACCACGTTGCATGTTCTCTTTTAAGTTTGTAGTAATTTGTTAATAATAAGTAAACTACAGCTAGAGTACGGTACCGTCACCTGTGTAGTCGCTAAGGCCAACGCGTCCTCAGTCAGCGTGAAAATAATCGGCATGCGATTGATCCTCATAGCCTTTTAAGTGTTTTCGCCCAGCAGTGGAGCGGTTTTATGAGGAACCATCCCTGCATTTGCCTGGAGTAGAAGTGGGGAAACCACAAAAAATACTTCCAGGATGGCTGAGGTGGGAATCGAACTCACCTCTTCTGAATGTTGCATCATTAGGCTGAGTGTGCCCCGTTCCAGCCCTTAGAACAGAATTAAATTCCTTGGCAGAGCCAGGAATCGAACCCGGACCTCCGGGGCGACAGCTGCTAGCTGCTACACCAGAAGTGGGCTTGTTATTGCGATATCGTGATCATGTTGCCCCGTGTATTTGTGTGTCAGTGGAATCTGTATGATAACCTGTGTCATTGTGTTGGCTGCACTAGTGTGCGTATTTGTAATTGGAGCTAGGGTTGGGTAGGAGGCGGCCGTGGCCTTGATTTATGGAGCAGTTGTAAACGACGGAAAACCACTTCTATGGTGGTTGAGATGGGAATCAAACCCATTCTTCTCAGTTCTGTCTCACGAGGCTAAGCATAGCCCTTTTAAGCCCCTCAGACAAGAATGAGATTTCTTGGTTGAGCCTAGAATCGAACCCGGAACTCCGTGGTGACAACCAAGAGTGCTAGACTCACACGAGGTGGACATTCGGAATTTAAAGGCCCATTTCAATCTTAAACGCATGTTCTAAGATTGGCACCTAACATATCTGGAATAGATGATCTTCAATAGAGAAGCGAGTCCTTGCACATATACTGTATATCCTTTGACCTAAGGGATACTGTTGTACGCTTCCATCATTGGCATGCTATGATTTTCGAACTATGAATAAAGTCTCCGTAATCTCAAAAGTTGTGGGCCTCTGTGGAGAATAACAACATTACTGATGGATAGCTCGTTCATAATCCTTTCCCAAAATTCTACTATAACAGTGGTTCCCAACCTTTGCAGCTGACGTCCCCCTTTTCAGATACGGTTGGTCATCACCTCCCCCCACCACTCCCCGTCGCTTTTATAACCTCTTCGATAAACTTACGTGGAGGATATAGACCTAACCTAATAACACTACATAATGGAATAATTATAAAACATATAAAACCTTGTATGTAACAATAATACTGGAAAATGAAAGCAACTAGCCTACTACATAGTCGATGAGTTGGTCATAATTTACTTTCACGCAAGCAGGTCCACGACGTGTGCAATTAAACGTGTGTTGAGTCGTCTTGTTCTCAGGCTTCATTTTGTTCCTTACAACACAGCAAATTCCTTATTTCACCTCCAACCTCGAGGCTTCGCACAGGTTTGTTGGCAATTACCAGTGCTTTTGAACGATTGACTTGGCGCGACAATCATTTGGAGAGATTCGAAAAATGTTTATTACACAAAATTGTAATATTCGAGTTTAAGAAAATGGAAATCACATCACGCCTCCCCCTAGATAAAGCCCCACGCTCCCCCAGGTTGGGAACCCCTGTACTATAAATACTATAATATAGTTCTTGCATTTTCCTCGTTAACGTGTGGATTGCCTTTGAAATCTAGCTGGGTGGATATGTTTATATTCCATGGCTCCCTGGAGTCAAGGCTTTCCCAGCGCGAGGCACAGCGTTGTCAACTTTCCACCGTAGCCACTGAGAGCAAGCAGCGAGACAGGACAGAACTACATGCAGATGTGCATTACTGGACACCTGATACCTGCGTGAGACACGAGCTAGCCGCCAGGGCGGGACTTTGGAGTTCACGTGGAGTGATAGAGGAAGCATTCTATTGGTCAACAACCGTCAGCTATTGGTCAGTAGCGAACAAGGGTTATTGTCGGCGCGTGCTACTGGCTTACGTTTGAGTCGCCGTTCGTTAACCAGGAAAGTGAGGCAACTATACCGTGTTACTACTACGAATCAAGTTTATTTTTTTAAGAAACAAGGTCAAATTGGCTGGCATTGTTGGCAAAGGGAATTTGTCCTTGCATTCTATTAAGGACGACAAGTAAGAATAGGTACTACAGGCCTTAACACTGATGATGATAATTATGTCGACCACATCCATTCTTGGGGGGCGTGGTGGAGCAGCGGTCAAGCTGTTTGCCTCCCACCAAGACGGACCGGGTTCGATTCCCGGTCAATGCATGTGAGGTTTTTGAAGTGAAATGCCATGTCCTGTGGTTCGCGATCATGAGCCACGGGACCTCCTTTTAACGTGGAATCTGAACCACAGGACATGGCATTTCACTTCAAAAATCTTGATGAGCGGCAGACAGCTTGACCGCTGAGCCACCACGTCCCCTAAGGGGCAGAGAGGAAAGGGTTAGAGGAGAGGGCTTGTCCCAAAGTCGATGGAAAAAAGGGGAAATTGGACCCAACTCAGGAATTCCTGGGGGTCACCAACTTCCGAAATAATTAGCCATGAGCTTTTTATGGTGTAGACCGTTTAATGTTGTCCCAGGCGTTCCATGCGTGTTGGGCTACACACAGCTTGCCTCGGCACACATGAGTGGAAGGAATGCCGTACTCTGCTGAGTCCCGTGGTCACCAATTCAAATCCCACTTGTTATGATTCCCTGGAGGAGGGTCTAGGCAAATGTTGAATACCCCTTGCATAATGTCATCTGGAGTGGGACGGGTGCATGTTGTTCACGCACTGTTAGGCTTAAAACATGAACCCCGTATGCTCGACAAGGTCACATCTCTGAGACAAGAGGAACACGGAAGTCTCTACGTTGAAATTTTCATAGGTGACTTCGAGTTGCTGAAACAACAATAAGGGTAACTCCATCTTCTCTCGCAAGTTTGATCCTTTAAGGAGTTAGCTACAGCAATAAAAAAGGAGTAGTAAAGTAATATGCAGGCTTTCTTGCAACTCAGCACCATAATGCCATTTTTATTTCATGCCAAAATAATACAACATAGTCTGTGTTTCAGAATATGACTTGTTTCGTTTGAGGGGCTTGGATTTCTTGATAATTTAGCCTCGTGTACTTGGGTGTATGTAGAATTTGTCTGATAAACTGTTTTATTGTGGTGTCAGTATTAATAATAATAATAATATCCTATGGCCTCGGGTGCCGGGTGCAAGCTTTGTTATTTGACACCCAGAGGGTAGCTTGCATGTCGAAATTTGTTGTTCCTTGAAGCACTATGAAAGTCAAGGAGGTTAGATGTCTAAGCTCCTTGACACTATAGCGCTTTCTAGTAGAGAAATGAGGAACTTTGTGGTGGCGGAAAATCCCGATATTAATTTTGCCATTATGAACACGGTCTACTGAATTCAAATGGGTTCTTTAACATACCAACATCGTATGACATGTGTATCGTGATTTTTGCCGCCTTTCAAAAATCACTTACCACGGCCAGGAGCGAACCTGCAAGCTTGGGGGGTTGGTAATCCGACACGATAACCACTCGCCCACGGTGGTAATTGTAATTCAGGTGAGGATTGGGAAGCAGGCGGCCATGACCTTAAGTTAGGAACCATCCCGGCATTTGGCTGGAGTAGAAGTGGGGAACCACGGAAAACCACTTCTAGGATGGCTGAAGTGGGAAACGAGCCCACCTTTTCTCATTTTTGCCTTACGAGGCTCAGCAGAGGCCCTCAGACCAGAGCCGGGAATCGAACCTGGACCTCGGGGGTGACAACCATGAACCACTGCGCCACGAGGTGAAAATCATTCAGTGCTGGTTTGGACTAATCGGCGGATGGTCGAAAACTTCCCACTTCAACTCTTTGAGAAGCGGGGAAGTAAAGCCGGCGGTCTCATGCCATAGATTTAAGGCATGTTAAAGAACCTTCCACTAATTACACCTGTGTGAAGCTAAATTATAGGTTAAACATTTGACAAACGCTCTTAGGTTCCGACGTTCGTCGCTAGGAGCCGACTAGGATGGCATCTGGTAACCAAGTTCTGAACTAGTAGTCGTTGACGGTGGCATTTGGCGGCAAAAGTAGGAATTACTTCAAAAAATTCAATGTTTGCAGTCCTTACTTCAATTGAAAACAGATAACACACACCAATACAGTCATCACTATTAACACAGGTTATCAGACAGATTCTACACACACCCTAAGTACACGGGGCTACATGACCGCGTTGTCGCAGCCTCTAAACTGAGGAACCAACCGACCAATTCTTTGAGAAAATCTATCGTAACGTTGGCACAGTGCGGTCGTGAATGATTTTCACCATTAACGAGAATTGAAGGTAAGGTTGGGCGGCAACACTTCGCCAAAATGGAAAAACTTCAGGAGACTGTCTAGACGTACCACCTCAGTGGCGGCAGAATTCTTTGCAGAGAGCATTGGAAAGCAGGTGTTACGTTACGACAAATGTTTCAATCGTTAAGTTTAGAGGATTATGTTGAAACGTAAGTACAAAACAAGCAAGCATTTAGTAATAAAATCCGTTTGGTATAACGTTTACTTTTGATGAAGAAATTAGTTAAAAACATCTTATACTTTATTTATTAATTTATCGTATGGCTTTTAGTGCCGGGAGTGTCCGAGGACATGTTCGGTTCGCCTGAGTCTGTAGCTGCTTCCAGCGGACACCTTTATAGGGTGAGCTAACAATTCCGTTCAATTTCATGTAGTTCCAACTTTTGCCACCAGATATCATTGATACCTAGTGGTGAACGTTGGAACTTTGATAGAGCATTCCGACGAAATCTAAGCTAACAATTTAGCTTCACACATGTTTAGTCTGTGGAAGGATCTTTTACATGCCAAAAATCTAAGACATGAGACCACCGGCTTTACTTCCCCTCCGAAGGAAGGCATACTGAAGGATTTTTAACGCTCTTAAAAAAATCCGACGACTTCAGCCGGGTTCGAACCCGCTGTCTTGGGCATAGAAGCTCAGCATGCTACCAACTACGCCACCGAAGCCACTTATCTGTTATATTTACACACATCAAAAAAAGTTTTGCATCACTTCGGTTCCAAGAGTTCCGGAACCGTTAAATACAAAGGGAATAGAGATCAACACAAACAACATTTCAGCTCGTTTTATTGCTCATGAGACCCATACATTGCATGTTGTACCATCATACAGCTAGACTTTCAGCATTTGTGGTCCAGATTGCAGTACACACCACTACCTCTAATACCCAGTAGCACGTCCTCTTGCATTGATGCATGCCTGTATTCGCCGTGGCATACTATCCACAAGTTCATCAAGACACTGTTGGTCCAAATTGTCCCACTCCTCAACGACAATTCGGCGTAAATCTCTCAGAGTGGTTGGTGGGTCAAGACGTCCATAAACAGCCCTTTTCAACATATCCCAGGCATGTTCGATAGGGTTCATGTCTGGCGAACATGCTGGCCACTGTAGTCGAGCGATGTCGTTATCTTGAAGGAACGCATTCACAAGATGTGCACGATGAGGTCGAGAATTGTCGTCCATGAAGACAAATGCCTCTCCAATATTCTGCCGATATGGTTGCACTATGGGTCGGAGGATGTCATTCAGGTATCGTAAAGCCGTTTCGGAGCCTTCCATGACCACCAGTGGCGTACGTCGGCCCCACACAATGCCACCCCAAAACATCAGGGAACCACCACCTTGCTGCACTCGCTGGACAGTGTGTCTAAGACGTTCAGCCTGACCAGGGTGCCTCCAAACACGTCTCCGACGATTGTCTGGTTGAAGGCATATGCGACACTCATCGGTGAAGAGAACGTGATGCCAATTCCGTGGGGTCTATTCAGCATGTTGTTGGGCCCATCTGTACCGCGCTGCATGGTGTCGGGGTTGCAAAGCTGGACCTCGCCATGGACGTCGGGAGTGAAGTTGCGCATCATGCAGCCTATTGCGCACAGTTTGAGTTGAAACACGACGTCCTGTGGCTGAACGAAACGCATTATTCAACATGGTGGCATTGCTGTCAGGGTTCCTCCGAGCGGCAATCCGTAAGTAGCGGTCATCCACTACAGTAGTAGCCCTTGGGCGGCCTGAGCGAGGCCTGTCATCGACAGTTCCTGTATCTCTGTACCTCCTCCATGTCCGAACAACATCGCTTTGGTTCACTCTGAGACGCCTGGAAACTTCCCTTGTTGAGAGCCCTTCTTGACACAAAGTAACAATGCGGACGCGATCGAACTGCGGTATTGACCTTCTAGGCATGGTAGAACTACAGACAACATGAGCAGCGTACCTTCGTCATGGTGGAATGTCTGGAACTGATCGGCTGTCGAACCCCCTCCGTCTAATAGGCCCTGCTCATGCATGGTTGTTTACATCTTTGAGCAGTTTTAGTGACATCTATGAACAGTCAAAGGGACTGTATCTTGGATACAATATACACAGTCAACGTCTATATGCCGGAGATCTGGGAACCGAGGTGATGCAAAACTTTTTTTGATGTGTGTATATAGCCCGTCGGACGTAGAAAAAAAAACCAGCGCTCATATAATCAACAACAAAAACAACAACCACCACGGTGGTTGGTTCCTCTAGTTCCTCAGTTTAGGGGCTGCGACAACGCGGCCATGTAGCCCTGTGTACTTTGGGTGTGTGTAGAGTCTGTCTGATAACCGGTGTTAATTGTGATGGCTGTATTAGTGTGTGTTATCTGTTTTTAATACAAGTAAGGACTACATACATTCGATTTTTCAAGTAGTTCCAACTATTGCTACCAAACGCCACCGTCAACGACTAACTATTTCTGCACTTTGTTACTAGATGCCACCGCAGTCGGCTCCTGGCGACGAACGTTGGAACCTAAGAGCGTTAGTCAAAGACAAACTTTAATTTAGCTTCACACAGGTGTAATTAGTGGAAGGTTCTTTATCATGCCATAAATCTATGACATGGGACCGCCGGCTTTACTTCCCTTCGGAAGGAAGGCATACTGAGGGATTTTTAACGCTCATAAAATATCCGACGACTTCGGCCGGGTTTAACCCGCTATCTTGGGCATAGAAGCTCAGCATGCTAACAACTACGCCACCGAAGCCGCTTTTTCCCACCTCAGCCATTCTAGAATTGGTTTTCCATGGTTTCTCACTTCCACTCCAGACAACAGTCGGGATGGAAGACCTAACTAAATTACGACCACGGCCGTCATTACAGTGATAAAGACTATCAGGGAGATCTCACGCACACTCAAGGCAATAAGGCAACATGACCATGACGCCATAAAGTCTTTGAAATGAATCAACAGCAACAACAACATCAGCAATAATAGTTCATAATGAACCCAGTTTAAGATAGTATTCATTTATTTTTCGCAATATTGATGTACCCTATTACACTTTATCCAGTACGACAGCCCATAATTAGGACCTCCTCGCGGTGTAGCGGCTAGCGTTCTTGGCTGTCGTCCCGGAGGTCCGTGTTCAATTCTTGGTTTTGCCAAGAACTTTTAATTCTGGTGTGAGGGCTGGAACGGGGTACACTCAGGCCCAGTAAGGCATTACTGAGAAAAGGAGGGTTTGATTCTCATCTCACCCATCTCCCCCCTCCGCCCCACTTCCACTCGAGGCAAATGCTGAGATGGTTCCTAACTTAAGGCCACGGCCGCTTCCTTCCCAATCCTATCCCCAATTTACAAATACACACACTAGTAGTGGTAAAACCGGGTTCTGGTCCCGGCTCTCCCAAGATATTTAATTCTGGTCTGAAGGCTGAAACAGGGTACACTTAGCCTCGTGAGGCAGAACTGAGAAGAGGCGGGTTCAATTCCTACCTCAGCCAACCTGGAAATGGTTTCCCGTGGTTTCCCACTTCTACTCCAGGCAAATGCTGGGATGGTACTGAACTTACGGCCACGGCCACTTCCTTCCCAAATCCTACCTCAGTTAGAAATACAAACACTAGTACAGATATCATAGCGACACATGTTAGCAGACAAATTCTACACACACCCAAATATATGGGGCTATGTGAACACGTTATCGCAGCCCCTTGAATAAGCAACAACAACAACAACAACAACAACAACAACAACAACAACAACAAACAACACTTTGTCCTGTATGACAGCCTATGTCCGCCTTGTTGCGTAGTGGCTAGCGCTCTTGGCAGTCAGGGGCCGATAACCTAGATGTTAGGCCCCTTAAAACAACAATTATCATCATCATCTTGGCAGTCACCGCGGAAGCTCCTGGGTTCAATTTCCGGCTCTGTCAAGAAATTTAATTCTGGTCTTACAACAGTCTCGTGAGATAAAATTGAGAAGAGGCTGGTTCGATTCCCACCGCAGATATCCTGGAAGCGGTCCCTCCCTAATTTTTCAACCGGACGAATGCTTCGATGGTTCCTAAATTAAGGTCACGGCCGCCTCCTTCCCAATCCACATCTGAATTACAACGAAACACACTAACACAGCCGTCACAGTAACACAGGTTATCAGACAAATTCCATTCGCACCCAAGTACACGGGGCTATATGACCATATTGTCACAAACCCCTTCAATGAATTAACAACATTACAGCCTATAATAGTGGGTCATATTTAAATGAACTTAAAAATATGGTCCCTAATTTTCCGGATAAGTTATGCATTTAACAAAAAGTTTTCGTATTTATTTTAACATTATATAATTTTGAGTGAATGAACTTATTATTAGGGGCAGATGACCTCGAACAATAACTTATTATTGTCTTTTATGTCTAACTTACTTACCATGGTTCAAAAGTCGTGACGCGAAGTGCACTGCAGGACCTTCTTCTTGGCTTGAAGCGTTCAGTCTGATGGATCCTGCCGGCGAGTCCTCCCCACTACACAGTACCTTACCCTGGGTCACAAGACAGTCGCGTAAAAATAAAGCCCGAGAGTTGGCGCGCACAGACTTGAGCTAAATTCGTGCAGCTCGCGTGCAGTTGCTGAAGTGGAAGCGAAGGTTGTTGGCGACAAGTGGCTGACAGTGTGTTAAGTGCCCCCTCCCTTACACCCCCGCAAGGTTGATCGTGCCGTCCTACTAGGTCGTGTTACATCACTTCCTTTGTCACTATGATGCGACATGCATGGCATTCCCGAGACATGCTGACAATTCTACTCCATGCCATAATAATAATAATAATAATAATAATAATGGAAATATAATGTTTTTCAGTTAGTCAACACGATTGTACCCAATTGTAATGGGTGCTTCCCTAATCCTGCAAAAATATACATGAGATTAACAAACACACTGCATACTGAAAAACATTAATTTACGTTTACCAAGGTAACACTGATGGCTTCCAACACAATAATAATAATAAGTTAGTTATTGAGGATTTAAGGGGCGGAACTACGAGATCGTCTGCCCCTTAATAATAATAATAATAACTAGCGGACCCGTGCGAGAAATCTCTCATATTCATAAGTCATACTTTCCCCGATAGGTTTATAATGAGAGACTTTAGAAAGGTTTAGAAAGAGAAAGGTTGTTATGTTATTATTTCAACCAAATGATTTTTTTTTGCGTATGGCTTTCAGTGCCGGGAGTGTCCGAGGACATGTTCGGCTCGCCAGTTTTGTAGCTGCTTCGAGACGGGCACCCAATGGGTGAGCTACACGTACCGTGGGGGAGGAAAGTTGGAAGGGAAGGTCGAGGAGTTGGAAGGTAGCGGCTGTGGCCTATAGTTAGGGACCAACCCCGGCATTTGCCTGGAAGGAAGATGGGAAACCACAGAAGACCATCTTCAAGGTTGCCGGTGGGGGGATTCGAAGCTCCTCGCCTCCCGGATGTGAGCGACTGCCAACAGTCATCCCGTAACGACCGCGGCTAACTCACCCGGTAACCAAGTGATTAAAGAACACCATTTTCATTTCAGTTAGAATTCCAAGCTGTACTGAAAATTCTATCATCATAACATTCTCCAGTTATTCGATATTTATGAAAGCATCTTGGTCAAGATTTCTCGCTTTATCTTGTTGGCTGAGAAGCCTCCTTCTCCCTTATCAGGACAGCCCTCGTTGGAAAACTTCTTCACGCCCCGTTTACAGTGAGGCTTCCTTGTTTCTAAGTGCAACGATCAGCGCTAAACTCCTTTGCTCGTTACCTACAGGGGTGTTTTCCTTGTTCTGTGTGTAGCGCTCAACGCTAAACTCCTTTGCACGTTACCTACAGGGGTGCTTGCCTTGTCCTGTGTGTAGCGCTCAACGCTAAACTCCTTTGCACGTTACCTACAGGGGTGCTTGCCTTGTCCTGTGTGTAGTGCTCAACGCTAAGCTCCTTTGCACGTTATCTACAGGGGTGTTTTCCTTGTTCTGTGTGTAGCGCTCAACGCTAAACTCCTTTGCACGTTACCTACAGGGGTGCTTGCCTTGTCCTGTGTGTAGCGCTCAACGCTAAACTCCTTTGCACGTTACCTACAGGGGTGCTTGCCTTGTCCTGTGTGTAGCGCTCAACGCTAAACTCCTTTGCACGTTACCTACAGGGGTGTTTTCCTTGTTCTGTGTGTAGCGCTCAACGCTAAACTCCTTTGCACGTTACCTACAGGGGTGCTTGCCTTGTCCTGTGTGTAGCTCTCAACGCTCAACTCCTTTGCACGTTACCTAAAGGGGTGCTTTCGCTTTCCCGAGTGTAGCGTCAGCATGAGAGCGTGCTGTGGCTGGTTTCTTTCTTTGATATTTATGAAATTAGAATGCAATTCGTCACTGTTAATGCCATTTGTGTGCTGAGTCCATTGATTGACAGCTTAGCCGTAACACTCACTGGTTATTCGATACATTAACTTTCAGTCAGAATTCCAAGTCGTTCGTTCCCTAACTTAAGAAGGCAGACACTGAAAATTGGATCATTGTAACACTCACCGGTTATTCGATATTTATGATATTATACGATTTGAGTACCCAATCCATTGATGTAGTAATTCTGAAAACCATGGGAATTGATAGAAGAAAAACCTGTAAAAGAATTAATGTTTAGTAGTTCTAAGGTTTTAGACGCCGTAACACATGCCGGTTATACGATTTAGAGTACTCAATCCATTGATTTACTGTTTCTGAAAACCATGATCGATATTTATGAAATTTGAATGCAGAAGAATAACCTGTAAAATAAATTAACGTTTAATAGTTTTAAGGGTTTAGACGACAACTCATAATTGCAGCATGTTAGAGCATCAATATCTGCAAATCGCACACTTCTTACAAAAATTGATATTTATGCAATTCGAATGAAATTCTTCACTGCTAATTTATGAGGCCTATATGATGATTAAGTTGATGGTGATGATGATAGTTTTAAGGTTATAGACGACAACTCTAGCATGATACAGCAACAGTATTTGCAAAAAGCACACTTCTTACAAAAATCGATATTTATGGAATTAGAATGCAGAAGAAAAACCTGTACCCATTCTATTGATTTACTGATTCTGAAAATCAGATAGAAGAAAAACTGTTAGAGAATTAACGTTCAATGTTTGAAGGTTTTAGACGACAACTCAGAATTGCAGCATGATAGAGCAACAGTATTTGCAAAAAGCACAATTCTTACAAAAATCGATATTTATGGAATTAGAATGCAGAAGAAAATCCTGTATCACGGCATGTTAGCAAACCTGGGATATAATAAATCCATTGTTTAGACGGATGAGCTTAAATCATGTTTGTGCTGAGTCCATTGATTGAAAGCTTAGCAGTGACACTCGCCGGTTATACGATTTGATTACTTAATCCATTGATTTAGCCTACTGATTCTGAAAACGTACACATTCCTTTGATTTACTGTTTCTGAAATCGATGCGAAATGATGAAGGAAAGACCTCACAATGTTAAAATGACATTAAAAAAGGCGTCACAGCGGCCAAAATGTGAAGTGGACACCAATTATGGAGCGTATCTTCCTGCAGCAACAGTAACTGCAAATCGCACACTTCGTACAGTTTTTTAAGTCATTTTTTAAAGAAATGATAAATATTTATGAAAGTAGAGTGCAATGAGTCACTGGTAATGTATATTCTCTTTCATTTGAAAGCTCATTTTTCACGATCGGTCTCTTGTGAGTGCCGCAGGAGGGATGCATACTACTGAAATAATATATATGATAATGTTACGTGCCACCCCCCTAGTGACGCTTTTGTTAACTGGATTACGGTGGGTTGAAGCACAAAACAGATTGTTCCTTTAAAGAAATAATTAACTTTATTGCGGCCAGAAAGATACACTACTTATCAGCAAATACAAGCAATTAGAGCCTTACTCCAGTTTCCTCAAGTCTCTTCCTTATGGAGAGCTCTTGCCCCCTTTCACTTGTCAACAAACCACAGAAGTTAATCCGTGCTAATGAGTCCGGTGGCCTTGACAGAAACTACCTGCACCTCTCCCTTATGTACACAGACTACAGTTACTTACGATAACCTGCTACACGCTGCTCCGCTGCCCACGAGCTGGGAAACAATGTCACTGGATTTTGTAATTCGCACGGCACTCCGCCACAATACTTCTGTCGCTCAGTGAAATCACACTCGCTCAAAACACAGGCAGTCCCCTGTATTGCTTCTCACTCCCTCGCTGTCAAGAGAATCGGCTTCACTAGGGGTTTCGCAAGTCACGTTACCACACTTCTGTCGCTCAGGATAAACGCTCGCACTAGCTCGTAAAACACCCACTCACTGCTTGACAGGTCGCTCTTATATAGCAGGCCGGTGACTCAATAAATGCTTCTAGACCCATCCAGGGTTCACGGCTTCTCGAGGCTTCCATCGCTGGCTGGGTCACGAATATTCTGGATCATCCCTTTGTCCCAGTAGACCTGTTGCATAAGGCGCACGCAATACACTGATTCAGAGCACAGCCCAGCCCTGGGGCAGTTGTGACTCATGCGGCGAGCGATGAAACAAACTCACAGCCGTAACAATAATAATAATAATAATAATAATAATAATAATAATAATGAAAATGGCTTATCAACTTACGAGGGATACATACAATAAGAAAAAAGAGGGGGTGGAGGAGGGGTTGGCTTCGATGTAGTAATTGGCAGCATGCTGAGCTTCTATGCCCAGGATCGCGGGTTCAAACCCGACTGAAGTCGTCGGATTTTTAAGAGCGTTAAAAATCCCTCAGTATGCCTTCCTTCGGAGGGGAAGTAATGCCGGCGGGTCCATGTCATAGATTTATGGCATGTAAAAGAACATTCCACTAACTAAACTTGTGTGAATCAAAATTTGTAGGCTAGGTTTGATTAATGCTCCTTAGTTCCAACGTTCGTCACCAGGCGCTAGTTGCGATGGCATCTAGTGGTAGCCATGTTCACAGCTAGGTGCCGTGGACGGTAGCATTTGATAGCGAAAGTAGGAACTAATTGAAATTGTCATCTGCAGTCCTTACTTGAATTAAAACAGATAACACATACTAATACAGTCACAATTAACACCAGCTATCAGACAGATTCTACACACACCCAAAGTACACGGGGCTACATAACTGCGTTGTCGCATCCCCTAAACTAGGGAACCAACCACCAACCAACCAACAAAAAGGGTCTATCCTTTGTGGATAAACTCCGACACTTAGATACTGTTGTCAGACCTGAATGTCTGTTTGCAGGGAAACACTAGACATGACTGCGATCTCTACCAAATTCGGTAAGAACATACCTTCATATTGGACGCGTATTATGCCCAAACTACAAGGTCATCAGCCGTACCATTTCAGGATGGTGGCCGTGTGAATTATGCAAGCTTTATCTTATATATAAAAGTGAAAGTCTGTATGTGGGTATGTGGGTGGGTCTGTTCCGTATACAAATCTACACCGTTCCACCAATCTCAACCAAATTTCGCATACACATAGTTTAGGACCCAGAAGGAACCGCTGGCTACATGAATTTTCGATAGTCTTTCTCATTCTTCTGATTTCGGCCCTTTTGCACTCAAGCACAGGCTAATCAAATCGTAAAATATACTCATGAAGGAATGGCAAGGCAGATAGTTTCCATGGCAACATAGCTCAAGTCGAGACACGGCCGACTGGATGCCAGTTGCGCTCTGCACTACCGGTGTAGAAAATGAGGATCTTTACTTGAAATCCCGTTAGTAACTCAACTGCTCACACAGCACTGTCAACCGAGTTTAGCATAACAGAGACTTGACACTATCTTATAAGTTAAATACCACTCACTCACTCACTCATTCATTTATCACGCAATCTCAGAAACCACCGAACGGATTGGAATGAAATTTGGTATGCAGCTTCCTCAAGGGCCGCAAATGCCCATTAAGAGAGGATTTTTGGATATTCAGGTTCTAAAGGGGTGTTAAGGGGGTAGACCTGCATTTCATTGAATAGCAATATCTCCCGATTTCATTGGGGGATGTGATACTCGGCATATAAACTCATCATTAAAAATAAGAAGACACGTGTCTGAGGGTTTTTCGATGTGGTGTATATTATGAGGTGAAAGGAGTGAAAAGTGGGGATTGAAAGATTCCTAACGGAGCATGTATCTCTTAAACGACATAGGCGTGGAGTTTGAAACTCTGCGGAAAAAAATCAACATAAAAAAGAAGTAGGGCCTAAATATGTGTTTGCCCGTTTTTAGCCTACTTTCGATTTTTGCAAAAAATGAAAGTAGACTTATGAGATCAACACAGGGCGAAAAAAGTGTGTCTGTCTGTGTGTGTGTATGTGTGTGTGTGAGTCTGTGTGTGTGTGTGTATGTGTGTGTGTGAGTCTCTGTGTGTGTGTGTGTCTGTGTGTGTGTTAGTGTGTGTACTCTGAATGTCTGTCCCCCCCTATCAATTCGAACACGGTGAAACCGAATTGAACGAAATTTGGTACAGAGGTAGCACTAGTAAAGGACACCTCAGTGTCATACTTTATATCGCCGCCATCTTTACCAAAACAGAATGGCGGCCACTCAAATGTTCAAAACGTAAAATCAAATTACGGCTAAACTAATCATCCGATCTCTACCAAATTTGGTGACAACATACCTTTATATAGGACGCGTCTTTCACGCAAACTTCAAGGTCATCGGCCATGCCATTTCAGGATGGCGGCCGTGTGAATTATGCAACCATTTTAATAAATAGCTTAAGACCCACCAATTCCGATTAT
Source organism: Meconema thalassinum (assembly GCA_946902985.2). Taxonomy (NCBI): domain Eukaryota; kingdom Metazoa; phylum Arthropoda; class Insecta; order Orthoptera; family Tettigoniidae; genus Meconema; species Meconema thalassinum. Next base: position 347,610,939 of record OX336392.1, read on the forward strand.
CGAGCCTAGGGGGGTTTAAGCTATCCTGAAGGTCGTGATCCGTTATTTATTATAATTTAATATTATAATATTATACAGTATGAGTGGCTTAAAAGAGCTGAGCCGTTTGTGTCACACGACAAGATGGCAGCTGTCCTCATGTGCCTGTCTTATATTTCAGTAGTTTTAGTATGTTGTATGTGATATACCGTACTGATACAATAATATAAACTTTGTATGAAATGATCTTTAATGAAGATGTACTGCAGTGAAGAAATCGTTTATTTAAAGTCATTATTTGCCAACAGTTTGTATCTAATATGTCAGTTAAGAACACCTGACGTCTTGGATACGGTTAGCTCTGGGCTAGCATGTTAGTCTGACACGCAGTTGACTGGGGATCGAGTACTGCTACAGTTAGGTTTTTTTTTTCTTGAATTCTTTTACAAATGATGTGCACGAGCTTTTTCCACAGATACTGAATAAAATGTCATTTAGCTCAAAGGAGAGGATAAAGTATACACTCGTATATTAATAAAATCACAGTCCCAGCATCGCACATAAACAGAAGACATTAGAAAAAGGAGAATAGAAGAACTAGATACACGTTGTCATTAACCACAGCCTTCTTAATGCCTCTGTACGGTGCTGTCCTCTTGTGGGTTATGTGGGTAATATTGTTCCAAACATAACGCTGTGTAAATGCCTGAGCTGGCCTCCTGAAGTATGGCAATTTTGTAATACTGGTAGTTCAACTATTAGCCACGATCGCGCTCTGAATACCTTTAAACACTGCCAGCTGGATCGCCTCCCTCTTGGCTACTTTAAACTGCCTACTCATTCAACATCCATAGAACACTGTCATCGTAGTACATTACGATGGCAGTGCATAGGCGTACAAGATAAAGATTAATTCACGGATAGGTCGCAGCACCACCTACTGTGATTGGGGCGGAAGATTCTTAATTTTGCAGGCTGGCTTAATATAGAGATTAACGGACGTGAATGCATTACAATAAGTTAGTAGTTTTGTTATTCAATCATCATAAAGTATATAATATTGATCTTGACACTTACTGGCTTATTATCAATATAAAAGAAAACAAACAATACATTGTGGTTGGGGTGATTGTTTTAGGGATGAGGACAAAGAGTCATAAAGATACCCATACATTTAGGAGAAAGTAGACTATATGTTCTTTGCTGAACATCTTGTTTTTTTCATAAATCCAATTTAAGGGGCCCATGGGCAGGGGTGAAATTCTGGGGAAAAAACAGGAAAGAAAGTGTCCTAACTGATTGACTGACTCACTCACTCATCAAACCCAGGGGGGAAAAACTGCTTTAAAGTAAGTAAATAGCTGTTCGACAGTTTTTTTTTCATAAATCAAATTTAAGGGGTTCATGGGGAGGGGTGAAATTCTGAAAAAAGAAAACTGAAAGAAAATGTCCTGACGCACTCACTCATCATCGCCCAGCCAAAATTATTGAAGTTAGAAACATGACAGTTTGGGGATATGTTCATTGTATGTCAAAACCGTCTACTAATGGAGGATTTTCGGATATTCAGGTTCTAAAGGGGTCTTAAGGGGGTTAAACCTGCATTTCATTGAAGAACAATATCTCCCGATTGGTTTCATTGGGGGATGTGATACACGGCATATAAACTCATCATTAAAAAGTAAGAAGACACGTGTCTGAGGGTTTTTCGATGTGGTGTATATTATGAGGTGAAAGGGGGGTGAAAAGTGGGGATTGAAAGATTCCTAACGGAGCGTGTATCTCTTAAACGACATAGGCGAGGAGTTTGAAACTCAGCGGAAAAAGATCAGCATAAAAATAAGTAAATATGTGTTTGACCGTTTTTTCATAAATCCTATTTAAGGGGCCCATGGGGAGGGGTGAAATTCTGGGGGAAAAAAAAACAGGAAAGAAAGTGTCCTAACTAATTGTCTGACTCACTCACTCATCAAACTCAGGGGGAAAAGATTGCTTTAAAGTAAGTAAATAGCTTTTCGACAGTTTTTTTTGATCAATGAAATTGAAGGGGTTTATCGGGAGGGGTGAAATTCTGAAGAAAAAAAATTGAAGGAAAATGTCCTGACTCATTCACTCACTCATCATCGCCCAGCCCAAAATATTGAAGTTGGAAACATGGCATTTCGAGGATGTGTTCGTTGTATGTCAAAACCGTACACTAAGGGAGGATTTTTGGATATTCAGGTTCTAATGGGGTCTTAAGGGGGTTAAACCTGAATTTCATTGAATAACAATAGTAGTGGTTTTGTACGGGTTCTAAATCCACCGCCACCGCTGGAATACTAAAATGGCAATATCTCGCGAACCAATCAGGCTAGAGACTTGTACGAGGTGTCAAATTACTCTGGCGAACACTTCCTTTCCATTGGACAACATATCTCCACCCTAAAATAAAACCTACCCTACTAGGGGGTGAAATTGAATTTTTTAGAGAATCTCTCTTTCCAATTGCAACATGTGAGAGTTTGAATGTCGATATGGATGTAACGATGTTCTGCAAACCAATAATCAAAGAGGGGCATGTTAGGCCTTGAGGTGAGAGCCCCTGTTATTGTTGACGAGCCCCCTACTGTCGGGCCCCTGTGGATGGGTTATTGTTGACAGGTCCTTGTGGACGAGTCCTTGTGGACAAGTCCTTGTGGACAGGTCCTTGTGGACGAGTCCTTGTGGACAAGTCTGTGTGGACAGGTCCTTGTGGACAAGTCCTTGTGGACGAGTCCTTGTCCCTTTGGACTGATCCCTTTGGACGGGTCCCTTCGGCCTGGTTCCTACGGACTAGTCCATGAATTTATTTAAATTATGTCAAAGGGCCTAACTACATTTGTGTGTGTTGAATTGACGTTGTTCACCACTACTATAATGGAATAACGATATGAAAGGAAAGTGACGAAATACATGTGAACACGTGTGAAATGACCTTATTACCGTCCTCCTTGTGAAACAAGTCACATCCTGTTTTGCTTCATACGTGAGAAAATGTGAGTTCGAACCCGTGGTCGGATTTTGACGAATGAGGTGTCATTGAACTCGGGCTGATACCCTCTTTCCAATGAACAACATATTTCCACACCAAAATAAAACCTACCCCTACTAGGGGGTGAAATTGTAATTTTTTTTAGAGAATCTCTCTTTCCAATTGCAACATGTGAGAGTTTGAATGCCGATATGGAATAAAACGTTGTTCCACACAAGAGACATGTGTTTGGTGGATGGCCACTATGAATTAACATGCTTGATTTTGTTTTTTTGTTTTTTACGCATGCCCACTCATAGCTTTTGTAAGAGGGCAGGCTTTTTAAAATATGGCGGCCGTAGTGTTACCTAACCTAACCCAACCCACGAGTGGTGATCAAAAAGTATTTTAAGTGACGCTTGTCGATTGGCAAACCAATAATCAAAGAGGGATATGTCAGGCCTTGAGGTGATAGCCCCTTTTGATTGATCCCTGTTGATTGATCTCTGTTGATTTGTCCCTTTGGACTGGTCTCTGTTGACTAGCCCCTTTTGGACGGGCCCTTTTTAACAGGGGGTCATTTTTGAGGGATCCTTTTTGACAGGTGTTTTTCGACGGGTCCCTGTTGACGAGTCATTGCTGACGGGTCCTTGTTGATGAGTCCCTGTGGACGGGTCATTGTTGACGGGTCCCTATTGACAGGTCATTGTTGACAGGTCATTGTTGACGGGTCATTGTTGATGGGTCCTTGCTGACAAGTCCCTGTTGATGGGTCCCTGTGGAAGGGTCCCCTTAGACCGGCCCCTTTGGACTGGTCCCTATGGACCGGCCCATGAAATTTATCCAAATTGTATGTCAAAGGGCCTAACTACATTTGTGTGTAAAGCAGTGTGTTGAACTGACGTTGTTCACCAGTCCTTACTACTACAATTGGATAACGATATGAAAGGAATTGATTAACTAGACATGAGTTAACTACCAACGAAACACTTTGGCGACTCTGCTTGTTATTGACCAATGAGTAGGGTTTTAGAAAAACTGTTTGCTATTTTGGGTTATATACAAAAAAATGCTTAGACCTTTTGAGTGACTATGTTTGCTAAACAAGACATTATACCAGACACGATTAGGATTCTTATGTAGCTCAGACAAGGAAAGAATTTCTACAGAATCTGTTGACATTGAATATAGATTTAGTTATTAGGAAGTCATTTTGAAGGCCTTTGTCTGGAGCGTGGCACTCTATGAAAGTAAAACTTAGACAATTGGTGTAGCAGAAAAGTGGAGAATTGAAGTGTTTGAAATGTGGTGTTACAGGAGAATGATGAAGATTAGATGGGTAAATAGGGTTACTAACAAAGAGGTATTAAGACGAGTGGGGGAGAAGAGATGTATCTGGCGACTGTTAATGAAGTAAAGAGATAGGTTGGTAGAACACGTACTAAGACACCCAAGAATATGTTAAACAGATAGCCTTGAATGTAGGGTGTGGTAGCTATATAGAGATGAAACGATTAGCTCGGGACAGATAGGCGCTGAGATCTGCATCAAACCAGTCAAAGGACTAAAGACTCAAACAACAACATGTAAGTTCACTAAAATAATGTTGTGTAACGGTATATGTTAGTCAACGAACAGTAATGCATTACTAAAACCCATGACACGATACCTAAGAGCTTTTCTAAAATGATTTTAAAATGCCTTTAACCCTATATTGAACATCCAGTTCACAAGACTCATAACTGCAATGTTATGGTAAAACAAAACAAAATCTATATTTCAAAACAAGCAAGTGGTTTAGTCAATGTATACTGGAAAAAGTTTTGTAAACACTCAAGTCCTCAAGACTAATTAAATTAGTAACTGTCAGGTTGACCGAGTGGTTAAGGTGTTTGACTTAAGATCAAATTTTCTGTATAAGGAAGCAAGGGTTCGAATCCCTTACCTGACATAACTATTGCCTTGACATGGCTTGGCCACACTGCATTATTATGATACTCGGTACACAAACCATAGATATAGTGTATTGTTTAAGGCCACTCTCTTTCTGAACATAGTCAGAGACTGTTGATGGTTAACAATTGAATTAATAGTGGGACATGGGGATAGTAATTAAGAAAAACAGACAATACCCATACAATATTTTTATTAAATTCATTTTATAATAGTTACACACTGAATTCAAGTCTATCTCTTTACCATTGTTCTATATAGATTTTTAAACACAACGCTTGTTGTAGATCCTTTTACAACTTTCTCCAGGTACTCTTGCTCTTAAAAACTGGGGAAGCCGCAATGGTTTTATAAACATAAAACCCTCATCCTCTTCTTTTTCATAATTATCATCATCATCATCATCATTATGAATATTATCATCAAAATTATTATAGTCATTGTCACCATCATTATCATCATCATCTTCATTCTCAACATCACTAGAACTATCCAATTCCTCTTGTTTGTTTTCCACAGGGACCTCTTGTAGAGTCTGCGTTGCTTTTGATAGTGTTAAGTTTTTTTTTGAACGATGGTATTTGTCCTAACATGTCTTTTTGAGGTGATGATGAATGCTTTTTAACAAGCAATGCACTATCTTGAGCAGCAATATATTTTTCTTGGACTTGCTTTTTTTTTTACCTGGGTTAGAGTATTTTGCGTATTTAAATGTGTATTAATTTGAGATTCACAATGATGTTCTTTTGAAGTAAGTACGTTGGAGTCTTTTGTTTTAATCATTCCTCGACACTTTTTGGATCGTTGTTTTGAACATCGCCAAATAACAGTTCCATCTTTATTGGTTGTTTTTACAATATATGTATATCCTTTATAGAAGACACATGGCTTGCCATGACTGGTTGTTGAGACTTCCATATCAACTAATACATATGAATTAAATTTTAGCAAAGTCACATGAACAATCTTTAGATTACAAGTGATTTACACACACACACACTTTCCTAAATGTCAAGATTTATGGATGTTGTTTTCCGCCAACAGCTGCTTACTGCGTATGACAAGGCTGGAGACTGGTAGGTGAGACGGTCTTTCACGATGTGAACACTGTAACAGGCAGTAGTCAACTGACAATATTCTTATACCCTAGTCAAGGTTAACAGCTACTTACTGCGTATGACAAGACCGTACACTCGTAGGTTAGACGGTATTTTTTGTTTGTTTGCTAAGGATCCCATATATACCCTAGACATGTTAGTTCTGAACACTTAGTGGTTAATTGTATATATTGAATTTAAATACACAGCTCATACAAGCACGTTTTGCGGATGGGAGGGGTGAGAGTCTGGCAAAAAAGGAAATGTTTTAGTTTAATGAAACGTCATGTCCTAGTATGCGTGATTTATAGTAGACGCAATTGATAGTTGACGTAATTGATAGTAGGTGTAATCGATACTAGACGTGATTAATAGTAGACGCAATTGATACTAGGCGTGATTGATAGTAGGCGTGATTTGTAGTAAGCGCGATTTATAGTAGACGTAAATGATAGTAGGCGCGATTGATAGTAGGCGTGATTGATAGTAGACGCGATTGATAGTAGGCGCAATTTGACATGGGCGCGACTCAGATCATTTTTGATATCATAAAGTTACAGTGTCAATGTTTATACAAAGTACAAGGTAGAGGGTATTTTAAGACATAACCTCAGCTCACTTAACATAACCTAACTTTACCTTACCTAACTTTGTCACGTGACATGTTCTACAAGTTTAGACTTGCTTTAAGACTGATTATGACGTCATAGATTGATGGGAGGGGTGAGAGGCTGACAAAAAAGGAAATGTTCTGGTTTAATGAAACGTCATGTCCTAGTAGGCGCGTTTTATAGTAGACGCAATTGATAGTAGGCGCGATTAATAATAGACGCAATTGATAGTAGACGTGATTGATTGTAGGCGTGATTTGACATGAGCGCGATTTATAGTAGACGCGAAAGATAGTAGGCGCGATTGATAGTAGGCGTAATTAGACATGGGTGAGATTTATAGTAGACGCAATTGATAGTAGACGCGATTGATAGTAGGTGTAATTGGTAGTAGGCGCGATTTGACATGAGCGCGATTTATAGTAGACGCAAATGATAGTAGGCGTGATTGATAGTAGACGCAATTGATACTAGACGTGGTTGATAGTAGGCGTGATTTGTAGTAAGCGCATTTCATAGTAGGCTCAATTGATAGTAGATGCAATTGATAGTAGACGTGATTGATAGTAGGCGCGATTGATAGTAGACGTGATTGATATGGACGCGACTTAGATCATTTTTGATATAACAAAGTTTGTAACCGAATTTATTCAGTTACAGTAGCTCACCCTCGGGTTTTGCTTCGTGCATTTAGTTTGGGGTATTTTATTCATATCTTATTATATTGGGTTAATGTGGGGTTGCAGAGGTGATTTTTATTGTGCCTGTGTGTTTTTGTGTGGACGGATTCATTTTTGGATGGTCCGGACAACCTAGGATCACTGTTTATTAATTATCGGTTTTTGGATATTTGATATTATAAAATACGGGGTTTATTGAGATTTATTACGTTTTGGGAACAGGGATATAAAAGACTGTATTATTACCTGTAGTAGAAGCATTATTTCATTTTGGTTTGGGGTTAATGTGTTTATTTTAACTAGAAATGTTAAAAGTTTCTATTGCTGGCTGTACTATAGGTACACGAGTCAAAATTTTCGAAGGCTGGAAGTTGGGGCATATGGAAAAGTTAAACGGTAATTTGACTTATTTGTGTCAAGCCAGGAAATGCCTGGGCTAAGAATAGCCTTAACTCTGATGACCCGGCGTAGGAAAAGTACTCAGTGAAGTTAGTGTGCGCTCAGCAGAATTACGATCGTCAAATGTTCCAATGTTGCCACGAATATCCGCTTGGAGTGGGCGCGCGCCAATGAGTTCCGGCAGGCAAAAGGACAGGACTGTGTGGAAGGATATTGCTTCATGTGTGTTTAAAATGGCGTGTTTGATGCTGTTACGATGTCTTCTTGCGAATCAGGGTCGTGCTATGTCATAGTGCGGTAACCAACAGCAAAGGCAGTTATAAGCCTCCTCTGAGCTTCGGCTATTGTACCATGGGTTGTTGGTGCAAATCACGCCCGAAGGACGATTATAACACATGATATACATCTAGGCCTAACAAGCTATTTGTGGTCCACGTGTTGGAAAGTGGTGGCGAGCGACTTATCGTGGATCGAGCAAAAAGACCGTGGAACAACGCTATAATCGCCGACTGTTGGAACTTGTGCACACTTTCCGTACAAACTACAAAAGTGTAAATATGATAGGAGGCTGAATGCCTGGGGTCAAACTGACCAGAAGTGTTGTTGCTCTAAGAGCGTAGAAGCAGTGAACAAAAGGTACTGTACAAAGTTTTATTGCAAGTGTATTTTGTGTTGTATATTTGTGTACATATGTGTTAGAACAGCCAATAGATTATTTCGTTAAATTCATGTGTGTTTATATTCCTGTCTTGTATGAACCTGGTACATCAGCAAACGCATGCCAAATGCCCTACTCCTGGGGGAAAGAGTTTTCATAGTCGGGGCAACAGCTTTATATTTATTTCTATTTTATTCAGGAAGACCCATATGGTCAACCTTGGCGCCCATTAAAAGTCGGGAAGTAACGTTAAAATCACTTGTGGCCTGTATTTAAAGGCAGTAAATTCTGTAGGTTTGTAATAAATGAGGGTAGTTAAAGTTAAATCAACTCCAGCGAGGAGGTTGAGAGAGTTTCAGTGGCGCCCAACGTGGGGCCTTAGACATGCTGATGTGTACCAGGACACAGGAATTAAACTGTAGGCATATTTGCATAATTTCACGTATTTCAATTAGGGATGGCTACGTTAGAGCCAGGATGCAATTCTGCTTTGTTGGTGGACGGTGCTGGTGAGCGGCAGAATCAGGCAGGGGCTGATAGGCAATTTGCTGTACGGATGGGGGAAAACAGTAGAGTCAGGGGAGATTTGCCAGGCAAGGGGGGAAATGAATTAAGTATGATGGACATGTTGGAGAAGCTCCTGTGTCGTAGTAACAGTTCCGTGGAGAGGATAACCAGTCAAATGTCCTCCCAGATGAAGGAAATATCAGCAAAGATAGATGAGGTCAAAGAGCAGGTGACTATCCTAGACAGCAGTGTTACTCGCCAGTTTAGTGAAGTCAGAGTAGAAATCACTAATCTGGAAATTAAGCTAGGTGGTCAGATTGCTGTTCAGGAAGAGAGCGTAGACTCGGAAGTAGATGAGTTGGATGCTCAACAAGTGATGTTGGCAGGGGAGATTTCTAGCCAGACACTGGAGACTAGCCAGAAATTTCCCAGGGTAGATAGGAAGTTGGGAGAGCAGAAAGTGGAAATTGTAGGCATTGTGGAAGAGAACGTTGTGGTTAGTGATGCCAGTGCTGGGAGAGTGGAGATGCTTGAGAGTGCTGAATTTAGTGAGGAGAGCGGTGAGGTAGTGGAGATAGATGAGCGAGTCGAGATTAGGTTGCTAGGGAATGGTATGAAGAAGGTAGATGAGAATATTAGCCAGGTTAGCGAGATAGTGACTAGTATGGAGGAAGATACTGTAGGTAGAATTCTACGTGGTCAACATTTGGAACTAGGAGGGAGTGGCGGTTTTGTTAGAAAGTTAGTATGTAATTTCTCTGATGACATTAGGACTGCAGTGTGTGTGCAGGAGATAGTCGCTATTACAGGCATAGAGAGGTCACTTGGAAGGTTAGGTACCTTGAGAAAGACAGGTAGGCAACGTCAGAGAAATGGGGGTAATCGTAGGGAAGGAAATTATAATCAGAGGAGAGAGAAGAACTGGGATCCAGGTAGGGGAGATAGGTACATGTGGTATAAGGATCAAGGGAGAGGAAGAAATAACAATGTGTGTCAGGGGTACGGGAAAAACAATCAACCGGGGAACAGACCACGTGAGGTAGAGCAGGCGAATAGGGGGCGCGGCATGGAAAGGCAGGTTGAGAGAAGCAATAGGCCAGGAAGTTTAAACTTCGCCAGGACTCACTATATGGAGCAGGGGGAGAGTCCTTGCATAGTATTCCTGCTCACGCTCTGGAAGAGAAACATAATTTAGAGTATAATGTCAATGTAGGATCTGATAGGTTAGGAGACCAGAGCTGTAAATTAGGTTACAGTAAGGCGCAAGTGAAGTTTGGGTGGAGTGAGCAACAGGATTGGGTTAGGTTAGATTATCAGGTTGGTGGTAGAGATTTTGTTAGTGTCGTTGGATGCATTCAGGTGATAAAAGAGGTTTCTGAGGAGGAAGAATTAGGTGTCGGCATGGTATCAAGTTGTATTTTGGTCATGAGAGATGATCATGTGTTGAGTGATGTGGATCACTGTTGTTTCTGGATCATGGGAGATGATCGTGAGTTGAGTGATGATGATCACTGTGTGGAGGCAGTTGTTAAAGATACCATGTTGGACGAGGGTCAGAAGTCAGAAGTGTTTGACGTTCTGAGGGAACACAGGGAGGTGTTCTCGGGGAAACCTGGATGTACTCACGGCTACGGGCAGAGTTTTGACATCGCAGATAGGTCTGGCTTGAGCGGTCCTAGGTACCCTATAGCTCATTCTTACATGGAAGGTGTTGTTGAGGTGATTGGTCAGATGCTTTTTGAGGTTATATTTGAGATTAGTAACAGTCTGTCTGTTAGTCTTCTTGTGGTGGTGACCATGTGGGATGGTACCATTAGGTTATGTTTGGAGGGCGTGGCAGTCAGTAGTTTGCAGGAAGGATTTCTTTTTGTGTGTGTCGCAGGATTTTGGGATTTTCAACCGGGGAAGCTGTACCCTAAGAGATTAAATAAATTTAGGATTATTGTAATTGTAGGTAAGATGGTTTTGAAACAGCAGGGAAGGGAGGGGGTAAAGATTAAGATAGGTGATCTGGTGTTGTTGCGAGCTGAGCGTCTGCTGTCGATAGAACAGAGTTGCATTCTTGAGGTTTTTCATTCGGGTCCAGTTGCTATAGACCGCAGAGTAGGTGCATGTGCCTACAGCTTGATTTCCAACGATGACAAGGTCCTAGGTACATATAACGTTGCTTACCTCAAGCTATATGTCACCTAGAGATCTTGCTCACGATGACAAGACAGTAGTACTAGTGTATTTGTGTGAGGGACAAGGATAAATCTATAGCCTTGTAGTTTAGAGATTGATCCTTGTGGGGGCGTCTGTAACCGAATTTATTCAGTTACAGTAGCTCACCCTCGGGTTTTGCTTCGTGCATTTAGTTTGGGGTATTTTATTCATATCTTATTATATTGGGTTAATGTGGGGTTGCAGAGGTGATTTTTATTGTGCCTGTGTGTTTTTGTGTGGACGGATTCATTTTTGGATGGTCCGGACAACCTAGGATCACTGTTTATTAATTATCGGTTTTTGGATATTTGATATTATAAAATACGGGGTTTATTGAGATTTATTACGTTTTGGGAACAGGGATATAAAAGACTGTATTATTACCTGTAGTAGAAGCATTATTTCATTTTGGTTTGGGGTTAATGTGTTTATTTTAACTAGAAATGTTAAAAGTTTCTATTGCTGGCTGTACTATAGGTACACGAGTCAAAATTTTCGAAGGCTGGAAGTTGGGGCATATGGAAAAGTTAAACGGTAATTTGACTTATTTGTGTCAAGCCAGGAAATGCCTGGGCTAAGAATAGCCTTAACTCTGATGACCCGGCGTAGGAAAAGTACTCAGTGAAGTTAGTGTGCGCTCAGCAGAATTACGATCGTCAAATGTTCCAATGTTGCCACGAATATCCGCTTGGAGTGGGCGCGCGCCAATGAGTTCCGGCAGGCAAAAGGACAGGACTGTGTGGAAGGATATTGCTTCATGTGTGTTTAAAATGGCGTGTTTGATGCTGTTACGATGTCTTCTTGCGAATCAGGGTCGTGCTATGTCATAGTGCGGTAACCAACAGCAAAGGCAGTTATAAGCCTCCTCTGAGCTTCGGCTATTGTACCATGGGTTGTTGGTGCAAATCACGCCCGAAGGACGATTATAACACATGATATACATCTAGGCCTAACAAGCTATTTGTGGTCCACGTGTTGGAAAGTGGTGGCGAGCGACTTATCGTGGATCGAGCAAAAAGACCGTGGAACAACGCTATAATCGCCGACTGTTGGAACTTGTGCACACTTTCCGTACAAACTACAAAAGTGTAAATATGATAGGAGGCTGAATGCCTGGGGTCAAACTGACCAGAAGTGTTGTTGCTCTAAGAGCGTAGAAGCAGTGAACAAAAGGTACTGTACAAAGTTTTATTGCAAGTGTATTTTGTGTTGTATATTTGTGTACATATGTGTTAGAACAGCCAATAGATTATTTCGTTAAATTCATGTGTGTTTATATTCCTGTCTTGTATGAACCTGGTACATCAGCAAACGCATGCCAAATGCCCTACTCCTGGGGGAAAGAGTTTTCATAGTCGGGGCAACAGCTTTATATTTATTTCTATTTTATTCAGGAAGACCCATATGGTCAACCTTGGCGCCCATTAAAAGTCGGGAAGTAACGTTAAAATCACTTGTGGCCTGTATTTAAAGGCAGTAAATTCTGTAGGTTTGTAATAAATGAGGGTAGTTAAAGTTAAATCAACTCCAGCGAGGAGGTGAGAGTGTTACAAGTTACAGTGTCAATGTTTATACAAAGTACAAGGCAGAGAGGGGGTATTTTAAGACTTAACCTCAGCTCACCTAACATAACCTAACTTTACCTAACCTAACTTTGTCACGTGACATGTTCTACAAGTTTAGACTTGCTTTAAGGCTGACTATGACTATGACGTCATAGATTGATGAGAGGGGTGGGAGGCTGACAAAAAAGGAAATGTTTTGGTTTAATGAAAAGTCATGTCCTAGCAGGCGCGATTGGTAGTAGACGCAATTGATAGTAGACGCGATTAATGGTAGGCGCAATTGATAGTAGGTGTGATCAGGTACTTACTGCATATCAAAAGGCTGTACACTCGTGTGTTAGACACTCTATCTTGTTAAGGACCCTTATATATTCCCTATACAAGGCTATACATGTTAGTTCTAAACACTTAGTGGTTATTTGTATTTTAAATTTATATACACAGGTTATACAAGCACGTTTTTTCACACAGTAAAACTTTGTCAAATAGCTACATGCGACACGCAAAGTATGTTTCCGCTATCTAGCGGTGACTATGGAAACTACCTGAACATATCCAATCTAATCCTAGCTAACTTCACCTGACGTGGCCATACCGGTTTGTAAGCAACAACAACAACACACTAAGATTCCATGAATTCCAGAGTACTTTTAGATTAATTATCGACTCTCAACTCTTATAACTATGTCTATCCCACTCTGTCAAAAACACGATATATTTTCTTAAATTTTTGCTTGATGTCAATACTAATGTGATAATGGGTTTTCCGATCCTATCACTATAAATTCATTACCCCCACTCTTATCTCGGTCTCGACAACAACCATGCCTATTTTTATTATGTCAGATGATATAATGTTCGAGTGCAAAGTGGGTGTAAAAGTGAGTGCAAAGTGAGTGCAAATGTGAGTGCAAAGTAAGTGTAAAAGTAGTTGTAAAAGTGAGTGTAAAGTGAGTGCAAAAGTGAGTGCAAAAGAGGGGTGTAAAAGTGGTACCCTATTTGTAATGGCTTATTTGGCAAGTTATTTTGTGGTACCCTATTCGTAATGGCTTATTTCACAAGTTGTTTTTGTCAATGTATTTTAGAGGATATTTCTCTTGTTCATGGAAAGTATCTCAGCCCTTTTTATGATAGCATAATGCTTACCGTCATGTTTGTAAGCAACAACAACACACTAAAATTCCAAGAATCCAAACTACTCTAAGGTTAATGATAGTCTCTCAACTCCATTCCACGCCTAGTCAAAAACATTATACATTTCAAATTTTTCAAAAAAGGTAAATTGAGAAAGTAGGCTATATATTTAAACTAAAAAATCATATGCTAACTACAACACCTACGTCTATCCCATTCTCAGTCAAAAAATATATATATATTCTTTAAATTTTTCCAAAAAATATTTGGAAAGTAGGTTATAATTTGAAAACTAATCATCCTAAAAAGTCATATATAGACTCAAACCAATGGCTTTTATGTCCTTAATCGTTAGAACAAAACATGAAATTTGAAATTTTTCCAAATATTGATCATTTTTAAAAATGGGCTATATTTTGTAAACTATGAATTACACAAAAAATGTGTTTGACATAAAAATGACAGGTATTTACCCCCTCTACCCACAAACCAAGTCCCAGGTCTCTGGGACAAAATCCAAAAAGGTTCAATTTTGAAAGTAGACGATATTTTGAAAACTAATCATTCTAAAAAGTCATATATAGACTCAAACAAATGTCCTTTAAGTCTCTTAACGTTAGAACAAAACTTAACATTTTTTTCATTTTAAAAAAAAAAGTCCAATTTTCAAAATTGCCTATATTTTGGAAACTAAGAATTAGTTCCAAAATGGCGGTCGTAGCTTAACTCAACCTAACCTAGCCCTACGAGGTGTGATCAAAAAGTTACAAAATGGCTGCCGTAGCTTAACTTAACCTTTGATTGATCCCTGTTGATTGACCCCTTTTGATTGATCTCTGTTGATGTATCCCTTTGGACTTGTCCCTGTTGACTAGCCCCTTTGGACGGGTCTTTTTTAAAGGGGGAGTCATTTTTTTACGGGTCCCGGAGGACGGGTCCTTGTTGACGGGTCCCTGTGGGCGAGCCCCTTTGATATAATTTGGATAAAATGCACGGACCAGTCCATAAGGATCAGTCCAAAGGAACCGCGCCTACTAGGACATGACGTTTCATTAAACCAGAACATTTCCTCTTTTGTCAGCCTCTCACCCCTCCCATCAATCTATGACGTCATAATCAGTCTTAAAGCAAGTCTAAACTTGTAGAACATGTCACGTGACAAAGTTAGGTTAGGTAAAGTTAGGTTAGGTAAAGTTAGGTTATGTTAAGTGAGCTGAGGTTATGTCTTAAAATACCCTCTACCTTGTACTTTGTATAAACATTGACACTGTAACTTTATGATATCAAAAATGATCTGAGTCGCGCCCATGTCAAATTGCGTCTACTATCAATCACGCCTACTATCAATCGCGCCTACTATCATTTACGTCTACTATAAATCGCGCTTACTACAAATCACGCCTACTATCAATCACGCCTAGTATCAATTGCGTCTACTATTAATCACGTCTAGTATCGATTACACCTACTATCAATTACGTCAACTATCAATTGCGTCTACTATAAATCACGCCTACTAGGACATGACGTTTCATTAAACTAAAACATTTCCTTTTTTGCCAGCCTCTCACCCCTCCCATCCGCAAAACGTGCTTGTATGAGCTGTGTATTTAAATTCAATATATACAATTAACCACTAAGTGTTCAGAACTAACATGTCTAGGGTATATATGGGATCCTTAGCAAACAAACAAAAAATACCGTCTAACCTACGAGTGTACGGTCTTGTCATACGCAGTAAGTAGCTGTTAACCTTGACTAGGGTATAAGAATATTGTCAGTTGACTACTGCCTGTTACAGTGTTCACATCGTGAAAGACCGTCTCACCTACCAGTCTCCAGCCTTGTCATACGCAGTAAGCAGCTGTTGGCGGAAAACCACATCCATAAATCTTGACATTTAGGAAAGTGTGTGTGTGTGTAAATCACTTGTAATCTAAAGATTGTTCATGTGACTTTACTAAAATTTAATTCATATGTATTAGTTGATATGGAAGTCTCAACAACCAGTCATGGCAAGCCATGTGTCTTCTATAAAGGATATACATATATTGTAAAAACAACCAATAGAGATGGAACTGTTATTTGGCGATGTTCAAAA
Organism: Meconema thalassinum; assembly: GCA_946902985.2. Classification (NCBI taxonomy): domain Eukaryota; kingdom Metazoa; phylum Arthropoda; class Insecta; order Orthoptera; family Tettigoniidae; genus Meconema; species Meconema thalassinum. The sequence continues at coordinate 347,626,820 of OX336392.1, forward strand.
CAGCGATCCAAAAAGTGTCGAGGAATGATTAAAACAAAAGACTCCAACGTACTTACTTCAAAAGAACATCATTGTGAATCTCAAATTAATACACATTTAAATACGCAAAGTACTCTAACCCAGGTAAAAAAAGCAAGTCCAAGAAAAATATATTGCTGCTGATGATAGTGCATTGCTTGTTAAAAAGCATTCATCATCACCTCAAAAAGACATGTTAGGACAAATACCATCGTTCAAAAAACCCATAACACTATCAAAAGCAACGCAGACTCTACAAGAGGTCCCTGTGGAAAACAAACAAGAGGAATTGGATAGTTCTAGTGATGTTGAGAATGAAGATGATGATGATAATGATGGTGACAATGACTATAATAATTTTGATGATAATATTCATAATGATGATGATGATGATGATAATTATGAAAAAGAAGAGGATGAGGGTTTTATGTTTATAAAACCATTGCGGCTTCCCCAGTTTTTAAGAGCAAGAGTACCTGGAGAAAGTTGTAAAAGGATCTACAACAAGCGTTGTGTTTAAAAATCTATATAGAACAATGGTAAAGAGATAGAGTTGAATTCAGTGTGTAACTATTATAAAATGAATTTAATAAAAATATTGTATGGGTATTGTCTGTTTTTCTTAATTACTATCCCCATGTCCCACTATTAATACAATTGTTAACCATCAACAGTCTCTGACTATGTTCAGAAAGAGAGTGGCCTTAAACAATACACTATATCTATGGTTTGTGTACCGAGTATTATAATAATGCAGTGTGGCCAAGCCATGTCAAGGCAATAGTTATGTCAGGTAAGGGATTCGAACCCTTGCTTCCTTATACAGAAAATTTGATCTTAAGTCAAACACCTTAACCACTCGGTCAACCTGACAGTTACTAATTTAATTAGTCTTGAGGACTTGAGTGTTTACAAAAAAAAATCCAGTATACATTGACTAAACCACTTGCTTGTTTTGAAATATAGATTTTGTTTTGTTTTACCATAACATTGCAGTTATGAGTCTTGTGAACTGGATGTTCAATATAGGGTTAAAGGCATTTTAAAATCATTTTAGAAAAGCTCTTAGGTATCGTGTCATGGGTTTTAGTAATGCATTGCTGTTCGTTGACTAACATATACCGTTACACAACATTATTTTAGTGAACTTACATGTTGTTGTTTGAGTCTTTAGTCCTTTGACTGGTTTGATGCAGATCTCAGCGCCTATCTGTCCCGAGCTAATCGTTTCATCTCTATATAGCTACCACACCCTACATTCAAGGCTATCTGTTTAACATATTCTTGGGTGTCTTAGTACGTGTTCTACCAACCTATCTCTTTACTTCATTAACAGTCGCCAGATACATCTCTTCTCCCCCACTCGTCTTAATACCTCTTTGTTAGTAACCCTATTTACCCATCTAATCTTCATCATTCTCCTGTAACACCACATTTCAAACACTTCAATTCTCCACTTTTCTGCTACACCAATTGTCTAAGTTTTACTTTCATAGAGTGCCACGCTCCAGACAAAGGCCTTCAAAATGACTTCCTAATACCTAAATCTATATTCAATGTCAACAGATTCTGTAGAAATTCTTTCCTTGTCTGAGCTACATAAGAACCTAATCGTGTCTGGTATAATGTCTTGTTTAGCAAACATAGTCACTCAAAAGGTCTAAGCATTTTTTTGTATATAACCCAAAATAGCAAACAGTTTTTCTAAAACCCTACTCATTGGTCAATAACAAGCAGAGTCGCCAAAGTGTTTCGTTGGTAGTTAACTCATGTCTAGTTAATCAATTCCTTTCATATCGTTATCCAATTGTAGTAGTAAGGACTGGTGAACAACGTCAGTTCAACACACTGCTTTACACACAAATGTAGTTAGGCCCTTTGACATACAATTTGGATAAATTTCATGGGCCGGTCCATAGGGACCAGTCCAAAGGGGCCGGTCTAAGGGGACCCTTCCACAGGGACCCATCAACAGGGACTTGTCAGCAAGGACCCATCAACAATGACCCGTCAACAATGACCTGTCATCAATGACCTGTCAACAATGACCTGTCAATAGGGACCCGTCAACAATGACCCGTCCACAGGGACTCATCAACAAGGACCCGTCAGCAATGACTCGTCAACAGGGACCCGTCGAAAAACACCTGTCAAAAAGGATCCCTCAAAAATGACCCCCTGTTAAAAAGGGCCCGTCCAAAAGGGGCTAGTCAACAGAGACCAGTCCAAAGGGACAAATCAACAGAGATCAATCAACAGGGATCAATCAAAAGGGGCTATCACCTCAAGGCCTGACATATCCCTCTTTGATTATTGGTTTGCCAATCGACAAGCGTCACTTAAAATACTTTTTGATCACCACTCGTGGGTAGGGTTAGGTTAGGTTACACTACAGCCGCCATCTTTTAAAAAGCCTGCCCTCTTACAAAAGCTATGAGTGGGCATGCGTAAAAAACAAAAAACAAAAACAAGCATGTTAATTCATAGTGGCCATCCACCAAACACATGTCTCTTGTGTGGAACAACGTTTTATTCCATATCGGCATTCAAACTCTCACATGTTGCAATTGGAAAGAGAGATTCTCTAAAAAAATTACAATTTCACCCCCTAGTAGGGGTAGGTTTTATTTTGGTGTGGAAATATGTTGTTCATTGGAAAGGGGGTATCTGCCCGAGTTCAATGACACCTCATTCGTCAAAATCCGACCACGGGTTCGAACTCACATTTTCTCACGTATGAAGCAAACAGGATGTGACTTGTTTCACAAGGAGGACGGTAATAAGGTCATTTCACACGTGTTCACATGTATTTCGTCACTTTCCTTTCATATCGTTATTCCATTATAGTAGTGGTGAACAACGTCAATTCAACACACACAAATGTAGTTAGGCCCTTTGACATAATTTAAATAAATTCATGGGCTAGTCCGTAGGAACCAGGCCAAAGGGACCCGTCCAAAGGGATCAGTCCAAAGGGACAAGGACTCGTCCACAAGGACCTGTCCACAAAGACTTGTCCACAAGGACCTGTCAACAAGGACTTGTCCACAAAGACTCGTCCACAAGGACCTGTCAACAATAACCCATCCACATGGGCCCGACAGTAGGGGGCTCGTCAACAATAACAGGGGCTCTCACCTCAAGGCCTAACATGCCCCTCTTTGATTATTGGTTTGCAGAACATCGTTACATCCATATCGACATTCAAACTCTCACATGTTGCAATTGGAAAGAGAGATTCTCTAAAAAATTCAATTTCACCCCCTAGTAGGGTAGGTTTTATTTTAGGGTGGAGATATGTTGTCCAATGGAAAGGGAGTGTTCGCCTGAGCAATTTGACACCTCGTACAAGTCTCTAGCCTGATTGTTTCGCGAGATATTGCCATTTTAGTATTCCAGCGGTGGCGGTGGCGGTGGATTTAGAACCGGCCAAAACACACTACTAACAATATCTCACGAGTGGTTTCATTTGTGGATGTGATACTCGGCATATAAACTAATCATTAAAAATAAGCAGACATATGTCTAAGGGTTTTTCGATGTGGTGTATTATTATGAGGTGAATGGGGTGAAAAGTGGGGGTTGAAGGATTCCTAACGGAGCGTGTAGGCCTATCTCTTAAACGCCATAGGCGAGAAATTTGAAACTCAGCGAAAAAAATCAGCTTAAAAAGTAAGTAAATCGGGGTTCGACCGTTTTTTCATAAATTAATTTAAGGAACCAATGGGCTGGGGTGAAATTCTGGGGAAGAAAGGAGAGAAAGTGTCCTAACTGACTGACTAATTCACTCACTCATCAAACTCAGGGGAAAATACACCTTAACAAGTAGTTCCGTGAAGAACTATACAGCCTATTTTCATATATCCTACTTATTTTAATTGCCACTATCAACATACACAATTTCTGTTTGATTGCTGTAATAGATTCGTAGATATTAAGAACCGACTAAATATTTCGGATGGTCGCCATGTTGGATTTTATATATGTAGGTCCTAGAGTTATGTACTGTTACATGCAGATTATTGTGAACGTGTAGTATTCAAACTTCAATCGCATAATTAGGACACAAGAAAAAACAAGGAGATTTTAAAATTTTTCACAGCTGCCATCTTGAGGTTATGGAAACAATTGAAATAAATTAGATGCCAGTGGATTGACATTTGTATGAGGATTTACTGTACCAAGTTTCACTGCACGCGGATGGTTAAAATGCGAGAAACGTCCATGTGAATATTTATAATTCGCGTCACCGCCATGTTGGATTTGTGATCACCAGGTTATTTAAAGTCCTATAGGTGAACTTAAGTTCATAGCCCCTATGAACATAAAAAATGCAGTTTGATTGCTAAAATAGATTCGTAGATATTCAGTATCGCCTAAATATTTCGGATGGTCGCCATGTTGGATTGTTAAATGTATAGGCCATAGAGTCATGTACCATTAAAGGAAAATTATTGCGTAGGTTCATTATTCAAACTTTCACTTCGATCGCACGACTACATCAAAAGAAATAAAAATTTAATTTTAAAATTCGCACTGCCGCCATCTTGAGGTTATGTAAACAATTGAACTAAATTAGATACCAGTGGATTACAATGTGTATAAATATTTCCTGTACCAGGTTTCAGTGCGCTTGGAACAATAAATCGCGAGAAAGGACTATTTAAAATTTTCTAATTCGCTTGGCCGCCATGTTCGTTTTGTAGTTAACCGGTTTTTGAAAGTATTATACACACATCAAAAAAAGTTTTGCATCACCTCGGTTCCAAGAGTTCCGGAACCGTTAAATACAAAGGGAATAGAGATCAACACAAACAACATTTCAGCTCGTTTTATTGCTCATGAGACCCACACATTGCATGTTGTACCATCATACAGCTAGACTTTCAGCATTTGTGGTCCAGATTGCAGTACACACCACTACCTCTAATACCCAGTAGCACGTCCTCTTGCATTGATGCATGCCTGTATTCGCCGTGGCATACTATCCACAAGTTCATCAAGACACTGTTGGTCCAAATTGTCCCACTCCTCAACGACAATTCGGCGTAAATCTCTCAGAGTGGTTGGTGGGTCAAGACGTCCATAAACAGCCCTTTTCAACATATCCCAGGCATGTTCGATAGGGTTCATGTCTGGCGAACATGCTGGCCACTGTAGTCGAGCGATGTCGTTATCTTGAAGGAACGCATTCACAAGATGTGCACGATGAGGTCGAGAATTGTCGTCCATGAAGACAAATGCCTCTCCAATATTCTGCCGATATGGTTGCACTATGGGTCGGAGGATGTCATTCAGGTATCGTAAAGCCGTTTCGGAGCCTTCCATGACCACCAGTGGCGTACGTCGGCCCCACATAATGCCACCCCAAAACATCAGGGAACCACCACCTTGCTGCACTCGCTGGACAGTGTGTCTAAGACGTTCAGCCTGACCAGGGTGCCTCCAAACACGTCTCCGACGATTGTCTGGTTGAAGGCATATGCGACACTCATCGGTGAAGAGAACGTGATGCCAATTCCGTGGGGTCCATTCAGCATGTTGTTGGGCCCATCTGTACCGCGCTGCATGGTGTCGGGGTTGCAAAGCTGGACCTCGCCATGGACGTCGGGAGTGAAGTTGCGCATCATGCAGCCTATTGCGCACAGTTTGAGTTGAAACACGACGTCCTGTGGCTGAACGAAACGCATTATTCAACATGGTGGCATTGCTGTCAGGGTTCCTCCGAGCGGCAATCCGTAAGTAGCGGTCATCCACTACAGTAGTAGCCCTTGGGCGGCCTGAGCGAGGCCTGTCATCGACAGTTCCTGTATCTCTGTACCTCCTCCATGTCCGAACAACATCGCTTTGGTTCACTCTGAGACGCCTGGAAACTTCCCTTGTTGAGAGCCCTTCTTGACACAAAGTAACAATGCGGACGCGATCGAACTGCGGTATTGACCTTCTAGGCATGGTAGAACTACAGACAACATGAGCAGCGTACCTTCGTCCTGGTGGAATGACTGGAACTGATCGGCTGTCGTACCCCCTCCGTCTAATAGGCCCTGCTCATGCATGGTTGTTTACATCTTTGAGCAGTTTTAGTGACATCTATGAACAGTCAAAGGGACTGTATCTTGGATACAATATACACAGTCAACGTCTATATGCCGGAGATCTGGGAACCGAGGTGATGCAAAACTTTTTTTGATGTGTGTAGATGGACTTCCAGTAGTGCCCTTTATCTCCGTACAAAATTTTAGGGAGATACCGCTAATAGTTTCAGAGATATAGAATGCCGGTGAAATATTTCGCACATCCGCCATCTTGTGATTATGTAAACAATTGAACGAAGTTAGATGTCGGTGCATTACAATGTATATAAACATACACTGTACCAAGTTTCATTGCGTTTGGTTGGTCAAATCACGAGAAACGTCTATTTAAAAGTCGCAAATTCGCTTGGCCTCCATGTTGGTTTTGTAGTTACCAGGTTTTAAAAAGTCACATAAGTGAACTTATAGTAGATCCCTCTATCACCATAGAAAATGTCAGGGTAATATCGGTAATAGTTTCGGAGATATTGAATGCTGGTGAAATATTTCGCACAGCCGCCATGTTGGATTGGTGAGTCTTAACAAAATTTGAAGGGCACGGTCGAGGTCGCCGGGAATAGTGCTATGAACTTTCCGAGTTTCATTGAAATCGCTCCTGCCGTTTAGATTTTATTAGGGGGGGACACACACACGAATCACACACACACACACACACGCACGCACACACACACGGACAAAAGGTGATCTCATAAGCCTATTTTTTCAAAATTGAAAATAGGCTAAAAATAAGTTAATAGGTGTTCAAGCGTTTTTTCATCAATCCAATTTAAGGGGCCCATGGGGAGGGGTGAAAGTCTGGTAAAAATAATTGAAAGAAAATGTCCTGTCTGACTCACTTACTCATCACGCCCAGCGAAAACTATTAAAGTTGGAAACATGAAATTTTGGGAATATGTTCGCTGTATGTCGAAAACGTCAACTAAGGAATGATTTTTGTTTATTTGGGTTTTAAAGAGATGTTAAAGGGGTAACCGTGCATTTCATTGAATAACGATATCTCATGAGTTATTTCTTTGGGGATGTGATATTCGGTATATAAACTCATCATTAAAAATAATCAGACATATATCTAAGGGTTTATCGATGTGGTGTATATTATGAGGTGAAAGGGGTGAAAATCGGGGGTTGAGGGATTCTTAACGGAGCGTGTATCTCTGAAACGACATAGGCGAGAAGTTTGAAGTTCGGCGGAAAAAAACAGCTTAAAATACAAGTAAATAGGTGTTCGACCGTTTGTTTCATAAATCCAATTTAAGGGGTTCATGGGGAGGGGTGAAATTATAAAAAATAAATGAAAGAAAATGTCCAGACTGACTCACTCACTCATCATCGCCCAGCCAAAGTTATTGAAGTTAGAAACATGAAATTTTGGGGATATGTTCGTTGTATGTCGAAAACGTCCACTAAGGAAAGAGTTTTGGATATTCAGGTTCTAAAGAGGTGTTAAGGGGGTAAACGTGCCTTTCATTGAATAACAATATCTCACGAGTGGTTACATTTGGGGATGTGATACTTGGCATATATACTAATCATTAAAAATAAGCTGACACGTGTCTAACGGTTTTTCGATGTAGTGTATATTATGAGGTGAAAGGGATGAAAAGTGAGGGTTGAAAGATTCCTAAAGGTGCGTGTATCTCTTAAACGACATAGGCGAGGAGTTTGAAACTCGGAGGAAATCAATCAGCTTAAATATAAATAAATAATTAAACAAATAAAATAAATAGGTGTTCGACCGGTTTTTTCATAAATGCAATTCAAGGGGCCTATGGGGAGGGGTGAAATTCTGGAAGAAAAACGTCCACTAAGGAAGGATTTTTGGATGTTCACTCTCATCGACCAACCAAAACTACTAAAGTTAGAAGAATGATATTTTGGGGATATGTTTGTTGTGTGTCGAAAACGTCTACTAAGGAGGGATTTTTGGATATTCAGGTTCTAAAGGGGTGTTAACGGGGTTAAACCTGCATTTCATTGAATAACAATATGACACGACTATGACGCGAGCGAAGCGAGGCTAAAAATGAGATGGTGTGTTTCTGTGTATTACTCAATCACGCAAGTTGCTGATTTACCTGGTAAACATTTAGGTTACTTCTAATTTCAATACTTTGCACTATTTAAAGATGGCGACCATTTTAGTGACGTCACTACACCCTTTGGTTTCAAACTTTCATATTTCCATTTCAAATAAAAAGAGAACACTAAGAAATAGCAAACTTTTGATGGCATATACAAGGTTTAAAATTACATTTTCTATCCGAAATGTATTTCCAACGGTTAGCGAGTAAAACCTAAATTTGTGCTATAAAACACGGTCAACGCCGAGCGGTGTAGTTGGACAAAATGTTCCATCCTTAATCTCCCTCTGCGCAGCACCTCGCCTATCCCCTGTTTTAAGTCTCACCTTCACATTTTAATTTATTTATGACGCGTAGCGAAGCACGGGTACTTCAGCTTGTTATCCATAATTTAGGACCCACCAATTCCGATTATCGAACCGAGGATGGTTTGAACTGTCCGCCCTACGGAAATGGCGCCTCGCCTCATAGACCCGACCACATAGGCTATGTTTTGGTTGCCATTGGTAGGGGGAGCGGCCCAAGGTCACGAAACCCCAGGTTGCTGCCGCCCAGTTACCGACTTGCAGTCGACCGTGCTGTACCCCAAGTAGTTTTGTTGCTATTTAGCCTTCGGGTCTGTCAGACGAGGCGCCAGTTCTCGCGTCACACGGTCGGGAGTTTGTGCTTTTTTATTTACGTGGCAATAAAGTGACTGTGCAAGATAATTACGAGTGCAAAACGTTTTCTTTTCTTTTATTTAGTGTGCCTTTTGACAGTAAAATGGCAAGTGAAGCAGAAAGGGAAAAAATAAGAAGACTTCTCGACGAAGTTGACAGTGATGATTAAACTGAAGAGGAATTTGACCAGTCTGATCGAGAGGAGGAAGATTATGTCTCTGAATTTTCCGAAAATACAGACAGAGAGCAAGAAGGAACTGATAATGAAGCAGACATGAAAGAAGATGTACCCATACCAGAAATCCCTAGACGAAGAGTGCCCGTCTACGTAAGAAAGACCAGACTACACAATGGAAAATACATCGTCCTCCTGAACGTTCGGTAAGAACACGGCAAAACAATATTGTCATTCACTTACCAGGAGTCAAAGGAGATGCTAGAAATGCCCAAACTCCTATTGACTGCTGGCGATTGTATTTTGATGATCAAATTATGAGAACTATACATGAGAACACTAATTTGTATATTGAAAAATGTAGGCCTAATTATTCTAGAGAAAGGTCAGCCCAGCCTACTGACATGATTGAATTGGAAGCTGTCTTTGGCTTGCTTTATTTAGCAGGTATTTTGAAAAGTAGCCGACTAAACTTGAAAGAATTGTGGGACCGTGAAGGCAATGGAGTTGAACAGTTTTGGTTGAAAATGTCACGTGAACGATTTTTGTTTCTGTTGAGACACCTTCGCTTCGATGACACTGACACAAGAGAAGAGAGACGCAGGATTGATAAGTTTGCTCCCATAAGGGAAATTTTCGAAAAATTTACTGAAAACTGCAAGAAAAACTATACCATATGTCAATATGCTACCATCGATGAGATGCTTCTTGCATTTAGGGGTCGTTGCTCTTTTCGGCAGTATATGCCGAATGAACCTAATTAGTATGGGTTGAAATTGTTCTTACTAGTTGATGCAAAAACACAATACATGTTTTATTGGGAGCCTTATGTTGGTCAACAACCGCTCGGACCTTTTAAACAACAAACAAATGCACACAACGTTGTAAGAAGACTAATAACTCCTATATCTGGTACTGGTAGAAATATCACTTTAGACAACTATTTCACCTCTTTTCCATTGGTTAATGAATTGAATGACCGGAATAGACTAACAGTTGTAGGTACCGTTCGGAAAAATAAGAGAGAGCTACCTCCTTTGTTTGTTAACACAAAAGAACGCCCTGTAAACTCAAGTATGTTCGGATTTCAAGAAAACGTCACTATATGCTCATATGTGCCTAAAAAAGGCAAAAACGTCATCTTAGCATCCAGTATGCATCATGATGATGCTATTGATGAAACAACAGAACAGTTCAAACCAGAAATGATTCACTTTTACAATTCCACTAAAGGTGGGGTTGATACTCTGAACGAACTATGTGCATTGTATGATGTCGCGAGAAATACGCGACGTTGGCCTATGGTCATTTTGTTTGGACTCTTGAATGTGGCTGGTGTCAATTCTCAAATCATTTTCACATCAAACAACATGGACACTAATATTGTTCGCAGAATATATTTAAGAGATCTATCTAAATCATTGACATCGGAGCACCAACAACGCTGAGCTCTTATGACGAACCTACCTCCAGAAGTGAGAATGAGAAGACATGAAGCCGCCGGTGTGGCGCCCCAAGCTGTGAGGGCTGGACAACTACCAGAAGGGATCAGAAAACGGTACCATTTATGCAGGAAAGAAAGCAAGACAAAATATTTCTGTAAATAACTGTTTCAAGTTCATTTGTCTCAAGCACGCATCATTTTCATGCCCTACATGCCCCATTGCAAATGACAATTAATGTTGTTTTTTTGAAGTGAAATGCTCATCGTCCATTTATTGAAAGCTTAATTTTCAGTTTTGTTGTTTGTACTATGGACTTTTATGAACTACCTTTTATAAGCCATTTTTCAGTTTAATTTTGTTTTGATTATTTTATATAATTTTTTCTAAAACTTAACGTTTTTGTAAGGGTTTTTAAAATTGTTCATTAAAAATGTAAAAATAAAAAAATAGTTTTCTTTTTCAACAATACCTCTTTATAAGTTAGCAAATTAATAGAAAAACAAGAAGTTCCGTGACGAGCTAAATAGCCCACTTTTCTTAAAATTTAAGATTCATGCCAGTGTATGATCTATACGGATCTATCCAGAATAATGACGAAATTAAGTTGGTAATATCGAAATTTCTAATTAGTTCGAAATACTGCATACCTGGCATAATGTAGCCTAATAGAGAACTACAGTCGGCAGCCCTGGTGACTGAATATATTTTTAGTTCCATCTCTTAAGGTACAGAATACACAATTTGATTGAAGTCCAATGGATAGCATGGACGTTACATGCAGTTAAACATTGGATCTAACAGCGCGCGTAAAACCATGTTGGCAACAATGACATACATGTATTGATCAGAAATAATTTGAAATAATATGATCTATTGTTGTGTCAATTTTGAATGAAATCCATTAGTTAGTATAGAAGTTACATGCATTTTAAAATTGGACCCTTCAGCAGGCTTAGAATCATGTTGGCAGCACTGGCGTAGGCCTATATTAGTTACTCCAAATTAATCTAGAATGCCAGGTACTATACGTGTGCAAAGTTTAGAGCTATTGGCTTGCATACTTTCTGATATATTGATATTAGGGTAACAAAAATAGAGACAGTATTTATTAACAGTTGGCAGCCATGGTTACTCATAAGAATCGGCATAGACGTATCTGTTATGGTACACATAGCACACACGAAATTTGGTTGAAATCCAAATGATAGTATATAAGTTACATGTATTTATAGCTGGACCTCTCAGCAGGCTTAGAATCATGTTGGTAGCACTGACGTAAATACGTTACTCCAAATTATTATAGACTGTCAGATACTATACTGTACGTGTGCATAGTTTAAAGCTGTCGGCTTGCATACTTGCTCAGTCATATCTGTTTATGTACACATAGCACATACGAAATTTGGTTGAAATCCAATTGATAGTGTAGAAGTTATATGCAATTAAAATTCGGACCTATCAGCGGGCTAATAATCATTTTGGCAACACTGCCATATATGGCCTCCTGGAAATTAAACTGCAATATTATTATCTATACGTGTGCCAATTTTGAAATAGCTCCCATTCATACCTTCCAAGATATCCAACATGGAGCTCAAATTTCAATTGCGATTTTTCAGCAGTTGGTAGCACTGACATAATTTTCAAATATGGCCGAGAGATATTCAGGTATAGATCTTTACTCCTACCAAATTTTGGTTCGATTGCTGCAGCCGTTTAGGAGTTGATAGGGGGACACACACACACACACAGCCAGACACACAGACAGCAGAAGGACAGACAGACAGACAGACAGACACCCATTTGCCCGATACCATAAGTATACTTTTTCCTCATTTCAACAAAATGTAAAAAGTAGGCTAAAAATTTGTCGGCTATATATTTAAACTAAAAAAAAAACAATTTTATATTTCGGGCCTGTGAGATGAGGCGCCAATACTGATGTCACAAGACGGCTCCAGTTCCGCAGGGTTAGGACGTGACTTGTTATATTTTAATAGCCTACTGATAGAAATAATATAAACTTTGTAAGAAATGCTTTATAATAAAAAAATACTTCACTGAAAAAATCGTTTAGTCCAAATAATTATTTGCTAAGACGTTGTATGTAAGTCAATTGATAACGAAGATCTTCGGGGGACATGTTTGGCTTTGTGGTAAAGCGTTAGTCTCTTGACCCGTTTGGCCGGAGTTCAAAACCTATCAGAGATGTTTTTTTGCTGGAATTGTTCTATATTTATTGTTTTGTAATCACGCAGATGTTATTAAATTATGCGCTATATTGTGCGTACGTATTACAATGGAAAATATATTATTAAAACAAACTTCACCACCGGATATGCACGAGAGACATCTAACAGCAACCAGATGAAGTATGAGGGTGACAATCACGGCCAACTGGATGCGAGCTGCGCCCTACACCGGCCTGGACATTCACAGTTGGAACAGTTGGAATTGAAAAGTTTTCTCTTATGGTCGCTTGAATACACTCGCCCGATTAGTATTATCTTATGTGAGACTTTTCCGCCAGATATAATGACTGTTCTATATGGGACTACATTGGTTTGCCTTCTGTTGGCATTCTATACGCATCGAATTTGATGAATGACAAGTTGATAATACGATAAATAGTTATTTTAAAGCGTTTGTAACAGCCTATTGTGTGTTATTTGAAATTGTTATTTTAACTAAAGAATAAAACGATCCCTCATAGTACCTGTACTCTATCTGTTGGTGCTTTTTTTTTAGTCGTTTACCCTCCAGGTTGGAGGAACCCACGGACTCAGCGAGGGAACTCACCACTACCGCCTCTACGGGCAGTGTCCTAGAGCTGGGAACATCGAATCGGAAGGGATACAACTGGTGAGGTGGGATTGGCACCTCGCCCAGGCGGCCTCACCTGCAAAGCGAACAGGGGCCTCAAGAGGGAAGGTAATGGATGGTCAGGATGGATAGGCAAGGAAGAGGGAAGGAGGCGGCCGTGGCCTTGAAGAAGGTACCATCCCGGCATTTGCCCGAAGACGAAGTGGGAAACCACGGAAAACCACTTCGAGGATGGCTGAGGGGGAATCGAACCCCCTCTACTCATTTGGGCCACCCGAGGCTGAGTAGACCCCGTTCCAGTCCTCATACCACTTTTCAAATTTCGTGGCAGAGCCGGGAATCGAACCCAGGACCTCCGGGGCGGCAGCTAACCATGCTGACCGCTACGCTATGGAGGCGACTGGTGCTATTTCAGGATATTAATTAATATTTTTATTGCAGACAAATAGCAATCGAAAATAAGGAATGGACATGCACTGTCACTGGAATTGCGGTATAGGGATTTGAATTGCATAGTCTTTGTTTACTTTTACGACAGAGCTCTAAGTTGTAGCGTTCACATGCTTGTCCACATAGTTGGCAAACACACGGCACTATAGGGTCATGGAAAGATTTGTTAATGCAATTAAGGTTGTGAAAATAATGGACCGCCAGACGTGTAAACACATGCCTCAACGCAAAGTTGGATGTTGCCCACGTCCGGTTCCATAAAATTTTTGAGGAATGTCTTCTCCTTTTTGGTGTGTAACCTCTTTGCACTCGGTTGCTGGATGTTTTTGTGAGAGTGATTTTGAAAAATGGGACGGAAGTTTTTAAGACGCACTGCCAGCTGGATCGCATCCCTCCTGGCTGCTAACTTTCCACTCGGTTGCTGGATGTTTTTGTGGGAGTGATTTTGAAAAATGGGACGGATGTGGATCGGACAGAAGTGTGTAAGATGTACTGCCAGCTGGATCGTATCCCTCCTGGCTGCTTTAGCCAGGGTGGATGCGATCCAGCTTGCAGTGGTAAGAGGAAACAATGAGCGCGCAGTGTCGCAGATTGGTACCATGACGCACTGTCAACCATGTGGAATGTATATCACATATGAATTACATCAAGGCTTGGAGGCGCCATTACAGATATTTGTACAATAAATCATCTTCAAGTTGTCGTTCTTTGGTGTAAAAATATTCATTATATCATATTTGCTGAAAACAATTATGATTTACTAAGAGTTTGTTTTTCAATCTCTGGATAAAAGTGATCGGCATCCCCTCCCCGAGTAACTTTGCTCAACACTTTCATACTGAACGGTAAACGCTCATGCGAACTCTGGCCTGGTGTCAACTGATTGAAACACATACCACCATGTTAAAAGTCTTTGTATCAGTATTTAAACGATGATATGCTTTAATATGAAGCATTGTAACTAGTCGGCAAAGCCGGTATTATATTTCTGCACAATGGCTATTCAGATATTAGCCCACATTGCGGTAATGCAGTGATCAATGTAATATATATCGATGTTTTTATACGGGAAGTGAACTAGCCTTTCATGAACAACTATAGGAATTCCCTTTACTGTCAATTCCACGCAAGACTATTATCGTAAAAAAGCAAAATATTAATGGAGCATAAAAAAATACTTGCATATTATTACCGGCACGTGAAAATTATTAACTGTCTTGTACTCTAAATTTATGTGGTTGTAATGGCTGCGTGGATAGCATCTTGGTCTGCAAATCATGAGGTCTCAGGTTCGAACCCCAGTCTCGGCAATTATTTTTGCTACTGGATCATCGATTTAAACGATATCTATCATAACATTATGCGTCATTTTAACAGAATCTACATGAAATTACGATATATCTAATTTTAATTACAACAGTTTGCACCAAGCAGGAGTTGGGAAATTTGATTGTATTGAACATTATTTCTAGTAGTCTATAGATGGCTAGAGAATATGGGTTCATTCCTCCTCTTAATTTACAATATATTATGTGATGTTTGTTCAAACAAGTGTGACAGTAGCATATCTCCAATTCAATCTATACATTCATCATAGTGCCAGTATGAAAATGGAGCGTAAATTAACATATTCAGAATGTCCAAGCTGTGTAGTATACGAGTAGGATAACATGTCAGATGTTACACATCATATGCGACTACTGTAAGGCTCGTATCTTTTTTTCTTCTATGAGGTTAGTAGTTTTTCCGAGTCTTTTGGTAGAGGTAAATAGGTCCTCAACCAAGAAATGTTTTTTTTAGTCGTTTAGCCTCCAGGTTGGTGAAACCCACGGACTCAGCGAGGGAACTCACCACTACCGCCTCTACGGGCAGTGTCCTAGAGCTGGGAACATCGAATCGGAAGGGATACAACTGGTGAGGTGGGATTGGCACCTCGCCCAGGCGGCCTCACCTGCAAAGCGAACAGGGGCCTCATGAGGGAAGGTAACGGATGGTGAGGATGGATAGGCAAGGAAGAGGGAAGGAGGCGGCCGTGTCCTTGAAGAAGGTACCATCCCGGCATTTGCACGAAGACGAAGTGGGAAACCACGGAAAACCACTTCGAGGATGGCTGAGGGGGAATCGAAACCCCTCTACTCATTTAGGTCACTCGAGGCACAGTAGACCCCATTCCAGTCCTCGTACCACTTTTCAAATTTCGTGGCAGAGCCGGGAATCGAACCCAGGACCTCCGGGGCGACAGCTAACCATGCTGACCGCTACGCTACGAAGGCGACTGATTCTTTTATACTCCTTGATAAAGACAAAGAGTTATAACTATACCCATAGGCCTACATTTAGGTGGAATTAGGTTATATGTTCTTTACTGAACATCTTGTTTTTGTTTTACATTTATTTATTTATTTATTTAATAATAATAATATTAATATCAAAATGTGTTGTTTTAAGGGACGGAACAAAGAGGTAATCTGCCCCTGATAGAATAATAATAATTATAATAATAATAATAAATCATGGGTAAATTTTGTCCATTGTTGATTGGCAGTGACGTAGGCAATGTGGGTGAGGGACACCAGAGGGTCCAGAGCCCTCCCGAAATTTTCGACTAAGTCCTAATGATGAAGGTGAAAAAATGCCACAATAACAATAATGTAAAACGAAACATGCTGGAGGAAATAAAAGCAAACCGTACATGGAAGAACTAGAGTTCTAATAGTTACAGATCCCATGGTGTAGCGGCTAGCATTCTTGGCTGTCACTCCGGAGGTACGGGTTCGAATATAGGCTCTGCAAAGAAATTTTATTCTGGTCTGAGAGCTGGAACGGGGTACATTCAACCTCGTGAGGCAAAATTGTGGAGAGGAGAGTTTCATTTCCACCTCAGCCATCCTGGAAGTGCCTTTCCGTGGTTTCCCCACATCTACTCCAGGCGAATGTCGGGATGGTTCCTAACTTAAGACCACGGCCGCCTTCTTCCCAATCCTATCCCGAATTTACAAAAAAAATACACACCTAGTGCAGCCATCACAACAACACAGGTTAACATAGACACCACAAAATACACGGGGCTATATGACCACGATGTCGCATCCCCTAAAATAAGCAACAAGTGACTATGTTGTAATCCAGGAAGTTTAGTTAATACACCTATCGAAGTAGGATCTTTGTATTCCTTTACCATAACAACGCTTTCGATAGGTTCCCAGCTGGGACTGCTTCTCGCGGATTTTGGCTGTACTAAAGGTTCATTTCTGTCTGTCAGGTAGTCACCCGGAGGGTGGTCGGATCCTCAAAAACACCACCATAGGTTAGCCTATGTGGAGTATGCCTTCCTTCGGAGGGGAAGTAAAGCCTTCGGTCCCATGTCATAGATCTATGGCATGTTAAAGAACCTTCCACTAATTACACCTGTGTGAAGCTAAATTGTATAGGTTAAGAATATAAACAACGCTCTTAGGATCCTACGTTCGTTGCCAAGAGCCGACTGCAGTGGCGTCTGGTAGCTAAGTTCTGAACTAGTAGTCGTTGACGGTGGCGTTTGGTGGCAAAAGTAGGAACTATTTGAAAAATTCAAGAGTCTGCAGTCCTTACTTGAATTTAAAAAAACAGATAACACACACTAATACAGTCATCACAATTAACACCGGTTATCAGACAGATTCTACATACACCCAAAGTACGCGGGGCTAAATGACCGCGTTGTCGCAGCCCCTAACTTAAGAACCAACCAACCAGCCTATGTGAGTGGCAGAGGTGGGGCGGGGGCATTGCTTCAAGTTTCAGCTGCAAGACAAAATATTTAGGTGCCCTTAAAAATATAAGTACAATAACCCAAAACTGTTCTATAAATGATTTATTACTACGTTAGGCAGAAAATCGAAAAAGACATGTTTGCCTTGCTTAGTGATAATTTCTTACGGTGTTATTTCAAGCTTATAGCCTAAAACTATGATAAATTCCCTGGCAGTTAGGCAACCGCAGTTTATAAATTTGACCCTCCCATCCCTGGTGGGTGGAAACCAGAAAAACCGCAGGCAGCGCTATAATGATATCGTTGATGATTCATCGAGGGGCTTTGTGACATCTTGGTCATGTACTGTGCCCGTTTAGACCGAAGTCCAACGACTACATTTGCAAATTACCGAAATCAGTTTTTTGATGAAATAATAACATATTGATGGACTGATCGTGTCCCCATATATACGGTTACGGAGCCGATGTCTTCCGTAGCTGGCTGTTCCAACAGGTGAGCACGCCCCTCTATTCCAATGAATGGGTTCTTCCTCGCTACACGCTCTGAACATGTGCTTTTACAAAAGTGCTCATAACTTCGGAAATACTGGACCGATTTACTTCAAACTTCCTCTGACATTCTTAGAATTCCGTAACCAATAATATCTGATAGGTTTCAGACCTCAAATAAACAATTTCATATGCTCATCAATGAGTTTCGGAACTTTTTCCGTCGGAGCCGCAGGTCTGCTCTCTAGCGCATCCTCTTGACCGGCGCGACGAACTAGCTGACTCAGCTTGCTCTTTAAACTTCAAAATGATGTTCCTCCTTCCTCAATACAAAAATGCTATTACGGTGGCATCAGTAATCCGGGTACAGTACCCCCGTGTACTTGGGGTGTGTGTGGAATTTGTTTGATAACCTGTGTCACTGTGATGTCTGTATTATTGTGTGTAATTGTGATTCAGATGAGTATTGGGAAGGAGGCGGCCGTGGCCTTAATTTAGGAACCATCCAGGCATTCACCTGAAATAGAAGTGGAAAACCACGGAAAACCACTTCCATGAGAGCTGAGATGGGTATCGAACCCGCCTATTCTCATATTTTACGTCACGAAGCTGAGTGTACCGCGTTCCAGCCCTCAGACCAGAATTAAATTTCTTGGCAGAGCCGAGAATCGAAACCGGGCCTCCGCGGTGACAGTGCAATAATGAGGCGTACTAGGCAAGGTGAGGAGTGAGGTAATATGCCATTGCTTTCCTCACTGAGTCAGAATAATAGCACTGAGCCTATGAATAGGACCTTTCACAGCATCTATAGACACTGGCTGTGCCTTGAATGTCGTTACTCAGCACCACTCATACCTCAATAGCTTCCATATAATACAGCCATGAGTGGGACAACGGTGAAAAGCCACATTTCAGTATGGGAACAGAAATTCATAGATAAGAAAATAATAATAGTAATAATAATAAGAAGAAGAAGAAGAATGATGAAGATGATGATGATGATGATGGTAATAATGTTATTACTTTAGGTCCCTTTTAACTAATGCGGCCTTTAGAGACGCTGCGCTGGGGTGCCAGAATTTTGCCCCGAAGGGAATCTTTAACGTGCCAGTAAATATACTGACACGGCTCCCTCGCATTTGCGCACCCTCAAATGCCAACTGGCTGCGCCAGGAAACGATCCTTCAACTATGGACACAGCAGGCGAGAACTGATGAGAAGATAGCCCGTTTCTCCACCTATCCATTTTACACCGTGATGCAGACAGAGGAGCTAAGATATAAGATGTTCTATCATAGTAGGTCTACCGACAGCGGTGTTTACGCTCGCAAAGCGCAGAGTTAGGTCATGGAGCCAAACTCTCTGCTAACTCGGTAGACGCGTGTGTTCAAGTCCCACTGTCGGCCGTTCTTGAAATTGTTTCCTGTGGTTTCCCCATTTTCAACACCAGGCAAATGCTAGGACGGTACCTTATGACAGGCCATGGCCGCTTCCTTTCACATCCTTGCCCAGTTTCATTGATCTTCATCCATTCCTCTCTCATTCGGCGTGCAGGTCGCCCACGGGCATCGACTAGAAAGACCTGCACTCGGCCTCTCAGGAGGCCGCACGACAAAGAAATCGTAGGTCTGTGCTATCGTACGACTTGGCATCCCACCAGTCGCCAACGTTTAAAGCGCTCTGAGTTATCCTGGCTGGTCGTTTCCCATCAGCTGTCCCATTAGTATTGTGCCCAACTATAGGAATGGGTATTCCAAGTTTCAGACACCTAGATATCAAGGGAAAGGCTGTAGCCGCTTTTGAAAGTTCAGATATTTGAATATCGCGCTACATTGCTTCGAGAAGCATTTAGAAGAAAATTACCGATAGTTGGATGTCAAGTGACGTAGCGAGTAATAGCAGAGGTGGAGACTATTTATTGATTAAATAGTTAACTATGGAGTAGAGACTTGAGACTGGGATCAGATTACTGGCACGGCCAAATGAAAGAGAACGCAATTAGTATCAAGTAAATCGGACCAGGGATTCAAGAGATATGAGGATTTCCAGATATCAGGTGATGACGCGTGACCCTGACCGTTTTGAATAAAAGCCAGCTGGAGCAGGCATGGTTAGCTCATTCTAACACAAGCACTTGGCAAGCAAGTTGCGTCTACGCTGAGCCAAGGCACATGGTTGCCGAATCTACGCAGAAGTTCTTTTCAAGTCGTGATAGTCACGAGAAGTGCTGCGCTTCGAGTTAAAACTTAGTAAGTTTCTGGTGAGGAGAATCACTGAGGTGATTGATTTCTACAGACATTGGTGGAAATATTTATATTTCCAAAAGGACATATACTAGACTTTGTCTAGAAAATAGTATTTTGTCACAGTCCAGTAGTAACTTAATACTTGGATGTTTAAATCCATTTTCAGTCAGTTTTTCATTATTTGTAACTAGTTAACCACTTCGATCTGTCAGTACACTGAAGAGTAGTCTATAACGGTGGCGTTCATTAGTCTACGCAAGGGAAACTGCAGGTTGTCTAGCGCATGGCAGATGGTGATATACAAACCATGCCCAGGGAACGATCTTCAGAACGGCCGTTAATTGCTTAGACTGTCAATGTTTTTCTTGTACTGATGAGATTACAGTGAGTTATGTTACAACTGACATATCTAAGAAGAGATCACTTGGATCTGACCCTATTTAAACAAACTGTTATGGCTTTGATAGAAGCCCATATTAAAATGGAACCACAGTTTATTCAAACGTCGAAAGATACTACCACTATGTCTGACTAGACGAATTGTGGGTCTACAATGGCGGCCGATACAAGGATTATACGTGCTTGTCCGATAGGGCATGTCTATGGATAAATCTGGTACAGACCAGGTTTACTACGCTTCAAGACCATCAAGAAATGTAAGCCACATTTGAATTATATTATGCCTAGCTAATTGGAACAAACTATTTTTTCTGCAGATGACCAACACATTTTTTTTGTCGTATTTAAATCTTGCAATGATTTACGCAAGACTTGTTAGAGTTATTCTGAGCATTTTCAGCACTCAGAACAGTTTAGGATCGATGACCGAGCATTTCGAGCATTTATTTGAATTTTTCATATTTTAAGGAAACCACGGAAAACCCCCGATGTAACTGTAAAAGTTAAATTTATTTTTGTTGAGGAATGGATATTTTTTCCATATTCGAAGGTTCGAACATGTGGATTCTCACATAATGAGATGATAATTAAATATATATTTCAAATAATAATAATAATAATAATAATAATAATCCACTAATAATAATAATAATAATAATTTTTATAATTATTCTAAATAATTCTTGGATATTATATTTTCTAATAATCATATGTATTGAGAAAGAGCCTATGAAGTAGTTTAATCATTTCTAGTCTGGAACAGGAGATTTTCCGAAGGAAAGTGGTTAGCGCAAGCCCGCATTCAACCAACATTTCAGTTCTGGTTGAACAGTTGATATTTGCATTGAGTAAAGTATATTTTTCATATAACACGGAGAGGCATGAAACGGGAAGCAAATGATATTTGTATCAAATAGGATATTTTTGTATTTATATAAAATCATGACGTAAATACACTCGAACGTGAAATAAAGCTTTTCATAAGTATGGTAAATTCACGGGTTGAACTGAATGGTAAAATAAAATAAACTTGTAAGTTTATTAATCTTCTAGTGTTGATAACAAGCAGAGGCTTGATTTATTGTATAAATTTTGGGAAGAAAATGTATATGTGTGGAGTAGTTGAAATGCCATTCCCAGGTGCGCATGTTAAGTCGCAGGAATGAAGAGGTTTTTTCGAGCATCAATCAAATAGCAGGTTCGATGGCTCAGGTTTATAGTAGGAGTATTGGAGCCACACATTTCGTCGTATGAATAACCCGAAGGTTATTTCTTTGAAACCATCAGTTCTTATTTCAGCCTTGTTTACGAATTCCATTTAGACTTTGATTTTGCTAGAACCCGTATTTGTCATGATAGTAGTTTATTCTTCTTCAGAGGAAGACCTTTGCCGTTGTTGTTGTAATATTGTGTTCTTACACAAATAATAGAATGGGCCACTGCCAATTAAAAATAATTCTTTAACCACGAATAATTTGAAGGATATTTTCAATCCTAGTGCCATGAACTAAATGAATTCATTATAAAACTACAATTCTAATTTCCGCATTCTGTCGAAGAATTGCAAGTTGTGAAAGTTACTAAGAATGGCCATAAATATAAATATTTTTTTATAATAATGATTCCAAGTGGATAATTGAATAGTTGAATGGTTCAACCATTTATTGATCAAGTTGATGATTCAGAAATCATGTATTTTGTTTGGAACTTGAAGTTCATAATCGAGTCACTTCTCGAATGTTTAATGTCAGAAGAACAATTAATTGTTGTTGTGCTTCGCACAGTTCTTCGATGCTATGCTCAATGGTCAAATACTTTTCAGATGTTATTAATATGTGTTAATAATTTGTGTTGCTTCTATGATAATAATATTTTCGACGATATATTTTTGAAAACTGGAAAACAAGTGAAAGTTTAGAATTCTATAAACATTTATTCTACGAGTGTTAATATCATGTAAATAGTCAAACAGTGATCTACGTTATTTCCAGTATAGACAATTAACTTTGAACTGGAATTAAAGATTAATAATTTTGGAACACAGTCCACAGGACTATTAATCGGACTTGTGTTTCCAAAAAGATTGTCAAATGTGTTTGGAAGATTTCTGTATATTGTGTGTAAATAAGAGTGTGGATCGCCACACGTGGATGATGCTGCTTTGAGCATCCTTGCAGTCAGATTTTAACTTTAAAATAAACTGAGATAATTTTACCAGATGTGTTACTCCCAATTAAATCTCCTTCTATCCTTATTGTTGCATTGAGCCAAAAATCAGTAAAGCATTTTTTTTAATTTGATGTCGTTTTTGCGATTTGCTTTAACCCATCTGGCGCTCCGGGATATTTTGATTCTCGTGCTGACTGATTATTGGTAAAATGCATATGTGGTCGTGCGGACTCCGGTCTAAACGGGCACATAAAATAAGATAGAGAGAGAAATGGCTTCGAACGTGGGTCCCGATTTAGACATGGTCAATCGCATGCCGATTTGAAATTGTGATAATTTTTATAGAAATATTTTGGGAGTTGAGAGATGTCTGGTTTGGATTAATAAATTAGTAGGAAACCCAATTAGTGGGGAAAATTAAAAATTTAACTTGGTTAATAATTAGAATGGGTTTGATTATTTTGATAATGGCTTAACCATTAGGGCGTCAAGTAAATTCAGTAGTAAACGTTCGATGACTGGACATACACATTATTAGAATCCAGGTGGAGGATATTTGAGAACTTGCATATTTTTCTTGTGATATTGTGGTAAATGTAATTCGTAAAAGTAGAGAATTTTGTTTTTCCATCACGTCGATATTAGGACAAATCTCATTTTATTATAGTGTTCCAATTAGCTATTCATATTTCTTGTTCTAGTTATAAGCTTGTGTTTGCCACTGTTGTATACCCCTAAGTTTTGAATAATAATTGAAAATTATGGAAGAAATGATGAGGATGATGAGGAGTTTGGAGGAGAGTTCAAAAGAGGCTGGACTGCGTGTAGCAGCCATTATGAAAGAAAATACTGAGGCTTTAGAAAAGAAACTTAAAGAAAATTCTGATTCTTTAGAAAATAAACTTAAAGAAAGTTTAAACGATAAACTTAAAGAAAATTCTGATTCTTTAGAAAATAAACTTAAAGAAAATTTGAATGATAAACTTAAAGAAAATTCTGATTCTTTGGAAAATAAACTTAAAGAAAATTCTGATTCTTTGGAAAATAAACTTAAAGAAAATTCTGATTCTTTAGAAAGCAGGTTAAAAGGTAATTTGAAAGAAAATTTAAACAGTAAATTTAATTCAATGGAAAGTAAATTTAAAGAGAATTCTGAAATTTTGAAAATGACACTTGAAAGTAAAATGAATAAATTATGCGAAAAAACACATGAGCTCGAAACTTCATTAGCTACTAATGCAAGTTTAATGGACGATAAATTTCGCGATGCCGATCTTCGATCCCAAAGCTTAGCTGATAGGATAGAACATGGTCTTAGGAAAGTTGGTGAAGACATGGTCAACCTGGAAGTCAGAGTGAAGAAGGAGAGTAACGAGATGGGAATTCTAGTTGTTCAACGTTTAACGGAACAATTCAAAGAACTTGTCATGGGAGAAATAAGAGAAGGTGTGATTAGTGAGTTGCAAACTGAAATCAAAACCACAGTTGTCAATGAAATTAAAGACACACTCAAGCTGGAGAATCAAGAGGGAATCAAGGAGATTAGGGAATCTTTGTCATCCCACATTGAAGTAATTGCCAAAGATATCCAAGCAACTCAGAAGGACATATCAGATATGACAGGGTCATTGAAAAGTCATGAGGCTGTTATGAACCAGATATCCACTGATGTCAAGGAAAATTTTAAAGAAACTGAAGCAATCAAGAAGATGGCAGAAGAAAACCAGAAGGAACTTGAGGCTATGAAAACTCAAATCAAGGATGAGAAACAGTCTGATCATCTGTTAAAAATGCCAAATGTAAGGGGAAAGGAACAGATACAGATAAATCTAGGAGGAGCTAGAGACACGGATAGTCAAAGACAGGATGAGGTCAGGACAGTATTTCAATCCAACCCCATAACTGTATTTAAGAATATAGAAGATAAGCCTTCTAAATTTTCAAGGCGAGATTCTGTAACACCCGTGGAATTTTTGAGAGAAGCAGGGGATTACCTGAAAGATTCTAAGATCCCTAAAGAAAGACAGATCCGAGTGATAGGGAAGTTCTTGGAAGGTCCCGCACTTCTTTGGTTTAGAGCATTTAGATCCACTCTAACCACTTTTGAGGAGTTTTCTCGTGGGCTATTGAAAAAGTTTTGGTCCCCGGAAACCCAACAGCAAGTCAGAGCAGAGTTATATTCGAAGAGATTCTCGACGTCACAACCTACTCGATACTCTACGTACTTTTCTGGACAGCTGTCTAAACTCCAACATTTAGATCCGCCGATGCCAGATAATGAGTTGATTACTGCATTGATACGTCAGTTTCCAGCAGACGTCCAGAGGACTTTGATCGCTGCTGATATCTATAATATGGAACAATTTGATGAAGTATTACAGAAGCTGGATCATACAAACGCACAATTCTTCCATCAGAAGGGAGCAAAGAATAACAACGCTGTGTACGCTGTTATGGCTGATAGTTATTCTCAGACACCTCGAGAGATTCGAGAGGAGCGAGAAGAGAAATCGCCGAGGGAAGATCCAAATAAGAGAGGATGGAACGAGTACAGTAACAGATACAGTTACAAGCCATATGCGAGACCAGATGGTGGTAATCGATACAATACTCGATGGAGAAGACCACGAGATAGTCAAGGAAGGTACCAGGAAAGAAGATATTATGGTAGAAACAACTACAACAACAGAGGGAATGTAGATACTCGTCAGTCCAATGAAGAGTTTAACAAGGAGACGAGGAAAAATTTGGAAGCAAGACACCAAGATAACTTGCAATTTTTGGAGCAGAGGCCCAACGAACCAGGTCCATTGGGAACACAACAATCCCGGGGGAATGGTAATGAAAAAAAAACAACTTCGAATTCACAGTAGAAGATAGAATTTTGAACACTTTCACTTCCAGAATTATTAAATGGCAAGCAGAGGATGAGGACTTAATTCAACAGAATGACGAACGAAAAGAAATGGGTACAAGAATTAGAATGCCAATCATATCATGCGAAGTATTCGGTATGCCTGTCGATACTTTGATCGATACTGGGGCTATGCTTTGTCTGGTGAGTGAGAAGCTTTATATTCTGTGGAAGCTCAAAGAGAATTTAGAGGAAATTCCAGTATCAGGAATTAAGATCCAAGGAATAATACCCAATAAAATATCTCTGTGCAAAACACAATTATACTTATGTATTACGATTGGAGGACATGATTTTCGACATGTATTTGTTGTAATGAAGGACATGGCTTTTGACATGATATTGGGAGCAGATTTCATTCAGAAATATCAAGCAGTGATAGATATGAAGACAGAGACGATCAGATTCAAGAATACCGAAGAGATTAACTTCGAGGGAAAAGAAGAGGAAGACATCGAGGGAGATGCTCAATGGTCTCTGATTTTTCATGAAGCTGAAGGAAGAGAAGTCTACACTGAGAAGGAGTCCCCAGAGCTAGGGAAGATTTTGGAAGAGTATCACGATATTTTTGATATTAAGCCTGGTGAAATTGAAGATTTTGAATATTGTGGAAGTAAACAATAATGGAAGCTATGAAGTAGCCAATACACGAACTGGTAACATCGTGGGAACTTATAATGCATCGAATTTGAAGATCTATTATTCAAGAACCAGATGATTTAATGTGTAGATAGGAAAAATAAAAAAAAATCAATTTTTATTTTTTGCTAGGTGTGGGGTGGATGTGCCCAACTCTAGGAATGGGTATTCCAAGTTTCAGACACCTAGATATCAAGGGAAAGGCTGTAGCCGCTTTTGAAAGTTCAGATATTTGAATATCGCGCTACATTGCTTCGAGAAGCATTTAGAAGAAAATTACCGATAGTTGGATGTCAAGTGACGTAGCGAGTAATAGCAGAGGTGGAGGCTATTTATTGATTAAATAGTTAACTATGGAGTAGAGACTTGAGACTGGGATCAGATTACTGGCACGGCCAAATGAAAGAGAACGCAATTAGTATCAAGTAAATCGGACCAGGGATTCAAGAGATATGAGGATTTCCAGATATCAGGTGATGACGCGTGACCCTGACCGTTTTGAATAAAAGCCAGCTGGAGCAGGCATGGTTAGCTCATTCTAACACAAGCACTTGGCAAGCAAGTTGCGTCTACGCTGAGCCAAGGCACATGGTTGCCGAATCTACGCAGAAGTTCTTTTCAAGTCGTGATAGTCACGAGAAGTGCTGCGCTTCGAGTTGAAACTTAGTAAGTTTCTGGTGAGGAGAATCACTGAGGTGATTGATTTCTACAGACATTGGTGGAAATATTTATATTTCCAAAAGGACATATGCTAGACTTTGTCTAGAAAATAGTATTTTGTCACAGTCCAGTAGTAACTTAATAGTTGGATGTTTAAATCCATTTCAAGTCAGTTTTCATTTTTGTAACTAGTTAACCACTTCGATCTGTCAGTACACTGAAGACTAGTCTATAACGGTGGCGTTCATTAGTCTACGCAAGGGAAACTGCAGGTTGTCTAGCGCATGGCAGATGGTGATATACAAACCATGCCCAGGGAACGATCTTCAGAACGGCCGTTAATTGCTTAGACTGTCAATGTTTTTCTTGTACTGATGAGATTACAGTGAGTTATGTTACAACTGACATATCTAAGAAGAGATCACTTAGATCTGACCCTATTTAAACAAACTGTTATGGCTTTGATAGAAGCCCATATTAAAATGGAACCACAGTTAATTCAAACGTCGAAAGATACTACCACTATGTCTGACTAGACGAATTGTGGGTCTACAATGGCGGCCGATACAAGGATTATACATGCTTGTCCGATAGGGCATGTCTATGGATAAATCTGGTACAGACCAGGTTTACTACGCTTCAAGACCATCAAGAAATGTAAGCCACATTTGAATTATATTATGCCTAGCTAATTGGAACAAACTATTTTTTCTGCAGATGACCAACACATTTTTTTTTGTCGTATTTAAATCTTGCAATGATATACGCAAGACTTGTTAGAGTTATTCTGAGCATTTTCAGCACTCAGAACAGTTTAGGATCGATGACCGAGCATTTCGAGCATTTATTTGAATTTTTCATATTTTAAGGAAACCACGGAAAACCCCCGATGTAACTGTAAAAGTTAAATTTATTTTTGTTGAGGAATGGATATTTTTTCCATATTCGAAGGTTCGAACATGTGGATTCTCACATAATGAGATGATAATTAAATATATATTTCAAATAATAATAATCCACTATTAATAATAATAATAATAATAATTTTTATAATTTTTCTAAATAATTCTTGGATATTATATTTTCTAATAATCATATGTATTGAGAAAGAGCCTATGAAGTAGTTTAATCATTTCTAGTCTGGAACAGGAGATTTTCCGAAGGAAAGTGGTTAGCGCAAGCCCGCATTCAACCAACATTTCAGTTCTGGTTGAACAGTTGATATTTGCATTGAGTAAAGTATATTTTTCATATAACACGGAGAGGCATGAAACGGGAAGCAAATGATATTTGTATCAAATAGGATATTTTTGTATTTATATAAAATCATGACGTAAATACACTCGAACGTGAAATAAAGCTTTTCATAAGTATGGTAAATTCACGGGTTGAACTGAATGGTAAAATAAAATAAACTTGTAAGTTTATTAATCTTCCAGTGTTGATAACAAGCAGAGGCTTGATTTATTGTATAAATTTTGGGAAGAAAATTTATATGTGTGGAGTAGTTGAAATGCCATTCCCAGGTGCGCATGTTAAGTCGCAGGAATGAAGAGGTTTTTTCGAGCATCAATCAAATAGCAGGTTCGATGGCTCAGGTTTATAGTAGGAGTATTGGAGCCACACATTTCGTCGTATGAATAACCCGAAGGTTATTTCTTTGAAACCATCAGTTCTTATTTCAGCCTTGTTTACGAATTCCATTTAGACTTTGATTTTGCTAGAACCCGGATTTGTCATGATAGTAGTTTATTCTTCTTCAGAGGAAGACCTTTGCCGTTGTTGTAGTAATATTGTGTTCTTACACAAATAATAGAATGGGCCACTGCCAATTTAAAATAATTCTTTAACCACGAATAATTTGAAGGATATTTTCAATCCTAGTGCCATGAACTAAATGAATTCATTATAAAACTACAATTCTAATTTCCGCATTCTGTCGAAGAATTGCAAGTTGTGAAAGTTACTAAGAATGGCCATAAATATAAATATTTTTTTATAATAATGATTCCAAGTGGATAATTGAATAGTTGAATGGTTCAACCATTTATTGATCAAGTTGATGATTCAGAAATCATGTATTTTGTTTGGAACTTGAAGTTCATAATCGAGTCACTTCTCGAATGTTTAATGTCAGAAGAACAATTAATTGTTGTTGTGCTTCGCACAGTTCTTCGATGCTATGCTCAATGGTCAAATACTTTTCAGATGTTATTAATATGTGTTAATAATTTGTGTTGCTTCTATGATAATAATATTTTCGACGATATATTTTTGAAAACTGGAAAACAAGTTTTTTTTTTTTTTTTTTGTCGTGTAGCCTCCTGAGAGGCCGAGTGCAGGTCTTTCTAGTCGACGCCCGTGGGCGACCTGCGCGTCGGGATGAGAGATGGAATGGATGAAGATGAATGAAACTGGGCAAGGATGTGGAAGGAAGCGGCCGTGGCCTGTCAGAAGGTACTGTCCCAGCATTTGCCTGGTGTTGAAAATGGGAAACCACGGAAAACCATTTCAAGGACAGCCGACGGTGGGGCTCGAACCCACGCGTCTACCGAGTCAGCAGAGAGCTTGGCCCCTTGACCTAACGCAGCGCTTTAGCCCGCGTAGCCACTACTGTCGGTGGAAAACAAGTGAAAGTTTAGAATTCTATAAACATTTATTCTACGAGTGTTAATATCATGTAAATAGTCAAACAGTGATCTACGTTATTTCCAGTATAGACAATTAACTTTGAACTGGAATTAAAGATTAATAATTTTGGAACACAGTCCACAGGACTATTAATCGGACTTGTGTTTCCAAAAAGATTGTCAAATGTGTTTGGAAGATTTCTGTATATTGTGTGTAAATAAGAGTGTGGATCGCCACACGTGGATGATGCTGCTTTGAGCATCCTTGCAGTCAGATTTTAACTTTAAAATAAACTGAGATAATTTTACCAGATGTGTTACTCCCAATTAAATCTCCTTCTATCCTTATTGTTGCATTGAGCCAAAAATCAGTAAAGCATTTTTTAGCCTACTTTCGATTTTTGCAAAAAATGAAAGTAGTCTTATGAGATCAACACAGGGCGAAAAAAGTGTGTCTGTCTGTGTGTGTGTATGTGTGTGTGTGAGTCTGTGTGTGTCTGTGTGTGTGTGTGTGTGTCTGTGTGTGTGTGAGTGTGTGTACTCTGAATATCTGTCCCGCCCTATCAATTCGAACACGGTGAATGCGAATTGAACGAAATTTGGTACAAAGGTAGCACTAGCAAAGGACACCTCAGTGTCATGTTTTATATCGCAGCCATCTTGACGGAAACGTAATGGCGGCCTCACAAATGTTCAAAGCTTAAATCAAATTACGACTAACCTAATCATCCGATCTCTACCAAATTTTGCAACAACATACCTTTATGGGGGGAGCATCCTTTGACCAAACCAATAGGTCATCAGCGTAATAGTTTACGGATGGCGGCCATCTTTGGGTGAAAATCGATTCCCCCTATTAATTCGAACACGGTGCAACCGAATGGAACGAAATTTGGTACGGAAGTAGTACTAACGAAAGGCACCTCAGTGTCATGTTTTATATCGCCGCCATCTTGACGGAAACGTAATGGCGGCCACACAAATGTTCAAAGCTTAAATCAAATTACGACTAACCTAATCATCCGATCTCTACCAAATTTTGCAACAACATACCTTTATGGGGGGGAGCATCCTTTGACCAAACTAATAGGTCATCAGAGTAATAGTTTGCGGATGGCGGCCATCTTTGTGTGAAAATCGATTCCCCCTATTAATTCGAACACGGTGCAACCGAATGGAACGAAATTTGGTACAGAGGTAGTACTAACAAAAGGCACCTCAGTGTCATGTTTTATATCGCCGCCATCTTGACGGAAACGTAATGGCGGCCACACAAATGTTCAAAGCTTAAATCAAATTACGATTAACCTAATCATCCGATCTCTACCAAATTTTGCAACAACATACCCTTATAGAGGAAGCATCCTTTGACCAAATGAATAGGTCATTAGCCTAATAGTTTGCGAATGTCGGCCATCTCTGTGTGAAAATCAATTACCCCTATTAATTCAAACACGGTGAAACCGAATGGAACGAAATTTGGTACAGAGGTAGCACTAGCAAAGGGCATCTCAGTGTCATGTTTTATATCGCCGCCATATTGACAGAAACGTAATGGCGGCCACACAAATGTTCAAAGCTTAAGTTAAATTACGACTAACATAACCATCCGATCTCTACCAAACTTTGCAACAACATACCTTTTTGGAGGGAGCATCCTTTGACCAATCTAATAGGTTATTAGCCTAATAGTTTGCGGATGGCGGCCATCTTTATGTCAAAATTGATTCCCCCTATTAATTCGAACACGGAGGAACCTAATGGAACGAAATTTGGTACAGAGGTAGCACTAGCAAAGGGCACCTCAGTGTCATGTTTTATATCGCCGCCGTCGTGACTGAAACGTAATGGCGGCCACACGAATGTTCAAAGCTTAAATCAAATTACGATTAACCTAATCATCCGATCTCAACCAAATTTTGCAACTACATACCTTTATGGAGGGAGCATCCTTTGACCAATCTAATAGGTCATTCGCCTAATAGTTTGCGGATGGCGGCCATCTTTGTGTCAGAATCGATTCCCCCTATTAATTCAAACACGGTGAAACAGAATGGAACGAAATTTGGTACAGAGATAGCACTACCAAAGGGCATCTCAGTGTCATGATTAATATCGCCGCCATATTGACAGAAACGTAATAGCGGCCACACAAATGTTTAAAGCTTAAATCAAATTACGACTAACATAACCATTCGATCTCTACCAAACTTTGCAACAACATACCTTTATGGAGGGAGCATCCTTTGACCAATCTAATAGGTCATTAGCCTAATAGTTTGCGGATGGCGGCCATCTTTATGTCAAAATTGATTCCCCCTATTAATTCGAACACGGTGGAACCGAATGAACGAAATTTGGTACAGAGGTAGCACTAGCAAGAGGCACCTCAGTGTCATGTTTTATATCACCGCTATCTTGACGGAAACGTAATCGCGGCCAGCCAAATGTTAAAAGCTAAAATGTAATTACGACCAACCTAATAATCTAGTCTCTACCAAATTTTGCAACACCATATCTTTATGTGGGAAACATATTCTGACCAAACTGCAAGAACATCAGCCCAATAGTTTGCAGATGGTGGCCAAGTATGTGTGCAAATCGATTCCCCCTATCAATTCAAACACGGCGAAACCGAATTGAACGAAATTTGGTACAGAGGTAGCACTAGCAAAGGGCACCTCATATTCATGTTTAATATCCCTATAGCACGTTGTATTTCAACAAGCTACTACAACCAACATTCAATCATACTCCTTGAAAAGGACAAAGAGTTATAACAATACCCATGCATTTAGGAGAAAGTAGGCTATATGTTCTTTACTGAACATCTTGTTTTAATTTGATGTCGTTTTTGCGATTTGCTTTAACCCATCTGGCGCTCCGGGATATTTTGATTCTCGTGCTGACTGATTATTGGTAAAATGCATATGTGGTCGTGCGGACTCCGGTCTAAACGGGCACAGTATGATATACAGTATTTGGCGTGAAGAGGGTTATGTTGTCTCAGGAGTCTTGCCAGAAAAATACAGCATTCTTACGTAACTTCTCGACCCAAATACAAATCTTTCCAACAGAGTTGAACCATTTTATATGCGGTCAATATTGGCCCATCATCATATGCGTCTACCCTTGACACACTAACACGTTTTTATTGAACCTTCCCAGTCACCACTGCTATTATCGGCGTTCTGTTAGCTGATCGGATCAGTGACCTATTTACACATGTTTTAGAGCACAATTGAAGCGTATGCGGGAACAAACATCTATGTTACATTTCTTAGTTATTGAGAAAACCAGGAATAAATGTGACTGTTGTCCGTGGGTCAGGGCTGAAGTGTAGTGTGTTGGTTTACGAAACAAAAGTCTATGTTAGGGCGGCTACGGTGACGTAGTTGGTAGCATGCTGAGCTTCTATGCCCAAGGTCGCGGGTTCAAACCTGGCCGAAGTCGTTGGATTTTTAAGAGCGTTAAAAATCCCTCAGTATGCCTTCCTTTGGAGGTGAGGTAAAGCCGGCGGTCCCATGTCATAGATTTATGGCATGATAAAGAACCTTCCACTAATTTAATTTATAGGTTAGATTTGACTAACGCTCTTAGGTTCCAAAGTTAGTCGCCAGGAGCCGACTGCGTTGGCATCTAGTAACCAAGTTCAGAACTAGTTGGTCGTTGGCGGTGACGTTTGGTAGCAAACGTTGGAACTACTTGAAAATTGAATGTCTGCAGTCCTTACTTGAAATAAAAACAGACAACAGACCCTAATTCAGCCATCACAACTAACACCGTTTATCAGACAGATTGGAGAGCCACGGTGGCTTAGGCGGCAGCACGCCGGCCTCTCACCAC
Organism: Meconema thalassinum; assembly: GCA_946902985.2. NCBI lineage: Eukaryota > Metazoa > Arthropoda > Insecta > Orthoptera > Tettigoniidae > Meconema > Meconema thalassinum. The sequence goes on from OX336392.1 coordinate 347,660,311, forward strand.
TGGGTCTGTGGTTCAAATCCTGGTCACTCCATGTGCGATCTGTGCTGGACAAAACGGAGCCAGACTGGTTTTTCTCCGGGTACTCCGGTTTTCCCTGTCAAAATTTCATTCCATCAACACTCTCCACTTTCATTTCATTTCATCTGTCATTCATTTAATCATTGCCCCAGGGGAGTGCGACAGGCTTCGGCAGCCGCTAGATGGGAGCTTCATTCATTCCATTCCCTGACTCGGTCGGTCGACTGGAAGCAGGCTGTGGATTTTCATTTCTTATCAGACAGATTCTACACACACCCAAAGTGCACGAGTCTACATAACCGGGTTGTCGCAGCCCCTAAACTGAAGAACCAACCAGTCTATGTTACGTCTACCCCGCAGCCCTGTCCCACGGACAAAATTCACCGTAATTCCTGATTTTCTCAATAAGTTAGAAATATAACATAGACGTTAGTTCCCACATACGCTTCAATTAATGAAAACACTGGCGCTCCACATTACCAATACTATTGAAATGAATTGTAAGAGAACTAACTATTACCCTGCATGTTTCAGACCTTTTTGTTCTATCTTAGGGACAGATGACATCGCTGCTCCGCCACTTACAACAATAACCACTAACAAACTAACTTGGTCCTTCTTCATCGGATGCTTTAACGGTCATAAAAACAAAATAACAACTAAGTTATAAAATTTTCAATATAAACTAAAGGATCAAAATATAATGTTTTCAGTCCGTCAACACAATTGTACCCAATTGTAATGGGTAGTACTCTAATCCTGAAAAAAATACATGAGATTAATAAATACACTTGGATGATCAGTTTCGATCATCAAGCGATCATAATCAGATCCATTACACTCATTGTCTGTAGGCTATTAAATCTATGTCTACAAGAAGGAAGGAAGTTTGTAGTTTTATGTGACCGTTAATCTCGCGATCATGATCTACTAGACCTCCTTTTTACGTGGAATCCGAACCACAGGACATGGCATTTCACATTGAAAAGATCACATGTATTGGCCAGGAATCAAACTCAGTCCGTCGTGGTGAGAAGCCAACAGCTTGACCGCTGTGCCATCATGCCCCTGTGTCTAAAAAATGGGCGATGGTGTCTACAACATGTACATTTATTTAGTTGCAGTAATAGTTAATCTAACACAACACCCAATCTTGTAGACATAGATTCAATAGTATGTGTAATGGATCTGATGATGATCGCTTGACGATCAAAACCGGTCATCTAAGTATATTTATTAATCTTATGCCATTTTTTCTGATTAGGGAATTACCCATTGCAATTGGTACAATCGTGCTGACCGACTGAAAAACATACATTTCGATTAGGCCTACTAAGGTAACACTGAAAAATGGCTTCATACACCTTAATCTATATTAAAGGTAACATTTTAAATAACAAAAAGTTTATATAATATATAAAACATCTGCAAATACAGCCAGTATAGTCTACAGTACATAATAATATAAAAACCCCCGGCACTACAGCCCGTTAAGGACCTAGGCCTACCAAGCGACCGCTGCCCAGCCATTCGGCCTGCAGATATTGGTGTGACGCGTGATAAGCGCATCGGGTCCCCCCGGCCGTTAATCTTGGTTTTCGTGATCGGGGCGCTGCCTCACTGTCAGACAGCTACTCAATTGTCCTCACGAGGCTGAGTGCGCGCGTTCCAGCCCTTACATCAGTTTCTAAAATCCCTGACGTAGCCGGGAATCGAAACCGGAGCCTCCGGGTGAGAGTCAGGCACGCTACCCCATAATATACAGTATGAAGTTACGTATTTCAAAGATAGTAAAAAAACAATTAATATAAATTTCGTAAATAATTTATATTCAAAAATTGATTTCCTTGAGAATAAATGAATCAAATAGATGTCATATAATGCGGATCTCCCCTAGGGGCTCATAACTAGTGGGATGTGGGTTGGCGACTACGGGACCACGGTCGAGTCCTGCATTACTTCCACTTACTCGTACCGGCCTCCACACCGTCATATTTCCTATCGATCTATCTTGGTCAACTCTTGTTGTCTTTCGATCCAGACTGTAATAGGGTATCCGAGGCCTAAGGAATCTTTCCTTTTCCCGCCTTAATTGGCTCTTGTCTCATCTTTTCTGATAACCTCATTCTTCGAGGACTCACACCTCTTATTTTCTTTTCACGGTAATTCCTGCCTTCTGCCCAAGGCCTTAAACGTGGCAGGGTGTATATAGCTCCACCTCGTATGGAGCACCCTAGATAGTGAGTGCTACATCCTCAAGTGCTAACGGCTGGTGAGGTCGAGAGTTACCCGAGGGAATCATTAGCTGGGTCCTTTTTCCCATCTTCCATTGCCTAAAATGGGTACCCGTTTTATCTTATCCAACATCCATCCCCCTCACATACGAAGAAAACTGGCTCTTGTAAGAGAATGGCAGAAGTGTTGTAGCAATAGCAACCCTTAGCTGCCCTTACATCAGGACTGCAACCCTCAGAAATCGAAGAGATTAAAGTCCATAAACCTATCATGGAAGCTAGGTGAGAAGCTCCTGGAAACACATTTTGATGCTGATGAGATATTGTATGAAGATTGGACTTCTTCAATGGGTTTAATCCATCATCCTTGTAGAGCTCCTCCTGGTTTCAACTTACCCAGAAGGGAATGGACATCTCTAAACAGAATCAGGACAAATCATGGCAGGTGTAAATTCTGGCTTCACAAGTGGGGAAGATCTGAAGACCCATTCTTCGACTGTGATAATGTGCCCCAGACCATCCAGCAAGTTGTTATGGACTGCCCAAAAAGAAGATCCAATGGATCTGTTCAAGAACTACATAGTGCCTCTACAGAGGCAGTGGACTGGCTGAAAAGTCTGGACATTAAGTTTTGAATGTTGACCTGTAAATAATCTCTTATATATAATTCAAAATTGACTCATCATCGCAGCGCTGAAACCACTAGACCTAGAAAGCTGAAATGTTGCTTGTTGGTTTATGCTAGGTTGTAGGGGCTCGCTAAGAAACGGTTTTTGAAAATTTGATTTGTAAGTGAGTTTTTTCGGCCCTTTGGCACTGAGCTTGGAGAAACGGTACAAAGATCGGACTTAGCACATTTCAATCCACCAGATACAAGAAACAATATTCGGAGGTCCTGTAGGGACCCCGAAACACATTTTGTAAGGTCCTAAAATGAACGGTTTCGGAGATATTCCCAAAAAACTGTGTTTCCTCAGAGAAACAGATCAACGTTACTATGGCAACCGCTGCAATTTAGCAGAACTGGAGTAGTTTTCAGGCAATGTGGAAACCACGAACATTGGTCCTCGCATTGATATGCGTAAAACGAGATATCGCCCAACTTTCTACGAGCACATCGACTTCGGCAGGGCTCATCTCTCATATATAATCCAAAATTTACTCATCATCGTAGCGCTGAAACCACTAGACCTAGAAAACTGAAATTTTGCATGTTGGTTGATCCTAGTTTGTAGGGGCTCACTAAGAAACGGTGTTTGAAAATTCAATTTGTAGCTAAGTGAGATTTTTCGACCCTTTGGCACTGAGCTTGGACAAACGGTACAAAGATCGGATTTAGCTTATTTTAAGCCGCCAGATACGAGAAACTTTGCTCGGAGGTCCTGTAGGGACCCCGAAACACACTTTGTAAGGTCCTAAAATGAACGGTTTTGGAGATATTCCCAAAAAACTGTGTTCCGTCTGAGAAACAGATCAACGTTACTATGGCAACCACTGCAATTTCGCAGAACTGGACTAGTTTTCAGGCAATATCTAGAAAACCGTTCCTTTTCTACAAATTTGGTTGTATGGCATTTTGTAGTACCTCCAACGATTACGCCTCAGATTGCCATGAAAGCATACATTTTGGAGTCCTCTTTTGCACATTTCAGCACATTCTTTTCGTTTGTCCGTACTTGTATGACAGGAAGGATCGTGAAAATTCGCATGCTATTTGCCACATACATCTCTCACATGCATGCCAAATTTCATGATCCTAGCCGCCTCGTAAGTGGGTCAAATAGGTAATGAATATGTGAGGAATGTACAAATCTTATATCTCTAATTGAACTGTTTTATTTATAGTGGTGGTTTGTGGGGTCTGAAACAAAGCGTGATTTTGGGTCTAATTTTATACTCTTTGTGCCGGTTATTGTATGTTAGTATTTGGATTTTTACGCTGTTTTACAATGTTATAGTGCTTTCTATGTTGCACGGTATGCTTTCTTACTCTTTATATACACACATCAAAAAAAGTTTTGCATCACCTCGGTTCCCAGATCTCCGGCATATAGACGTTGACTGTGTATATTGTATCCAAGATACAGTCCCTTTGACTGTTCATAGATGTCACTAAAACTGCTCAAAGATGTAAACAACCATGCATGAGCAGGGCCTATTAGACGGAGGGGGTACGACAGCCGATCAGTTCCAGTCATTCCACCAGGACGAAGGTACGCTGCTCATGTTGTCTGTAGTTCTACCATGCCTAGAAGGTCAATACCGCAGTTCGATCGCGTCCGCATTGTTACTTTGTGTCAAGAAGGGCTCTCAACAAGGGAAGTTTCCAGGCGTCTCAGAGTGAACCAAAGCGATGTTGTTCGGACATGGAGGAGGTACAGAGATACAGGAACTGTCGATGACAGGCCTCGCTCAGGCCGCCCAAGGGCTACTACTGTAGTGGATGACCGCTACTTACGGATTGCCGCTCGGAGGAACCCTGACAGCAATGCCACCATGTTGAATAATGCGTTTCGTTCAGCCACAGGACGTCGTGTTTCAACTCAAACTGTGCGCAATAGGCTGCATGATGCGCAACTTCACTCCCGACGTCCATGGCGAGGTCCAGCTTTGCAACCCCGACACCATGCAGCGCGGTACAGATGGGCCCAACAACATGCTGAATGGACCCCACGGAATTGGCATCACGTTCTCTTCACCGATGAGTGTCGCATATGCCTTCAACCAGACAATCGTCGGAGACGTGTTTGGAGGCACCCTGGTCAGGCTGAACGTCTTAGACACACTGTCCAGCGAGTGCAGCAAGGTGGTGGTTCCCTGATGTTTTGGGGTGGCATTATGTGGGGCCGACGTACGCCACTGGTGGTCATGGAAGGCTCCGAAACGGCTTTACGATACCTGAATGACATCCTCCGACCCATAGTGCAACCATATCGGCAGAATATTGGAGAGGCATTTGTCTTCATGGACGACAATTCTCGACCTCATCGTGCACATCTTGTGAATGCGTTCCTTCAAGATAACGACATCGCTCGACTACAGTGGCCAGCATGTTCGCCAGACATGAACCCTATCGAACATGCCTGGGATATGTTGAAAAGGGCTGTTTATGGACGTCTTGACCCACCAACCACTCTGAGAGATTTCCGCCGAATTGTCGTTGAGGAGTGGGACAATTTGGACCAACAGTGTCTTGATGAACTTGTGGATAGTATGCCACGGCGAATACAGGCATGCATCAATGCAAGAGGACGTGCTACTGGGTATTAGAGGTAGTGGTGTGTACTGCAATCTGGACCACAAATGCTGAAAGTCTAGCTGTATGATGGTACAACATGCAATGTGTGGGTCTCATGAGCAATAAAACGAGCTGAAATGTTGTTTGTGTTGATCTCTATTCCCTTTGTATTTAACGGTTCCGGAACTCTTGGAACCGAGGTGATGCAAAACTTTTTTTGATGTGTGTATTTGTTTTTTGTTAACTGAATATTTCTGTTGACCAACATTTATCTGCTTTTTGTCGGTATTTGCCATGATCAACAACCCAAATTCACAGACTATTGTGTCGAAGTCTACCGACTGTCACATTAGTTTATTTAATTTTCATAATTAATCTAACTGGTGAATTGGATAAACTTATTTCAATAAAGTTTGTATTTTGGCTTTCATGACCAATGAAACACCGCACAAAACACGGCGTAAACCTAGAAATGTTGCTGAGTTTTAATTGCTTGGCCCTGAAATTCAATATACAATCATTTTGGAAGCCTTTATAGGGAGGTGAATGACTGTTGAGCGTTTAGCTCCCGCAGTAAAATACCGGATGTATTCTATATAAGAAATAAGGTAGCGCCCACTTTGATACTCCTTTGGTAGTCCACAAATGGACAACAAGAGCTCGTTGGTGAGCCATCTCGGAGTTACGAGGCGAAACCTAGCACAAGACAGCACAAACTTAGAAAATGTGCTGTGATTAAGTAAGAAAGATGTCCCGTTGTTTAAGACGTCACATTAACGATCACATAAAATCTCACGCTTCCATGCAGTGGTATGCTATAAGTGATCGTTGAGTTAATCGTTAGTGTTGACAAATGGAACAGTACATTAACGGGGCGAACTGTACATTTTAAAAATCTGCTCTGTTCGAATACTTCGTAAATACATATCGGGCAATTTCAACTGAGGTGTTCTCTCTTGTAATACTAACAAGTATATTCAGCTTTTGTTTATAGGGTTGTGTCATGATTGCTACCATTCCGGATTGCGTTCACCTCATTAGCAGTCCAGATTGCGGCCACTTTCATTTTAGGGAAGAACTATAAGCATTCCAGCGTCCAGATTGCGGTCACTTTTCTTGGGAGACCGGTCCTTGGTTCTTGGTTCTTCCCGACTGACTCATACCTTCCGTAAGTTTTGTGGATTACAAGGGGAAACTGATATTTCACTACCTAACCAAAGAATACAGTTCAGTGTTCAGCTGAGCACACCCCATAAAACTTCGCTTAAAAAAATCAAGTCCCCTCCCAATCTGACAGTACCTCGTAAAGCAATGATTATAACATTTTCAGTCTTAAGAATAGAAACGTTTCAGGATCGGAATCAACGAGCTTCACTTTCAACAAAATTGTTGTAACGGGAAATTTTATTCTTCCTGTATAATTTTTAATTTGTGTCCCTCATCTCCTATTTGAGGCGCGAGATATCTATTTTATAATGGGTACTGTATTTCGTGAAAAACATTCTTTTCATTACATCGAAAAATTCGTCTCGTAAAAGTAATTTGTTCTGCGTTTGATTCTAAATCCCCTTTGTAATCAATGTTTGTCCCCGCCCCCTCCTACACACAAAATAAAACATTTGAAGTTTTCGGTTTATTAACATTCCAGATTTGAAATCTGTGACTTTTGATAAGTCAAAATCAATAAGGTCACTGTCAAAATGTAGTGTATCAGGACCAAAGAGAACTGACATATGGCATGTACCTCAACATTGGCAAGAGGGGTGGAAGTGAAAGGTGAGAAAATCCCCAGGGGAGTTACAACCGGACCGGTCTCCCAAGAAAAGTGACCGCAATCTGGACGCTGGTATGTTTATAGCTCTTCCCTAAAATGAAAGAGACCGCATTCTGGACTGCTCATGAAGTGAACGCAATCCGGAATGGTCGCAATCAGGAAGACACCGTTTATAGGATAGCCCTGGGTGTTGGTTATTGCACTTACGCGTCACTCATTGTTTAATTTCAGTCCTTCCATTTGGTTATTTCAAAGAGCTTTATTTAACTGGTAGGCTATCTCAGTTTTGTTTCTTGTGTTATCGATGACTTAAAATGTTCAAATTATTATTTAGTTTCGAAGACTAACATGGTTCACTTTCTACTTCTCAATGTCACGGAAAGCAATAAATCACTACTATTGAACTGTTTTAATACTATTTATTCCGGTTCCGCTGGTTGTCTGTTAGGTAGTCAGCCTGAAGGCTGATTGGATCCTCAAAAAGTACCGCCGTTAGGTTATGTGGGTAGATAACCACAAAAACCAAAGGCAGCGCTACATTGAGGCGTACTAGGCAAGATGAGGAGTGAGGTAGTTTGCCATTCCTTTCCTCATTGAGTCACAACAGCAGTACTAACCCTATGAGTAGAACTTTTCACAGCATTCACAGGCACTGACTGCGCTCTGAATGGCATTACTAAGCACGACCATACCTCAGTAGCTTCCATATAATCACAGCCATGAGTTAGACTGAGACATCGGTGAAAAGCCACATTTTACTCTAGCCTGTGCCAACAGACACATGCAAATGTACTGCATTCATTAAGAGATAGCAAATGCATTTAGTAGGTAACATGGAAATAACATAACTACATTACGAATGTGTGTTTATATGAATGATTTAGGCCAGCAAGTACTAAAAGCCGTTCGAAGAACGGGTACTTCAGCTAGTTGTATATGTAATAGTAAGATATATGTACTGTATTTATAATGTATCCTTGTTTTGCCATACGAAATAAATAAATAAATAAATAAATTGCCTTCATATTTATAATGTATCCTTGTTTTGCCATACGATATACATAAATAAATTGCCTTTAAAGCAGACCCCTACCCTGAGAGGTTCATAATTCGTCATATTCTGACGAGGGATTTCCTGGGACCAGCGTAAGCGATAACACACACCCCTCCCCCTACCCGAGAGTTTCATCATTCGCGATAATGATACTTCCTGACTTAGTTGTGTTAAAGGCAGGCAGATCAGAGTTCTTTTCATATCATTCAGTTCACACGGACTGGGGAGTAAGTCCAAAATCACGCTACTTAAACTCTGTCTGTACCGACAGCAGTGGCTACGCTCGCTGAAAGCGCAGCGTTAGGTCAAGGGGCCAAGCACTCTGCTGACTCGGTAGACGCGTGGGTTCGAGCCCCGCCATCGGCCGTCCTTGAAATGGTTTTCCGTTGTTTCCCATTTTCAACACCAGGCACATGCTGGGGCGGTACCTTCCAACAGGGCACGGCTGCTTCCTTCCACATCCTTGCCCAGTTTCATTCATCTTCATCCATTCATCTCGACGCGCAGGTCGCCCACGGGCGTCGAATTGAAAGACCTGCACTCGGCCTCTCAGGACGCCACACGACAAAAAAAAAAGTGAAACCAACTCTGTCTGTGGTCAGGAGTGAGGGTATTCGATTCTCTCGAGAACTATTTTATGTTTATTTCTATTTGAGCCTAACTTCACTGGATTCTTTTCGACGAAATGTGTGCTTGATTGATTTCTTGCTATTGATTCCAATGTTAGTAAGTACTCTTTATTCTTCACGGAACATTGAGTTGGTGTGTTTTACTCCACTATTAGCGATTTAAGGGTCGGCCTCGTGGTGTTAGGGTAACATACCTGCCTATCACCCGCAGACCCCGAGTTCGATTCCCGGTTCCGTCAGAGATCTTAGAAACTGAAGTGAGGGCTGGAACGGGGTGTACTCAGACTCGTGATGACATATTGAGTAGCTGTCTGACAGTGATGCAGCGCCTCGGGCACGGACACCAAGATTAACGGCCGAGAATACGCGACGCGTTGACTACGCGTCACGCCATTATCTGTAGGCTACTATAAATGGCTGGGCAGTGGTCGCTTGCCCTTCATGGGCAGTAGCGCCACGGAGTTTGGCTTGGTTAGCGATTTAAGGGGAAAGATTGTCTGCTCAAAAGGCTGTCCCCCTTTTCCCAGCCATAGGACATTACTTTCTTTTTCGCTGACGGGGATAAGACCTAGAAATGCCGTCATAAGTCCCCTTCCTACTATAAAATAGAAAGTCCTCTCACACACCCTTCAGTAATTTTTCCACTCCTCTAAAAGTTATAAAACTGAAATTTATATCGAGGGGAGCCCGAATGTCCTATGCTGTTTATGGTAATTTTCAGCATTTTATTTAACATTTCCTCAGGGTATATTAACAGGAAGTAATTAAATTTTTCAGGGATTTTCCACAGTGCTCTAGCTTTATTTTAACACAGGCTTTCTGAAAAAAAAACCCTGTTTGATATTTCCTAGATATTAGAAAAAATTGGCGTAAATTTAGCTGTATTTTAATGAACATTTCCATAATGCTAAATTTAACTAGAGTAAATTTTGACAAACGGCTGTGTTAAAAAAGACACATATAACGAGGATTACTTCTAGAACTCGAAAACAAGAGAATTTTAAATCAGGAACTGTATTTTAGCAAGAAACTGGAACCAAAGTTTTTTTCCGCTAGCCGAGGAAACTACGACAGTTTTGGTTTTAGGAGGAGGAATGCTTCGACACTGAAACATCCGTTTTGCTCTCTTCATTTTTTTAAATGTCTATGTCTAATAGAGAGAACACAAAGAATCTAGAGAGGAAGATACTGAAAAATAGAGAGGAAAATAAAAATCTACCTGCCTTTAGACAGATTCTTACGAACTTTTTATTTATGGTTGGTTGGTTCCTTAGTTTAGGGGCTGTGACAACGCGGTCATATAACCCCGTTTACTTTGGGTGTGGGTAGAATTTGTTTGATAACCAGAGTTAATTGTGATGGCTGTATTAGTGTGTGTTATCTGTTATTCTGATAAGGACTGTAGACGATCAGTGTTTCAGGTAGTTCCTACTTTTGCTACCAACTGCTACCGTCCATTACTAGCTGCGGACTTGGCTACTAGATGCCATCGCAGCCAGCACCTGGCAGCGAACGTTGGAACTAATATAGCGTTATCAAATAATCTAACCTACAAATTTTGGCTTCACACATGTGTAGATAGTGGAAGGTTCTTTTTCATGCCATGAATTTATGACAGGGGACCGCCGGCTTTACATCCCCTCCGAAGGGAGGCACACTGAGGGATTTTTAACTCTCTTAAAGAATCCGAGGACTTCGACCGGGTTTGAACCCACGACCTTGGGGATAGAAGCTCAGCATGCTATCAACTACGCCACCGGAGTCACCCTTTTTATTTATATGCTTCATTACAATGGAGTAATCATCGGGATTCGTCGGTAATTACGTGATAACTTATATACGTTAGCAGTTTGAATTTGGTGCTGGTGTTTTCGCCCAAACCTCTTGGATACAAGATGCTGTGTTGTCCTGCTTGAATGACGGAGTATTGATATTCAGCTGTCATCCGTCATTATTATCCAGTTATTTTAATCATATAAAACATGGATTAGCTATTGACCCCGTCTGTGTATGTGTGTTTCTTGGTATGTCAGTCTGTCCTCCTTATAACATTTTATTTGCTGAAGCAATTTCAATAAAACTTGAAAGGACTCACTGCTACTCCGTCCTACCCTGACCGTGATGTTAGATATTCGTTTATCACTAATCCAACATGGCGACTGCGAGACATATTTCACCAGTACTCAATATCTCCGAAAATATAGTAGCAATCAATCTGAATCATCACTGCAAATTCACATATATGTAACTTAGGAAAAATCTATTAAACACATAAACTACATGGCAGCGACACGAAATTCTTTTTTTTTTTTACATTTATTCTTTCTTTAACAGATGGCTGAAATAAATTGTGCAATAAATATCACTATAATGTTAATCTACTATCACACATTCTCTAGCTTACTTTTCATAAATACAGTATTTATTAATCTCATGTAATTTATATTCAGGATTAGGGAACTACCCATTACAGTTGAGTACCGTACTGAAAAACATTACATTTCGATTACTAAGGAAACACTGAAAAATTGCTTCCAATAGATGCCGTGCGTGTGACTTGGCCAAAATTTAACTCCTGTGATACGTCACAGAAAGATGTGATCTCTACAGGAGGGGTTGCAATTAACCGCAGGGGCGTATATAAGGGAGGGACCCCTGAACTTTTTGTCTCATATAATATTTGTTTATGAATTAAAATATTAAAAACTAATATACTTATCATGTACTATTGTTACTAAGCGACGTATGGCAACGTTGCTAAGCAAGACGACGGTAGAGCGATGTAAACAGTGTGACAATTAGTTTGCTCTGTTCTTATGTGTAACGAACATAACCTCTTTTTACTCTCCAGTGCCTTCGCTCTTATGAACGTACCAAGAACAGCAACAAGGGCCCTTGAAGCGTGTGACAAAAGTTTTTTCCCTAACTTGTATACCCTTATAAAACATTTGGCATATATGCCTCTCTCTGTAGCTACTGGTACTGCCGAAAGGAGTTTGAGTTGGTTAAAAAAATACTTAAGAAATTCTACTTCTGGAAACAGACTCAACGGACTAGCATTGTTACAGAGACATATATCACTGACGATGAAGTTATAAACCGATTTGGTAATGCTTCAAGAAACCTTGACTTTATATTATAGTGTAAGTTGTAAATCAAAACAGTAATGTTAATTCTTTCCATGTAAACACTATCAAGTGAGCAAGATGATTGCATTAATAAAAAGTAACATAAAATGGTCTTAGTTGTGTTTGACACTAACCAAGCATAAAACATCACATCAAATGGTAGAAAAAGTGATGCCAGATAGCCTTAAAACATCATTTTGCACCAAATTATACAAATGTTTCCCGGGGAGAAACCCCGGATCCCCTATTCTTTGGGGCCTATACCATGCTAAAACTTACCTCGGTAAAGCATTTGATAGCACCAAAGGGGCGGGAAAAATGGAGTTTTGAGAGAGAAAAATCGTACCTCCCTTAACAGGCACAATATGAAAAGAGTTTGAAATGCTCAATAGTCCTCTAAAAATTACCTAACTTTTGTCTGAAAGAGATTTTGATATGACCCACTCTTACGCTATGGGATAAGACGATGACTTCCCGTATACTAAGCATGTGGAACATTTGTAGGCAAACACCAAGTGGCATATTTAGTGAATTTGAAACATTTTTCTTTGCCCGATGAAATCTACCTCCGCCTTCCGGCGTGCCGAGAGGGATTTTTAAATTAGAAGAAATGCGACCATCACTTTTAAACAGAATGTTGTAGAATTCTCTGGTGTATTTTTGCAAACACTTGATGTGTTGTTTTCATGGTTGACACAACATTTTCTAAATTCGCACCTTGCTGTATTTACGTTAAGAAGACATGATGGACAGCTTTACCTTCAAAACCAGTCGAAAACACGCTGACATTGCTGCCAACACTGAAATCAGAATGTGTAGAAGTATGTACGTTCGCCTTATTCCTGATAAATAAGAACTGGATCTCCACCATAGGTAATATATCCTGTCACAATTCTGACTTTGACTTTGGACGCGGTTCATCACAGTCATTTTGCACACTCACTGAATGCTCTACTGACACACTTTTTAAATCAGACTTTATTGCTTACAGTCCTCACCTTCTAAACCGTCGCGCACCGATGGTACACATATCACTGATGTGGAAGATTCCTTTACACCGACTTTCCTTTTCACTCTACCAGGATGTTGACAAGTCACCCTTGAACCTTTATCTGCGACCCATTGTCTTCACGCAAGGTTTTTATTTTTGTGTAGCTCGTACAGTAGTAAAATTGTAAAATAGTCTAAACAGGAGAAGTTTAATTTGATAGAAAACAGGATTTGCTAATCACCCCATTTATTAGCATTCTTTTGAGTGATTGGGAGTCGAAAGCAAGGACAAGTTCGCCCGTGATCTTGAAATGAACGCTTCACTTGTCCAATGCCTGGGAATCTAAAAACAGCTCCTCCGTTTAGTGACCGACGAGTGTGAAGGTGGCTTAGCCTTGGCCCAGCTACTGATCTGTGAGCAACCTTGCGTTGGAACAGTTCACTATCGGTTTAGTGTATAGGATAGCTAACTATCAATACACATTTTAGTTAGTCAAAATGTTGAGGTGGATACCTAAATACGAAATTAGCATAATTAATAGAACAAAAAATAAAATAAACTAATAATTACAATATCAAACAAAAATACACAAATGCAAACATTAGAATTCAATAAATAACACGTTCTTTGAGTCACACAACACTAAATTTAGATTACTAGCCCTAACCTACTCTCTCCTATAAAGCGGATGCCGACATCAACAGCCACCACATTATAGGCTAAACTAACTTTCTGATTTTTGTTGCATATTTGTGTTTTTTATTTTAATTACTTGTTTCATATTTAGGCGTCTGCTATAAATTTGAATTTTATCAACATTTGTATTATTTTATCTGCGTTAAGTGGGGCAGATGACCTCACTGTTTCTCTCCTTAAAACAACAACAATCATCATCATAACTAAATAACTAACTACTTGTACTTGAATTAGGACTACATAAATGAAGTACTTCGATTGATTGATTTATAGTCGTCAAAAGAGCGTACTATCGAATTTAAAGCGCGTTTAGGTGCCGTATGTTCGTTAAATCGCGGAAATAGTATGTATCCGGATCTTCTAAATTTTCGACTAACCGAATGACCCTCGGTCCCTTCAAGTTCGGATAATTGGGACATTTAGCGTACCTAATAGACACGCAGAATGAACTCGCCCCAAAAGGCACGCTAACAAACGGCATTGTCGTCTTTCGCATAACCAATGTCTGCTACATTGGGAAGGAGTGCCGCCAAATTCAACACAACGAAGTGAAATATAACTCTGTATGTTAACCATGCTCGCATAGAGCCGCGGTGATGCTTGGATTATCTTTTGGCTCCTTTTAAATGATTTAAAACCGTGTTAGTACTTTTTAAAATTTAATGTCAAATGGAAGCATCGCATCACGGAACGCTGTTTGGAATTGGACAAGGAGTTCATCACCCCATTGATTCAAACAAGTTAAGAGACCTGTTGAAAACATCATTTTGTTGTGTTAATTATATTATTATCAACAAGTGAATTTTTGCGTGTGTCAGAATATCTTCCGTTTCCCGAAGTGTGATAACAAATATTTTTTTCATTTTATTCCCACATTTTATGCATTTTCTTTCAATTCCTACTCATTTTTAACCTGCAAATTTACAATTATTGAATTATATCATTTCAATATGATAAAAACATATGGAAATAGGATATCAAATTCATACAGAGTTGGAAGAGCAATCACATATACGGTACCACCAAAAGGTGCAACATTGTGAGTGGCATGTATTATATATCACTGATTACGATTTCTTTAAAATTGTATAATGGCTTAGCCGAATAACACGTTCTATTTATGTGTTTTATGCACTAAAAGTACTGAATAAGAAAGAAAAATAAAATCTGCGTATGTATAAACTTGTAGGCTATATTTCAATTTTCATTTTTTTTTCCTGAGAAATGTGTGATACGCATCTTCAGGTTTGCTTGATTTCCTTTAAATTCTTTTAATTTAATTGGGAGAATATTATATAATTTTGATGAGAAATACAGAAAGTTACGTTTTGCTATACTTAACTTAGGTTGCTACAAAATATAGTGATTCGCGATAATACTTCTGGTTCAGACTATCTCGAATTGTTATAAACCAATTTCCAACGTTTAAACATAAATGTAGGAGACCCAACCCAATGGATTATGCGATAGATCCATGGTCCTGGGATGCCACGTGAAGATAAAATGTAAACCAGAGAGTGGCAGAAGAAAGGAGGTCGCGCATGGAATGGAAACGATGATAAACTACGAGGAGATACAACTTCAAATGTACCAACGTTTAAATTAATAGTTTGTGCAACACAAATGCCATCTATATTTGAGGAGAACTGCTCTAGAGAATTATAATGATAACCCCCGGCACTACAGCCGGTGAAGGGCGACCGCTGCCCAGCCATTTGGCCTGCAGATATTGGGGTGACGCGTGATCAGCGCATCGGGTCCCCTCGGCCGTTAATCTTGTTTTTCGTGATCGGTGCGCTACCTCACTGTCAGACAGCTACTCAATTGTCCTCACGAGGCTGAGTGGACCCCGTTGCAGACCTCACGTCGGTTTCTAAAATCCCTGACGGAGCCGGAATCGAACCCGGGGCCTCCGGGTGAGAGGCAACACCACGAGGCCGGCTCTAGAAAATTATATGCCAGTAGGCATATATTTCCTTCATAGCAACGGTTCATTATACCAAGATTTACTGAGATCGGATCATTCTGTGACTTAAAGGGATTTATTGCTGAAATTAATCTAATTAGGTTGAAACACTACATTTTATGAAAGTATTTACGAGTTTCAATTACGTTTAAATCAAATATAAATATTGACATGCGCGTCATCTTTAAGAACTGAAATAAAAGAAATAATGTATGAACCTGCATGTTTTACACAGTCACCATCTTGATTTCTTTAAGCAAATTAATTTCATCATCCGCCAATTTAGATCTAAATACCATATGCACTATGTCAGGTTTCACTACATTTGAATGAATAGATCGTCAGAAAAGTGATTTTGAATATTTGAAATCGCATGGCCACCATGTTGTTTCTGTGTCAATCAGGTTTATGAAAGTCACTTGCCTACAAGCCCTCTATCATCATCAAAAGTTAGTTTGCTGTAATAATTTCGTAGATATTGAGATTCTGAGGAATATTTCCCACAGCCGCCATGTTGGAATGGTTATAATGTAAGCCACAGAGTTATGTACCTATAAAGACATATTATGGTGGTTAATTGTACAAAGTTATAATTCGATAGATCGAATAGAATACGAGTATATAACTTATTTAACATTTCTAACCGATGTATTCTTGAATTTTTGACAATTGAACAACATAAGATCCTAATATACAAATATACATCACCAGATAAGTTATTTTAAATATTTGATATTCGCGTGGTCACTATGCTGTTTCTGTGTCAATCAGGTTTTTGAAAGTCACATTTGTACTTACTTCGTAGTGCTCTATCAACAAAAAAAAAAATATTCAGTTTGCTGTAATAGTTTCGGAGTAATTGAGAATCGGTGAAATATATAGTATGGCCGCCGAGTAGGTTTGTTTCATATGTAGGCCATATAAGTATATACCAGCAGATTCAGATAGTTTGGTGGTTCATTATAATAACTTTCAGTTTAATTGCTTGATTAAAACACAATGAATAAAAACATGATTTTAAAATCTCACACAGCAGCAATCTTGAATTTCTCAAAACAATTGAATGCTATAAGACGCCAGTATATTAAGCCTTGTACAAAGGTTTACCATGCTAAGTTTATCTACGGTCAGATGAAGAAGTCGCGAGAAAAGTCATTTCAAATATTTCAAATCCGTGTTTGTTAAGTTTTGAAAGTCTCACATGTGTAATTACTTCAGGAGCTTCTATCGCCATACAAAACTTTAGGTTGAATGTAGTAAGAGTTTCAGAGATATTGAATGCCAGTGAAATATTTCTGCAGCCGGCATGTTGTATTGATAACAATTATTAACATTTGAAAGGTACGGTCAAGATCTATCGAAGTTCTTGTAAGTTCTTAATATCTTTCCAGCCGTTTGGAATTTATTAGGGACACACATGCACACGTACGAAAGGACAAAAGCCTATAGTGTATTTTATAATAGGCTAAAAAAGCAGAATGTGTGAAACTCGAAGCTTTTGAAATTTGGTAATATCGACGCATGCTTCGGATATTGTGGGCAGACAGAATATGGAACACCGAATGCACCGAATTGCCGAATAAAAATATCAAACCTGAAAAGTTACGCATGTTTACAATAAACTTCTGTAACTAAAATATAGTGTATACCGTATATCTTAACCCACATATTCGTAGACATAGGTTGATAGCCTGAGTGTAAAGGATCTGATGATGATCGCTTGACGATTGAACAAGTAGTTCCGTGAAGAACTAAACAGCCTATTATCATATATCCTACTGGTCTTACTTAGGACACGAGAAATGAAAACGAGAAATTAAAAAATTGCACAGCCGCCATTTTTAAGTTCTCATAAAATTCTATTAAGTTAGGCGTCAGTATCAAGATATCCCGCGCCGAGTTTCACAGCGCTTGGATGAAAAGTCACGAGAAAAATCCATATAAATATTTAAATTTCGCATCGCCGCCATATTGGTTTTGTGCTCACCAGATTATTGAATGATCCATAGGTTTTTGTTTTTTGTTTACCGTGTGGCCTCCAGAGAGGCCGAGTTGACGTCCGTGGGCGACCTGCGCGTCGTAATGAGCATGAAGTGATGATGAAGACGTCACATACACCCAGTCCCCGAGCCATGGGAATGAACCTCAGGAGATTAAAATCCTTGATGGCCTGGCCGGGAATTGAACCCGAGACACGTCGGGCCAATGTTTAGCGCGTTAGCCATTTGGCCACGGAGCCGGACGATCCAGAGGTGAATATATGTTAATAGCCTCTATCAACAAACAAAATTTCAGTTTGATTGCCGTTATATTTTCGTAGATATTGAGAACCGTCTAAATATTTCGGATGGTCACTATGTTGAATTGTTATATGTGTAGACCATACAGTCATGCACCATTAGATGAAGATTATTGCGTAGGTTCATTATTCAAACGTTCACTTCGATCGCATGATTAGGACACAAGAAATAAAAACTTAATTTTAGAATTTCCCAAAGCCGCCATCTTGGGTTTATCAAAACAATTGCTTAGTTGAATATCGGTAGATTAAATTTATAAGAACATTTACCGTACCAAGTTTCACTGTGCTCGGATGATTAAATCGCGAGTAAATTGCATTTAAATGTTTTAACTTCACTTGGCCGCCATGTTGGTTTTGTGATCACCAGGTTATTAAAAGTCCCGTAGGTGAACTTGATTTAATGGACTCTATCATCATACGAAGATTCAGTTTGATTGTTGAAATAGATTCGTAGATATTGAGAGCAGTCTAAATATTTCGGATGGTCGCCATGTTGGATTGTTTATTTATTTATTTGTCTTTTGCAGTGGCGAAGTTAGGGCTCGTGGCCCTCTCTTACACTTAACCACATAGTTATAATAAAATACACAAATACTACCATTGAATAAGATACGTAAACTAGAAATTAAGTTAGAATAATACAGGACATAAAAAATAAAGATAGCAATGCACATCAAACAAAGAAACATATAAAATTGTTACCTGAAACAATAATAATAATAATAATAATAATAATAATAAGTGATAGTGTTAGATCTAGTAAATAACTGGGTATTTTAATTTTGAATCGACAAAGTTATTTATATACCATAATGGGTCAATCATGCTGTCTATCATCCATCACCAGTCACACGAAACAGTCAGCGGTGTTCAAAAGGAAATCTCTGCAAGCAGAAGATCATTACGTAGGTTTATTATTCAAACGTTCACCTCGATCGCATGATTAGGACACAATAAATAAACTTAATTTTAAAATTACACACAGCGACCATCTTGAGGATATGTAAACAATTGAACTTAATTAGATATCAGTGTATTGCAATGTGTATACACATTTTCTGTAGGCCTACCAAGTTTCACTGCGCTTGGATGGTTAAATCGCGAAATAAGTCTATTTAAATGTTTAAACTTCGCTTGGCCACCATGCACGTTTTGTTCAGGTTTATAGATAAACTTCTAGTGGTGCCCTGTATCACAGTACACGATTTCAGAGTGATATCTGTTACTTTTTTGGAGAAATGCCAGTGAAATATTTCGTGCGGCTGCCATGTTGGATTGGTGAGTTTCACTGAAATCGGTTCGTCCGTTTAGATTTTATTATGGAGGGACATACACATACACACACTCACACACACACACACACACACACACACACACACGGACAATAGATAATCTCATAAGCATTTTTTTTGTCATAAATGAAAATAGGCTAAAATGGCTTCCAACACGATAACAACAATTTCGTAAGATTACTTAAAAGTGTAGTGGTAGAGGGCCCATAGTGAACTGTTCTGAGGGTCTGTATATCTACATATAAGGGTGTAGTCAAAAAATGTGTATGATATGGAATAACATAGAGAGCTTTGAAGTCATTCTTCAGTGTTGTGTATTTAAACTCAAATGATTGACATTTCAGTCGGTCAACACGTGTTAGTGCCCAATTAGATTAGGCAAAATAAAAAAAAACTCTAAATGAAAACAACTACATGTCGTAATTAATTGCACCGATTAAACTGGGAGGGGGCGGCTTCGGTGGCGTAGTTGGTAGCATGCTGAGCTTCTATGCCCAAGGTCGCGGGTTCATATCCAGCCGAAATCGTCGGATTTTTTTAAGAGCGTTAAAAATCCCTCAGTATGCCTTACTTCGGAGGGGAAGTAAAGCCGGCGGTCCATGTCATAGATTTATGACATGTTAAAGAAACTTTCTCTAATTACACCTGTGTGAAGCTAAATTGTATAGGTTAAGAATGTAAACAACGCTCTTAGGTTCCTACGTTCGTTGCCAAGAGCCGACTGCGGTGGCGTCTGGTAGCTAAGTTCAGAACTAGTAGTCGTTGACGGTGGCGTTTGGCGGCAAACGTAGGAAGTACTTGAAATTAAAAGTCTGCAGTCCTCACTTGAATTAAAACAGATAACACACACTAATTCAGTCATCACAATTAACACCGGTTATCAGACAGATTCTACACACATCCAAAGTACACGGGGCTACATGGCCGCGTTGTCGCAGCCCCTAATCTAAGGAACCAACCAACCAAACTGGGAGGGGGTTACAAGAAAAAAACACGCTTCATTCGTCAAATGAGCATCTTCAGGTCCATTATTAGAGCTTAGTATAAGATGATTAGAGATGAGGTATAATTTATTTTAATTATAGATTTTATAGCTTGTCGATGAAATCAAATTTGAATGTTGTGGAATACGTTTCGAGTACGGTATTATACTTGAGCCTATATACGCAGAATGCATTATATAACTGCACATTGATTTCTAACTCTTGAAATACAATAAGTGTAATTAGTTCAATTAATTTCTTTCGTGAAGAGTTTTATTTTTGCTGCCTAATTGACCACAAATTTCTTATGTGTTAACAAACTGAGAATTTAATCATTTGAGGAAATAACATTATGGCATGATGGGCTTCAGAGTGGAGTGACGAAATGAATCCCTACTGCACAGTCCAATACCAGGCGAACATGCTGAATGCAAGAAACATGCATGTGCCTTTTAAAAGAAGTATTGACAAAGTTTACACAAGGAATCAATTACAGATACTGTACCAAGTATTGTGATGTTATATTTCTACAGTGTAAAACCTGGCATGCAAAACTAAGATGAAGGTAAATCAGAATCGTGGAATAATGACAAATGATGGAATACTAATGCTAGTAAGATTTCAGACATGATAACTGATATAATTAATAAATTATAATCTGCACAAATCATTTAACTGCCTCATCTGAAAATAAAATAAAAATCGCGATAAAACTCTTACACATATCAACTTTAAAATAGCTTTAAGGTTTACTTTATGATCTTCAAGTTATTCAGTGATACTACATACACAAGGTGTCATTATGTATTCAAACGAGGTATTATATCTGTTAAGTTCCCAAGGCAAATGATAATTTTGTTCGGTGACACTCAACCACAAACATTTTAAGTCATTACAAATCACTTTAAACAATCCACGTTTGCATACATTTATTTCTTGTAATCTCGTGACGAGTGAAGGAAGCATGTTACATTATTCAGACACACGGCATTTTGATTGTGTATCTTTGCCATTGCGATTTAATGTGACAGCATATTATATCATATTTTCAGTTGCGTGTTTTACCACTATTTATCTGGCGGTACCCCCCATCAAATTTACGATATTTAGACATTCCGGCGCACTGTTCTAGATTACACAAAATTTATTACTACTTCAAGATTAAAAAAGGAATATTATTTTGTAAAAAAGATAAAGAATAAACACACCTTACCAAGATGAAAATTGGGCATGTCAGGAATCGTGCAAAACAAGACAAACATCACTCTTGCCATTGTGCTAATGGGCTTCATGCACAGGTGGATATCGATATTGATAAAACAATAAAGCGGTTAAAATAAAGCTGGAGCACGACATTCAAGAAGCCTACGGTAGCAGGCTTGTGCACAACACAAACTGGCCTCAAAGCATTAAGCGGGGGGTGAGTCCAGTCTGTTTGAAGGCCACGTGATCGTCGTGTCACCTGTACAGGAAGTGTGGATTGTCAACGTAACGCTGTAGCTGTAGCACAATAGACCGATAGCAATAACGCAAGGAAACATTCAACAGTACAACATTGCGTAAGGATACGCTCCGCGGCAAAACAGCTGCTAATGATCGATAACCACGGCCACCAACTGCATTCGCGACGGTGCTGCTGTCTTGCGTGTGCTAATCTACCTGAGCAATGACGTTGATTAATGTGAACATTTTGATCTTGCCGAAACCGCCCAAGCATAACTCGGTTATTAACATCTGTCATTTAAATGAAGATTAATATTAAATCATCGCAAATCTCCGCAAAAATAGACAATACCTATGTTAAGTACGGTACTTCTTTATTAATTCCCGCCTGGAATTCACATGTTGTTGTTGTTTATTTAAGGGTTTGGACAACGTGGTCATTGCAGCCCCATGTACTTGAGTGTATATATAGATATAGAATTTGTATGATAACCTGTGTCTGTATTAGTGTGTGTATTTGTAATCGAGGCGAGGATTGGGTTGGAGGCGACCGTGGCCTTAATTTAGGAACAATCCCGGCATTTGGCTGGAGTAGAAATGGGAAACCATGGAAAACCACTTCTAGGAAGGCCGAGGTGAGAATCGAACCCACCTCAATTCAGTCTTCACTAATAGTTTATTTATTTATTCATTCACTTGAGTATGCACAATTAGAATAACTCTTCGATTTGCGTGATATTCAATATTACTCTTTATTTAATATTGGGAGATATGAAAATTTTTAGATTCAAGTTAAGGATTTCTTATTAGTGAGATTTAGGATTCTTCGGATTTAGGATTATTTTTGAGGTTTTCTTATATAGTAGAAAGGTTTTTCATTATCAGCTGATAGTGGAGGTTAGACTTTTTGTTGATTGACAAAATGCAATAATGCCACAGTGAACTCAGATTAAGAAGGTTGATTACGATATGACAGTATACTTATGACAAAGTCAAATACAAAAACATAATTATGTCAACAGTGAAAGTTAAAAACATATTATGTGTTGGATTTGAGAATTTATTAAGATGACTTAAGAGTTTATCGAATTGGATGACATGGATGAAAGCTATGGAGCAAATTTGATAGTATTCAGTTTGGTGAAAGATGAATTATTATAACTACATAGGCATTTTAAGAGGAAGATAGAAACACAATGTTTTTTTTGTAACAAGTTGGTTGATAATAGATGACCGAAGTTATTTGAAGTTATTTTATTGGGAATATGTCACATTAATTTGAAAGGAAGGGTCGGACACGGATCGTTGTGGTAACTAATATGAGGAATACAGGAATTTTGAACATGCACGATGATTTTTAGTCAAGTTTATGCAGATATGTGTATTATGGTATAGTCTATCACTATGAAGGGAATTATTCCGTTGTCAATTATTATCATGAAGGTTTGTGACACTGCAGTATTATGAAGTTATTATTGCAGTTAGGTTAATCTGCGAATGAATTGATAGAGAAATGTGTTTATAAATGTCTGCAGATGAGAATGTTATTGTGCTTTAACCTCTTAACAGTGCGAGATGTCGTAAGCATTCGTGAGAATTTGGCTGGAGCGAATTTTAATGAAACTCGGTAAGGTCATAGTATTATTTTGGCCAACAGAAATGTAAATATGCATCTGAACGTTTGAAAGAATGGCTTAAGATTTATAGTGTCTGATATATTACTATCTGGAGTTATGAGAAACATGTGACATATTTTTAAGACGATTAATAATGATAGATGCATTGAAGAACAGCTGATGTGTGAAAATACTGTAATATATGAAAAGTTGTAGGTAATATTATGGACACGATTATGACGAATTCGATCTCTGATTTTTAACAATTTGGAGGTTATGCCAGATAGAGACGTTGATAATTTTAACACAAGATAGAATATGACAATATGAGTGGATTTGCGGAATGGACTCATTTAATTGAAGACTTTTTATTATACAGAAACGTAAGCATTCTATTGTGATGAGTGTGAAGATTTATGGAGAGAAGATGTCATTGATAATTTATGACAAGATGTAAATAGCCTAAGTCATTTATCTAGGATGATAATTAAACAATTATTTTTCTTGAGAATGTAAATATTCTTTCGTGACAGGATAGTTCGATATCTTTTGAGAGAGATTAGAATAAGGAGATTTTAACGTAATTAAATTTGTTGTTGATGAGTGATAGTTAGACCAAGCCACCAAAATTAGGCCAGGCGACAGGTAGTTCAATAAGGAAATAATTAGTGGAAAGCTGGAAATTGCTTTAATCGCTTTATTTGGACCCAGATATTACTCTCCCAAGTTTTCCCCCTCGAGCGAAGTCGGCGTTGGCCCTTCTTTTCCTAAGAAGGTACTGTACCCGTAAATCCGGAAAGTAGCATGTTGGAATATCCATTGCCCCAGCTGGATCGCCTATTTCTAACAGCACCGGCCTATTACTACATTAGAAATCGCTCCCAACATGGCCTTTAGGGATTTACACACAGCAGTTACGAGAATATTGTGGATAAACAACAAACTACACGGGGCACAACTACCTTTACTTACGTTCTCGGGGACTGGGAACTCAGCTTCGCCTACAATACATCCACAATACTCTACTCCTTATATTTAAAATGAATCACACGTGAACAACGACAGATAACGAACTGAATAAATTTATTAACAATGGTAAACTAACCTAAATAAACAAAATAACAATAAACTAATCTAATAACAAAAGAAAAATAAAACCACACAATCATTCACACTTCCGTTCCATAACACATCTTACTGAAATGCTATGTAAAAATATCAGCATAAAAGTCTTTGCTTGTTTAGGCCTACACTACGTAAAGAAAAACGTTTAAGGAAGGCTCTTACATTCATGGCATTCGTGAGAACGGGTTACCTTCACTAGCACGCGTCTGGAAACGCACGTGCACTGGCCTGTTTCATCAATGAAACGCTAGCATCACGCTGCATTCAGAACTGTTTACATTTTATAGAAGGCTGTGAATCTTCACCTGTTCATATTATGTCACACCGCTCTCCAATCCTAACGGTGAATCATTCTGGCTAGCCCGCATTGAGACTGCTTTGTGTGCGTTTAAAATACACGTAAAATTAACATTCAGATATTACAAAAATGCTCATAACTTCTATGTTCCTTTAACAATCATTCTGACAATTTTATACACTCTTTCATTCGCACCCCGAAATTGTTCTAGACCAATCCGGTTCAACAATTACTCTTAACAGTGGACAATCATTCATACAAAACATCTGCTCACAAAACACACGCTATTCCAAAAAATCGATTAATAAATCCTACCAAAATTATTTAACTAATTAAATCATTTCCGAAAAATATTTACATGTAATTTGTTGCTAACAGGTTACTTACGAGAGTCTGGCTTCTCGGTTACAATACAACTCTCAATTAATTATATACACTGTTTTTCCACATAATCATTCTCTAACACTCCGTAGTTTTGATATACTGCTTACACATCGTCTTATATAGGTTTCCTTACATTGTTCGTCTAATACAGTCGACTGACTAAGGTTAACTGTACGTAGTTACATAACTTCGGGTTTAATAAAATATAATAATTGTATCATTGACATGAGTAGACAATCGTTCTCTAGTTGTATTTCCGCTAAAACCCTTCTGTCAACACAGCTAAAACGTTACCCCACATGAACTGGACTACTTGTATACAATGACTCTTATCATGATCCATACCTTCTTATCAAAGAACAACAATTCTTTGACTTCCCTTTAAAATGCGGAACTCCCTTTGCATGAGCATTCCATAGCTCTACAAATCCTCATATAACAGTATATATGGCATAAATAAATATCATCCACTATGTTAAAAAATAACCAAAAAAGGATTAATTGTTATTATCATTTCTTCTGTAGGAACTTTTCTCAAATAAAGGTGTGACCCTCAGTATCGTTTCACATGACTACTGATCGACAATTATACATACTTAAGTTCTTCAAACGAAACTTCCAATTGTAATGAACGATATTAGACTGTCGTGATTGACCTCCTAAAGTTTACTCTACAAAAAGATAATTAACTGTTAACTCGTCTGTCGCAAATACATGTATTAAAATTAATACTCCTGGCTCACTTCACTGATCAAACTTTAAATTGTTTATCGTTGTAATATCAGGTCGACATAATGACGTGATGTTACACAAATAGTGTAAAATAACACACATGTTATTTATGGTGTCAAATAGAATTCAATCTTGACCGGGATAAACTAGCTTTGAATTCCTAGCCAAAGATTTGAATAATCTTCTGTCAAAAGGTATTTCCTCTAACATATTAAATGAACAAAGCTCTCAGCTTTACAAATAATAAAAAGGTTTGTCAACGTCGTAATGTTTTTCCACTCTACACAAATAATGTTTATAGGGATTAAGACTTCGGTCTTATCAAACGGCTAGTATTTCCTGGATCGCCGACAGTTTATGTACAATAATGATATAACAATATAATTCGATGTTTCTTCTGTTCTTGAAGTTAGATTTTGTTACATTCAAGTGCTCAAATTAAATTTAAAAATAATTTAATTTGAAGCTATGACACAATGTCAGAATACTTGGTTTGAATAAATTATTAAAATTCGAGAGTCGAAACGACTAGTCTTTTATGAGGCGATATGATTGCTCAAACAATTTTTTTTAATGTCAGTTCCACAACTGATCCGTAGAATAAAATTGAAAAATAGATGAAAGGCAATCATCTCCTAAATAATCTTGAAGCATAAAAATCTTAGCACACATCTGAAGTGTAAAATACATGAGAACACTGAAATATATGAAATGTGAAAATATGGAGTAAGATCGTTGGCTCAGGATGTCACTAAACAAGCTCTATACTAAAAATAAGAGACACAGCTACCTTATTTGGATGAAAACTTGAAGATCTATGTAAGTATTCGCACAATACTTTAGATGTTTCCTCAGTTCAAGATACTGAGATGGATCTGCATTCGAACCTCGGACCTGCGACCTCAGAGATAGGAAAAACGTTCCCTCTCCGGAATTCACCAACATTTGCCTGGGCTCGAACGACATCCTTCTGACAAATTCTTCTGTGGTTGCTGGGCTACCCCTAGCATCTTGACAAATATCTTCTGTAAAATATTCATTCTCCGTCGCAAGTATGTATCAGCCTCATCATTGGAATATAATTTATAGAAATATTCATATAAATGGTGAATGAAATATTTCTATTGCTAATTGATGTTACATTAGTGTTCGTAGACTGACGAAAATGTACAAGATGGACCGTACACTACGTCTGTATTCAAGAAGTTCCATCGTTGTATCTTAACTTCTGTTATCGAATATGTCTCTGGCGCATGACTATTTAGTTCATCATATCAACAATTTTAATTATGTTGAATGAAACCATTTGAAGAATAATGATAGTCATTATAATAATGTTTATTTGCTGCGCCTATGTTAAAGGTTCTTCGCTACTGTTCACTTGAACTGCGTTCGCCAACTTCACGTTGCAATCTAAAATGATATTCAGCTATATTTCCAACACATTTGAAAATCTGTCTTGACAGGCTTATACTGTCGAAACGGTAAATTTTAGAACGCTCGACTTTCAACAGAATGTAGTATGCGACCTGTTCTTTATATATATTCACTCAGTTAAACTCAAATCTCAATTATACAAGAGATATACTAATTTCAATGTTCCTCACAACTTCACATAAAATGGAAGTGCAGTAATCTCCTACGTTCTACCTAGCTATCCTCGCGTCTCCACAAGTCGACAGTCGTCGCACTCGGTCAAAGCTTTGGGATCTCCGTTAACCCAGTAAAAACACTTCCTCACTCTTCAAAGACTGCTGGAATAAGAACATCGATGCTTGGATCTCCCCCTCCAAGTCGAAATTTTGGCGGCCATATCAATCTCCCACCATAATTTTAGCGCGTAGATTACTAATGCTTATCACTGCGTAGATTAACCAATCTGCGGTTTTTAAAGTATAAGACATAATTTCTTTTAGATTTCTCTTCATTAACAAATAAGAAAATCTTCTTCTAAGGGCCTAAATGCATAATTTCTCCAAATTATGTAGTTGAAGTTGATCCCGTCTTCAATAAGACCTCTTCTCATTGGCTCTGGGCTGGGATCCAATAGCATAATTTATAACAATATTTATAATACTAATTTCCAAACCCACTGTTGCTATGCCAATTTTAGCCTTCTGGAAGCGTCTATTGTGCAATATATCACGTGATCGGGCTCTCCCACGGCCTCGAGCTTGTAACACTACCCGCCTGTGTCACAATTCCAGAATTTATATTTGCTAGTTAAATTTTATCATGGGGACGGAAAATACTCTCATTTTGTCCCAGAATAATTCAATTTTCGGGAGCAGTACCATTTTTCGTTTTGTTGCAAATATCTCCAAAACCATCAACTTTATCAACAAAATACCTGTTATAAAAATAATCTAGAGTAAATTTCCTACAAAAATGTCCTGTACCTTTTGTCTCTAGTGTGAACCGTTACGATGCTACGACCATTCGAAAGGGAGCCCCTTTTGATTCGTGCGGGAAAGCTATGGAAATGATATGCCATATCAAAGTTTCTACATGTTATAAATATTTGTCAGCATTCCAGGTGCACAAGCTATTAACTTGTTACAGGTATAACAGGTTTTCAATGTAAACAGCTGTGGCAAAGTACCTACCATTAGTATTATTATTGCGTAGTATTGGCATAAAATCACTCTTTTCCACACCGCCTGGAGGTAGAGTAAATGACGCGTTTTTTTAAGTGGTGTCCCCAGGAGGCCTAATCCACTGTTCAAATGTAAAAGTTAGTCGATTTTAAACCGTTTTGATGAAGGCTGGCAGTCTTGATCGTCCGCCTCAATTTCTCCGTCATCGCTTTCATCGTCTGTATCGGTACATTTGTCCGATTCCACAGGGCGCTCAAGATTAACATTGATGTCTCCGTCACAATCATCCATATCATCTTCCTCGGCAGCATTTGTACATGACCGTCCCTACAATTCATGGAGATTTTGGAGCATCGGAGGCCCGTTTTCCTGCAACCACACGCTGCGTTACATCCTTTCGAACATTTGCAGGACACTGTGTTTAGAAGTGTTTGTGGCGCTGGATCCCTCGTTGTAGGTATGGGAGCCAAACCACATTGAGAATTTTTCCAGCCCCAATCCAGTGTATTTGTATCATTTCCATACCATGTTTGGATTTGTTGGTATGTTCCTGAAGAGAGATCACGTGCCGCTGATTCGGTGGGAGGTAAGCTTGCGAGATTAAATCGATGTTTGCTTAGAGATTTTGAAAACAGTTGGAACCTCAACTCATTCAGGGTATTTCCCGTGGTTTTATTGTCATAAAGCCTAGCCAAAACAACTGGCCCGCTTTGTCAATTTCATCGGGGTTTGCCTTCACGTCTCGGAAAACCCTAACAGCTGTCTACAGTTCCTCATTACTCTTCAGCAGTGTTATGAATTTCATTTTGCACTGCCTGTGAAACGAAGACGTTGTATCACACCCACTAAACGCATGCAAAAAGAGGATGTTTTCGTGCACACACGGCGGGAGATTGAAACTTGTTGTGCAAAATAGTTGTTGTTTGGTTGAACCTTTGCCGGGTTTCATAAAATACATTTTCATGGACGGTGGAACAAGATGACCAGGATATCTATTTCTTCAGCCACTATAATGACCGAATTGTCGGGCCGAGAAAACTCGAGTGCGGTGGTAACGATAAGCACATCGGCATCTTCTGGAGCTTGTCTAGTTTCGATTCCTTCGCTTTCGAATTTGACGCGCAAGAAGTCGTTCAATCTTCGTTTGTTTGTGTCATTAGACAAAAATTTTGCTTGTGGCATAGGTGCCGTCATGGACTCATAAATATATATATATTAGCTGCATCATGCTTGTGCGATCGTCAAAGACGTTCAGCGGGCTTGGTCCTGCGAGCTGCTGGATCGTCAGGATGCCCATCGAAAATAATGACACTGTTTTTTAAGTATCTTTTAACGTAATTCACATATTTGGCACTAATGTCGACAAAAGTATCGGTTTGGTGCCAAATTAAACGGTGCAGAAGATATCCTCCGTCGAGAACATTATGTAGGTCCTCAAATGTGGGCTCATGGGTAACAGGATGGATTAATTTATAGAACACAGACTTTTGCGTCTTACGTATTCCAGCTTCATCAAAGATCGCAACCGAATACGAAGCTAGTTCAAACTAGAAATATTGTTTCAATTCTGCATCAGATTTCCTAGCAAGGCAAATGATATGGATGATTGGGACGAAGACTTCGATGTTAATCTTGAGCGCCCCTGTGACGTCGGACAATTGTACCGATACAGACGATGAAAGCCATGACGGAGAAATTGAGGCAGACGATCAAGACTGCCAGCCTTCATCAAAACGGTTTAAAATCGACTAACTTTTACATTTGAACAGTGGATTAGGCCTCCTGGGGACACCACTTAAAAAAACGCGTCATTTACTCTACCGCCAGGCGGTGTGGAAAAGAGTGATTTTATGCCAATACTACGCAATAATAATACTAATGGTAGGTACTTTGCCACAGCTGTTTACATTGAAAAGCTGTTATACTTGTAACAAGTTAATAGCTTGTGCACCTGGAATGCTGACAAATATTTATAACATGTAGAAACTTTGATATGGCATATCATTTCCATAGCTTTTCCGCAAGAATCAAAAAGGGCTCCACTTCGAATGGCCGTAGAACCGTAACGGTTCACATTAGAGACAAAATGTACAGGACATTGTTGTCGGAAATTTACTCTAGATTACTTTTTATAATAGGTATGTTTTTGATAAAGTTGATGGTTTGGGAGATATTTGCAACAAAACGAAAAATGGTACCTTCTTAGGAAAAGAAGGGCCAACGCCGACTTCGCTCGAGGGGGAAACTTGGGAGAGTAATATCTGGGTCCAAATAAAGCGATTAAATCAATTTCCAGCTTTACACTAATTATTTCCTTATTGAGGCTTTTGTTTTCGACCTGTCGCCTGGCCTAAATAAGATTTAGGATGTTTTTATTTTCAAGTGGCAGTGTTAATTGGTTTACAAAGTGAAATACTTTTTTGGGTGTCAAGAAGATTTTTAGTGGGGGCTTATTATTTTCTTTTCCATTTCATAAATCTTCTAGGAGTAGGATTCATGTAGAATGATGCTCATGCCAATTGTATATAGGATTTATCGTTAGCTTAATTCCTTTCAAGTAAGAGCGATTTATTAGTTGATTTAGAGCATTATAAGGAGAAAGTCACTTATGCAGTGTGATGTTTGTGTAGGATGAATATTCTGAGTTTTTATAAAACTTGGCAGTTTTTTGTTGTAGTTTGAATACCTTATTTTGGCTGGAAGGGTAGATTTATGCAATGGTAAATTTAGTTTGATGTAAAAACCCACCTTCCAAAAATCACGACAAGCCTTGAGATTCCAAGATTTCGACCAACCGTGCTAGTATGGAATATTCCAAACTAAATTCCACAGCGTAAATGTTTTTCTAAAAAGAAGGAAGGTAGTGTAATCTGTTGTCAGCGGTGTGCAATGGTTGTCAGTTGAGTCATTGCACATTGTTACGTCGTGGCGACGGGCACAGTACTAATATTACAATAATTATGTTTAATTATTATTTCATCATGATCAATTTCAGACGTGACCTATGGTTTCTACCAAATCATTAATAAGTAATTAATTATGTATTACCAAAATAAATAAATAAATAAATAAATAAATCGATAAATAAATAAATAAATATATACATAAATGGCCACCTCGTTGCGTAGTGGCTTCTGGTCTGAGGGCTGGAACGGGGTACACTCAGCCTCGTGAGGCAAAACTGAGAAGAGGTGGGTTCGATTCCTACCTCAGCCATCCTGGAAGTGGTTTTCCGTGGTTTCTCACTTCTATTCCAGGCAAATGCCGGGATGGTCCCTAACTTAAGGCCACGGCCGATTCCTACCCATATCCTACCACAATTACAAATACACACACTACTGCAGACTGCAATGACACAGGTTATCAGACAAATTCTACACACACGGGACTACATGACCACGATGTCGTAAAACCCCTAAAGAATCAACAATAATAAATAGATAAATATTAAACACAACAGAAAGCAACTCTCTTTTTTAATGAATGTGTTTTAATATCGTAAATTCCACCACCACTGATTTCTGCATGTGCTCAACTGAGACTGCTTTGTGTCCCTTAACAGCTGACAAAGCGGTAATTGATGAATAGCCGTCAACTGCTTTTGTGAGACATATAGCTGAGCTTGCGAGATGTAACCTGTGCCTGTATAATACAATACATTGTGCCCGCCAAGGGCGATCATTATGTAGCGCTCAGTGACCCTTGTCACGTTACTAATACAGTAGAGCAATTTGCCCCAGAGAGACATAGGGCATGACTAATAATGGAGTTGTTGAGGAATGAATGACGGTTGGTCATCAATGTAAAGTAAAATCGATTGAGACCGTTTAAAATGATGTTGCAGCGCAATTAAATAGTTCCCCTTGGTGGGCATTTGTTCATTGATACACACGAGTGGTAAATATACTGGAAAGGACACGGGTGACCTTTCCATGGTCAAATTTACGTTCCTAATAATGTACGTTAGATCAGTCGAAATCCATAGAGGCTGGCGCCACTGTGTGTCCTCCGAAAGTGGACTCGTAGTAAGAAAGCAATGGTGGTAGCGGAGATTGTTGGCTTAAGCCTTTAAATGAAAGTAGTCTGTATACCTACCACTGATCGCATGGACGATGTTTATTATCGAAGGTGTTGGTGGTTGAATCTTTCAGCTTTGGCCTCACTAGTCCTTTGGAAGTGTTAATATCTCTGAAAACCAAATACTGTATTATTTCTATATCTCCGTGACCTACGGTGATAGGAACAACCTAAGAAAATGTAGTTTCAAAATTAAAACGTGAAAAATAAAATAAAGTATAGAAATGCAATTTTAAACTAAATAATGTAAAAATCAATAAAATACATACAATAATAAATACAAACATTAAAATTAGTCTATCATTTTTCTAATAAAAATTGCAATTATAAATTAATGAATTTAAAAAATCATAAAAATTAAAATTAAAAGTGAAAAAATAAAGAAATTAAAATTAAAAAATATAAGCATTAAAATAAAACAATAATATAAACATTGAACATATAAATGTAGTTAAAAATAAAATTATAAAATTTATTTGCAAAATAGCAATTATAATATTGAATTAAAACTTTAAAAATTGATAATAACTAAAAATAATCAAATTGAATGAAAATTAACATTGAATTTAAATCAATAAAAATAAAATAAAATATTTGAAAAAAATAATTCCGTTCTTTAAAGAGTTAAGGGGCAAAGCATCTAGGTCAAGGTTTCAATCCCTACAAACACATTTTTGTGTATTCCCACCCAGATCAGGTTGTTGAGAGATTCATAATATAAACACAAATTCATAAAAAAAAAAAAACAGATAACCCATCACTGACTTAACGAAGCGTACATAATGTATTTGTCTTCATAAAATGTGACAGGAATTCCAAGTCAATAATTACAGTACCAGCCCTGGAATGTGATGTAAATTCAGTAGTTTCCACATCTTCAAATTCATCTCCAAGTAGTGATGCAAGTATCTTTCTTTTGGATGCACTTGATGGCTGGAAATTATTTTCACATGGAGATGTTGGGTTAGAATGTCTAATAACAGATGACGGAAAAAAATACTATTGACTGTTTTGGGGACATTAACAGAATACCTGTAACCATGGGATTTGCGCCTCTTGTACAGTTTGTCACTTCTACCCACGTTCTTTCATGAAAAACACAACTGGGAAAGTAAGTCAACACACGTAATGATATCAACACACTAAACCGCTTTGGAAACAAGAGAAAGCGCTAAACAGATACCAGAATAGTCAAGATAAGAACCTAAACATAACCGAGCATGACTGTAACAAATTTCCTTAAGTACACTTTTTGTGAATAATGTCAGTCAGAAGTAGCCAAGTAGCCAAGTTGGCTTATCGTAACGGACCTGCCGCAGCTAGTTATGCCAGCCCAGTTGGCTTATCGTAACGGAACTACCGCAGCTAGCTGGCCAGCCCAGTTGGCTTATCCTAACGGACCTGCCGCAGCTAGCTGGCCAGCCCAGTTGGCTTATCGTAACGGACCTGCCGCAGCTAGCTATGCCAGCCCCGTTGGCTTATCGTAACGGACCTGCCGCAGCTAGCTATGCCAGCCAAGTTGGCTTATCTTAACGGACCTGCCGCAACTAGCTATGCCAGCCAAGTTGGCTTATCTTAACGGACCTGCCGCAACTAGCTATGCCAGCCCCGTTGGCTTATCGTAACGGACCTGCTGCAGCTAGCTGGCCAACCCAGTTGGCTTATCGTAACGGACCTGCCACAGCTAGTTATGCCAGCCCAGTTGGCTTATCGTTACGGACCTGCAGCATCTAGCTATGCCAGCCCAGTTGGCTTATCCTAACGGACCTGCCGCAGCTAGCTGGCCAGCCCAGTTGGCTTATCCTAACGGACCTGCCGCAGCTAGCTATGCCAGCCCAGTTGGCTTATCGTTACGGACCTGCAGCATCTAGCTATGCCAGCCCAGTTGGCTTATCCTAACGGACCTGCCGCAGCTAGCTGGCCAGCCCAGTTGGCTTATCCTAACGGACCTGCCGCATCTAGCTATGCCAGCCCAGTTGGCTTATCCTAACGGACCTGCCGCAGCTAGCTGGCCAGCCCAGTTGGCTTATCGTAACGGACCTGCCGCAGCTAACTGGCCAGCCAAGTTGGCTTATCTTAATGGACCTGTCGCAACTAGCTGGCCAGCCAAGTTGGCTTATCTTAACGGACCTGTCGCAGCTAGCTATGCCAGGCCAGTTGGCTTATCTTAACGGACCTGCCGCAGCTAGCTATGCCAGCCAAGTTGGCTTATCTTAACGGACCTGCCGCAACTAGCTATGCCAGCCAAGTTGGCTTATCATAACGGACCTGCCGCAGCTAGCTATGCCAGCCAAGTTGGCTTATCTTAATGGACCTGTCGCAACTAGCTGGCCAGCCAAGTTGGCTTATCTTAACGGACCTGTCGCAGCTAGCTATGCCAGGCCAGTTGGCTTATCTTAATGGACCTGTCGCAACTAGCTGGCCAGCCAAGTTGGCTTATCTTAACGGACCTGTCGCAGCTAGCTATGCCAGGCCAGTTGGCTTATCTTAACGGACCTGCCGCAGCTAGCTATGCCAGCCAAGTTGGCTTATCTTAATGGACCTGTCGCAACTAGCTGGCCAGCCAAGTTGGCTTATCTTAACGGACCTGTCGCAGCTAGCTATGCCAGGCCAGTTGGCTTATCGTAACGGACCTGCCGCAGCTAGCTGGCCAGCCCAGTTGGCTTATCCTAACGGACCTGCCCCAGCTAGCTGGCCAGCCCAGTTGGCTTATCGTAACGGACCTGCCGCAGCTAGCTATGCCAGCCCAGTTGGCTTATCGTAACGGACCTGCCGCAGCTAGCTATGCCAGCCCAGTTGGCTTATCGTAACGGACCTGCCGCAGCTAGCTATGCCAGCCCAGTTGGCTTATCGTAACGGACCTGCCGCAGCTAGCTATGCCAGCCCAGTTGGCTTATCGTAACGGACCTGTCGCAGCTAGCTATGCCAGCCCAGTTGGCTTATCGTAACGGACCTGTCGCAGCTAGCTATGCCAGCCCAGTTGGCTTATCGTAACGGACCTGCCGCAGCTAGCTATGCCAGCCCAGTTAGATTATCTTAACGGACCTGCCGCAGCTAGCTGGCCAGCCCAGTTGGCTTATCTTAACGGACCTGACGCAGCTAGCTGGCCAGCCTAGTTGGCTTATCGTAACGGACCTGTCGCAGCTAGCTGGCCAGCCCAGTTGGCTTATCGTAACGGACCTGTCGCAGCTAGCTATGCCAGCCAAGTTGGCTTATCTTAACGGACCTGCCGCAACTAGCTATGCAAGGCCCGTTGGCTTATCGTAACGGACCTGCCGCAGCTAACTGGCCAGCCAAGTTGGCTTATCTTAATGGACCTGTCGCAACTAGCTGGCCAGCCAAGTTGGCTTATCTTAACGGACCTGTCGCAGCTAGCTATGCCCGCCCAGTTGGCTTATCTTAACGGACCTGACGCAGCTAGCTGGCCAGCCAAGTTGGCTTATCTTAACGGACCTGTCGCAGGTAGCTGGCCAGCCCAGTTGGCTTATCTTAACGGACCTGCCCCAGCTAGCAATCCCCCCCCCCCCAGTTGGCTTATCTTAACGGACCTGACGTAGCTAGCTGGCCAGCCAAGTTGGCTTATCTTAACGGACCTGTCGCTGCTAGCTATGCCAGCCCAGTTGGCTTATCTTAACGGACCTGCCGCAGCTAGCTATGCCAGCCCAGTTGGCTTATCTTAACGGACCTGTCGCAGCTAGCTATGCCAGCCAAGTTGGCTTATCTTAACAGACCTGCCGCAGCTAGCTATGCCAGCCCAGTTGGCTTATCTTAACGGACCTGCCGCAGCTAGCTACGCCAGCCAAGTTGGCTTATGTTAACGGACCTGTCGCAGCTAGCTATACCAGCCCAGTTGGCTTATCTTAACGGACCTGTCGCAGCTAGCTATGCCAGCCAAGTTGGCTTATCTTAACGGAACTGTCGCAGTTAGCTATGCCAGCCCAGTTGGCTTATCTTAACGGACCTGCCGCAGCTGGTTATGCCAGCCCAGTTGGCTTATCTTAACGGACCTGTCGCAGCTAGCTATGCCAGCCCGGTTGGCTTATCTTAACGGACCTGCCGCAGCTAGCTATGCCAGCCAAGTTGGCTTATCTTAACGGAACTGCTGCAGATAGCTATGCCAGCCCAGTTGGCTTATCTTAACGGACCTGTCGCAGCTAGCTATGCCAGGCCAGTTAGCTTATCTTAACGGACCTGCCGCAGCTAGCTATGCCAGCCAAGTTGGCTTATCTTAACGGAACTGCCTCAGCTAGCTATGCCAGCCCAGTTGGCTTATCATAACGGACCTGCCACAGCTAGCTATGCCAGCCCAGTTGGCTTATCCTAACGGACCTGTCGCAGCTAGCTGGCCAGCCCAGTTGGCTTATCTTAACGGACCTGTCGCAGCTAGCTATGCCAGCCCAGTTGGCTTATCCTAACGGACCTGTCGCAGCTAGCTGGCCAGCCCAGTTAGCTTATCTTAACGGACCTGTCGCAGCTTGCTATGCCAGCCCAGTTGGCTTATCTTAACGGACCTGTCGCAGCTAGCTGGCCAGCCCAGTTGGCTTATCTTAACGGACCTGTCGCAGCTTGCTATGCCAGCCCAGTTGGCTTATCTTAACGGACCTGTCGCAGCTAGCTGGCCAGCCCAGTTGGCTTATCTTAACGGACCTGCCGCAGCTTGCTATGCCAGCCAAGTTGGCTTATCTTAACGGAACTGCCGCAGCTAGCTATGCCAGCCCAGTTGGCTTATCTTAACGGAACTGCCGCAGCTAGCTATGCCAGCCCAGTTGGTTTATCGTAACGGAACTGTCGCAGCTAGCTGGCCAGCCCAGTTGGCTTATCGTAACGGAACTGCCGCAGCTAGCTATGCCAGCCAAGTTGGCTTATCGTAACAGAACTGCAGTAAATCCGCACACGTTCGATTTGCCTTGTTTAATTGTTTAAGGACTCACATGTGGCAGATGAGTCACAAAATGTATTAAAATGTGGAAAAATATGCTGGCATTCAGAAAGGGTGCAAAAAAGTGCTTGTGTTGCGAAAGGAAGCAAACTCAATTACGGGTGTTCGTTTGATGTTTTCTTTGTAAGACAAGCTAATTTTGGCACTTGTTGTTTCAATTGGCGAATCAGCCAGTCCATCTGCCCTCATCTTGTAAAATTTTCTCCGTGATGCCAATTTAGTGAAGGTGTTTTTCTATTTCACTAAGCCAGTTGTTCTTGACTTACATTCAGAGATTGAGAATCCATTTGGTGAAGTGGTCTTTATCCATTCTGTGGCCGTAGAAAGTCAATTGCCTTTTCCTGAAGGTGTCAGTGATCTTTTCAGCATGCTGATAATGCTCCTGAAACGGAAATGTCGATGTGTGCCACGGTAAAGTGGGCACCGCAAGTACACTCTATTTAACAATTTGAAGTGCGTAGCAATACCATGGCTGATCCGGAGTCGACAGAGTACCACAGCTTCCTTCCGGCTAGATCGGAAGGAAGATTTTCATACCTTCGTTGTCTCGTTGATGGCTCTCAGTTTGTTGGGAAGAGGCGTTGGCGTGACACGCTTCCTCCCAATGCAATGTCGCGACTAAGAGCGAACATCACTAGCAGGCACCTTATACGGAAGCGAGGACAGCACGGGTTATCAGACAAAGTCAACTTCTTAAGTACACGGGGATAATGGCCAAGATGTTCCAAGGCCCTGAAATGATTAAAAAGATGGTTGAAATTACCGGATTATCAGGAAAGTGAAAAGGTAAATTGTATTTTATTATTTTCGTCTAGTGTTGTTTAAACGATAAAAGGGAATGTCATTAGGCCAATTCAAGGAGAAATAATTTCATCTCTGACATTTGCTGATGACATTGTCATCTTAGCCCATTCACAAGAGGGGGGCGTGGTTGCGCCTCTCACCATGGTGGACCAGGTTCGATTCCTGGTCAATGAATGTGCGAGTTTTGAAGAGAAATGACTGTGGTTGGATTCGACGTAAACAGGAGGTCCCGTGGCTCATGATCGCATGATTAACGGTCACGTAAAACAAAAAGCTTTCTTTTCCATTCACAAGAGCACGTTCACCGTCTTGTGGAAAGAATTCATGGTGAAAATCAATAAATGTAAATCAAAATTAATGCAGCCGAAATAAATCAGAAACCCCTATTGTCGCCAAATTGGCAACTGACGAGCTAAATGAAGTAGGAGAGTACTGCTACTCAGGAAGCAAAGTAACCAGTGATGGGCGAAGCAAACAGGACATAAAAGGCAGGCTAGCACAGACAAGGAAAGCATTTCTACAGAAAAGAAATCTGTTAACATTAAAAGATTTAGGTATTAGAAAGCCATTTTTGAAAACCATTGTCTGGAGCGTGGCGCTCTATGGAAGTGAAAGTTGGACTGTTGGCACAGCGGAAAAATGAGAATAGATGCATTTGAAATGTGGTGTTACAGGAGAATGCTGAAGATCAGATGGGTAGATGGGGTTACATACGAAGAGGTATTAAGACTAGTGGGAGAGGAGAGATGTTTCTGGTGACTGCTGACGAAGAGAGATAGGTTGGTAGTACACATAACTTACTAAGATACCCAGTAATAGCAAACTTGGTTGTGGAAGGAAGGGCCGAGAACGATAACTTAAGGGTAGACCTAGGTTAGAATATGATCAACATATTGTCTCGGTTGTAAGGTGATCACTTTCGTGATGTTTATAGTGCGTTTTTCTTTTGTGCCGCATTTGTCAGTTAAATGCTTTTGAGACCACCGAACGAAAACATATGTACTTATTCATTTCTGTTAACATTATAATGTTTATTACTAGTGTTTAATCTCTATATATATATATATCTAAGACTCTTACCTCAGCGTGTTAATAGGTCATGCGCCTCCAGCTTACGCTCGCATACTGAAAAGGGTGTCGACTTGCTTGCTGCCTTCCTGTATGACTGACGTCACAGCTTGCCCTGGCCAATCATCGCCCGCCAGCCTGGCTTCCAGACGTTTCTATGATGTTATTATTTAAGTGGCGGCGTTTTGCTCTCCATCAGCATTCCTTCTTCAAACCTTCTACGGTCTTCTTCAACTAGCGAGAGGCATTCGTGCCTTCCGCCCTTCTCCGGGGCCTTCTAAACTTCAGGCCTAATCTGCATTTATGAGTGAAACTACCAGGAAACGCAACAGCAGAGAGCTTCAGCACTGAGAAAGTGCATTCTACGTTTTTACTCCAAACCGCAAGAAAACTGCATCAAATCGCAGTTCTAAATGCCATGTTATTTGGCATTCAAGAAATAGCATCAAAACCTAACGATGTTAGCCAATGTACAGCGCTGGTCGCCCTGGCGAAGTTATTTTCCTGATGCTGGACATTTCAAATTCTACTACCAAAAAATCTAGTGTTGGCCACGGCAGTCTCCGTCAGCATGCTTCTAGTCATCGCTACTAAAGATAAGTTTGTGCCTTTTTTATTATTATCTTAATCATCTTCGTTTTAAGTGTTTGCTAGCAAGTGCAAGAATATTAAATTTGTGTGTGCATCAAGCAGAATGAACTTTTGAATAATAGCACATGGCTGTGCCAACCTAAATAAAATTAATGAACATTTGAAACTGCCCCAGGCGGGCCAGCATAACTAATTTTTTAATTAAGGCTTTATTAATGTGTTTGCAAGTTTCACCCTAAAAATAAAAGTATTGTATTTACTCTCAATGTTCAGTCTAGTATTGAAGGAACCAGGCCGCATTTCCTTAGCCCAATCCTTTCAGTCTAATCTTCTCTTAAGGAAGTTATTTTGTCCAGGCCTTAAGCCTGATGCTGTCCTCCCGTTTATGTTGATGAATCTGGGCTGTTCTCCACATAACCATTTTGGTGCCGAAACCCGGGATGCTTGTAAACATTCTGTTTGACCAAATCTTCAAATTTCTTAATGTTGGAACTAATTCAAAATTTAAATGCCATACTGAACATTGAGTGTGTTAATATTTTAAAAATTGTGTTTTCTAATCTACTTCGAAAGTTTCAGCTCGAGTGTATATGGTTGGCACTGAGAAGGGAGACAAACAGCAGGCCCGTATTTCACCGCAGGGGAAGCCGCACTCTCTTTTCTGGCAGACTGTCAACTTCTTCCGAAGCAAGGTGTACCAGCTCACAGTATAGTCGTGAGTACACAACAAACTTTCATAATGCCGATTGACGAGAAACTCATTAATGCTAGAGCTTCTGTCAAAGGCAAGTTAACGCGTTTTCGCACTTTTCTAGATGAGCTCCCAGAAAAAGAACGTAATAGTGACATAATTTCTCAAAGACTGAAAGGTTATGAACAGGCCTTTGAGAAATATGATGAGATCCAAAGTAATATTGAGACCAAGGATCCCGACCAGCAAAGTGACCGTTGTGAGGTTGAAAATCTATATTATAAGGGGTTCGCAGACGCGAAGCAGCTTTTAAGAAGTTTAACATTGCAGGAAAAGCAGGAGAAAATTCCTTCAGAATCTTCTTCTTTTCCTTCCCGTGTTATATTACCGAAAATAGAATTACCTAAATTTACCGGAGATGAAGCTAAATGGGAACCATTTTTTGAATTATTCAATTCATTGATTCACGAAAACGATTCTCTTCCTTCAATACAGAAGTTTCATTATTTGCGTTTGTCCTTGCAAGGCAACGCACTTAAACTCATCCAAGAGCTTACGTTGACAAATGAAAATTATGAAGTAGCTTTGGCACTTCTCAGAGATCGGTTTGGGAACACTCGTTTAAAAACTCAACGTCACATACAGGGTTTATTCAATTTACCTATTGTTCAAGCTGATAATCTTGCCTCGCTTCGTAATCTGATCGATGCTGCGGAACTTCATATTCGTGCGCTTGCAAATTTGGACCAACCAGTTGACCATTGGGATCTATTTTTGATTCATCTTATTTCTGTTAAATTAGACACTAAAACTTTAAAAGATTGGGAAGCAGCTCTGTCGCAACATTCATTGTGTACCTATGAAGCTATTATTAAATTCTTAAAGGCGAAATGCCAAATTCTCTCTGCTGTAGCCAGCCAAAAGAGTAGCTCTACCTTCAAACCTCCCTCTAATAGTAAGGACATCAGCCCCACTCAGAGAGTACTAAGGTCACATGTCTTTTCTACCAATATTCGGTCTTCCAATCAAGCACAAGCTTGTGTTTTGTGTCAACAACCACATAACTTGTACCAATGCGCTCAATTCAAATCTTTATCTGTGGATGAAAGACGCAAATTAATTACCACCCACAAGCACTGCATTAATTGTCTATCAGCGACACATATGATAAGCAATTGTCATTCTGAACGGTTATGTTTTCACTGTAAAGCAAAGCATCATACTCTCCTGCATAGGCATGAAAGATCGCGGTCATCAGCAACCAATAGTTCATCCGCTAAATCTCATTCT
The DNA here is from genome assembly GCA_946902985.2 of Meconema thalassinum. Lineage (NCBI taxonomy): Eukaryota > Metazoa > Arthropoda > Insecta > Orthoptera > Tettigoniidae > Meconema > Meconema thalassinum. The sequence goes on from OX336392.1 coordinate 347,702,271, forward strand.
GAGACTTTGCCGAATAACGCTCAGTCTTTTACTCAAAGCTCTGTTTCGTTCAGTAAAACTCAAGTTTTATTGTCCACTGTCCAAATTCTAGTGAAGAATGTTCACGGAAAATGGGTTTCTGTAAGGGGATTGTTAGATAATGCTGCAACTAATAATTTTATCAGTGAATCGCTAGTTCGCAAGTTAGGTCTACAAATATGCCCTACTTCTATAGAAGTTACAGGAATTAATGGTTCCAAATCGCAATCTCTGAGTTATGCTAAAGTGGATGTAAAAGATTCCAATAATCTTGGCATTCATTTAAATTTAGATTTTTTAATTATAAATTCCATAGGTAATGACACCCCCATTACTTCCTTTCAAGTCCAGGGTTGGAATATTCCGCATCATTTGCAACTTGCAGATCCGAATTTCAACAGAGCTTCATCTGTAGAAATTCTTTTAAGTGCCAGCATTTTTTGGCAATGTTTACATCCGGAAAAGGTTAAAGTTGCCCGTGATGTTTTCTTTCGTAGAACTGATTTTGGTTGGATTGCCACTGGGCAAATATACCGCAACCCCGTTCAACAAAAATCTCATTGTTATTTTGTTGGTGCTGATTTAAATCAAGAATTAATTAAGTTCTGGGACATTGACGATATTCAAGTCACCTCACCTCATTCTCTCAATAATGAGATCTGTGAAACACACTACGTAGAAACCACTGTTCGCACTACTGAAGGCAGATTCGTGGTTACTCTTCCTCGCATTTTTAACCCCCCTGTTATTACAGAATCACATTCCAGAGCTCTCAAAGCTTTATTCGCAATTGAAAATCGCTTTAAAAAAGATGCTCTCTTAAAAACTCAGTATACTTCCTTCATGGAAGAATACGAATCAGCGAATCACATGGAAGTAGTTCCAAAATCTGAAGAAATTAGTAATCCTCCTAAAGAAATAGTATATCTTAATCATCATCCGGTTTGGAAAAATTCTTCCACCCGAGAACAGATAAGAGTGGTTTTTAATGGGTCATCTCCAGATGCTAATGGTGTTTCTCTCAATGACACTCTGCATTCTGGACCCGCTATTCAGACAGATCTTACTTCAGTTTTACTTAACTTTCGTCTATTCCCCATTGCTGTCTTTGCTGACATCAAGCAAATGTATAGGCAAATTCTAGTAAATTCAGAACAACGTGATTTGCAAAGAATTTTGTGGCGTGACGACAATGCAAAACCTATAAAAATATTTCGTTTAAGAACAGTGACATACGGTCTTAAGCCGTCTGCTTTTCTCGCAATACGATCTCTTCACATGTTGGCCGAACAAGATGGTCATCTTTTTCATCCTCTAGCTTCTGAAGTTTTGAAAACTGCATTTTATGTAGATGATTTTCTGTATTCCTTTCCTAGTATCTCTGACGCACTTCTTGTTTGTGAAGATTTAAACTCTCTTCTTTCCGGTGGTGGGTTTACCCTTCATAAGTGGAACTCGAACTCAACCGAATTTTTATCTAACTTTTCACAAGTAATTCCTGTTGACAAATGTGTTGCGCTTCCTACTGAGGAATCAGCTATTAAAACCTTGGGTGTTTTTTGGTCTCCTTCTTCAGATACCTTTTCCTATCAGGTACACTTATCTGAGTTTCACCCTCAAACGAAAAGGCAATTATTATCAGAAATAGCAAAAGTTTTTGATCCCTTGCAGTACATTGCTCCGGTGGTTATTACTGCAAAAATTTTCTTACAAAAACTTTGGTCATTGAAAGTTGGTTGGGATGAAAAGGTACCCTCCCCCCTTTTGGATGAGTGGTTAAAATACCGCAAGAGTTTGTTAGATCTTTCTCAAATTTCTATTCCCCGCACTTTAATTTCGGACCTTTCATGTCAGTATTTCGATTTGCACGTATTTGCAGATAGTTCTGAAAAGGCATACGGTTGCTGCGCCTACTTAGTAGGCCGCTCTTCCAATACTTTACCCGGATTTTCCAATTTAATTTGCGCAAAATCAAAGGTAGCCCCACTCAAATCCATATCTTTGCCTAGATTGGAATTATGTTCTGCTGTAATGGCTGTGGAATTAGCCAGTAAATTAAAAATCAGTTTAAATTTGAAATTTTCGAGCACATGGTTTTGGAGTGATTCTTCCATCGTGTTAGCTTGGCTTTCAAAACCTTCTTCACATTGGACCACTTTTGTGGCTAATCGCGTGTCTAAAATACAAGAGTTGTCTCATTTTGACCAATGGAATCATGTTCCGGGAAAAGAAAACCCCGCTGATATAATTTCACGTGGCTGCTTGCCCAAGAAATTAATTTCTCTTAAATTATACTGGAATGGTCCGGCGTGGCTCAGTCAGGATTTCTCTTGTTGGCCTCGTTCATCTAATCCACTCGCAGAAGATGTTCCTGATGCTCGCATTGTTACCGCTTCCCTTTTTCTAACTTCTATTGCTACTAGTCTTTTTCAGCGTTACTCTTCATTTAATAAATTAATTCGTGTGGTAGCATATTTATTTCGATGGAAATTTCTTGTTCTTGATCAGCCTGTGAAACCGCAACCCTTTCTCACTAAAATGGAATTGGAATTTGCTACTCGTAGAATCTTGTTTCTCATGCAACAAGAAGTATTCTTTCTTGAGTATCAGACGCTTTTAAGCAAAAAAACTTTACCAAAGTCTAGTAGGCTGTTACCTCTCACCCCTTTTTTGGACCAAGATGGATTAATAAGAGTGGGGGGTAGGCTAGAATATTCTAGTTACTCAGATGAGAAAAAACATCCCATTATTCTCCCTTCTAGACATCCTATTACTACTCTTATCGTAAAGAAATTTCATTATCAGAATTTGCACGCTGGCACCCGCACTTTGCTTTGTTTAATTCGCGAGAAATATTGGCTCATTAACGGTGTTCATGAAGTTTCTTCTGTTATTCGGAAATGTATACCTTGTTTCAAATCTAAGCCCCCGCCAATCACGCAAATTATGGGAAACTTGCCATATTTTCGTTCCGAACCTAGTAAGCCTTTCGCCCTAACGGGTATCGATTATGCCGGTCCTTATGTCTATCAAGTTAATTCCCCTTTATCTAAGCGAAAGTTGTTAGGTAAACTTTATATTTCTTTATTTGTGTGCATGGTGACAGGAGCCATTCACCTTGAGTTGGTTACAAGTGCTTCTACTCCTTATTTTATAGCAGCCTTTTCTAGATTTGCCGCTAGAAGGGGTGTTCCCTCCGAGGTTTTTTCAGATAACGCAAAAATTTTTGTTAGTACTTTTGATCTTTGGAAAACTGCGCTTACCTCCCCTTCTGCTAAGGAACAGTTTTCAAATTTTTCGCATGCTAAGGGATTCAAATGGCATTTCACTCCCCCATACGCCCCCCATCATGGTGGTCGTTGGGAATCTTGCATAAAGCTCACGAAGAGACAGCTGAAGAAAACCCTTGGTTCAGCCATCCTTTCCTATGAGGAATTCAATTCTTTAATTATTCAGGTTGAGGGTATTGTAAATTCTAGGCCGCTCACGCCTTTGTCTAATGATCCTAAGGATCTTCTTCCCTTAACACCTGGTCATTTTTTAATAGGCTGTTCTTTAGCTTCTACGCCTCCTTTGCTGAGTCGACGCTGTGATCTCGGGTTGCCTATTTTCTGGAGGAAGTTAGACCCTTTGCGAAACTCCTTTTGGCGCCGTTGGAAGCTGGAGTATCTCGGCTCACTTAACAGAAGAGAGAAGTGGCGGCTTTCCCAGCCTGATGTGCGAGTGGGAGATATGGTTCTTTTGCGAGATCCAAGTCCCCCTCTCGTATGGAATATTGGTAGGGTAACTCACTGCCATTTGGGTCGGGATAATCATGTGAGAGTTGTAGATGTTCTCACTAGTAAGGGTGTCTATACTAGACCAATTTCTATGGTTGCTATCTTGCCTGTTGAGGCTTAGTGTCATCTTCTTTATTGTTGTTCACGTTTTTGTAACTGATTCTTTGATTGTTTTCTTTCGGGGGTCTCGGAGCATGATCACTTTCGTGATGTTTATAGTGCGTTTTTCTTTTGTGCCGCATTTGTCAGTTAAATGCTTTTGAGACCACCGAACGAAAACATATGTACTTATTCATTTCTGTTAACATTATAATGTTTATTACTAGTGTTTAATCTCTATATATATATATATCTAAGACTCTTACCTCAGCGTGTTAATAGGTCATGCGCCTCCAGCTTACGCTCGCATACTGAAAAGGGTGTCGACTTGCTTGCTGCCTTCCTGTATGACTGACGTCACAGCTTGCCCTGGCCAATCATCGCCCGCCAGCCTGGCTTCCAGACGTTTCTATGATGTTATTATTTAAGTGGCGGCGTTTTGCTCTCCATCAGCATTCCTTCTTCAAACCTTCTACGGTCTTCTTCAACTAGCGAGAGGCATTCGTGCCTTCCGCCCTTCTCCGGGGCCTTCTAAACTTCAGGCCTAATCTGCATTTATGAGTGAAACTACCAGGAAACGCAACAGCAGAGAGCTTCAGCACTGAGAAAGTGCATTCTACGTTTTTACTCCAAACCGCAAGAAAACTGCATCAAATCGCAGTTCTAAATGCCATGTTATTTGGCATTCAAGAAATAGCATCAAAACCTAACGATGTTAGCCAATGTACAGCGCTGGTCGCCCTGGCGAAGTTATTTTCCTGATGCTGGACATTTCAAATTCTACTACCAAAAAATCTAGTGTTGGCCACGGCAGTCTCCGTCAGCATGCTTCTAGTCATCGCTACTAAAGATAAGTTTGTGCCTTTTTTATTATTATCTTAATCATCTTCGTTTTAAGTGTTTGCTAGCAAGTGCAAGAATATTAAATTTGTGTGTGCATCAAGCAGAATGAACTTTTGAATAATAGCACATGGCTGTGCCAACCTAAATAAAATTAATGAACATTTGAAACTGCCCCAGGCGGGCCAGCATAACTAATTTTTTAATTAAGGCTTTATTAATGTGTTTGCAAGTTTCACCCTAAAAATAAAAGTATTGTATTTACTCTCAATGTTCAGTCTAGTATTGAAGGAACCAGGCCGCATTTCCTTAGCCCAATCCTTTCAGTCTAATCTTCTCTTAAGGAAGTTATTTTGTCCAGGCCTTAAGCCTGATGCTGTCCTCCCGTTTATGTTGATGAATCTGGGCTGTTCTCCACATAACCATAAGGTGTGGTAGCTATATAGAGGAAACGATTAGCTGAGGACAGGAAAATATGGAGAGCTGCATCAAACCAGAAGACTGAAGAATCAAACAACAGCAACAATATATTTCTTTAAATTTATCTGGGGTGGCCCCACATTATCTCTGTTCTAAGGTGTGCTTTATAACCCCTAGAACCACTGATGCTTCTGAGCTCCGGCACTTAAAAATTGAGAAATTAGATCCTACTGTGTACGCACATATCGATCTTGCTCCAGATTGATATCTCCCATTCCTTAAGCGATGAAAGTTTAAAATGAAAAGTGAGTCTCTTGTAAATGACCTCCCAACCTATTACTCAAAATACTTCCCCATACACCAGTACACTCGATAGTAATTTGCATCTCAAAAGAAAGCGTGACTTCCTGACATGACAACATAAGGTCATAACTTAGATAAGGGTTACAAATTACGTCACGTGCTCAGTACAGGGCTGGTAATCGCTGCTATTGTTTGACGTTTCACTGCATGATGTAGCCTACGTTTAATAATACTGTAGGTTCATGAGTCATACAATCATCGGTGACCAAGCCGGGTTACTCACTACGTCGTTAACCAGCTGATCATGGGATGCAGTGGATCATTTGAGGGCCTTGAACATCGCGCCTCCATGAAGTCTACTTGAGAGTGTGGGGAATTTAGCATGATAACCTGTGTTATTGTGATGGCTGTATTAGTTATGTATTTATAATTTAGTTAAGGATTGGTGATGATGCTGATAATTATTGCCTTAAGGGGCTAAGTATCTAGGTTCTCAGACCCCAATTGATTCGAGAAAAATGAAAAATGATGATGAAATGAACAAAAACTAAATATAACTTTCAACTAACTCACGGGCTTGAAGAACAACAGGACGAAAAGGATGGAATACGGGAAATAAAAGACAGGGAAAATTAATGCCCTCAAACCTCGAAGAATAAGAATTGAGGGACTAGAAAAGAAACAGAACCATGAAAGGCATACAGGAAAGCGAAAAAGGAGAGGGTCCGGCCCAGAGTCACTGGAGAAAGGGGAAAAACCAGACCCAGCTCAGGAATCCTTCGTGGTCACTAACTCCCGAACTACCATCCGTAAGGTTGTAGCACCTTTCAGGGTTCACCATAAGTAGTGAGGCTACAAACACCCTGCCTTCATTTAGGTCCTTGAGCAACGGCTTCGGTGGTAGCATGCTGAGTTTCTATGCCCAAGATCGCGGGCTCAAACCCGGCCGAAGTCGTCGGATTTTTAAGAGTGTTAAAAATCCCTCAGTATGCCTGCCTTCGGAGGAGAAGTAAAAGGAAGGAAGGAAGCTTGTAGTTTAACGTGACCGTTAATCTCGAGATCATGATCCACGGGACCTCCTTTTTTACGTGGAATCCGAACCACAGGACATGGCATTTCACTTCGAAAATCTCACATGCATTGACCGGGAATCGAACCCGGGCTGCCTTGGTGAGAGGCATACAGCTAGACCGCTGAGCCACCACGCCCCCGGGGAAGTAAAGCCGGTGGGCCCATGTCATACATTTATGGCATGTAAAAGAACCTTCCACTGACTTCAATTGTGTGAAGCAAAGTTTGTAGGTTAGATTTGATCAATGCTCTTCAGTTCAACGTTCGTCGCCAGGTGCTGGATGCGATGGTATCTAGTAGCCAAGCTTGTAGCTAGGTGTCGTGGACGGTAGCATTTGGTAGCAAAAGTAGGAACTACTTGAAATTATAGTCTGCTGTCCTTACTTGAATTAAAACAGATAACACACTCGAATACAGCCGTCACAATTAACACCGGTTATCAGACAGGTTCAACACACACCCAAAGTACACGGGGCTACATGACCGCGTTGTCGCAGCCGCAAAACTAAGGAACCAACCCAACCAAGGGGCTTGAGCAGAAGACAGGAAATATGAAGCTAAAATAAGAGGTGTGATCTCCCGAAGAGGGATCAGGAACGATGAGCCAATGGCCAATTAAGGCGAGAAAGTGAGGCCTCCCTAGGCCTTAGACACCCTAATACAGTCCGGGTTGAAAATGAACTAGAGTTGACCAAGTATGGTCGACAGGAAAGATAGAGAGGAGCCCATCACAAGTAAGTGTAAGCAATGTCGGACACATCTGGGAGTTGAAGATTGGGAAGGAGGCGACCGTGGCCTTAAGTAAGGAACGATTGGGGCATCAACTGGTGGAGAAGTGGGAAACTAATTCCAGAATGGCTAAGGTGGGACAGTTTTGCTTCATGAGGCTGAGTGGATCCCATTTCAGTACTTAGACCAGAATTAAATTACTTGGGAGAGCTGGGAATCGAACACAAACCTCCGGAGTCGACAGCCCTACACCACGAAGGGGTCGGTCGAGAAATAAGAAATGTTCAGATACCAATATGAACTGTTTCCTAATTCAACTCCGGGGAAACATGAGAGCATAATAATTACTGTCATTAATTTATTCAAGGCTTATGAACTTCACAACGAGCTGATAAATAAAAGATGATTACAATTCTTGTTTTAAGGGGCCTAACATCTAGGTTATGAATTGTTATGAAATGAAAGGCTGAAGATAAAAACAGCTCACTACCAGGGATGAAATCAAAAATGGTTTGTATAAAACAGACAATGGGCCCCAACAATTATGCCTTATTTGGATAAAAGGAGTTGAAACGGGTATGATAAAGAACAATAAAACAAATATGGCATATTGTTTTATCCCTTGGTTGGGGGTGGGAAAAACACGGTAGTGTAGATGTGCTAATTTGAGGACTGCTTCCGAATGAGAGTAGCTTCCCGTAGTTGGGAGAGACTACCAGTGTAGTGTGTTGGCGTGAGTGCTTAGCTGTTGGGGGCGTCTCTGCAGGATGCAATTACCTGCCAGGGGATGAATGTCTAAGTGCAGGCTGCTAATCTAGCCTGCCAATTAAGTAGAGTGAGCAACTCAGCAAATGTGCAGAGTCAGTGACACGGCGCTCTGCAGTCGAGTCGCGTGCTAGAGTACAATAGAACCTGACAATGCGATTACTGGCCTCTACGGTCAGGGGCAATTATGACTAAGGTCAGGTTGGGTATAAGGATGTAAAGATGGAGTGTAATTAGTGATAAACGTGTATGCTTACTGACCATGTGTTTATTGGCCAGTAAATGTGATGTGATGTCCCTCTTGGGGAGTTTGAACAAATATAAAATGTGGTACAATTTGTAAGGTGTACAGTAGTTCAGGGTAGGTGTTTTACAAAGATAAAGGACTCTGAGCACAACTAGACCTCACCTGGTGAAGAACTGGAACTCGTTGGGCAGGGCCGCTGGCGAAGAACAGAACAGAACAGATAATCCCTCCAATCCGGGTTCCATTCTTATATATTTCGGCGCTGCTTAGTCAGCATTGCATCAGTGTAGCTGCCCCAGATAGTTCTTAGTGTAAATGTTTATGTGAGTTTTGCAAGCCGTTGGCTAACCTCCTAGGCTTAGGTGGTCGCCGCTTGCTGTATAGAGATATGTTCTGGAATTATAGTGTTTCCAGTTAGGGTGGTTTTGGTGAAAGATGGCGGGGTGGGTCTCAGGGGGTACTGCCCCCGGGCTGTACAATATTGAACAATAAATAAGATATAACACAATTAAAACATAAAACAGACGAAACCTAAACTAAAAGTATTAAACTACATTAAAACCTTGAAAAGAAGAGTATCCGCTCTCCCTCATGAACTGGATGACGAGGTCTACTGACGACCCGTCATCATGTAGAACAAGGGAGAGGGTGTTAGGCATTTTGAGTGTTCTTCACAGATCGGCCAGGTCCACACCACACACTCTCCTTGAGTGAGGTGAGGTGGGCGCTGTAAGTACACACAGGGGGGAGGGGGGAGCTTCTCTCTTTAACAAGTGGGAGTGCGTAGCGTGGGAGTCGATGTCGGAAGGGCAAACTTGTTGGAAGTAAAATTATATTTCCGTTATGGGTCGATGTCGAAAGAACAAACCAGTGGGAAATACAATTATTTTCATTATGGGTCGATGTCGGAAGGATAAATTGGTGGGAAATACAATTATTTCCATTATGGGTCGATGTCGCAAGGTGGGTCGATATCGGAAGGATAAATCGGTGGGAAATACAATTATTTCCATTATGGGTAGATGTCGGAAGGACAAATTGGTGGGAAATACAATTATTTCCATTATGGGTCGATGTCGCAAGGTGGGTCGATGTCGGAAGGACAAACCGGTGGAAAATACAATTATTTCCATTATGGGTCGATATCGGAAAGACAAACCGGTGGGAAATACAATTATTTCCATTATGGGTCGATGTCGGAAGGATAAATCGGTGGGAAATACAATTATTTCCATTATGGGTCGATATCGGAAGGACAAACCGGTGGGAAATACAATTATTTCCATTATGGGTCGATGTCGCAAGGTGAGTCGATGTCGGAAGGACAAACCGGTGGAAAATACAATTATTTCCATTATGGGTCGATGTCGGAAGGACAAATCGGTGGGAAATACAATTATTTCCATTAGGGGTCGATGTCGGATGGGCAAACCATATATATATATTGTGGAAGTACAAAGTATACCTATTTTCAGGGATTGGGGAGTAAAGCGTTACTTTTAATCGATACTTATTAAGGTAATGAGGGAGGGTGGACCTAACTTGTTAAAATATTTTGTCGCCAAATATTTCGTAAAAGTCACTAGATCTAACGACAAATTCGCTGTATTGGCAACATTGTTTTTCCAAGCCCCTAAATGAAACAACCACAGACATTATGGATGAAGCACGTGCAAGCTTTAAATACGCACTAGTGCACTTTTATGACCTCCTTGCCCTTTGAGGCGTGTTTGTTCATGGCCGGACTCGTTGCAGTCCCCAGCACGAAGAGACTCATATTCCTGTCCTAACATTAATATGTAGGTAGCTACTGGTGCTATGAGACAAGGCTATTTCTGTACTCGATAGGCACACCGCCATTGCGTCAATCATCCATGAAACAGTTTTCAGTGGTTTACTATATTCAGCTCCAGGCAAATGCTGGGATTGTGCCTCCTAATAGCCACAACTCATCTTACATTCTCTGATAAGGCTGGTAGCAGGAAGGGTTTCTGGTTGTAAGAACCATCCACAACGTACGAATTTATTGCAGATTCACCATACATCTGCCAAATGTCTTGGAAAAAATGCCCCCTGTCACTTATCAGCTCCTGAAGGAACATTGTTGGCACGGTGGTTTTCGGAGATCCTCCTATCACCGGACAGGAACGTGATGGTCAAAACTACGTACAGTGATTGGGATTCCACATGATAAGGACGTCCTGTGGCTTATAATCGCTAGATTAATGGTGACGAAAAATTATAATTTTTATTATTTATTCCAACTCCGTACAGGCCATGGAGGCCCTGGGAGTAGTGGAAGGTAGAGGCTTCCACTTTTTGTGACATCGGCACTAGATGGGATGGAGTTGTCAGCTCCACGCCCGGCCATCTTTGCTCCCAGGAATTACCCTGGTACTCATTTCTGGTGTAGGCTGAGTGATGATGATGATGATGATAATTGTTGTTTTAAGATCTAGGTTATCGGCCCCTAATGGTCTGGGTGATAGCGAAAATGTCAATGAAGTGGAAACCAGAACGAAAATTAAGTGAGAAGGAAAATACTTACAAAAAGGAACTCTGATTGAAACTACTCACAAAATGGAGAGCGGTAATACAAAAGGGAATTTAGAACGAAAATACTCACAAAAGGAATAGATTGAAAAATACGCACAAAATGAAGGTTAAGTTCAAAATACGTACAAAATGCAATGTACAGTCGAAATACTTACAAAATGCAAGTGAGATTCAAAATACTTAAAAAATGCAAATGAGATTGAAAATACGTACAAAATGCAATTGAGGTTCAAAATACGTACAAAATGCAATGTACAGTCGAAATACGTACAAAATGCAAGTGAAATTCAAAATACTTACAAAATGCAAATGAGATTGAAAATACGTACAAAATGCAATTGAGGTTCAAAATACTTACAAAATGCAAGTGAAATTGAGAATACACAATGTTTCAGCCTATTTACTCGGCATGGGTCCCTGTGATTTTTAGCCTACTTTTCACATTTTGCAAAAATGAGGAAAAAGTAGTCTTATGAGATCGGGCAAATGTGTGTCTGTCTGTCTGTCTGTCTGGCTGGCTGTGTGTGTGCCCCCCCTATCAACTCCTAAACGGCTGGAGCAATCGAAACAAAATTTGGTAGGAGTAAAGATCTATACCTGAATATCTCACGGCCATATTTGAAAATGATGTCAGTGCTACCAACTGCTAAAAAAACGCAATTGAAATTTGAGCTCCATGTTGGATATCTTGGAAGGTATGAATGGGAGCTATTTCAAAATTGGCACACGTATAGATAATAATATTGCAGTTTAATTTCCAGGAGGTCATACATGGCAGTGTTGCCAAAATGATTACAAGCCTGCTGATAGCTCCAATTTTTAAATGCATATAACTTCTACACTATCAACTGGAATTCAACCAAATTTCGTATATTATATGTGTACATAACCAGATATGACTGAGCTTATTCTTAAGACCCACCAGGGCTGCCAACTGTTAATAAATGCTCTCAATTTATTTTATCCAAAATACCAATATATCAGAAAGTATGCAAGCCGACAGCTTTAAACTATGCACACGTATAGTACCTGACATTCTATATTAATTTGGAGTAACATATATACGTCAGTGCTACCAACATGATTCTAAGCCTGCTGAGAGGTCAAACTTTAAATACATGTAACTTCCATACTATCATTTGGATTTCAACCAAATTTCGTATGTGCTATGTGTACGATAACAATTTTTAAATGCGTATTCTTAAGAGCAACCAGGGCTGCCAACTGTTAATATGTGCTGTCTCTATTTTTGTTACCCAAATATCAATATATCAGAAAGTATGCAAGCCAATAGCTCTAAACTTTGCACACGTATAGTACCTGGCATTCTAGATGAATTTGGAGTAACTAATATACGTCAGTGCTGCCAACATGATTCTAAGTCTGCTGATAGGTCCAATTTTAAAATGCATGTACCTTCTATACTAACTAATGGATTTCATTCAAAATTGGCACAACAATAGATCATATTATTTCAGATTATGTCTGACCATTACATGCATGACACTGTTGCCAACATGATTTTACGCGCGCTGTTAGATCCAATGTTTAACTGCATGTAACGTCCATGCTATTCATTGGACTTCTACCAAATTTTGTATTCTGTACCTTAAGAGATGGAACTAAGCATATATTCAGTCACCAGGGCTGCCAACTGTAGTGCTCTATTAGGCTACATTTTGACAGGTATACAGTATTTCGAACTAATTAGAAATGTCGATATCAGCAACTTAATTTCGTCATTATTCTAGATAGATCCATATAGATTAATCATTGGCATGAATCTTAAATTTTAAGAAAAGTAGGCTCTTTAGTTCGTCATGGAACTTCTTGTTTTTTTTTTTTTTTTTTAGCTAAAGGAACTACTTTGATGGAAGTGTGTCCAAACGCATGACGCCATACTTGAAACGTTAGGGAGCTTAGTCATATACATTACAAAGCTACTGGTAATTCCAGGCATGTGGCAATTGGTGCAATATATTTCAGAGAACTACACCGAAAGCCTGTAAAGGTGTGGTGGTTATACAATGAATCGATCAGTATTACACCCTTGCAGAGGTCGCATTGAATTTATGGAAATGCATAGTAATTTGTACTAGGTGAAGAAAGGAAAGGGATGGAGCAAGCCAGGCCTTGCCTTGTTTATAAAAGAAGCAACTGTTTGGAGCCGAATACATGCGATAAGAGACCAGCTAACCAGGGGTTGTTTAGAATCACTGTATGTGATTAAGAGATTGAGAGCACAAAAGAAGTAAATATCGATATAATTGTAACGAGAAAAATTAACTTATCAGACAATATGCTGTCTTAATAAATTACAAAGGGAAACAATTACGCAATGACCTTTCAAGGATATATTAACTTGGGAATCACGCAGCCAAAAACATTGCCATGCTAAAACTGTCCAAGCACCCCACGCTAATTTCAGATAGACTCCCAGCTCAAACACATCTCTGTACATAGTATTAAACAAAGTCCCCGATTCTTGGATGTAACGGGTAAACTCGAGAACCACTGGATGTATTTTCCTGTGGAAAAACTTTCATTTATTACCAAAGGAAGCATGGGCGTCCGCATCACCCCCACTGGAATCCCAATAATATTTCGATTGTTCAATGTCACGCCAGTTTATTTCATAAATTGAAGTTACTGATAGTTAACTGATTTAGATGTAGGGATAATTCCTCAGTTTTATTTAACTTCGTAATTTGGGATTATTTGAAAATATCTCCAGTTATTAAAAAAATCGGCGAACTGGATAAGCATTACCATTTTAATGAACTGCTTGATTTTAATTTTTGTCGATACATGGTGGGTGATACAACTACTTTTTACCTTCTTTTAAGAAATGAACATTATGACGATGATTTGCAAAGAAAAGCGAACTTGAACATCTATCGACAAAAACTCGGAACTAAAAAAACACTTATTCCTGCCATTCATGCCATAAAGATAATGTACCCAACGGTTTCAGAGCAGCCAAATAATGAATATCACGAAGCCAGTAAGAAATGAAACGAACATTGTGGGGGCGGGGGTACCCCTTGATCACCTAGTAACAGGTAGGTAATGAAATAAAACATATTACTTGCCGCCGCCCCCCACTGGAAAAATTCTGCGGGCGCCCAGGAAAGGAAGCCGAGCAGTAACGATTTCAGTGAATCGAGTCCAAGGGAAACCTGCCGTCCGTGTGCCTTTTAAGCTTACGCTGGGTAAACCGTTAAAATATCTGCAGTATTATACTAGTCTATGAGTGTAAGAAATGTTCAGCATGAAAAGTACTACAAGAAAGTTCACTACAGCATATCTCTATCTTTAATAAATCGCCCACTATACGTGTGTTTACGTTTTCATTTCTTCCAACAATCACCGTTCAGTGGGAATTGCAATTAATAGCTTCGGAGCGAGCCTATAACCCCAGCTTCGGCCAGCATCAAACTGTTGAGTCGTGTCGAGTTGACACTTTAGAGAAGAGTATATGTGTTAGGAGTTTCGCTGTTCACCTCGGCTTTTCTGAATTGCGTCTGGGACCTGCCGTCCATGCGCCGTTAAAGCTTACGCTGGGTGAACCATTTAAGATACCGGACGAAGCCGGGGCGGGTTGCTAGTCCATGATAAAACTGTCCACACATCCATGTTAATACCGGTTCTCACTAGTCATGAGGTGCTGGTTCCGATGGCATCTAGTAGCCAAGTTCGCAGCTAGGTGTCGTGGACGGTAGCATTTGGTAGCAAAAGAAGGAAATACTTGAAATTGATCGTCTGCAGTTCTTACCTGACTTACAGATAACACACACTAATACAGCCATCACAATTAACACCAGTTATCAGACAAATTCTACACACACCCAAAGTGCACGGGACTACATGACCGCGTTGTCGCAGCCCCTAAGCTGAGGAACCAACCAACCATCACTAGACATGGCCTCCTCTAATAGGATGTATATGATTGTGTTGTGTGCACATTCCATAGGGACCGAGTTCTTACAAGATCAGCTGAAAAGAACGTGTTGCCAGAAGCCTACGCAGTGCGCGTCTGTGTTATTGATCTTGTTGTCACAGGACATGACCGTAGCATGACCACCTCGAACACGAGCCTGGTAGCGTGTACTGCATGACGTCACAGTTGTTGTGGTCTTAGTTGAGGGGCTTGGACATCGTGTTCATTTATCTCGGTGTACTTGGGTATGAGTGGAGTTTTTGTGACCACTTTGTGGTGTAGCGGTTAGCATTCTATGCTGTCTTCCGGAGGCCCTGCCAAGAATTTAATTCTGATCTAAGGGTTGAAATGGGGTACAAATAACCACATGATGCAAAACTGAGAAGAGGTGGGTTCGATTCCAACTTCAGCCATCCTGAAAGTGGCTCTCCGTGGTTTCCCACTTTTTCTCCAGACAAATGCCGGAATGGTTCCTAATTTAAGGCCACGGCCGCCTACTTCCCCATCCTCATCTGATACAAATACACACATTAATACAGTCATCTCAATTACGCACGTAATCAGACAAAATTACACACACACCTATGCACATGGAACTAAATGGCCACGATATTCAACCTCCTCAAATGAAACAACAACAACAATAAGGAATTTTGTCTGATAACCTGTGCTATTGTGATGGCTGTGGTAGTGTTAGTCAGTTAGTTATTGTTGTTTTAGTTAGTTAGTTAGTTAGTTATTGTTGTTTTAAGGGGCGGGACTACGAGGTCATCAGCCCCTATTGTTGTTTTAAGGGGAGGAACTACGAGGTCATCTGCCCCTGCTGTAGTAATGTGTGTGCCTATCTACTGTCATGATCATTTGGATCATTAGAGAATACTTTGCTCTCACCTCACCGAAGAGGGTTCATCGGCGAAGTAGTGAGCGAGAAAAACCGAATAAGTTTACTTTTGGTGAAAACAGAGTTAATAACATAAACAGAGGTAAAGTGGAGAGGTCTACTGCGAAGAAAGCTGAGTAGTATACCGTTATGAAAGAAAGTGTAGCCTATAGTTTGTATGATCTGCAGAATTTTATTTGCTTCACCTTGAAAATTTTACTTCAACAGACTTCAGCCTGCCTGTATTTCACGCTTTCTGCCAAAAATCACGAGAGTATTTGCTCTTTGTTAGACTTATCTTTCTTACAATAATGAACAAGAAGGTGAATGTACGACAGAATGGTGTTCAATGTAAATGAAACAGATTATCACTGGCCTCATGATGATGGAGATGATAATTGAGGGGATTAAAAGACACGAAAGACACGTGATATCTGATAAGCATGGGGAAATCACCCTTATTGACATATCTTTTAAGGATCATTTCTCACACTTATCAGAAATCACTTGTATTCTAAGTCTCTCAATTGTTGCATCTAGGTTATCGGCCCACACGTGGATTCACTGTGGATTCTAGGCGAGCTATGCTCGGGTTTTGAATAATACCGACGTCACAGAATTACATTTGGCCCTTTTTGTAGGGCTTTTTCCTTGATGACACACTTTTAAAACACACTGTCTCAATCGACTTCGCATTCACCATTTCTCTGCCAAATATCACAAGAAATTAAAATGTTATTGTAGAACCCTATTGGATTTCCAGTTTGCTGCTCTAAACATATCCCAAACGGTAGTTCATTCTTACCTGGAGTTAAATGATAAATGAAGGAACATAAAGGACACAGCTGAAAACCAGAACTAATTTATTGACTAAAAACACTTGAATACAGATACACTCTTTGATATTTTAAGGGAATAAACTACATTAGGATACTGTACTTGAAATTTTAAGAATGAGTTGTTCACTTGCTGGCCTCTTGTCATATTTAGATATGCTTAGGGCTGTTATCTGAGAAGTATATAAGACTTATATACACTTTATACAATTTTTAATGCCCAAATCAAAACCAATTATTTAAAATATATGATTAGAAGTAGACATTTGATAATACGTGAAGTATTCAACTTTCTGCCTTGATATTGTTAATAATTCTCAAACCCGTAATTTCAACTCACTTCTAATTGAATGCTGAAAAATTACAAAATATCAGACTCACAGAATGTTAACCTATGAGCTTACAAAACTGTTAATATCAACTAGAAGGAATTCTGTAAGTTCTTGGTGCATTAGTGAATGACAAACAAATCCTACAAGAGGAAGAAAAAAACCACTGTTGTTATGTTATTTGGTCCCAAAATCCACATCTCACATGTTGCATCAAATAATTTACAGTAAGTCTACTAGATGGCTTAAATACTGCAGTCAGAAGTGACGATTGTTCTTATACCGAAAATTTGCCATTCCTCAGAGATGAAACGTAACTTTCATTGACAAAAAACTATACCACGAGGAAATTGAGAGAGAAACTATTGAATAATTGAGGAACTGTCTCAAGTTTTGGGAAATTTTTCCAGATATTTTGGGCTGGTGAAGGTATTCTTTATAAACATTTGAATATATCAACAGAGTCGAGTTATAATTTCACTCACAAAAAGAAAACAAATATAGGCCTAGTCCTAAGTCAAAATATTAGATTTCAAGATGTTGTCAAGACTGCAATTTTATCCAGGGTCTCGTAACATCTTAGACTTTTGTGGAGGTAAAGGTTGTTAACTTTATATTATGAATAGTTGACTTATTCATATTGGACAATGAAGAATGAATAAATACAGACCGAGAACAAAGGAAAGGAGTTGCATTTGAATGATATGAGTGCCCATATGGTATTCATTTCTTATAATAAGTAAATGAATCTTAACGTGAATGCTTTGTAAGCTTCTCGGCTCATTTTCCAAAACCTTCCTTTCCTTCTCTTCCTACTATCACAAGTCTGTGTATGAAATGTTAGTTAGCAACGTGTTGCATCCACATAAAACAGATAATTCTTTAATAAAGGGAGAACTACACTATCGACTGGATGTTATTACAGGCCAGAACAAAATAATCAGCTCACGGCACAGATATGGACGAGCCACGTCTATCTTACGGGTACTGGCCTTTCGATATTAAGAAATAACGTGTGGTTAGACCTACAATGAAAGCTGTGCAACAATTTTAAAATTTGTGGTACATTTTTAAAATCCGTTGAGGCCCAGCCATAATTTAGTTGTGATTCCACATTTACTTTTCGCTTCTGAATGGCCAATTCCAAATATTGGAATTTTATGTAACCTCAAAGACTGATAAACTTATACTCTTTCTTATTAGGCCGATGATTTAGATATTTTACCCATAAGATGAAGACAGGAGATTATTATTATAACACTAATTTGAAAGAAAATAAGGTAGTAATATTTCAGTAACCTTCGCAAAATTTGCGTATTGAACCGTACAGCTACATGACAAGAAAAAGTAACAGAGTTGTTATCAAATGGCCCCAATTGATGGTATGATGTGATGAATACATTATTTAAATTATTCAAAATATATACATTCATGAGTTATAATTTTCCCAAGGATTCAAATGTACTCATTAAAGTTTACATTAACATTGAAATAATAATTCCATTACTATCTTTATGTTCGACCCTCACTATTATGTGTTTGAAAACTGTATCATAATGATGGTCATTATAACACCGTTTTTCATTACGATACAGTTTCTCCAGCCAATCAGAGCTCGTTCATTGACCAATTAGGTAACGATAATTTCGCGCATGCGCTCAAAATCCAACATGTCGGACATAAACACAACATCGAACTATAATAAATTACCGACATGGAATACCCACCGTCCATATGTTCGCGTAAATAAACTGGCGAATATGAGACAAGAAATAGCACAGTACCTTAAAATCACTAACACTAATTTCTACACAGCGCATTGTCTTCAAATGACTGCGGTGACAATATTACTGAGGGACGGCTGATGTAAACATATGGCTGCATATGGCATTGCAAGCCCACAGAGCGCATGCGTCGGCCGTTCAAAGCTCTTGAAAGACGAAGGTATAACACCCAACGCTCGCTCTGCGATCACAAAATTCCAGTAGCTGACTCTCAACAGATATTTATGAATATTTATGTTAAAACATATAATAAAGTTATAATTATCGTCGAACATAAACAGTCGTATGCAACTCGCCTATAATGGTAATTAAGACACTCGTATGGAAATTATAAAACTCGCATACGCTCGTTTTATAAAAAATACTCGTGTCTTAATTATAGCCATTATAGGCTCGTTGCATAATGTACTATTCTATTATGCAAGGAAACTACGATGCTCTGCTGATAAAAATGAAAGATTGTGACGAAGCATTTGACATATACTTTCTTAAAATCTACGAATAACCTCAATTCCATATTTTAACTCATAGTCTACTGTACTTTCAAATTGACATAAAATAATTTTAATAACATATTGTGTATTTATCATAGATAGAAATAATAGTTGAGAATTTTAGACATATATTTTTTCTCTTTTAGTCAACATTTATACTGTATGAAAGGGTATGATGTCTACAATTGTCTCGTCTGAGCGCACAGTTTTGCGATACCAGTTTCTTTTCTCAGCATTGCAGAAACGGCGGTGCATAAGCAGACCTTATCGAAGGCAGATACTAACAAAACATTTCTAATGCATTAATTTGCTTTTGTAGGGATTGCATTACTTTAGTATAATTTACTTCCACGAAATATATATTTTGAAAATATGAGTGAATATCGTGCAAATTGTGATAATACAGTAATTTGATCTCATGAGGTATGTTATTGAATCATCTACCATTCTTAGATTCACGGTCGTTAGATTGCCTTATACCTGGGTATTTCATGCACGTCCTTTTGTGTTTCTATTGACATTTTGTTCCCAGATTTCTGTATTCTAATATACTCTACATAACCTCTTCTGAAAACAAACACAAGAACAGAAAAACAAAGCAAGAAATAAAAACAATGTCTTGATGAAATGGCAAATTTTCGATACAAATTGACTTCTTAAAACTAGTTCATTAGGGTTCAAACTATAATAATTATTTCCTATATTACTATACAATACTTATCTCTAGGTGGTATCCTACTTCTACACTGTAGTTTTCACACGAAAATGTCTTATTTGGTAACAAAATGCTACTGTCCTACTCTCAGATCCTATGGTGGTGCCATACGAGAGTTACTACTTGTGTACACGTCCAACTCGACTAATTCCGGAGGCACTTGCTTGATGAATGCATCAGAGAAAATTCTCTATCTAAGAGAATATTGTTGTACACCCTGTAATCACTCGGGTTTTATGGTTTATTTTAACTTTATGGAAACATAAAAAGTTCCATAAGTGGAATGTAGTTTAGTCTACACTTAATCTAAAATTGATATGTGCGTTTTAAGGTAATTATCTGACAGAACGCTTCAACAAGACCAGAAAACCATAACGGAGTGATCACGCTGAGGAAAATATGTCAGTGAAAAACCGAAGCTATTTTTTTTTATTGTTCTCATTGCTACTACATCATGAGTGAAATTCAGCAATACTTGAGCACTTTGCATGCTAAAATGGTCTTTAATACTTTGGAAGGAAACATAACGTCCCTTCACAGTCTTACACGAAAATATTGTCTAAAAGGTTTTTATTCTTATACCAGACCTTGGTTGATTTATAAAAAAATTTTTTTTATGCCTTTGGTTCTTTCAACTGATCGATTTCAAATCTAATTATTCGTTCATCTATGACATTTATCCTACACACGCTCGGACACTATTAGTAAAGATGCTTGTTTCTGCCCGGGAGCGATGGAAACAACTTCACCTGTTCCTTGAATGCAACAGACACCAGGACGACAGCTTTTGTAAAGAAGAGTGTCATCTCTTCGCTGCTGTTCGATAGTTTGTCATATATTCTCCGAATTTTGATGGCCTTTTTGTGAAAGCCTGATCTACATCTCATCTTCTTTGTATATGTAGACCCTGATTGCTTTTGGGAGATGGCTGGATTAAGACATAGTTATATTGCTTGTTTCTACACCGACGTCGTACACGATTTTAAGATGGCACTTCTGTAGCCGTTGAGGACTTGCATGAACTTAATCCATGGTTATATCGATGTCCAGTCTCCAAGCTCCACAACGTAAACCGAGGTCTTTATGTTCATTTTTAGGCAGACTATACCGTAAAGACTTGATCCTAAGTCTTGTCAGTTTACAGAATATCTTAACCTCCGATTTCTCAACGTTTCATCGGCATCTTTTAAAGAATGTTTCGGATTTTAGGAATGTGAGATTGTGAGTGACCAGCAGCAGGAATGATCTACCGAATGTCACAACCTCATTTCGTGTCCGGTCAAGTGTGACATATGTATGAAATGTTATCTCGTTAATGATGTTCATATCTACCAAATGAAATGTACCGCCATTCTTACTGTGATCTAATCTTCATTGATAATGACAGCTTTCTTTGCAACTTTGTATTCGTGCAAGAGATGCAAACTAGGTTTGACGTTATTCATATTCCCTGAAAACTACCTGCAGTGATCCTTAGTAGGTCAGAGGCAGCTTTTGAGCTCCTCCAAGAAATCATAAATACAATCCATTGTGGTGAGTTCTAGTTGTTCTTGACTGACAAATATCCACTTTCTCCTTACGACTATGTTTGTTTTGTGGTTGGCACTACAAAAGATCTTTGGACGATTATGTCTGACATTATCAAAGGATCTGTGAACATTCATAAATATGGCACATAAATCTTCTTTCTACTTTCTTGGATGTTGTTCGTTGCTTCAAAACCTGATTTAATTATACAGTATAGTTTTCGGTACAGAACAGCACAAACTGCCGCCTCGTGAGGCAAAACTGAAAAGAGATGGGTTCGATTCCCAACTCAGCTGTTCAAGAAGTGGTTTTCCGTACTTTTCCACTCCAGGCTAATGTAGAGTTTAGGGCCACAGCCGCCTCCTTACAAATCATAGCCTCAATTACAAATACTCATACTTATATAGCCATCACAATAACACAGGTTATCAGACAGTTTCGGCACACTCCCAAGTACAGGGGGCTACATTACCACGATGTCGTTAAGTCCCTGAATGAATCAACAACAACTTAAGTTATATCTGTATCAAAGTTAGGAATGTTAGTGTTTGCAAATTTATTTCGACAAAAAAAAAAAAAAAAAATGTCCGACTTTAAAAGTCAAAAAAAAAAAAAAAAATTAGACTTCTGCTTTAACTGTAGCTCATGCCAACACGAGAATGGGCATAGCAAGAAATCCGCTCTAATATGCAATGGTACCTTATTTGAAAAACTTGTGATCTGTTTATAACATTCATTTTGAGAGGCATAACAAATTTTGACGAATCCATAATGCAATATTGCAAAAAATGTCCAAACAATCCCCTATACCCTGACCCATGAAGGTGTAAAATCTGACAATACTATCGCACAAATAAGTGCAAGTTAGGTTACACCAAAATCATTGCCATAACGGGATTGGAAACTGAATCTTAACAAATGGTAACTTACTATATATTTTTAATTAAAATGACCACATTTGAGTTTTCTCAAGGCGTATTTATATAGCTCGTATATGACTCGATGTATTACTTTCATCCTATATTATTTCATATAATCCGGGTTAATTTCTTATTCATTATTAATAGGGCTCCCGATATTCAAACTAACCCCAATTAACCGTGGCGTCATCATCAAAATAGCGACTTTGGAGCATGGCACCGACATTTGAACGCAACCAGTTGGTTCCTGAATGGCAATATTAATGTTTAGAGTTTACAGTTTTAGTTCTCACTTTGAGGTTCATAATACTGTATATATTACGTAATTCGTTTGTATATGTTTTCCAATATTAGTAATTCTGTGATATCTGACCTAATGATCACCTATTTACATCCCTTTAAATTCAAGGGAAAGGCGATCGTTTCCTTGTCTACATCATATACAAAGCATGCCCGTAAACCAAGGCATACATGTATGTTCCTGATACATAACCTCACTTTTGTTTACTTTCAGCTGGGTTGATATTTTACGCGGAACGAAAGTATTTCACAATGTCTGTTCCTACTTCTGAAATAAATATACCAGTAACACTGGATTTGTCTTGCGCTGACCACCACATATTTACTTTACAGTTAAAGATGAGAGTCCATGGGGTAACTTTCGACGTTGGCGTACATATCTCTGATGGTGTCCCTGGATGGGCGATTGGGCGCAGGCGCGACGCCATTGTTGTGCTGATTCATGTACCGACTGATGCTGTTGATACCGTTCGGTACGTTTTGGCTCACCGTGTTGATACCATTGGGGATCTGGTGACCAATGTTGTTGATGCCGTTGGGAATTTGCTGGCCAAAGTTGTTGAGGCCATTCGGGATTTGTTGGCCAAAGTTGTTGAGGCCATTCGGAATTTGTTGGCCAAAGTTGTTGAGGCCATTGGGAATCTGCTGTCCAAAGTTGTTGAGGCCATTGGGTAATTGGGGGGCCATGTTACTGATACCATTGGGGAGTTGGCGGCCCATGTTGTTGATACCATTGGGAACATGGTGGTCGCTCTCCAAGTCGTGCAACATCTCCTGGTACCCCTGGGTGGGCACAGGGGCCGGGGGCAGCGTGGTTTGGGGCACGATCATACCCCCCGTGCGCTTCAGGTTCTCCACATGCTGCAGTACCACGCGATTGAACTCCTCCTCCACTGCCGGAGTGTCCGTGTCACCGTCCACGATACTCAGTCGGTTCTCGTTGTCCAGAGTCTTCAGCATGGGCAGGGTCAGCTCTCTGAAGAGCTCGAGACGGCGCCTGAAGGCGGCCACACTGTCGTCCAACCGACCACGGCCCAACTGCAGCTTGGAACAGTCCAGCAGGATCACCACGGGCTGCTGGTTGAACTGCAAACAGTATAACGGAACGGTCAGTGAAATCCATAATAATAAATTTAATGCTAATAATAATAATAATAATATCATATGACCTCGGTTGCCGGGTGATAGCTTTGTTATTTTCCACCCAGAGGGCAGCTTGCATGTCGAATTTTTGTTATCCCTTGGAGCGCTATGAAAGTCAAGGAGGTTAGATATCTAAGCTCCTTGACACTATAGCGCTTTCTAGTAGAGAAATAAGGAACTTTGTGTTGGCGGAAAATCCCGAGATTAATTTTGCCATTATGAACACGGCCTACTGAATTCAAATGGGTTCCATAACATGCCAACAACGTATAACATGCGTATCGTGATTTTTGTCACCTTCCAAATATCACTTACCACGGCCAGGAGCAAACCTGCAAGCTTGGGGTTGGTAGACCGAATTTAATGCTATGAGGTAGAAATTAATCAATTATTAATATCTCCTCGTGTTTAGAGGCAACTTGTTGATTCCTTAGCAAAGTTAGGATTGTAACTTTTATTTATCACTTACCCTTCCAGTTCGGATTCATCCACGGCCTTATTATCTCGTGTGATATATCATTTGAAATATATTTGTTAACCAAATTCAGAAAATATGTGTATGCCCAAGACCGTCGATTTCAGCTTTTACAATTCACAAAGACTATGTAGTAGAGGGCATTTTAACTGTGTTTGGAAGGGTCATTTCTATGTGTTAACTGGTTAAAGAGGTTATTGGGTCGATACCATTCGGAAATTTACTTGAAGATAAGTATGAATATCTATGACTTTAGTCATTTTTCAAGTTTTTCCGTATTGATTTTGATAAGTTATGCACTTGTCCACTTTACAATACAAAAATATCTTTTTATTTATACATTTTGATACATGTTTCGGCCCTGTGAGCCTTCTTCAGTCAAAATCAATAAAATTCTCCTAGATCATTCTAATGGTTGGTCTCTCATAAAAATTTTGTAAATCCATTTTTACATCGTCAAGATGATTAAAATACATGGATGTAAAATGCTTAAAGAAATTAAAAGATTTAAAAATGTACGTTTTAAAATATTGTACATTTTTAAATCTTTTAATTTCTTTAAGCATTTTACATCCATGTATTTTAATCATCTTGACGATGTAAAAATGGATTTACAAAATTTTTATGAGAGACCAACCATTAGAATGATCTAGGAGAATTTTATTGATTTTGACTGAAGAAGGCTCACAGGGCCGAAACATGTATCAAAATGTATAAATAAAAAGATATTTTTGTATTGTAAAGTGGACAAGTGCATAACTTATTTAAAGATAAGTAAACAAGTCAAATGAACTCACCTTGCTTTCGAATTCGTGGACTTGGTTCATATCTCGGGGAAAGCCGTCCATCAGAATCCCTTGTGCACTCATATTCGTCCTCATCTGAGATTCAACAAGCTGTAGAACGATTGTCTGAAACAAATAACAAGTTATTTGTATAGGTAGGTATATACGTTTAAAATGGCTTTTTTTGACAAAAAGTTCAATTTTATTTTTTAAAATTGTAAATGGAAACCTTATTTGTCTGCTTCAAATTAACATACAGAATATTCCATGTCGATATTCCACCTGTAAGTAGTTAAAAACTATTTTAATGGGCCTCGTGTGCGCATGTCTAGGGGCCGTGGCTCCACAGCACCTTACTTACATCTATACATCCCGGAATAACAAATAAGGCATGAAAATGACGCATATTAGGTAAGTGCAAGTGT
This sequence comes from Meconema thalassinum, assembly GCA_946902985.2. Lineage (NCBI taxonomy): Eukaryota > Metazoa > Arthropoda > Insecta > Orthoptera > Tettigoniidae > Meconema > Meconema thalassinum. The sequence goes on from OX336392.1 coordinate 347,727,651, forward strand.
AGGGTCCAGATTCATCACTCCCGAATAATTACTATTTTTAATATGTCTAAGTTAGTGTATTTGGTCATATCACAAATGTGTAACTTTGGTTACGTTATTCCCAGAATATAATATTTAACATATTTCAAATTAACAAAATCAACATCAAAAATTGACATAGGAATATTATTGATACATCAAGTTAAAGCTAATGAATGTATAAATGCTGTGAACTACGTATTTTTGATTACATTGAAAACTTAAGCCACCTTGTTTATTTTAAGCAATTAAAATATTGCATTTCGTTAAAAAATTAAAAACAAACTCCTACACTCTGTTTGTTGCAGATAACTGTACGATTCTAGTTCAGAACATTACATGCGTTAAATAGAAGAATTCAATAAAATAAATTTGATGATTGAATAAAATTTAGTAATTATAGGGCATTTTGAAAATTTGTCATTTTCTTCTGTTTTTTTTACAAAATTTAGAGAACTGAAAACAGAAAACGAAGTTTCTGATCCAAACATTCTTCTTGTGTGATGCGGTAAAAGTTTCATAGGAATTGGTTCAAAAATGTGGATCTTCTTCCTAAACGTATATACATACAGTACCTTTACATGAATAAGCATCGTTATTTTATGCAGATATCTAGTGACTATTTTATAGCCAGCAATATTCACTTTACTGTAACCAAATGGTGCTTTTCCTCGCAATAAGTTCACCAGAAAACCTATAGAATGTGACTAGGCCTACAGTAAATATGCAGTTTTTAAAAATCTCCTTGCCGTAGTTAAAGCGCATTCGTAATATTGATTATGAGCAATCCCCATAGTTTTAGATCCTAACTTACGAATAGGTTCTATCTATCATTGCATTAGGATTTTATAGGATCTTATATGTTCAATTTAGGAATTTATAGGATTTTTGGAACATAAAATCACTGGCTATGTCATATTAATGTATTACCCTTACACGAATTGATTGCCAGCGTTCGAGGTGGGAACTATTCTTTGTTTACTTGTGTCACACGTCAGCCTGCTTCGTTGACAGGTGCAGTTGTGCGAGTAGGATATGACTCAGCTCCAGTAGCCTCAGTCATCGTTTAACTGTCCGTGGTGACTTGAGCTCCTGTGACGCTTATCTGACGCAATGCTGCTTGACTTATGTACAGTTTGCACTCTGCCATCGCTGTGTCCTCCGCTTCGCCCCGCAGGGCTCATTCTACAATAAACAAAAAACGCTGGCGCAGCCACGCTCAGCGGCAATCAAATCATGAATGGGCAATACCTACAGTACATTCCCAATAGCGCTATTAAATGTTTCCCTCAAGTTCTAACCTATTGTTGCGGCATGTAAACATCACACGTGTCGGAAATTTTGTGTGCCTCTAACAGCTACATTCAACAATAGCCTAGGCTAGTAAAATGATATCAATGATATAAACTGAAGGTGGACCTTTCAATTACAGTTTATTATTTTAAGTACTATGCCGGTATATTACGCAAGATTTCGTAAGATCATGATTATTTAACATTTTCCTTATTTTTCTCTTTTCGCGTTGAATTTTAAAAAATATAAAATACATGTACTGCAGGTCTATTTGCTTAACTGAATTAGGTATTATAGGTTCCATCGCAAAATATAGGTTTTATTATGCCCTAACGTAAAATTAGGTCAATTTAGGCTCTATAAGAACCTGTATAATAGCCAGAAAACGGATGTATATGCATTTATAATTCATGAAATATGTATATATATATATATAGTTATTTCTATTGAAATATAGAATTATATACGGACTTGAAATTACAAAAAAAATTAATTTCTATTTAATAACGAAGTACAAAGAAGCTAAACAAAGTAGATCTACATGAAACATAATGTTGCACTTCCCATTTTAATATCAATATGATCTTTGAAGAACACGCAATATTTTATTCTCTGTTAACAAAGCAATGGATTAAGAAATGTTTTTTAAGTGCAGGAAAGTGAATATTCTCCTCTTGTCTCTAAGGATAGATTTATATTGACAAACTGCGTTCAACATCAGAAGAGGTAACGGGGGCATATTTGGATTTCACAATTATTTCTGGGGTTAAACCCAACGTTCACTTAACACTTAAATCTCCACACAAAACTGCAGCACCCCCCAGAGGATCACAACTTGTGGGACGTGGGTTGGTGACCACTGGACCCCAGCTGAGTCCGGCATTGTTTCCACTTACTAGTGCCGGGTTCCTCTCCGTCTTCTTTCCTGTCGACCTCTCTTGGTATTAGGGTATCCGAGGCCTAGGGAGTCTCTTCCTTTCCCGCTTTAATTGGTCCTTGTCTCATTTTTCCTGATACCCTCCTCCTGCGAGGGGTCAGCCTTCTTTTTCTTTTCATGTTATCTCCTGCCTTCTGCTCAAGGAGGCAGGGTGTATGTAGCCCCACCACTTCGGGTGGACACTGGATATTGCTACACCCTCAGGGGCTCACAGCTGGTGAGTTCGGGAGTTGGCGATCCCGAAGTATTCATGAACTGGATCAGCTTTTTCCCCCTTTTCCACTGACTTTGGGGCGGGCCCTCGCCTCTTTCCCTGTCCTATCTGCCTTTCTTGGCTCTCCTTCCTTCCAAGTCCCTCAATCCTCATTCTTCGAGGGTTGAGGGCATTTATTTTCTTCCTGTCTTTTATTTGCCTTATTCTTTATTTGTTTACCATTTCATCTTCCAGTATGTAAGTTTGTAGTTAGTATTAGTTATATTTTCCATTCTCATCTCATCTTGCACTATCACCTAAACCATTAGGGGCCGATAACCTAGATGTTGGACCCCTTAAAACTACAATTATCATCATCATCAAAACTGCAGCAACCTTTCCCATTCCTTCATATCCACGGTTCTTTGAAAGTACAGTGTCCAACTACATTTTTGCTACATCTGCAACTTTACCTGTACCACGATTTAGTAGCTCCATAATTTTGTTCACTATTTCGAAACTTTCAGAAAGTGAGACAAGCAAGTTTTAAAGATTTTGAGTGTCTTTGTGATCTCACATCTTCCATGCTCAGCCTCCTCTCTCTTTCTCCCACCTTATCTTATCAACTCTGGCGTGATGATGAGCTGCACACCAGCTAAAGTATTACATTTTCAAATATAGATTTTTAATTTGTTTCTCCATTATTGACAGGACTGTTAATTTAATAGAATTTAATACGTTTTTGCCGAATTATGGACTATATTGATTTTAATGACTAAGAATATGGAACAAATGTGCTAAACTCCGAAATATGGAAAATTAATACTCTAAAACTCTGCAATTTTTCTAGATTTGTGCCGTGTCTTGTGTGGGGTTTCGCCTAGGACACCAAGCTGGCTCATCAGCGAGCTCTTGGTGTCCACGCCCGGACCCCCACTGGAGTAGCGAACTGCGTGCTACTTCCCTTATTATGAAGTGCATCTGTGCCTCTTTACTGCGAGAACTGAAAGCTCAAGCAGCCATAACCTCCCTATGAAGGCTTCCAAAAAATGCTATATCGGCTTTTACGGCCAGTGAATTAAAACTCTTAAAAAGGGAGGCAGTGCGCAGTTTGCTACTCCTGTGGGGGTCTGGGCGGGGACACCCAGAGCCCTCTGATGAGCCAGCTTGGTGTCCTAGGTGAAACCCCACACAAGACACGGCACAAACCCAGAAAAATTGCTGGGTTTTTATTCACTGGCCGTGAAAGCCAATATACCAATAAATACCGGTACTCTATTTTTCAACTCCACAAGTCATGATTCGTAAAGGTAATACAAAATATAATTAAGTTTAGCTTCCAAAATAGAGAAGTATTTACATAGGAATCCTTTCCCTGGTAATAGCCTTGTGTACACGTTTACTGTCAACAATCATAACAACTCTGGTGCAGCTCAAAAAGTCAATGCGCAGTTCAAAAACTAATCTGCGCAGCTCAAAAGTCAATGCGCAGTTCAAAAACTAACTGCGCCGCTCAAAAAAATGTGCAGCTCAAAATACGAATCTGCGCAGCTCAAAAGTAAATGCGCAGCTCAAAAACTAATCTGCGCATCTCAAAAAGTCAATGCGCAGCTCAAAAACGCAATGCGCAGCTCAAAAACTAATCTGCGCAGCTCAAAAAGTCAATGCGCATGAATTTTTTTAAGCTGTGGAGATTAGTTTTTGAGCTGTGCATTGACTTTTTGAGCTGCGCATTGTCTTTTTGAGCTGTGCAGATTAGTTTTTTTTTAGCTACAGGATACCCCAGCCGTGTCACACATGTTTACGTCCTTAGCACCTTTGGGTGACCTCGGAAATCACATGTTCCCTGTGTCGATGTGGTCAGCGTGGCGGCCCGGATTGCCGGTATCCGTTTGGCACACTGTTACTGAAACACCCTGTATATACAGTAAGTAATGTTTCATTGCCCCTGAGTGTCGAAATAGGAACCACAACATCATGCTCGTCACTGTTCAGTTTGTTCAACAAATACATCTATTGTGAAATCAAAACTAGTCACTTTAAATAAGCATTTCCTTCAGCCATGAGAATCGAACCGGCAATCTTGACTGACAGAGAGTTCTGTAAATATGTTAGTTTTGTTGTTTTTTGTCTCTCAAAGAGCGCTGTCATGATTCCGGGAATTCAGTTTGACTGAGGATGAGCTCCCATTTCCCGCACGCCATATGCTTGCATGCCATCCCACTGCTTTTCTAGTTCCCAAGTCTGTACGTGCTCTCTTTATAGACGACCATGCCGCACGCGTTCCATTATGCACGAGCGTTGCTGTGTTACAGAGGAATCAAAACCAAAATGGTTTGTTTTGTTGATTCACTTCAGGGGCTTGACGACATGTAGCCCCGTGTGTGCAAGAGCGTATCCAGGATTCCTTTCTGGAAAGAGGCTGAATCCATACATTTACAAAATCATCCCCCGAGATGAGTTTGAAATCTCGTAATATAAAAATGAAATTTTTAATCACTTATCCTCCTAAATAGCTCAACTTCACACAAGGACTCTGCGAGGGATCATTCCTCTACCGTCACAAGGACGGTGTCTGGGAGATGAACACACTTTGTCAGGAGATACAACTGGGGATGGTGACAGGCCGACCGCTAACTTGGATCTAATGAAGGAAATGTCAGGAAAGGGAGTGGCTAAAAGGAACCGGCATTTGCCTGGTGGTGAAAATGGTAAACCACGTCGTAGGATTCGAACCTACGCTCTCCTCTGCCACCGTGGCCGGTCAATAAAATTATAATAAATGTATATTTTGTGTTGTTAATTTGTTTGGGTGCTTAGCGACATCGTGGCCATATAGCCTCGTGTACTTGGGTGTGTGTTGAATATGTCTGATAACATAAGTCATTGTGATGGCTGTACAAGATTGGGTTGGACGCATTCCGGCATTTGCCTGGAATAGAAGGAGGAAACCACTGAAAACCACTTCTAGGATGGCCTAGGTTGGAATCCAACCCGCCTCTTCCTAACTTTGCCATACAAGTTTGAGCGTACCTAGTTACAGCCCTCAAAACCCCGTATTAAATTAGGCCTACTTGGCAGAGCCGGGAATTGAACTCGGACCCCCGGAGCGAGAGTCAACAATTCTAACCACTACACCACGAAGTGGTCTAATTAATATTTTAATACTAATACGTGAAATCAATATAGTTTGCCGTTCGTCAGTTTTAAAGTAATAATAATAATAATGATAATAATAATAATAATGTTTGGTCTTTCGTCCCTTTTAACTATTGCTGCTTTTGGAAACGCCAGGGTGCCAGAATTTTGCCTCGAAGGGGATCTTTAATGTGCCAGTAAATCTACTGACATGGCTCTCCCGAATTTGCGCTTGCTGAAATGGCAACTGACTGCACCAAAATTCGATCCTGCAACCTTGGGAACAGCAGAATGAGGCTAATAAAAATAATAATAATAATATAATACTATCGTATGACCTCGGTGCCGGGTGCAAGCTTTGTTATTTGGCACCCAGAGGATAGCTTGCATGTCGAATTTCGTTGTTCCTTGAACCACTATGAAAGTCAAGGAGGTTAGATAGCTAAGCTCTTTGAACACTATAGCGTTCTCTAGTAGAGAAATGAGGAACTTTGTGTTGGCAGAAACTCCCGAGATTAATTTTGCCATTATGATCACGGTCTATTGAATTCAAATGGATTCTTTGACATGCCAACATCGTATGATATGCGTGTCGTAAATTTGTTCCGCCTTTCAAAAATATCACTTACCACGGCCAGGAGCGAACCTGCAAGCTTGGGGTTAGTAGACCGACACGTTAACCACTCACCCACCGTGGCAAGCAGAAGGAGGATTGAGGGACTTGGAAGGAAAGAGAGCTATGAAAGACAGATAGGAAAGCGAAAGTTAGTGGAAAATGGGGAAAAAACAGACCAGCTCAAGAATCTCTCGGGGTCGCCAACTCCCAAACTTACCAGCCGTGAGCCCTTGTGGGTGTAGCACTATCCAGGTCGCACCAGAAGTGGTGGGGTTACATACACCCTGTCTCCTTGCGGCCCTTGTGCAGAAGTTAGTTAGTTATTGTTGTTTTAAGGGGCAGAACTACGAGGTCATCTGTCCCTCTTGTGCAGAAGGCAGGATATATCATGAAACGAAGAGAATTGGTCTGACCCCTCGAAGAATGAGGGTATCAGGAAAGATGAGACCGAGGCCTCGGATATCCTAATACCTTCGGGATCGGAGGAGAACAAGTGTTGACCAAGGAAGGCCGACTGGAAAGATAACTGAAAGGAGTCCGGCACAAGTAAGTGTAAGCAATGCTGGATTCAGCTGGGGTCCCGTGGTCGCCAACCCCCGTCCCACAAGTTGTGAGCCCCTGGGGGATGCGTGTGTTGAATGACTTCGAGTTATCGAATATTCGAGATAACCGAAATATATATAAAAAAGGGGTTCTATTACACTAGACAACAAATTTTTACATTTTTTTTTACAAGGGCCAAAATATTTGATTTATATGGATTTGAGTGTGCTGAAGTTGAAAATGACAGTTAAAAACCTAGATTAGCTCAGGTTTGGAAGTTATGTTTATGTTCTTCACATGTATTATACTGGGCCAAACATTGTTTGGGGTTATTAGCACATCTGCGGGGTATTATAACAGCAGTTTTGATTCCACACAGTAACTCAGAAACTCGTGTCACAATACATAATGGAGCACAACGGAAGACAAGAGATCTCAGACTGTATTAGCTAGAAACAAAACACAGCATTCATTGGCATTGCTGAAATAAGAAAAAACGACAGCTAAAAACAGAAGTAAGGTTATAAAAAACTTCATATAGCACGTAAACGGGAGCAAAAATACAAAATTATTGCCATTTTCGAATTCAGCGTACCGTACCAAAATCTGTAAAGATTGGGTATTTTTCTTCATTTAAACATTTCATTGTTGAACAGTGCAATCATAAATAGTCAACTGTTGCTCCTGTTGTTATCTGGCTTCCAGCCTTAAATAGCATAATAGGCTATTGACAGAAATTGTCAGAAATACATAGTACAAGTGGCAAGCCTCCGTGGCTTAGGCGGCAGCACGCCGGCCTCTCACCGCTGGGTCCGTGGTTCAAATCCCGGTCACTCCATGTGAGATTTGTGCTGGACACAACGGAGGCAGACAGGTTTTTCTCCGGGTACTCCGGTTTTCCCTGTCAAAATTTCATTCCAGCAACACTCTCCACTATCATTGCATTTCATCTGTCATTCATTTAATCATTGCCCCAGAGGAGTGCGTCAGGCCTCGGCAGCCGGCACAGTTCATATCCTCGCCGCTAGATGGGGGCTTCATTCATTCCATTCCTGACCCAGTCGGAGACTGGAAGCAGGCTGTGGATTTTCATTTACACATAGTACAAGTATCCTATACAACTGTATCCATGTTGTAATTCCCATGTCACACCTAAATAACGTAGTTCAAGTGCATTTTCACCCCAACTTCGGAATAAAAACATATATTTTATGTCTGGGGAACAAAATATCATTCGAGTTATCGAAATATTCGAATAATAGAACTTCGAATTATAGACAAAAGAAAACATGACATATAAATTCGGACTGAAGACGGATGGAAACTGCGAAGCAAGAGAGAAGTCTACCAGAACATGGAAAGAGACTATGCCGAAGAGGAGGCTGACATTCCTCGGACATCAATACAGAAAGCACAAACATATATTAACAAAATAAATATTCGACTATCTCTGGAAGAAGAAGACCACTCCAACGTGGACTGAGGAAGTTAGGAAAGATTTAGAAAAGTTGAACATCACAGAATCTCAGATGCTAGAAAGAAACGAATTTAAGAGTAAAGTGAAAAATCTGGAAGGGTTTCAAGATGAAGGAAGACCTAAGAGAAGTGGACGATCTTGGACAGAAGATCAAAGGAAACATGCCAGTGAACGCATGAAGGAATATTGGAGACAGAGTAAACTCCAGGCAAAGGAAGAGAAAAATAAATAAATAAAGTGTTTTTGCGTGATTCTAAGTGGTCGATTCGCATGAAGAATTAAAAAAAAAAGATGTGTAGAACGTAGCTGGGAAATTGAAATTACTTTGAGATATCGACGTACTTTACTTGAAATAGGGCACATGGGGTGTGAAAATCTTGGGGGAAACCACACTTACAATAGCTGCTGCCAGCACCAAGATTCGAACCTCGGATATCAATATACTCATACGGTATCTGGCCTGATTATTATGATCATTCTTAGATTTCTTGTATTTATCTGTTATTAGCTTTGTTTCCTCCATATACGAGATTTTAGTCAAAGAAAGATGATTAAAGTCAAAGAAAGATGATTAAATACTTCCACGTTTGTTGGCATTTCTGTAGTGCGCCTGGAGTTACTCAGCAGGTCTCCGTGAGTGATTATACAGGGGTCTAAATGTTTTAGTAAGTCTTTTGCTTTTGTAGGTATTCTATTGATGATGATAATTGTTGTTTTAAGGGGCCTAACATCTAGGTTATCGGCCCGGGGTATTTTATTACAGCTGTATTCTAGATAAGAGTGAATTTGTAGTTGCTCTTTGGTAAAAATTATTTCATTTATACTGCTGTTAGTTATTTTTGCATTCGACATCAGTTTCATTATGACGGAAAAGTGCCCCTGTTTTAGTGCAATTTGCAAACTGCGATCGTTTACAAACAGATATAAGCCAACAAATAGGCAAGTACAGTATCAAATATCTGTGGTATAGATCAATAAAATAATATGTAATGGGAATAACGTAGGACATCAAAAGGTAGAGAAATGCAGAGCACGGAGAAAAACATCATCACAAACGTGTACCGGTACCTGATTATAATCTGGTGAGGTACCGGTATTGTATATTTCGATAGAAGAACGTAAATGATATGGCAGGGGCTTGGAATAGCTGAGCTGCGTCGACAAGACAGTAATCAGCCGATTTGAGTAACACCCAGGGCTACACTTCGGCCAATCAATCCGCACGATTAGCATATGAGTAAAATATTTTATATCAATTGATCTTCGTCCACGCCTAATATACAGTATTCAAATAAGTAAGTAAAATCATTTATTATTAACACCGAAGATATGCCAATTGCGCACCTCTATCACCGGTAGCCTATTCAACAAACACGAAAACGAAAGCAAATATTCTACAACTAATACAAAGTAATCAGATGAATATACCAAAATTCAAAATGTGATAAGTAAGCTGGAATTACTCATTTGAAATAGGACCCCATTTTTTTTAGAGAAAACATTATTTGTTATCTATATGAATATTTAGACTTCTCTGAACATTTTGGTGTATCACTTTTTAATATGAATCTATTCAAGTATATTTTAATAGTATGTGAAAATTTACTTGACAACACAACATGTCTGCGAGGAACCATGTCTTGTGAGTTACTCTATAGTGGAGAAGGGATACATTATCTGAGGAACCATGACTTGTGAGTTACTCCATCGTGGAGAACGGGTACTTTACTTAAGGAACCGTGACTTGTGAGTTACTCTATCATGGAGAAGGGAAATTTACCTAAGGAACCAAGTCTTGTGAGTTACTCTATCGTGGAGAAGGGGTACATTATCTGAGGAACCATGACTTGTGAGTTACTCCATCGTGGAGAACGGGTACTTTACTTAAGGAACCATGACTTGTGAGTTACTCTATCGTGGAGAAGGGAAATTTACCTAAGGAACCATGTCCTGTGAGTTACTCTATCGTGGAGAAGGGGTACTTTATCTGAGGAACCATGACTTGTGAGTTACTCCATCGTGGAGAACGGGTACTTTACTTAAGGAACCGTGACTTGTGAGTTACTCTATCATGGAGAAGGGAAATTTACCTAAGGAACCAAGTCTTGTGAGTTACTCTATCGTGGAGAAGAGGTACATTATCTGAGGAACCATGACTTGTGAGTTACTCCATCGTGGAGAACGGGTACTTTACTTAAGGAACCATGACTTGTGAGTTACTCTATCGTGGAGAAGGGAAATTTACCTAAGGAACCATGTCCTGTGAGTTACTCTATCGTGGAGAAGGGGTACTTTATCTGAGGAACCATGACTTGTGAGTTACTCCATCGTGGAGAACGGGTACTTTACTTAAGGAACCATGTCTTGTTAGTTGCTCTATCGTGGAGAAGGGAACCTTACCTGAGGAACCATGACTTGTGAGTTACTCTATCGTGGAGAAGGGAACTTTACCTAAGGAACCATGACTTGTAAGTTACTCTATCGAGGAGAAGAGAACTTTACCTGAGGAACCATGACTTGTGAGTTACTCTATCGTGGAGAAGGGGTACATTATCTGAGGAACCATAAATTGTGAGTTACTCCATCGTGGAGAACGGGTACTTTACTTAAGGAACCATGTCTTGTGAGTTACTCTATCGAGGAGAAGGGAATTTTACCCGAGGAACCATGACTTGTGAGTTACTCTATCGTGGAGAAGGGATACATTATCTGAGGAACCATGACTTGTGAGTTACTCTATCGTGGAGAAGGGGCACTTTAGCTGAGGAACCAAGTCTTGTGAGTTACTCTATCGTGGAGAAGGGAACCTTACCTGAGGAACCATGTCTTGTGAGTTACTCTATCGAGGAGAAGGGAACTTTACCTGAGGAACCATGACTTGTGAGTTACTCTATCGTGGAGAAGGGATACATTATCTGTGGAACCATGACTTGTGAGTTACTCTATCGTGGAGAAGGGGCACTTTAGCTGAGGAACCAAGTCTTGTGAGTTACTCTATCGTGGAGAAGGGGTACTTTATCTGAGGAACCATGACTTGTGAGTTACTCTATCGTGGAGAAGGGGTACTTTATCTGAGGAACCATGACTTGTGAGTTACTCCATCGTGGAGAAGGGGTACATTATCTGAGGAACCATAACTTGTGAGTTACTCCATCGTGGAGAACCGGTACTTTACTTAAGGAACCATGTCTTGTGAGTTACTCTATCGTGGAGAAGGGAACCTTACCTGAGGAACCATGACTTGTGAGTTACTCTATCGTGGAGAAGGGAACTTTACCTAAGGAACCATGACTTGTAAGTTACTCTATCGAGGAGAAGGGAACTTTCCCTGAGGAACCATGACTTGTGAGTTACTCTATCGTGGAGAAGGGGCACTTTAGCTGAGGAACCAAGTCTTGTGAGTTACTCTATCGTGGAGAAGGGAACCTTACCTGAGGAACCATGTCTTGTGAGTTACTCTATCGAGGAGAAGGGAACTTTACCTGAGGAACCATGACTTGTGAGTTACTCTATCGTGGAGAAGGGATACATTATCTGTGGAACCATGACTTGTGAGTTACTCTATCGTGGAGAAGGGGCACTTTAGCTGAGGAACCAAGTCTTGTGAGTTACTCTATCGTGGAGAAGGGGTACTTTATCTGAGGAACCATGACTTGTGATGATGATGATGATGATAATTGTTGTTTTAAGGGGCCTAACATCTAGGTTATCAGCCCCTGATGGTTTGGGTGATCGTGAAAATGAAATGCAAACTTAAAACTAAAACTAACTACTAACCTACATACTAGAAGAAGAAATGGAAAACTAAAGGAGAATAAGGCAAATAAAGGACAGGAGGAAAATAAATGCCCTCAACCCTCGAAGAAGGCGGATTGAGGGACTTGGAAGGAAGGAGAGCCATGAAAGGCAGATAGGAAAGTGAAAGAGGAGAGGGTCCGCCCCAAAGGTAAGGGACAAAAGGGGAAAACGGACCCAGCTCAGGAATCCCTCGGGGTCGCCAACTCCCGAACTCACCAGCCGTGAGCCCCTGAGGGTGTAGCATTATCTAGGGTGCACCAAAAGTGGTGGGGCTACATACACCCGGCCTCCTTGAGGGCCTTAAGCAGAAGGCAGGAGATAACATGAAAAGAAAAAGAAGGCTGACCCCTCGCAGAAGGAGGGAATCAGAAAAGATGAGACAAGGGCCAATTAAGGCGGGAAAGGAAGAGACTCCCTAGGCCTCGGATACCCTAATACCGTCGGGGTCGGAAGAGAACAAGAGTTGACCAAGTGAGGTCGACAGGAAAGAAGACAGAGAGGAGCCCGGCACAAGTAAGTGGAAGCAATGCCGGACTCAGCTGGGGCCCCGTGGTCGCCAACCCACGCCCACTAGATGTGAGCCCCTGGGGGCATGACTTGTGAGTTACTCTATCGTGGAGAAGGGGTACTTTATCTGAGGAACCATGACTTGTGAGTTACTCCATCGTGGAGAAGGGGTACATTATCTGAGGAACCATAACTTGTGAGTTACTCCATCGTGGAGAACCGGTACTTTACTTAAGGAACCATGTCTTGTGAGTTACTCTATCGTGGAGAAGGGAACCTTACCTGAGGAACCATGACTTGTGAGTTACTCTATCGTGGAGAAGGGAACTTTACCTAAGGAACCATGACTTGTAAGTTACTCTATCGAGGAGAAGGGAACTTTCCCTGAGGAACCATGACTTGTGAGTTACTCTATCGTGGAGAAGGGATACATTATCTGAGGAACCATGACTTGTGAGTTACTCTATCGTGGAGAAGGGGTACATTATCTGAGGAACCATAACTTGTGAGTTACTCCATCGTGGAGAACGGGTACTTTACTTAAGGAACCATGTCTTGTTAGTTACTCTATCGTGGAGAAGGGAACTTTACCTGAGGAACCATGGCTTGTGAGTTACTCTATCGTGGAGAAGGGATAAATTATCTGAGGAACCATGACTTGTGAGTTACTCTATCGTGGAGAAGGGGTACATTATCTGAGGAACCATAACTTGTGAGTTACTCCATCGTGGAGAACGGGTACTTTACTTAAGGAACCATGGCTTTTGAGTTACTCTATCGTGGAGAAGGGAACTTTACATGAGGAACCATGACTTGTGAGTTACTCTATCGTGGAGAAGGGAACTTTTACGTAAGGAACCATGACTTGTGAGTTACTCTATCGTGGAGAAGGGAACTATACCTGAGGAACCATGACTTGTGAGTTACTCTATCGTGGAGAAGGGATACATTATCTGAGGAACCATGACTTGTTAGTTACTCTATCGTGGAGAAGGGGTTCATTATCTGAGGAACCATAACTTGTGAGTTACTCCATCGTGGAGAACGGGTACTTTACTTAAGGAACCATGTCTTGTGAGTTACTCTATCGTGGAGAAGGGAACTTTACCTGAGGAACCATGACTTGTGAGTTACTCTATCGTGGAGAAGGGGTACTTTATCTGTGGAACCATGACTTGTGAGTTACTCTATCGTGGAGAAGGGATACTTTATCTGAGGAACCATGACTTGCGAGTTACTCTATCGTGGAGAAGGGGCACTTTATCTGAGGAACCAAGTACTGTGTGCTATTGGGAAGAAGGGGTACTTTACCTGAGGAACCAAGTCCTGTGTGCTATTGGGAAGAAGGGGTACTTTACCTGAGGAACTATGTCTTGTGGGTTACTCTAGTGGATATAAGGGGTACTTTACCTGAGGAACCATGTCTTGTGTGCTACTCTAGTGGGGATAAGGGGTACTTTACCTGTGGAACCATATCACCTGTAGATATGGCTTGCCGGACCAGGTGAGAGTCGTTCCCTTGGCGCGGGTCTGTAGTCTCAGCCGTGGCTCGAAGCAGTCTCCCCACACTGAAGTGTACCCATCCAGTGCCCGCCTGGCGGACAGCTTTCTGGCACAGTGCAGACTTGTTGCTCCCTGGACCACCTGCAAACACCAACAAGTCTTTCGATCAGATAAGCAGAAAAGCGTCCTTAGTCGGAACGCTACACTGTGTTAAAGAATAGCGACAATGTTACACTAGATCCTATTTATCGCAGAAGTCAGGTGTAAACAAGACAACCAAAGAGTTTCAGCCCTACAGATTAACCTTTTCTACTATTATCTACAGAATTATGTGGGGAACACTGGCGTTAAAGATTTGCTCGTGATGTACTTGAAATATTGTAGCATAATAGTGACATGTTTAAACTAGTTTCCTCGCATAGATGCGAGTTATCGAGAGTCTAGGGCTCAAATGTACAAAGCGTGTCATTGGGTAGTTTGTTGGCCTGATTACATAAACATTGGTAGAAATCTAATAACTGGTATCGGAATCACATGACGGTCAATATGGGACCTATGGGCGCTCTTAGAATTATGCTGGTAACACTGACACTATTCGAAATACAGTATTATCTAAAAGTCTGTCAAGTTTAAAATACTGTAGCTTTCCAGCATAAACTCTGAGATATTATCTTCCGTGTTCTAATCCTTGTGAAAATTAAATTGGCAGTTGGCGGTCCTGATGAATTTCTTGATATGGATAGCTATATTTCCTGAGGCTACATTTTACATACAAAATTTGGTTGGAATCTAGAAGTTTTTTTTTCGCTATCGTTTTACCCTCCAGGGTTGGCTTTTCCCACGGACTAAGCGAGGGATCCCACCTCTACCGCCACTGAGGCCAGTGACCTGGAGCTTGAGACTCTGAGTCAGGGATACAACCGGGGTGTGTGACCAACACTACGCCCAGGTGGTCTCACCTGCAAAGCGAACAGGGGGCCAGATGAAGGGATGGGAAGAGTGGAACGGTTAGGCAAGGAAGTGGGAAGGAGTCGGCCGTGGCCTTACAGTAGGAACCATCCCAGCATTTTCCCGAAGACGGAGTGGGAAACAACGGAAAACCACTTCGAGGATGGCTGAGGTGGGAAGCGAACCCCCTCTACTCATTTACGCCACCCGAGGCTGAGCAGACCCCGTTCCAGTCCTCATACCACTTTTCAAATTTCGTGGCAGAGCCGGGAATCGAACCCAGGACCTCCGGGGCGGCAGCTAACTATGCTGACCGCTACGCTACAGAGGCGACCAATCTAGAAGTTAGTGAGGAAAATTCAAGCAGAGTAGGCAGTAGGCAAGCACAGTAGGCAAGTCTTGTCATGCATGGGTTGCTCAAGAAGAATCTGAAACATAATGACCTATGTGTGTTTGGAACTGTTCCCATGCATCGTTTCTGAGATTTCCAGCCTTCGTTCGGTTCAAATTTCAATTGATTTTTTCAGCAGTTGGCAAGAATGATTTCATTTTAAAATTTGGTGCTGACAAGTTCTCGCATACAGCTTATATATTTAAACTAAGAGAGATATTTATAGCTAAGGCGTGTGACTCCCCTTATAGGTTGGCACGTGAAACTCCAGTTTAGCGAATTGCAGTAGTTTGAGATGGATTCGGGTTGGCTTGTCGTAGGTGTGCTTCCTTTTGTCAAGGTTGGTCACTTTCTATCAACCCTGGAACGTTGTAGAGGTCTACATACTGGGAAGAAAAATAGCATAATTCACTTGACTTCTGCACTTTACCTATAACCGTACATCATCACCTTTTAACAAGCATAGCTTCCATGAACGGACTTGAGGCATCTTCCGCGAATTCCCCTATGCCTATCAGGGATATGGTGTGATAACAGGTCTATTTTCAAAAAGGTTGCATTCATCCGGTTGATATTTCCGAGAGTTCCATCACCAACTCTACTCGTTAAACGGCCATTGGCGAAACGTTGCCCCTTTGATGAGGTTGTGTTTGATACGGTTGTGCTTGTGCTAGATATGACTTTAGGGTTGAAATGACCGAACGTGTTGAAAGGCGGTTTTAATAGCTATTTTCTGACCTATAGCCCGTAATTTTACAACTCTTGGTTTAAGAGACAGGATTTTTCAATTTGGGGGTGGTTTTTGTCCCTACACCGTCTTATGTCAAAAATGAATTGCCTTAGAAAAAAGTATCATTTTGTGGTATTTATGGCCTATTTGCACCTGTGTTAGTGGTTGGGTTTAGGGTTGAGATGATATATCCTCTTTAAAGGCTGTTTCAATGACTATTTTTAGAGTTATCATCCATGATTTCATGATGATTGGTTTGGCAGGTATTGATTTATTCAGTTTGGGATAGATTTTCCAAAATAGACTGATTTATCACGTGATTGATCCTAATTCAAACTGGAACCATGTTGGACTCCCCTACCGCCTGCCACATCGTTAACCATAGGTACGGTACGTCGGGCAACCCGATAGGTGAGAGAGAGGGTCATAGCTTGCAGGTGGTGACGTAATACATTGTCTCGTAACAAGACCTATGGCTATAGGTATTACCATCTCCCCCTTAGTCAAAAACGAACATGGACGACCACTTGGATCCAACATGGCCTCCGCTCCCTGTCCTATGTTATCTGCTGTCCAAGAACCAACATGGCCGACCATTTGTATCGAACATGCCGCCATATTTGTACATCTATGACATCATCCACTGATTCGCGACAAGTATCAACTTGTTTGTACTGTCACGTGACCCCCCTACCATATTTCCCTGTCAACCGGACGCCCCCATCCACCATGGTTCGTCCTATATAATCATACCTTTTAGAACTCACCACCCACCACAAATCTGTTCGCCATGACAACCCATTTTGTGTACCTCATCCATCTATGAGCGCCCATTTAAGGCCATCTCTCACTCACAGCTCGGTTACCACGTCCCATGACCTTGACGCATCTTCTCATCAAGCTAAGTGACTCTGAAGAACCCCGCATGGGATCCATTACCGCGATCAGGGAGAATTTGGGAAATCTGGGAATTTTGGGGAATTCTGGGTTAATCTTGGGTAAATTAGTTTTTTTAATGAAATTTGGGGAACTCTGTGTAAATTTGAGAAAATCTTGAGACTATGTGAAACTAGGGAATTTTGAGAAATTCTGGGAGAATGTCGGTGAATACTGGGGGAATTTTACATCCGGGATTGGCACCTGTGAACTTTGAGAAGCCTTGCCGACATATTGATGGCGCCACTAACCTCGCTGCCCTCTTTTCATGCCCTAATGGTTTCGATAACCTTTAGGAAGCTTCTCATGAAGCCACGTGACCTTGGGGATGTCCCCGACACCCCAACTGCGCTTTGGAACGTCCCGCCACCCGCTCATCACGTGACCACATACATCGTGTGTTGACCGACTGGAGATATGCATCACGTGACCGCCACCATCTTAAGTCGACGGACTGAAGATACTCGATTCGGCTACGCTGTTGAGACAGCCGGAGTTATGTCTCAAGACCTTCCTCTCATGCCCTTGGGAGCATCCGCCATAAAAGTAAAAAGCTCAAATTCAGGTTTGCACTTAGGCCCCCTCTCGTTTGAGCTATCACACGACTTTTTCCGATTCCTCGTAGGGGAAGAAATCTCGTTCGAAATGTCGGACAAATGACCTAGTAGGTGACACAGTAATGGTGTCACTCCCCTACTTATAAAACGTTTATCAGACAATTTAACACCCAAGGAGAGGCGAGGGGGGAAGAGTCTGATATCATAAGTTCTCAAATGGAACAACTGTGAACTTGTAAACAGTAAACGACGTAGGCTCACTTTGGTATAGAATGAGCGGGAAGATAAATCACAGAACAAACCCTCGGCCTTGTGTTCGTGGAACCGATCGGTAAGTAAACATGCAAATATTGCCGTTGTGGGCGGTGGTTTATCATCATGTCACTCACGGTCGATTAGACGGCGTTCGCTAGCCTCGGCTCTGTCAGCAAAATATCGCGCAACATTGTGTACAACACATGTATACCCATGATGCAATGGAGTTATTACTTTACTCCACTGCTACATTTATCTATTTAGATTTATTGTACTTTTAACAACAGAGCCTCCGTGGCTTAGGCGGCAGCACGCCGGCCTCTCACCGCTGGGTCCGTGGTTCAAATCCCGGTCACATGTGAGATTTGTGCTGGACAAAACGGAGGCAGACAGGTTTTACTTCGGGTATTAAGGTTTTCCCTGTCACAATTTCCTTCTAGCAACACTTTCCAATATAATTTCATTTCATCTGTCATTCATTTAATCATTGCCCCAGGGGAGTGCGACAGGCTTCGGCAGCCGGCACAGTTCATATCCTCGCTGCTAGATGGGGGCTTCATTCATTCTATTCCCTGACCCGGTCGGTCGACAGGAAGCAGGCTGTGGATTTTCATTGTGTTTTAAACAAGCATAATAATGCAAAAGCCCACCTCGTGATGCAGGTTGAATTCCCGGCTCTGCCAAGAAATTTAATTTTTGCGAGAGGGCTGGAAAGGGGTCTACTCAGCCTGGTGAGGCAAAACTGAGAAGAGGTTGGTTTGATTCCCACCTCAGACATCCTGGAAGTGCTTTTCCGTGGTTTGCCCACACCTACTGAAGGTACCACAATCGCCTCCTTCCCAATCTTCACCTGAATTACAAATACACACCCTACTACAGACACCACAATAATACAGGTTATCAAACAAAATCTGCACACGCAAACACATGGGACTAAATGACTACGACGTCCAAGACCCTCACAAAAATAACAAAATGTTTTTAAGGTGACGCGGACTAGTGTTGGTTATAGCTAGCTGCACGGATAAATAAATCGTTATCCGCATCCGCCCCACATCCGCGCGACTGTAATCCGCATCCGCCCCACATCCGCGCGACTGTAATCCGCATCCGCCCCACATCCGCGCGACTGTAATCCGCATCCGCACGACTTTTATCCACATTCGCACGTTTGTTATCCAAATCCGCTGACATTACAACAATATGTGTAATTCATTAGATTATTTATTTATTTAGCGTATGATGAATACAATATTATATACAATATATACAGTACAACTACCATCTCAAGTTCATAACTAGATTTCCATGTTTAAAGTTGAGAGCCAGAGAAGGGCTTCGCTTGACACACAGAGTAAGTCATCTATAGAGCCTCTGTATGCACGTAAAGGACACTCGAATGTAATGTGGTCCACTGTCTGTTCCTCTTCTCCGCAGTCACATTGAGGTGATGCCTTCCATCCCCATTTGAAGAGAGTGGCTCCACATCTACCTTGCCGGTCCTAATATGGTTTAGCGTCCTCCACTGTCGTCTGGGAAGGGAAAATCCATCAGGGCACTTGCAGGGGTTCTTAATGATGTGATGATTTGGTAACGAGGATTGCAGATGCCATTGTTCTTTCCAGGCGTCCGATACATTAAAGGAGGTGTCCTGTAGAATCATTGCAGTACGCCAAGAAGGGTGTCTGGATTTCAGTCGTTTGGTTGGAGAAGCTGCTATATCAGAATGAATAGGGAGGTGAGGATTGTTTTCTATTTTCTTCCATAAGTTAAGCAATGACTGTGATCTTCTTAGGGATGGAGGTGGTATGTAGCTTAGGGTGGGAAGCCAGTGTGTGTTAGTAGGTCGGATGCACCCTGTAATGATACGCATTGCCTGGTTCAGCTGGGTGTCGACTAGTCCAATGTGAGCACTGTTAAGCCAAGTTGAGCAGCAATATTCAGCGACGGAATAAGAAAGTGCAAGAGCAGTGGATCTCAGGACTTGAGCATTAGCGCCCCAGGATGTACCCGCCAGATAAAGCATAATGTAATAAAGCAACACATGTGAGATAGCGGGTGTCTACTTATAGCACTTCAATAGTCGTCGTATACCCACGCAGGCAAGCACAGGTATAAAGGACTTATTTTGACATTTGAGGGTATTTCTCACTTCTCTATTATTCTCATACAATCGAAGCGAAGGCAAGTAGGGAAATAAGAAGAAACGTGAAAGACGCAGATCTTAGGAAAACCTAAAATTATATTTAAAAATTCCAGTTAAACATTGTATTCTAAAAACTATCCGCAAATTTACTCTAAACATTATCCGCAGTTTATCCACTGCCATGCAAACTATATCCGCTTGGCGAATAGTTTTGCAGATATCGGCATCCACGCAGGGCTTTAGCTATAGCCGGCCCAGTGGTGTTGAGGTAACGTGCCTGTCCCTCATCCGGAGGCCCCGGGTTCAATTCCCGGCACAAGCAGAGATTTTAAAAAACTGACATGAGTGTTGGAACGGGGAGCACTCAACCTCGTGATGACAATTGAGTAGCTGTCTAACAGTGAGGCAGCACCCCGATCACGGCAGAGTGGACCCAATGCGCTGACCACACGTCAACCCACAATCTGTGAGTCGAATGTCTGGTCAGCGGTCGCTTGGTAAGCCAAGGCCCTTCACGGGTTGAAGTGTCACAGGGTTAAGGGGACTACTCTATACAGCGGGGATGCCCAACCTTTTTTAACGAAGGGCCACATTGAAAATAGTTGGGGGACCTTGTGGGCCAATAACACACCGGGGGATTTGGGGGTATGGATATTATTTTTAAATATAGGTGCAATATGGTGAGTTTCTTGACTGTCTGACCTTAGTTTTCTTAGTATTGTTGCAGTTTACTATATTTATTTATAGTGGATAAAATAATAAAACACTAAAAATAATTAAATGTTTTTAATAAATCCTTTTAAAGTAGAAGTACGATAATATTCAATGAATGACTAAGAGTGATTATTTCTGTTCATTTGACACAATTATTAATCAAATTTTGAAATAAAGTTCTGATAATTTAGTTTAGTGCGACCACTGGAAAAGCTTTGTACCGGTACTTAAAATGTCTCTCCACTTAGGATCGAACTTAGTTGTACCAATCATTATTAAGTATTTTAAGTGTTCATCAGTGAGTCAACGACCTTGGGTAGTATGCGCGCGCACTGCTTTGTCCAGTTGGCTTTTAGTTGTTTCAAAGTTTTGGCGACACGGCGCGGACGCGGAGCGGCGGGCCGGACTAAATAGTCTCGCGGGCCGTAGTTTGGGCAGCCCTGCTATACAGGGTGTATCCGTGATGATGTTCCAAACTTTCAGGGATGATGGAGGAAGGCAAATGAATCAATGTCAGATAAGGAACCATCGTACGGAAACGATCGAATCACAAGATATGAAAAAATCCACAGCCTGCTTCCAGTCTCCGACCGGGTCAGGAATGGAATAAATGAAGCCCCCATCTAGCGGCGAGGATATGAACTGTGCCGGCTGTCGAGGCCTAATGCACTCCTCTGGGGCAATGATTAAATGAATGACAGATGAAATGAAATGGTACTGGAGAGTGTTGCTGGAATGTAATTTTGACAGGGAAAACCGGAGTACCCGGAGAAAAGCCTGTCTGCCTCAGTTTTGTCCAGCACAGATCGCACATGGAGTGACCAGGATTTGAACCACGGACCCAGCGGTGAGAGGCCGGCGTGCTGCCGCCTAAGCCACGGAGGCTTACAGTCACAAGATACACTGTAAGCAAAATACTACTCATATAATAGCGTTTACCTGCACACGTCACTGGCGTTTACGGATGTTTACACGTACCAACGTGCTTCCAGTACGTTAAAGAACGCATGTGGGTCAAAATTCCGCAACCTCGGCGCCGGCGACTGTTAAGAACTAGAATTGACGTCGGATGTTAAACAACTGCGATTATTAATAACTGTTGACTCTCTCGTTTGCGTACGATGGTTCCTTATCTCACATTGATTCATTTCCCTTCCTCCATCACCCCTGAAAGTTTGTAACATCATCACGGATACACCCTGTATATCGCAGGTGAATGAGTAAATACAGCTCTTGGCCTTCCACATTATTGATCAGATATCGTGAGTCATGAATAATTCCCGGGTCCTTAGATTCCTAACTGAATCATGAAATGCACAAACCTCATATGTCCCCGCCTTTTTGCTAAAAAGTTATGAACTTACCATATCCAAATGCACAAACTGTGCAGAAATCCCCAAGTCTAGACTATTTGAGCCTAAATTTATCCGGTCGACCTCGTGACGTACTAGCATTCATGGAATCCACCAGGGTCGCCAACTCCCGAGCTCACCAGCCGTGAGCCCTTAAGGGTGTAGCACTATCCAGGGTGTACCAGGAGTGGTGGGGCTACTCACACCCTGCCTCCTTTAGGGCCTTGAACAGAAGGCAGGAGATACGATCAAAAGAAAACAAGAAGTCTTACCCCTCGTTGATTGAGGGCATCAGGAAAGATGAGATAGGGACCAATTAATGCACGAAGGTAAAATACTTCCTAGGCCTCGGATACCCTAATACCGTCGGGTTTGGAAGAGAACAAGGGATGACCAAGAGAGGTCGATAGGAAAGATGAAGGAGAGGAGCCCGGCACAAGTATTGCCATCGCACTAGGAGATGGCAGTTCGACAGGGTGCGGGGGGTCTTACAGTACGCATGCGGGGCCCGCCTATTCCAAACCAAAATATATCGGCTTCCCGCATACCAATGGTTGTTATCGCAGCAGACGACTCGCAGGCAGTGAAAGAAGGAATGTGCTGAGTGAATGAAGCAAGAGGTGACCAACTTAATGTTTTTGGAATGCGCGATACTCAGTGATCGGGATGACATCTGCAGTTCAAACCCAACTGCCATCTCCTGGCGCGATATCAATAAGTGGAAGCAATGCCGGACCCAGCTGAGGTCCCGTGGTCACAAACCCACTTCCCACAAGTTCTGAGCCCCTGTGGGATTAAAATAGTTAAACGCCGTCTTACCTTCGACCCTACTCCTACATTTCCTAGCATCTCAATTGTACATTCACTCGCTTGTATTGGTTAGCGTAATATTGGTTGCCACATCGAAGGCATAGCTTCGATTTCAAGCTATGCCAAGTATTTGAATCTGGTTACGAGGTACTGGAACGGAATCGTTGCTCTGCCTTGTCTTGTCTTGGGGAACGTATTTAGGCTCGGGTCTCAAAGGTCCCGTGCTCAATTCCCGGCCTTAACAAGAGATTTAATTCGTGTCTGAGGACTGGAATGGGATACTCAGCACCAAGAGACTCGCCTTGGGAGAGGTGGGCTTGACTCTCACTTAAGGCATTCTAGAAGTTTTTAGCTTATTTTCAATTTTGAAAAAATAGGCTTATGAGATCACCTTTTGTCCGCGTGTGTGTGTGTGTGTGAGTTGTGTATGTGTCCCCCCCTAATAAAATCTAAACGGCTGGAGCGATTTCAATGAAACTCGGTAAGTTCATAGCACTATTCCCGGCGACCTCGACCGTGCCCTTCAAATTTTGTTACGTCTCACCAATCCAACATGGCGGCTGTGCGAAATATTTCACTAGCATTCAATATCTCCGAAACTATTTCCGATATCGCCCTGAAATTGTGTACGGTGATAAAGGGCACTACTAGAAGTTCATCTATGAGACTTTCAAAAACCGGAAGACTACAAAACCAACATGGCGGCCAAGTGAAGTTGAAACTTTTAAATAGACTTTTCTCGCGATTTAACTATCCAAACGTAATGAAACTTGGTACAGCAAATGTTTATACACATTGTAATGCACTGAAGTCTCATTTAGTTCAATTGTTTACATAACCTCAAAATGGCGGCTGTGCGAAATATTTCACTGACATTCTATATCTCCGAAACTATTACAGATATCACCCTGCAATTTTGTACGGTGATAAAGGGTACTGATACAAGTTTACATATGTATATTTCATAAACCTGTAAAGTACAAAACGAACATGGCGACCAAGCGAATTTGAAATATTTTAATAGACTTTTCTCGTGATTTAACTCTCTGAGCGCTGTGAAATGTGGTACAGTAAATGATTTTGCAGATTGTAATGCACTGCCATTTAATTTAATTCAATTGTTTACATAACCTCAAGATGGTGGCTGTGCGAAATTTTAAAATTAAGTTTTTATTTCTTGTGTCGTAATCATGCGATCGAAGTGAAAGTTTGAATAATGAACCTAGGAAATAATTGTCCTTGAATGGTACATAACTCTATGGCCTATACATATAACAATCCTAAATGGCGAGCTTCAGAAACATTTAGACGGTTCTCAATATCTATGAACCTTTTACAGCAACCAAACTGTTTTTTTTATGTTCATAGAGACTATGAACATATGTTCACCTAAAGGACTTTCAGTAACCTGGTGAGCACAAATCCATCATGGCGGCGACGCGAATTATAAATATTTAAATGGACGTTTCTCGCGAATTAACTATCCGGGTACCATGAAACGTTGCACGTTAAATGCTTATACAAATGTTGATCCACTGGCATCTAATTTATTTCAATTGTTTGCATAATCACAAGATGGCTGCTGTGCGTAATTTTAGAATCTCGTTTTTACTTCTTGTGTTCTAATCATGCGATTGCAGTTTGAATACCACACGTGCACAATAATCTTAATGTAATAGTACAAAAATAAAAATCCAACCTGGTGACCATCTGAAATATTTAGACGGTTCTCAATATCTATGAATCTATTAAAGCAATTAAACTGAAATAATGTATGTTGATAGGGGCAATTAACATGAGCAGGATATATGAAAATAGGCTGTATAGTTCTTCACGGAACTACTTGTTTGCTGTTGTGTTTTCCCCCTTTTGTACTCAAGGAAAATGGCCACCTCTTTTCCTATCCTAGCCCCAACTATACATACCTGTACAGTCATCACCATACAGTAGGTTGTAAGACAGATTCCACAGACATCAAAGTAGCCCTATATTTAGTGCATCACATGGTGGAGCGATCTAATTGAAGAGAGGGTTTTGACAAGGAAATGACCAGTAGAATATATGAAAATAGGCCATTTTATTTCTTCAC
Organism: Meconema thalassinum; assembly: GCA_946902985.2. Classification (NCBI taxonomy): domain Eukaryota; kingdom Metazoa; phylum Arthropoda; class Insecta; order Orthoptera; family Tettigoniidae; genus Meconema; species Meconema thalassinum. The sequence goes on from OX336392.1 coordinate 347,752,602, forward strand.
GGAACTAATTGTTAATAATTGGGATAACTCTTATTAGTTCTTATGCCTAAGACAACGACAAAAGTGAACTCGCTTTCCAGCCATGTTGGCAGGTTCCTTGTGGATCTGCTCCACGGTCTTGGGCTGCATGATCATCCCCTGAATGCTATCCATGTTCTCCTCCATATACACTGGTGCCCAAAAGTTAAGCATAAGTTACGAATAAACAGGACAACAGGAAATAGACTGCAAATCGCAAGACATTATGCACCTACCAACCTTAGGTGTTCGCTCTGTATATGAAAGGAGTATTCCCTGCTTCGACTAGCGGCGTAACCGCAAGGTAAACACAGCCAGTGTCTGCGTCCCATATTCCCTCAGTCGTGTTTGCCCTGTTATAGTGTGCGGAGTGTAGCCTCGTGGTGAACGTGACAACATAATGGCACAACGACGCCATTTGGACCCCGTTTTGCAAGGTAGAATACTCTGCCACCTGGAAGCAGGCCAGACACAGACCGAAGTCGCCGTATCCTTGAATGTGCCACAAAGTGTCATTTCCAGACTTTGGAGACGATTTTGAGACACAGGAGATGTTAGTCGAAGGCCAGTACCAGGTCGACCAAGAGTAGCCACCCCACAGCAGGACCGATATCTGGCCTTATCTGCCCGACGAAATAGGAGTGCACCTGCATGACAATTGTCGGAGCTTGCAGCCGTCTCAGGAGTTGCTGTTTCCTGGCAAACTGTGTACCGAAGGCTCAGAACAGCAGGGCTGTCTGCCAGACGACCAGCGGTGTGCGTCTCGCTTACTCCAGCACAGAGACCGGCCAGTTTACTGTGGAGCCGTCCGTCGAAACTGGACCATGAATGAATGGAAACATGTGCTCTTCACGGATGAATCCCGCTTCAGTTTGCAGAACGATTCCCGTCGCACATTAATCTGGAGAGATCCTGGTAACCGATACAACCACAGGAACATCGTGGAACGGGACCAGTATGATGGTGGTGGCGTCATGGTGTAGGGCGGCATCATATTGAATGGCCGTACGGACCTGCACATCTTCATGGGTGGTCCGAGGAACACTGTGAACGCTCGGAGATACAGGGATGAAGTACTGAGACCACATGTTCGACTCTTCAGAGGTGCGGAGGTGGACGATAATGCCCGACCGCAACACGCTGCTCTGGTGGACCAATTTCTGGCTGGGGAAGGCATTCATCGCATTGACTGGCCAGTGAGATCTGCGGATCTGAATCCTATAGAACATGCCTGGGATGTATTGGGGAGGAGAATTGCATCACAGACTCCACCAAGGACGCTCCAAGACCTTCGCATTGCCCTTTAGGAGGAATAGGATCGACTGCCACAAGAGCTCTTGAACCATTTGATAGAAAGCATGCCACGTCGCTGCGAAGCATGTGTGGCCGTTAGGGGTAACCATACACCCTATTAACAGCATATTTTGTTGTGGAAGACATTGACAAGTTTTGTTAGTTGTTGTCAAAGGTGTACCTTAGCTATCAGAACCGTTCTGACACTGCTTTTTTGGACAAGTTGTTGGTTTGTGATTCAGCTTCCATTTGTTCAGCAATCCGTCTGACATTCCTATCAGGCGGTATGGCCTCGTTTAGTGATTATACTTAACGTTTGGACACTAGTGTGGATCTAGCTACTCACCTATGACCCAGACGACTGGAGGAAAGCCCTTGGCCGGTGCCTTGTAGGCAGGTTCCTTGTGAATCTGCTCCACGACCTTGGGCTGTGTGATCATCCCCTGCATACCATCCGTGTTCTCCTTCATGCCCAAGATCTTGAGCACTGCGGTACGGAAGTCTTTGTACACAGCACTGGGCTCCCGCTCACCGTTAACCTGTGACACACACAGAACAAGGATTATAGGGACGCTGTGTTACCTGCTCCAGGACAGGCGGAGAACACTTTATAGGGAGAGACCAGAGCGCTGAAAAGCTGATTTCTGCCAGTAGGCCTCCTATAGGGTTACCTCATAGAAAAGAATGTTTCAATGCGCATGCGCATCAAAGTAGGGGGGTGTGTTTCCAGCTCTCTTCTCTGTCCAATGCTAGTATTTCTTCTGTGCATGTGCGTCAGGTAGGGGAAGTGTGTCTCTCTCTTTCTCGCTGCTACTGGTTTCCTTTTCATTCTCGTTGGACCTTGTGAATTCGTGTATGGAGGAGGAAGCTCTTCAGCAGCAACTTACGGTGAGTCCCGCCTCCAACATTATTTTCTACACTGGTCAAAACAATTAGGGGATCAGTTGAGATACCAAGGTTCTGAGGTATTGCCATCGGCAGAATTACCTAAAATGGTTCGACGTCTTTCTGTCGGTTCTACGGAGTGGAGACAACAACATTACGGCAACCGAGATAGTGGTAATAACAGAAAGTTGCTGCAGAGGGGGTTGGTGTGGACATGTGTTTACACTACCAAACGAATGACACAAGCAGTTGGGTTCAGATGGTGTAGTGAGCAGGTAGTGCAATGCAACAACATCGTGACTTACCCGAAGGTATGGCATGGAGAGCCATAGGAAGGTTGGAAGCGGGACAGACACAGAGGGAGGTGGCTGCAGCTATTGGAGTGTCCCAAAGTGTAATTTCCAGGACCTGGACGCGATTTCAGACAACAGGGATCGTTAAAAGAAGGCCAGGCCAAGGTCGTCCACGGGTAACTTCAGCAAGAAATGACCGTTATTTCCGGTTAACAGCCCGTCGAGACAGGAGGCTGAATGCAACTCAGCTGCAACGCACCCTCTAGGCGGCAACAGGACCCGCAATATCAACACAAACAGTCCGAAATCGCCTTCGGGAAAGTGTCCTCTACGCACGGAGGCCTATGGTGTGTGTCACATTAAAACCACGCCACCGATTATCCCGCAGAAACTGGGCGGAGGAACATAAGGATTGGCGTCGTAACGAATGGCGACGGGTTCTGTTCACAGATGAGTCAAGATTTTGTGTTCAAGCGGACAATCGTCATTCCCTCATCTGGAGAGAACGTGGAACTCGGAGCAATCCCGCGTATGTGCAGGAAACAGCACCGTATCATGGTGGTGGACGAATGGTGAGGGCTGGAGTCAGTATTGGCGGACGTACGGACCTCTATGTCGTTCAGAATGGCGCTTTGACTGCTCAGAGGTATCGAGACGAGATCCTTCGACCGTTTGTTGTGCCTTACTCTGGTGCCATAGGCGATGGGTTCATTCTGGCGGACGAAAACACACGTACCCACAGAGCTGCACTGGTGGACAACATGCTTGAAGATGAGGGCATTGAACGAATGGAGTGGCCATCTTGTTCACCGGATTTAACCCCGATTTAGCATGTCTAGAATGCACTTGGCAAGCGCATTGCAGCCAGACCAGCACCTCCCACAACGGTTGCCGTACTGGATATTGCACTCAAGGAAGAATGGCCAAATATCCCTAAAGAGCTGGTTGATAACCTCATACTGTCCATGCCACGCAGGTGTGTAACTGTCCTGGCCATCCGAGGTGATCACACACCTTATTAGAGGGCAACGAGAATGACTTTTTCACTATTATGGTAGCCCCATGGTGCCTCGCTCTGAGTAAACGCCATGTAAACCTCCTGTACAGAGTTCAGACAGCACAATATCGTACTGTAGCACACACAAATTACAATTGTAACTGAACTCTGAATAAAAGACGTTACCATATGTATCCTGTGTATGATATCTCACCTGATCCCCTAATTGCTTTGACCAGTGTACATGGTAACCCTATATCTACAAATGGGTTCCGTCTTCAGATACCGTATTCTTTCATTCGTTTCAATAAATGTCTGCGGCAATATGATCCTTTATAATACAGTATATTACTTATTTGTAATGTGAATAATACGTGCTACGGTGTGTTTACAACTGTTACTGAGATGTGACGATTCAGCATTATCACTGACTCCCTAACTGATGAATTCTCCCTCCCGTATGTTTGAATACGAGTAAAAGAAAGTTTGCAATTCAATGTGAGGTTATGGAAGTATCATAATGAAAGCGGTGGGGAATTTTTATATCATACGAACTTCGCAGTATTTGGCCAACGTAGCATATCAATATGCAATTAATGTAAGGCTGAATTAAGGTGCTAGAACTTTGAGGGATACTGAGGGATTTTTAACGCTCTTAAAAATCCAACGACTTCGGCCGGGTTTGAACCCGCGACCTTTGGCATAGAAGCTCAGCATGCTACCAACTACGACACCGAAGACGCTAGACTTATAATTAACTTACACACTAGAAGAAGAAAGGGAAAACAAAAGGAGAAAGGGGAATAAAGAATATGAAGACATGGGAATGCCCTCAGCCCTCGAAGAATGAGGATATAGGAACTAGGAAAGAAGTAGGGCCACGAACGGCAGATAGCAAAGGGATAGAGGAGAGGATCCGCCCCAAAGTTAATGTAAGAAGGGAAAACGGACCCATCTCAGAATCCCTCGAGGTCGCCAACTCCCGAACTCACCAGCCATTAACCCTTGAGGGTGTAGCACTATCCAGGGTGCACCATAAGTGATGGGACTACACACACTCTGCTTCCTTGAAGGCCTGAAGCAGAAGGCAGGAGATAACATGAAAAGAAAAGAAGAATGAGGGAATCAGGAAAGATGAGACAAGAGCCAATTAATGCGGGATATTGAAAGACTTCTACTGACAGTGGTAGCTACGCTCGCTAATGCGCAGCGTTAGGCCATGGGGCCAAGCTCTCTGTGGACTCGGTAGACGTGGGTTCGAGCCCCACCGTCGACCGTCCTTGAAATGGTTTACCGTGGTTTCCCCATTTCAACTCCAAGAAAATGCTGGGACGGTACAGACGCTTCTTTCCACATCCTTGCCCCGTTTCGTTCATTTCCATTCATTTTATCTCTCATTGACTTATGAGGTTGGCGTCAGGAAGGGCATCTGGCCATAAAAACCATCCGCCACAAAGACTTTCATCGCATCTCACCCCTGACCCCTTTGAAAAACAAAACGGGAATAATAAGGGGTAGACAGACATTGAAAGACTTCCTACGCCTCGGATGCCCTAATAACGTCGAGGTCAGAAGAGAACAAGATTTGACCCAGAGAGGTCGACAGGAGAGATGATAGAGAGGTGCCCGGCATAAGTAAGTGGAAGCAATGCTGTACTCAGCTATGGACTCCTGGTCGTCAACCCACGTCCCACTAGGTGTTAATACTCCCGCAATAAGACATCTTCGTGATAGCCTATGCACGTGTCACAATCAAGCAGCACGCACCGTGGAGTGTGTCCATGCGCACTGTCTACTGCCAGCAGTAGTGATGATCAATTCTCTTCACAGTTATTTTATGTCTAATGCTGTTTCAGCCAAACTCCACTGGCTTCTTCTCGATAGAGGATGTACTAACATTAACTTCTTGCTATACAGCGTGTTTCTAAATTCACATTACTTACTTTGAGGGCTTGTAGTGGAGACCAATGATGATGATATTGTTGTTTTAAGGGGTTTAGCATCTAGGTTATCTGCCCCTAATGGGTTGGGTGATAGTGACAGATGAGATGAGAATGAAAACTATAACTAATACTAACTCCAAGCTTACATACTAGAAGAAGAAATGGTAAACAAATAATGGGTAAGCCAAATAAAGGACAGGAAGAAATTAAATGCCCTAACCTTCTAAGAAAGAGGATTGAGGGACTTGGAAGGAAGGAGAGCCATGAAAGGCTGTTAGGCGAGGAAAAGAGGAGAGGGTCTGCCCCAAGATCAGAGGAAAAAGGGGACAAAACGGACCCAGCTCAGGAATCCCTCGGGGTTGCCAACTCCCAACTCACCAGCCGTGAGGTCTTGAGGGTGTATCACTATCCAAGGTGCACCAGAAGTGGTGGGGCTACATACAACCTGCCTCCTTGAGGGCCTTGAGGAGAAGGCAGGAGATACCATGAAAAGAAAAAGAAGGCTGTCCCCTCAAAGAATGAGGGTATCATTAAAGATGAGAGAAGGGACAAGTAAGGCGGGAAAGTGAAAGACTCCCTAGGCTTCGGATACCCTAATACCGTCGGGGTCGGAAGAGAACAAGAGTTGACCAAGAGTGATCGACAGGAAAGAAGACGGAGAGGAGCTCGGCGCAAGTAAGTGGAAGCAATGCCGGATTCAGCTGGGGTCCCATGGTCGCTAACCCACGTCCCACTAGATGTGAGCTCCTGGGTGGAGTGGGGACCAAGGCAGTTAAGTTTAGCTTAGGAACTTGTGTCCGGAAACGTACCGTCTACCCACTCTCCGCAAGAAACTCCACAGCACACGCATTTTCGGCACCACTAACTAGAGACGTACGTCATTGGGCGATCACCTGATGTTCCATATCCCCTACATGAAAACCTTGATTTACGAGACCCCTGTGGAATCCGAAGAAGACCTACTGGTGCGGGTTATGCCTGCCATGGATGTTGGAGGACCAGAGATTGGTGATCGTGTGTACAAGAACATGGTACGGCGGTACCGTGTCTGTGTTGACGTCAGTGGTCCTCACATCGAGCCCCACCTGTAATTGGTCCCAGACGACAAGCATCAGGAATCGGAACCCACTACAAGGCCTCAAAGTCTGTAATGGGAATTTGGAAACACCCTGTATATTTCAATGTTAGTAAGTACGTAGCTTTCCCGGAACATCAGGTTAAAGCACTTTACTCTACTATTAGCTAATTAGCGAACAGGGCTGTCCTCCATTATGCTGTCATGAGACGTTTAACTCTTTTCTGAGGTGACGGGGACATAGCCTAAGAGTTGTCGTCATACATAAACTATCTCACTTTACTCGATGAACCTGTCAAGCTAGTTGTAATGCTACTGGGGAGCATTAAGGTGACGTGAGTAAATTGCCTTTACCTTTGTAATATATTTAATTCAATCTGACACCATGCTTATCGACCTGGAGTACATTACGTGATCAGGTCAAGAGTCAAAAGGGGCCAGGGGAGGGGATGATGAATAGCACCGTGTTAGTCAACAGATAGTAACAGTCCACAACGTAAACTAGTAGGAGAATCAGCATTGAACTACTTACTCTATGCGTCATTAATTACTTAATAGTACATTATGCAACGAGCCTACAATGGCAATTATAGGCGAGTTGCATACGACTGTTTATGTTCGACGATAATTAGAACTTTATTATATATTTTAACATAAATATTCACAAATATATGTGGGATTCAGTAACTTCATTTAGTGAACAGAGCGCGCTGGGTGGTTTGCTGACTGAACAGGGCGCATGCGTAGGTCAAAGAATTTCGAAATCAGAGACCATTTACTTTGCTTGGCAATGCTATTGCTTACAGCTTGCATGAAGTCTAGTACCGATCAGAACTAGCATTCACTAATATTGTCACTGAAGTCATTTGAAAGCAATACGCTGTGTAGAAATTGGAGTTGGGGATATTAAGGGAAAGTGCTATTTCTTGTCTCATATTCGCCAGTTTATTTACTCGAACATATGGGACGGTGGACTTTCCATGTCGGTAATTTATGTAGAAGGATGCTGTGTTTCTAACTTCTGTACGTAGATTCATAAATTTCTTGTATATGTCATAGTATTTTCTTGTTATCGTAAAGGTTCGTGCTGTAGCGGCTTCGGTGGCGTAGTTGATAGCATGCTGAGCTTCTATGTCCAAGATAGCGGGTTCAAACCCGGCCGAAGCTGTCGGATTTTTTAAGAGCGTTGAAAATCCCTCAGTATGCCTTCCTTCAGAGGGGAAGTAAAGCCGGCGGTCCCATGTCATAGATTTATGGCATGTTAAAGAACCTTCCACTAATTTCACCTGTGTGAAGCTATATTGGATAGGTTAAGAATGTAAACAACGTTCTTAGGTTTCTACGTTCGTTGCCAAGAGCCGACTGCGGTGGCGTCTATTAGCTTTGTTCTGAACTAGGCTTCGTAGTCGTTGACAGTGGCGTTTGGCGGCAAAAGTAGGAACTATTTGAAAAATTCAAAGTTGCAGTTCTTACTTGAATTAAAACAGATACACACACTAATACAGCCATCACAATTAACACCGGTTATCAGACAGATTCAACACACACCCAAAGTACACGGGGCTACATGACCACGTTGTCGCAGCCCCTAAACTGAGGAACCAACCAACCAACCAAGGTTCGTGCTGACTTTGTCTTTATGTTTGGGATTGTAACTACAATGGTTGATCCGATATCCCATTTGAACTTTCAAATCATGTAATTCATGTCCAACATATTGGATTTTGATCGCTTGCGGGAAGCTATCCTTACCTAATTGGTCAATGAATGATTTCTGATTGGCTGGAGAAACTGTTACATAATGAAGAATAGTAGTATAATGACCCTTATTATGATACAGTTTTCTGACATATAATATTTACATTTCACATCGTCGAACATAAAGTGCTATACAGTACTTCAAACCGACTATTAAACGTCATACCTGTAACCAAATTAAAATGTATAATGTGTATGTGGCTACTGTCATCGTCTACTATAGTAATTACATCGGGGTATTTACAAAATAAATCAGTCTTCTCTTAAACACATCAATATGTATGTCTCGTGAGTTCCGGGATCGATTTCCGAATATGAGAAGTGTTTAAATACTAATCGGAGGGTCGCAAACATAGAATATACTCAGATTCGTGAGGATTAGTGATCTGAGAAGAGTTGAATTCGAATCCCACCTTATCCATCCGAGAAGTATTTCTATTTTGCATTCCATACTATTTAGGATAACGACTAAAGAATTAGGATATTTGACCCTGGTGAGACCAATCTTACAATACGGCTCAGCGGTTTGGGACCCATATCAGGTAGGGCTCGTCAATGAGCTGGAGGTGGTACAAAGGAAGGCTGCTAGGTTTATGCTCAACGATTTTAATCCTAGAAGTAGTGTAACTCGAATGATAGAAAAGCTAGTGTGCTCTGGGAGATGTAAGGATGAAATCCAGACTATACGCTATGTTTAACACATTTTAATCGGCCAGCGTGGGGAGAAGTAAGCAAATGTCTGGGAAATCCCACCTACCAGAGCAAAGCAGATCATTCGCATAAAGTTAAGGGCCGACCGCAGTGTACAAATTGTGGGAAATATTCTTTCATTAATCGTCGTAATGATTATTGAAACTCACAGTCTTATTAGAGCCTTTCTCCAAACAGATTGATGAGTTTGAGAGAAGACTGAAATATTGTGTAAATACTCCGATGTAATTACTATAGTTTCCGGAACGCGACTTGTGTGCATTAAGTGTGTTTGATATTATTATTTAACTCTGGTCTGAGGACAGGAAGGGGGGTAAACTCAGCCTCGTGAGGCAAAACTGAGAAGAGGTGGGTTCTATTCTTACCTCAGTGATCCTGGACGTAGTTTTCTGTGCTTTCTCCAGTTCTACTCCAGGCAAATGCTTGGATGGTACCTAAGTTCGGACCACGGCCGCTTCCTATCCAAATTCTGCCTCGGTTACAAGTAGACTACACGCACTAGCACAGACAACACAGTGACACAGACAACTTCTACACACACCCAAGAACTCGGGGCTACATTACAATGATGTCGCAAAGCCCCTAACGAATCAACAACAAAAACTCAAATAACCTCAACAACCGAACAAGTGCAAGTTAATTTAAGGACATATAACGAAACGTTTTACATACTATACAATTGATTTCTCATATAATTTCACCCAACATGATGAAGCGAAGAAACTTACGATCTATTCAGGGGCGTAATTAAGCCCCCCACCCCTCCCCTAAATGCCGTCACATATATTTGTTTATGAACAAAAACATTAAAAACCAATATACTTATCATGTACTATTGTTACTAAGCGACATATGGCAACGTTGCAAAGCGAGGCGACGGTTGAGCGATGTAAACAGTGTTGACAATCAGTTTGATCTGATCTTACAGTGTAATGTCTAATAACATAACCTCTTTTTACTCTCCAGTGTCTTCGCCCTTAAGAACCTACCAAGAACAGCAACAAAGCATGTGACAAATTATATTCTTCCTAACTTCTATACCGTTATCAAACTTTTGGCAGTTTTTCCTGTCTCTGTAGCTACCGCCGAACGAAGTTTTCTGATTTTGAGTAGGTTTAAAACATACTTAAGAAATTCTACTTCTGAAAACAGACTTAGCGGTCTAGCATTGTTATCTATTCACAGAGACATAATAAACACTGACGAAGTTATAAACCAATTTGGTCATGCTTCAAGAAACCTTTACTTTTTATAGTGTAAGTTGTAAATCGAAACAGTTAGTTAGTTATTGAGGTTTTAAGGGGTGCAACAGCGAGGTCATGTGCCCCGAATTAAAACATTTATGTTCATTATTTCTATCTAAATACTATAAAGTGTGCAAGACGATAGTATTAATAAAAAAAAGTTACAGTCAGTTTGAAAGACTAGACTTTATATCATTTCAAATGACGCATGCTCGCTTCGCTCAAAGCCTCAGGTCTCTCGACGCCCCAGGACTCTTTCAACAGACTCCATTACCCATTAACTTAGGCTTCCCGCGCGGCTGCATGACGTCACGCGGTCGCCGTCTCCGTAACGCATAACGTTAGACTCAAGCTTCCCGCGTGGCTGCATGACGTCACGCACTCGCCGTCCATTACCCATTAACTTAGGCTTCCCGCGTGGCTGCATGACGTCACGCACTCGCCGTCCATTACCCATTAACTTAGGCTTCCCGCGCGGCTGTATGACGTCATGCGGTCGCCGTCTCCGTAACGCATAACGTTAGACTCAAGCATAACGATGAAGTGGACAAGATCATTTGAAATGATAAAAGTAGCATAACATGGTAGTTGTGTTTGACATTAACCGAACATAAAACACCAAACAAAATGGTTGAAAAACTTATGCCAGATAGCCTTAAAACTCATCATTTTGCACCAAATTATACAAAAGTCTCCCGAGGAGGAACCCCGGATCCCCTTTTCTTAGGGGCTATTCCATGTCACCGAAAACCCCGGATGCCGGAGTGGAATAAAACTCGACAGTATATACACCCCTGGATCTCTTTATAATTATTGGAACCCGAGCAACGGCGGGTAGAAATGATAGATGTTAAGTAAACATGGTGTAATTATAGTTCACAACGACCGAAGTGGAAACGCGGCCTTTCATTTTGTCAGATCATTATTAAATACTCAGAAGAGAAGACCCGCTGACTGCGGTCGATGACATATTAATGATCGTAATGAGAAGAGTCAACTAGGGCAACATCAAGGTTGGGCTTGCGTGTCACTAACCTTTTAGCATTGAGAATTATTCTAAAAGTCGATATGCTCATTAGCCTATGGTTCAAATCGTCTATTTACTGTATTCATGGTGGGCGTGTCGTTCTTGCTGAAACTCAAACCACTATGCTGCTCGGGGACGGCAACACTTTTATACCTGCGAGCCAAACAGTCAAAGCTTCAATAATTCGCGGCCCTCACAGATCTCCAAGCAATATTCTAAAGTAATTGAATAAAAATAAAATAATCATAAAAAAATTAAATAATTTGGTGTAGCCATGCCCATGTTTACGGCTCCTGACGCCCTTAGCAACAAAAAAAATCTTTGCTGCCCCCGACTTATGCTATATAGATTTATGGAAGTTTCCTCAAGATATGGGGCTGTTTCCTCACCTGGGTGTGTTTTAACAATGAGTGACAAACACTATAAATATGCGTTTACCAAAATTATAAATACAAAATATACTACTTTATATAAAGAAATTACATTGAATTTTAACAGATATCATGCATAACCATTGGCCAAAACACAATTTATTTAAATACGAACGAGAGGCTTCCTCCTTACCTTGTCATTTGTCGTTTAGGATTTTTTCTCCAGTACAATTTCACTTTCAAGTCAGATTTAACGGCAAGAACACCAAGATGAGTAAGATGATACTTTTTATGTGCTTAAATAATCAGCATTGTCAATGTCCGACAATGAACATTCCCTTATGTGTGTGTGTCTGTGGGGGGGGGGGGGGGGTACATTTTAATAACTTGACGTTTAATGCCCAAGCGGTTTTGTACAGTTTTTCAGAAATTTTTCCACCCCTAAATCCTGACGCCCTGGGCAGTTGCCCAGTTTGTCCCCCTGTAAATACGGGCCTGGGTATGGTCGACGGGTCTCCCAGCATGCTGGTCGGGAGCAGACGGTTCATCGCGCGAGCCTCAGCTGTGTCAGCCGTCTTAAGAGTTCTAGGCAAAGACTTCTGGCGTAGTTCAATAAGAAAGCGGAATCAGTTTGTGCTTTGAACTAGGCATAACCAGGGACGCTTACATTCTTGTGATCTTTTACAAAATTAGAATTAGCATGGACTATTTACTTTGAAACAACGTGTTTCCCCTGTACAATTGTTTTATTAAAGTAGTGGAGAGTACGTCTTGAGGTCGATGTTGTTAATCTGTACATTTTTTTCCAAGGGTGTTTTATTCACTTAATAAGAACCTTACAAAAAGATTGTCACTGTATAATTTTAAAACGTAAATAAGCATTTATGAAGGACAGGTTGACCTAGAAAGAACTTTACAAATACAGGCAATAATTGCCATTGTATCGTTTGAAAACGTAAATAGGGACTTTTGAAAGAAGGTTCAATTGTTTAATTATTGATATACCGGTACCTCTCGCCGTATATACTGTTTGTAGTCAGGCAGGTTCAAGTGATGTGGGGACTGTCGTTTCACCAGCGCATAATGTATCTGTGCAGCCAGTAGCCAGATGACAGCGGTGCGCAACTACAGTAAATTCGTGACTTTAGCGTGGGACACCAGGGGAGTAATGCATCCCGCCAAACAATTGTGTTGCAAAAGTTGCCATCCTTGCAGGCGATATTGGTATCCATAAACCCTTCCTGTTACAGCAGTGTAGCTCATGAATCATTGACTAGAGAATTTAACTGTTGAGAAAGAGTTGAACATGAGATCTTAGTGGGGAGTCGAGACTAAATCTCCTACATTCCAGACAGGCACATTGGTCACTTTCACTGCCACGGACTTGTGTCAAATCTTAAACAAAGAGGGTACTGCGGAGCTACATCCTGGATATTGCTGAGATGTAAGTTAGTTATTATTGTGTTAAGGGACGGAACAGCGAGGTCGTCTGCCCCTACATATCGCTAATACAACCGTACCAATGGCGTCCGATCACTTCGTGCTAGCATTAATGGTTTCCATCCCTGAAGCCAGGTTTCGATTCTCAGCTCTACCAAGAAATTTAATTGTGATTTGAGGTAGGAATACGAATAAGATATCGGTGAAAAGCAACAATTTGTTATAGCTTGTACCAACAGACAAATGAAAAAATATTTAATTTATTAAGAGACGGCAACAGGTAAAAAAAAAAAAAAGATTTCAGGACCCCTTGAGTAATTGAAAGTTATTTATTATAAGTTAATTACAATTAGGACCAAAAGTCCCCTTTGCTGCAACTAACTGCCACTACTATACATGTTTCTTTAATACATAGTCTTAAATTAACCTAATTGGTCTAAATACTAAGGAAGAAAAATATATACAAAACTGTTTTAGCCTATTAATTAATATGCAGTAATACTATTGTGTTACAATTTTATAATAAACTTACATATTATGTTTTAATAATTACACAGATAATAGGAGTGAATCTGTGATTTCTGAGCCTCGACACTCTTCTGCCGTACTTCGACCAGTCATAATTGTTGTATATTTTCGAGGCATTTACCACAAATGATTTATTAAATTTCTTTGTACGATGCTGAGGGATCTGCAGAGTTGTAGCTGTGAATCTTTTGCACTTTACTCATTTGAAAAAAGGATTTAGCCAGCTAAAGGGGGTGTATTAGTTTTTAAAATTGTCGATGGTAAGCAAACAGTCGAGTACGTCCGTCTTTCCCTAAGCTTCAGCCAGCCAATGGTTTTATAAAATGGTGTAACATGACATTGTTTACGAATGTTGAAGACGAAACTTAGACATACATTCTGTACTCGCTGCAGCTTCACATTGTACTACAACCCGCCCTGGCTTCGCCTGGGAACAGTTATAAATGCATCCCTTTGATCATAAATAAATTATTTTCTACAGAAACCTCCCTCGAGATATCCTTTACAGAAGGTGAAAACCGCATCAAAATCCACCCAGTGGTTCTCGAGATTACCAGTGACATCCAAGAATCGGGGACTTTGTTTATTACTAAGTAGAGATTATCTGAAATATTAGAAGGTACGAGGAAAGATAAGACAACGGCCAATTATGGTGGGGAAATGAAAGACTACCTAGGCCTCGAATTCCATTATACCGTTGGGAGCAGAATATGTCAATGAAGGTTGAGAAGAAAGATAAGTGGAAGCAATGTCGTGCCTCTTGTATTCAGTAGTCCACACGTGATGAGGTCCTAGGACACACTCATTCTGGTCCCCATTAATGAGTATATCCTGACCTGCCAGCTTTTTTCACAATCGATATCGTATGTTAAAAGCTTGTCCTCACGCAAGGCTGGCCTTGGCTGCACGTTCGCTCTTCCCATGATTACCTTTAATATTACAGTGTACACATTCCTAAGTACTCAATATCGACTCACTTACTTACATATCAGGAACACGCCGCAGATGTTTCTTATGTTGTTGTTGTTGGTTCATGTTAGGATCTTTGCGACATCGTGGTCATCTAATCCCATGTGTGTGTGAGTGACATCTGTCTGTTAACATCTGCTATTGTGTTGGCTGTACCAGCGTGTGATTTTGTATTAGAATCTAGGATTTGGGTAAAAGAAGGCTGCGATCTTAAGATAGTAACCATCCCTATATTTGCCTGGATTAGAAGTAGGAAACCACGTGAAAATAATAATAATAATAATAATAATAATAATAATAATAATAATAATAATCGCGTCGCGTAAGGTCAGCGATACTTTGCTGGATTTTTCTCTTCCATAAATGTTTATCCCATGCTTCCTCCCTCTTTTATCCTTTTTTATCAGAGGTTCCCAGCAAGCTTGGTCTTCCTCTTCTCCTTGATCTCACAATTTCAAGAGTTCCGCGTAGTCCTCCTCTCTTCTCAGCACATGCCCGTACCATCGTAGCCTACTCTCTTGGACCCTCTTTTCTATGGGTCTCACTTTCACTGCTCCTCTGATGTAATCATTCCTCTGCAGATTGTGACTGTGGTGCCTCCTTACAGTCAATCCATCACATTGTCGCTGACTGCCCTCTCCGAGATTTCCATGGAACGTTGATGGATGTTCATCAAGCATCCGTTGAAGCTGTTGAATGGGTCAGAGATCTTGACCTAGAACTATGAGATTTTATGAACTTGTGTGTGCACATTATTTTTTGTATATATTGTACATATATATTTTATACGATACATAAATAATTCATGATTCTATACTTTCTTGTCAATCCACTCATCCACCTTAACATTCTCATTTCTGCCCCTTCCATTTTTCTCTCTTGGGCTTTTGTAATCGGCCACGTTTCTGCACTATAGAGGATCGCAGGCCTCACTACAGATTTGTAGATCTTTCCTGTCAGCCTGCAGCTGACCTTCTCATAACACAGTACTCTACTCGGTTACCGCCAATTCATCCAACCAATAATAATAATAATAATAATCGAATCTGTGCCTACTTTGTGGGAAAGAGAACCAAAGGGATCTGCCTTACAGAGGTGGAAAAGACCTACAAGAATTGGGGATATCACAGGAGGACATTTTGGAACGTGACCCTTTGAAGAAGAAGCTTGGGGAAATACAGAGTTTTCAGTCAAAACCCATATTGAAAACCGGCAAGAAGTGGACCGGAAAGAAGCTCAATGAAGAAGAATGCGCGAACACTGGGCCAATGTGAAAGAGCGAGGGAGAAGGCAGTTGAAATAACGAGGTCCATAGACGACCGAAAAGATTATAAATAATAATAACAATAATAATAATAATGTTATTGGCTTTACGTCCCTTTTAGCTACTGCGGCTTTTAGAGACATTGAGGTGCCGGGAATTTTGACCCAAAGGGGTTATTTAATGTTCCTTCTTCTTAGAACAGCTACGAATGATGGTGCTCTTGCCAGCTACTGGCTTTCGGGAATTTTTGCACAAGCTACAAACTAAGCGTGAGGGTATTTGGGAAGACTCTTATGCAACAGCTATAATAAACTTTGAGTGGAAAGGCCCCGATTATGAGTTCCACCACACCTGGACACATTTTTCAGTACATGGTTTCCACTTTAGAGTGTGAGACAAAAGCTTGCCATGCTCCAGAAAAGAGTGCATTTGCAGAATGTGTGTGGGGCTCTGTGACAGATATCAAGCACCGAGATGTGAACGAAGGATGTCGCTTAAGGACTTGTGTGGTGACCAGAATTGATTTATAATCTCGAGTAAATTAATTCCAATGTTTATTATGTGTACTGCGTATTACTATGGCCATTGGCTGCATTACAGTAAATGTTTTAAGAAGTTCCAGTAAATCTACTGACACAGCTCCCTCTAATTTGCGCACCAACAAATGCCAAGTGATTGCGCCAGGATTCGATCCCGCAACATTGGGAACAGCAGGCGAGAAGGTTACCGCTGCGCCACGCTGCCAGTCACACGGAAGAAAGCTTCTAGATGACTGAGTTGGGAATCAAACCCACCTCTTCTCAGTTTTCCTTCAGACCAGAGGGCAGAGCAGGGCATCGAACCAGAACCCCCAGGGCAGCAGCCAATATTGCTAGCCACTACACCACGAGGTGGTCTCAAGTTTATTTAAGTAGCATAAACTCTACATCTCATTTAGAAACGTGTCACCCTTTTAACTGCGTGTGTTATTGTGGTGTATGTGTTTGTAATTATAGTAGGGGATAGGTTTGAAAAAGAAGGGGCCATTGTCTAAATTCAGTAACTATGAAAGCATTTCCCTGAAGTAAAAGTGAAAAAAAAAACGGAAAACCACTTATAAAATGGCTGAAGTTGGAATTGAACGTATCTCTCTTAAAGTATGCCTCGTGAGGTTGTGTGTACCCTATTCCAACACTAAGATGAGAATTTAATTTATTGGCAGAGACAGACATTTGAGTAAGGAGTTTCAATACTTACCTCTAGATTACGGTTAGGGAGATTGACTTGGTCTTACGCCTACTATTAGCACATTAATTTTACAAGTATATTTGATAAAATGCGTATATGTTTGCCATTTTGAGTTGTTAAAGGTTGATCCGTATTGACTATTGGTAAATAATTTGTGTTATAGGCTATAATCCACCTTGTCAATACTAACATATAAAGTTAATTAATATTTAAAGTAACATGTTTCAGTATACAATGATAACTTCTTCGGCGTTCAAAATAGGGTTTAACTTTACAAATAGAAATGAATATCCGGACAAATAATTTGAATTATAATTGAAGTTCCAAATACATAAATAAACTGTTATTAAACATTAGAAATTTTTGGTTTATTGGCTTTTTGGAAGCCTTTATAGGGAGGTTAAGGCTGCTTGAGCTTTTAGTTCTCGCTGTGAAGAGGCGCAGGTGCGCTTCATATAAAGCGCGCAGTTCGCTACTCCTGTGGGGGTTCGGGCGGGGACACCTAGAACCCGCTGATGAGCCAGCTGATGAGTCCTAGGCAAAACCCCATCCAAGACACGGCACAAACCTAGAAAAAATGCTGAGTTTTATTAGAAATTGTTGATTCTAAAGTGGAGTTGCGATGGATTGTGGTGATCTTGAGGGCCGGCAAATGAGCGCTATTACTTTGGCGGATGTCGATGTTAGAAGTCTTAATTCCCTGCATCAATATTTACAAGATCACTACAATGAATCGCAACTCCAGTTTATAAACAACAACTTCTAATGTTTGGAAATAAATATTTATGAATTTGGAAAATTAATTTTAATCAAATTAAGCCTCCGTGGCTTAGGCGGCAGCACGCCGGCCTCTCACCGCTGGGTCCGTGGTTCAAATCCCGGTCACTCCATGTGAGATCTGTGCTGGACAAAACGGAGGCAGACAGGTTTTTCTCCGGGTACTCAAGTTTTCCCTGTCACAAATTTCATTCCAGCAACACTCTCCACTATCATTTCATTTCATCTGTCATTCATTTAATCACTGCCCCAGAGGAGTGCGTCAGGCCTCGGCAGCCGGCACAGTTCATATCCTCGCCGCTATATGGGGGCTTCATTCATTCCATTCCCTGACCCGGTCGGAGACTGGAAGCAGGCTGTGGATTTTCATTTCCATTTTAATCAAATTAACTTATTTGTAAAGATATCCATTTTCATTAAACGCTATTTTGAACGCTGTAGAAGATGGTTGGTTCCTCAGTTTAGGGGCTGCGGCAACGCGGTCATGCAGCCCCGTGTACTTTGGGTGTGTGTAGAATTTGTCTGATAACCGGTGTTGATTGTGATGGCTGTATTAGTGTGTGATATCTGTTTTTTAATTCAAGTAAGGACTTCAGACATTCAATTTTCAAATAGTTCCTACTTTTACTACCAAACGCCACCGTCAACAACAACTAGTTCTGAACTTGGTTACTAGATGCCACCGCAGTCGGCTCCTGGCGACGAACGTTGGAACCTAAGAGCGTTAGTCAAATCTAACCTATAATTGAGCTTCACACAAGTGTAATTAGTGGAAGGTTGTTTTACACGCCATAAATCTATGACATGGGGCCGCCGGCTTTACTTCCCCTCCGAAGGAAGGCATACTGAGGGATTCTTAACGCTCTTAAAAAAATACGACGACTTCGGCCGAGTTTGAACCCGCGACATTGGGCATAGAAGCTGAAGAAGATATCATTGTTTAATGAAACAACAGTTTAAATACTTCGGTATTAAACTATATATTTTAGTATTGACAATGTAGATTATACAAGGCGAATTTTAAGTACACCGACAAACTGCAGAGGGGGCTCCCTGGCTGGACATATAGCAAAACAAGTAGTTCCGTGAAGAACTATACAGCCTATTTTCATATATCCTATTCATGTTAATTGCCTCTATCAACATACAAAATTTCAGTTTGATGGTTGTAATAGATTCGTACATATTTTGAACCGTCTAAATATTTCAGATGGTCGCCAGGTTCGATTTTTAATTATGTACTATTACATGAAGATTATTGTGTACGTGTGGTATTCAAACTTCAATCGCATGTTTAGGACACAAGAAGTAAAAACGAGATTTTAAAATTTCGCACAGCTGCCATCTTGTAGTTATGAAAACATTTGAAATAAATTAGATGCCAGTGGATTAACATTTGTATAGGCATTTAACGTACAAAGTTTCACTGCACTCGGATGGTTAAATCGCGAGAAACGTGCATTTAAATGTTTATACTTCGCGTCGCCGCCATGATGGATTTATGATCACCAGGTTACTGAAAGTCCTATAGGTGAACTTACGTTCATAGTCTCTATGAACATTAAAAAATCAGTTTGATTGCTCTAAAAGTTTTGTAGATATTGAGAACCGTCTAAATATTTCCGATGTTCGCCATATAGGCCATAGAGTTATGTACCACTAAAGGAAAATTACTGCGTAGCTTCATTATTCGAACTTTCACTTCGGTCGCATGATTACGACACAGAAAATAAAAAAATAATTTTAAAATTTCGCAGAGTCGCCATCTTGAGGTTATGTAAACAATTGAACTAGATTAGATGCCAACAATGTGTATAAACATTTGCTATACCAAGTTTCATTACGTTTGGATGGTTAAATCGCGAGAAAAATCTATTTAAAAATCTCAACTTCGCTTGACCGCCATGTTGGTTTTGTAGTTACCAGGTTTTTGAATGTATCCATAGTTGTGCTCTTTATCACCGTACAAAATTCCAGGCTGATATCGGTGATAGTTTCGGAGATATTGAATGCTGGTGAAATATTTCGCTCAGCCGCCATGTTGGATTGGTGAGACGTGATAAAATTTGAAGGGTACGGTCGGGGTCAACCGAAATGTTGCTATGATCTTACCAAGTTTCATTGATATCGCTCCAGCCGTTTAGAATTTATTAGGGACACGCACACACGCACACACAGACAAAAGGTGATCTAATAGGGCTTTTTTCATATTATGAAAATAGGCTAAAAAGTTCAGATCAGCATATGTCCATAAATGTGTCGTCGCCACAGTAGACATCCTTCCCTTGTAATTTCCTGCAGAACACGCTGCCACTGCTTCTTGACATTACGACAGATCATGTGGCTGCTGCACGCCGGAGTGCCAGCCCAATTACACATTACCGTTTGCCGGCACCTCCACAATACCTTCAAAGACATTGGATAGGATGCAGAGGCCATGTTGTATGACCTGATCAATCACCGGACATAAACCTTCTGGACTTCCTTTTAACTCGTGGGGGCATCTGAAAAGCGTTATGTATGGTGCGTCCGTTCCCAATGTGCAGACAGCGTGTCCGCAAACTTTCGGGTACCGGCCGGAACTTTCGAAAGAGGGAAGCAATCCAAGGTGTGACATATGAACGCTTGCATTGGATCCCATGGAGGCCACTTTGAATGCCTCGTGTGACATCGGTGAGCTTCACACCATGTACTGTATGCTTGGACTATTTGCTGTCATTGCACACTCACCGACCATTTCTGGTGTCATATGTTGTTATGAGCTTTTTTGCTCAATTTCCAGTCAGGAAGCCCTCCCTGCAGATTGTCGGTGTACTTAAAATTCACCCTGTGTAACACAAATTATCTCTACTTAGTATAAAACAGAGTCCCCAATTCTTGGATGTCACGATAATCTCAAGAACCACTGGATTGATTTTGATGCGGTTTTCACCATTCTGTAAAGGTTATCTCGAGGAAGGTTTCTGTGAAAAATAATTTATTTATGATCAAAGTAAGCAAAGCAGTAACGATTTCAATGAAAAGGTCGAAAAAAAACCTAGCGTCCGTGCGCTTTTTAGCCTACTTTCGATTTTTGCAAAAAATGAAAGTAGACTTATGAGATCAACACAGGGCGAAAAAAGTGTGCCTGTCTGTGTGTGTGTATGTGTGTGTGTGAGTCTGTGTGTGTGTGTGTGTGTGTGTGAGTATGTGTACTCTGAATGTCTGTCCCCCCTATCAATTCGAACACGGTGAATGCGAATTGAACGAAATTTGGTACAAAGGTAGCACTAGCAAAGGACACCTCAGTGTCATGTTTTATACCGCTGCCATCTTGACGGAAACGTAATGGCGGCCACACAAATGTTCAAAGCTTAAATCAAATTACGACTAACCTAATCATCCGATCTCTACCAAATTTTGCAACAACATACCTTTATGGGGGGAGCATCCTTTGACCAAACTAATAGGTCATCAGCATAATGGTTTGCGGATGGCGGCCATCTTTGTGTGAAAATCGATTCCCCCTATTAATTCGAACACGGTGCAACCGAATGGAACGAAATTTGGTACAGAGGTAGTACTAACAAAAGGAACGTCAGTGTCGTGTTTTATATCGCCGCCATCATGACGGAAACGTAATGGCGGCCACACAAATGTTCAAAGCTTAAATCAAATTACGATTAACCTAATCATCTGATCTCTACCAAATTTTGCAACAACATACCTTTATAGAGGAAGCATCCTTTGACCAAATGAATAGGTCATTAGCCTAATAGTTTGCGGATGGCGGCCATCTTTGTGTGAAAATCAATTCCCCCTATTAATTCAAACACGGTGAAACCGAATGGAACGAAATTTGGTATAGAGGTAGCACTAGCAAAGGGCATCTCAGTGTCATGTTTTATATCGCCGCCATATTGACAGAAACGTAATGGCGGCCACACAAATGTTCAAAGCTTAAGTTAAATTACGACTAACATAACCATCCGATCTCTACCAAACTTTGCAACAACATACCTTTAAAGAGGGAGCATCCTTCGACCAATCTAATAGGTTATTAGCTTAATAGTTTGCGGATGGCGGCCATCTTAATGTCAAAATTGATTCCCCCTATTAATTCGAACACGGTGGAACCGAATGGAACGAAATTTGGTACAGAGGTAGCACTAGCAAAGGGCACTTAATTGTCATGTTTTATATCGCCACCATCTTGACTGAAACGTAATGGCGGCCACACGAATGTTCAAAGCTTAAATCAAATTACGATTAACCTAATCATCCGATCTCTACCAAATTTAGCAACAACATACCTTTATGGAAGGAGCATCCTTTGACCAATCTAATAGGTCATTAGCCTAATAGTTTGCGGATGGCGGCCATCTTTATGTCAAAATTGATTCCCCCTATTGATTCGAACACGGTGGAACCGAATGAACGAAATTTGGTACAGAGGTAGCACTAGCAAAGGGCACCTCAGTGTCATGTTTTATATCGCCGCCATCTTGACGGAAACGTAATGGTGGCCACACAAATGTTCAAAGCTTAAATCAAATTACGATTAGCCTAATCATCCGATCTCTAGCAAATTTAGCAACAACATACCTTTATGGAGGGAGCATCCTTTGACCAAACTAATAGGTCATTAGCGTAATATTTTGCGGATGGCGGCCATCTTTGTGTGAAAATCGATTCCCCTTATCAATTCGAACACGGTGAAACCGAATGGTACGAAATTTGGTACAGAGGTAGCACTAGCAAAGGGCACCTCAGTGTCATGTTTTATATCACCGCTATCTTGACGGAAACGTAATCGCGGCCACCCAAATATTAAAAGCTAAAATGTAATTACGACCAACCTAATAATCTAGTCTCTACCAAATTTTGCAACACCATATCTATATGTGGGAAACATATTCTGACCAAACTGCAAGAACATCAGCCCAATAGTTTGCAGATGGTGGCCAAGTATGTGTGTAAATCGATTCCCCCTATCAATTCAAACACGGTGAAACTGAATTGAACGAAATTTGGTACAGAGGTAGCACTAGCAAAGGGCACCTCATATTCATGTTGTATTTCAACAAGCTACTACAACCAACATTCAATCATACTCCTTGAAAAGGACAAAGAGTTATAACAATACCCATGCATTTAGGAGAAAGTAGGCTATATGTTCTTTCCTGAACATCTTGTTAAGCTTACGCTGGGCAACCCGTTAACAATATCAATATTCTATGAGTGTAAGAATTGTTCAGAATGAAAAGTTCTACAGGTAAAAAGTCCGCGAGGGCATATCTCTATCTTCAATACATCGCCCACTATAAGTGTTTTTACGTATTCATTTCTTCCAACAATCTCCATTCAAATACTGGGGCGACAATTTACGAGCTAGCTAGGGGCACGCCTATCACTCCAGTTAAAGCCTAGCTAGCGGTTGAGCCTATTACCCCAGATACCGCCAGCAGCAAACTGTCGAGTCGTGTTGAGTTAGCCTAAGACTTCAGAGAAGAGTGGTTGAGTTTGGAGTTTACCTAGAAGTGCAACTCGGGTTTTCTTAATTTCGCCTGTGAACTCTTCGTTCCACAAAATACACAGTCAAGTTAAGTTTGGACAGAAGGGGGATTTGTGTTTCACGCACCTCGCCTTTCTTAAATTACGTCTGACAAGAATTCGTTGCACATGCATCTCCATGATAGTCTAATATAATGAATACAGTGGTCCAGTCAGTGATTTTAACCCATTATGCCGAGACGTAAAACGGATAGTTCATTGACATCGAAAAAAAAAAGCGTTTATCACGTAATGCATTCATAACTGTTCACGGGCGAAGCCGGGGCGGGTTGCTACTTTAATTATATTTCAGGGGGGGGGATCAGTAGATCTCTTTTACTTAACGCCACTCCCCTTTCATCAATTTAAATACGGATGAGTACAGTATAACTGTCAGTTTCTTTCTTAAGCAAGTTAATCTTGTGCTCGAGAATATTCTGCAAGTTGCTACTTATTATGTTAATTTATGAATCTGCGGTTATTTTTATTGAGGAGAAGTTATGAGCCGCATATCGCGTGCGGTGCGATAGCGTATTGTTTCATGCTGCAGTAGGCTAACTGCTATAAACAGCAGAGTAAGTAGGGGACTGACAAGGTTCACAACAAGGTTCAGTAAGTTACTTTTTGAGCTAACTACGTTACAGTCATACAGTTAACTTCCAAAAACAATTAATATTCTAGCTTTCAGTCGGTCAACAAAAAATAATTGAAATTACCTGAATATGTGAAATAAAAAAACTGAAATAAATTGCATGTGATAAGGATTTATATATTGTACCCGCTTCGGAGAACGGAAATACAGGTCATCATCCGACTTAAGCTCAGTTCAGGGCGTGTACCATTTCTCCCACTGTTTGACCATGTATTCAGAATGTGAACTATAAGGATGTACAAGCTAAAAAAAAAGAAACTAGAACAAAATCTACTTTACTATTAATTTTAATTCACTAAAAGATTTAAACACAACAAAATTACAACACAACAATGTAAATAATGGTAATATTATACCACAAATTCAGTGCTTAAATGACCCTAACGTTTATTATTATATCTTGATTTAAGATTTTTGGATTCTTAACAATCTATATTCAAGGTAATATTTTATTACTTTAGTGGCACTTTTATTCTCTAAGCACTCAAGTCTGAGGTTCTTTAACAGTTCTTCACCGAGTTTCCACCCTTGTCCGGCTTCGACATCAGGACATTTATTTTTCACACAGAATGCCTTTACTTTGCCATACATTATAGGCTTTAATAATTACTCTATATTTTACTTGAATCAATCTCTCTTGCCCCACATATTCTCAAAAAACAAGTGTTCTCTCACATATAAATATACACACACTTTACTACGAGCACCATCCATTTGTAACTACATTTTTATTTGTGAACCATTGTGAACCTATGAATTTAGCTACATGGGACCCGCACTCCTTGGCGCTAAATTCTCAAAATTTTCTTCACCCGTTTGTTCTTGGGATAAGGAACCAGTTTTTTTTATTAAAAGCATTTCTTTAATAACATTTGCCGTTTGACGGGAGGACCTCTCCGCGTGTAACAACTTCAGTAGCCGGTAATACTTCGGCATCTTACAATTCATTTTTAACAAGCTTCTACCCGAGCCCTTATCGTATAGCATGACTAGCCCAGTGACGGTGTTTTTGAGTCGACCGCTTCTCTCCCTCCGGCAATAAATCAGCTCTGTCTTATGGACGGCTGGTAGTGTCTCTCGCGACCACAACAGACCTGACCTGCCCCAATCATTCAGAAACCATATGTTTCGCTTTCTCTACGACGGCCACCTTTTAAACGTGGAATATCCAAGGACTTGATTACTTACTTTCATCATACTGGCTGCGCACAGTCTAATTATCATTTAATTATACATTACAATGCTGGAAGACCGTTCTATTCCGTTAGGATAATTAACTTGTACGTATTCTCAGCCCGTGGCGGCTATAATATTAACTTTGCTGCGATGGGAACATAATTAATTAGCTAATCAACTCGGGACACCATGCCTGTTTGACCGCTGAGGTTAGCGTAGTGCGCGACTGGGAATCGATTCCACCCTGTCCGCCTACCTACCTTATATAACATGTACGTATTCTAAGCCCGTAGTGGCTAATTTACCAACATCCATCCAGTCTTACGAAGTTTTATACTGTAGTGAGAAACCCTTTCACTATGACTTATATCAACAATATCCGACGATTCTTCCCACGGCTTTTAACGTGTCGTCCCTTGCATGTTCTTTTATCTTTCATTATAGCCCTTTTTAGAGTCTACTTTACTTCAGCCTTTATTTGGCGATAATACACATATATTTCAACTTGGATGTTCCAATATTCTATCACTTCAGTTAGGTATCCTCTCAAGGATAGCGAATTTACTTATTTTACACATTATTCAATTACTGTGGTCCGTTTTTATTTACTTTATATTTCTTGGGCCTTAATGCCTTCCCTGATTTATACTTATTTAGATCATGATGCCTTCATCTTATTTGACGTACGTTTACCGTCCTTGATTCGTTAACGATCTTTACCATTTAATTCACTTTCAACAATTTGCTATTTTCAACTTTATTTCTGAGCCTAATAACTCATATGCATGTTCTTACGTTATCCTCAAATTTTAATTCCCTTTTTGATATTATATTATTAACCGTCACTGTTATTTATTTCTCTTTGATTTATCTCATTAACAAAAATTTTTCACTGGTTCCGTCCCGTATTTACTTTATAATGGCGTGCATACCTTCGGGTTTATATTTCTCATTATCAAAGCAATTATTTCATTTACGTGGCGCTTATCATTCTGGCCGAACTTAACAAACTGCACTTTTGTTATTGACATATTTAACATAATCATTTGGCATATGTTATTTCACAATTTCACTCACAAATTTTGGTTTCACAATGGTCACATGTAATATAATCATGGTACTCACCCCATCTTGTAGTCATGGATTGATGTCGTGAAGGGTTTCACCCATTCTAATGTAACCTAGTACATTTTCCGACACATTTTCTTTCCACTCACAACACACGTGATTTTCAATGGATAATACATATTTATAACTAGACACATTATATCTCCCATTTATGGGAACACTTTACACCAATATACCCTTGATATACACTATTACTTTCTCACACGAGTTACCCTTGGTAACATGTACACTAAAAGACGCTTCACCAGTGTTTATACATAAAAACCAATTTAGGTTTAGTCCTATGTTTCACTTAATAATTTTTTTAAAATGAATTACCTAGTGTAATTGTCTATGTCGCATCTCAGTAACGAACGGTGGCTTCCGATACGCTTCCTGGATAAAGATTCTCTTCTTCCTAGTACGGATTGTACTTCCTACTCTGCGACAGCTTCTATCGATGACCCTTGGTCTGGAATTCAAAGTTCTGTCTAATTTCGCCGTTTAAACTCACCGGTTTCCGAACTTAACGGGATTTTTTATTCAGCAACGGCTGGTTGCGAAAATTGTTATTTTTGAACTATTGTGCTATAACACAGTTCGTAATGTTCGTTTCACTGCTTTGCACTACTTTAAGTGCGTATGCTTCATACTTTTGAGCGTATACTTTATATTTTGACGCGTATACTTTATACTTTGTCACACGGTCCTAAATCACCACGGCTTTCCTTCACTGTCCTGACACTAGCGATACTTTTCGGCTAACGTGTTCTGACTGGACCGAACTGTTAATTTCACTAGCGCACTTGTTCGCTGATGCTCACGACTTGGTTTGAATAGTTCTTTTCACTCGGCACCTTTCTGTAGCTCGAATTTGACGTTTCTGTTTTACTGTTAATACTGGTTTCGAAATCGAACTCCGTGGCCCTCCCTCAAGAATCCACGTTCGATCTAACGTTCCTACGGTGCTATGTCAAGCCCCACTTGGACTGACTATCATTTAAGACTTAATCTCGTTGTCACTTTAACGTGTAATGACGATCTGATGATACTGATTCAGCGTGTCGCCCACCGATCACTTGAAAACTGAATACTACTTGATACTGTCCGTTTGTCCTACTCGGGTCCAACTGGCGTAATGACTCGTACTGGTAGACTGAATAGTACTTTGTGATCCAGCGTGTAGCACCCCTGCGCACACATCGAAGACTGAATACTTGCGAAACAGTGCAAGACCCTCCCCGGGCCTGCTGAGACTGAATACTGTGAAACAGTACGATTCCCTTCACTAGGGTCCGTAAGACTGAATACTACTTCGAAACAGTGTGTCCTGCCACGGCGGACACCAAACTGAATACTTTGTGGCTGGAAGCCTTGCTATTTATTGAAAACTTCGAAAAATAAATCATTTGCTTTCCCTCTCGAAATTAACTTTTGAGGCAGACGTCACACGTCTTTGAAAAAATAACCATCATGTTACTCAGGATCTAAACGTTACATTTCCACTTTCCTTTTCGAAAATCGATCGTTCAGTTTCTTTAAATAAAATCAAATTGCTCTTCAGTTGTGCGGGCAAAGTGGTTTTTTTTTCTCCTACCAAGGACTGCTTGGCTCCGCGTATGTTGCATATTGCATCGTAATCACTTTTCTCCTGTGCATAAATTAAGAATTTTTAATTTTGGTTAATTCCTAACTCCCTGGATTATTCTGGTCGACGTAAAAATAATTATATGATTTTGCGTTATTTCTAAGAAAACGGGTTATTTCGCAATTCTGCGGTGTTGGAATGCGATCCAGTGTTGCCATAAAAGCGCTGACATCGAACTTGGCAGTGGTTCCCCTGTCTAACTGCACTGATCAATTTCCTCACAGCATGACTGTACTCGTGATTCATACAGGGTTGCATCTTATGACTTCAGATAATGCTATCAACTGCTCTGCGTCATGGCCTGTGTTGCCTCATATTTCCTCATAGCTAGCTTGTTTGTAACTGGAAGTCTTATTAATATTTTACATTCTTAATTTAAAATGACATTGGTTCGAACCCGGTGCCTCTCGATCGGGCACAATACAAGGGCGGAAACAATATCCCAACACCATGAAATAAGGAATGTAATGTACGGAAATTTCGGCAATATATTTGGCGAGGTAACATATTTAATTGATTAAACGAAGGCCAACAAGAAATGTCCGCACGAGAAAAGCCATCGCAAATGTGCCATGCTGGTCCATTAATAATCGCATAATCGCCAGACTATTGAATGCTGGCATGCTCAAGTGCATGCACTGTGCCGTACTTGTGCCGGATGTCAGCTTGTGGGATGTAGTTCCATGCCTGTTGCACTTGGTCGCTCAATACACTGACGGTTAATGCCGGTTGTGGATGACGCTGGAGTTGTCGTCCAATGATGTCCCATACGTGTTCGATTGGGGACAGATTGGGTGATCGAGCAGGCCAAGGCAGCAAGTCAACACTCTGTAGTGTGCCCTTGCGAAGCAATCAATACGTGAGCATACATCCGCTAGCTCAATGCATCGGGGCGTAGAACATTCATTCCCACCATATGATCACGTATTTTATATCATAAGCATTAGGTTAAACACTTGAAATAAACCAACAAATCTAAATACAAACACTATTTACTTAAACTTAAAATAGGCGCTACAAAACCCAAAATCTACATAAAATAACTCAAAAACACACAATAATAACTCACACTTGTCCTCAATTGACAAGGAATCAACTAAATCAAATCACTAAATGATCAATAAATGAGGTTCCACTGAACCTTTCATATAGGTTTCACCTCCATATAAGTCTTATGGGCTTGCTTTGCTCCCTATTTACTTTTACAACATTAGACCCTCTTAACAACATTTTACTCACTTTAATGTGGTATCAATGGACTATACAAGTTATCTCTACTAATGATAATCATAATTATCAATTTATTGGGTCACACAACTTCAAATTCTTATTCCTTGGGTCCACATAACTTTCAGTTTTATCTCTCTATTGTTATATTTAGTACTGCTTTGCATTGTCGGGAAGAATTCGTGCCTCCCTGAGTTTAGAAAATACCGATTAGCTCAAATCAAGTAGACTCCCCAGACTACTTAAAATTTCTATTTTACTCGGGAGTATTCATTCATGGATTCTTTCATACACTGGGATATTACAATAAGATTTTCACAATGCCATTTTTATTGATCGGGCTTTGAATGATATTTTAACAAGATTACTTCTTTAGTAATTAGATCACGGGGTTAATGTCCAACCGTGTCTCCCATGTTTACAAGTTCTTTAACGCTATATGCGTACACAAGTTATCATATGGTTAGGTCCGGCCTTCGGCTGGCAAATCTTCATTAAATGTGTCAAACCCTTGAACTGATTTATAAGGGCGCGCCAAGC
Organism: Meconema thalassinum; assembly: GCA_946902985.2. Lineage (NCBI taxonomy): Eukaryota > Metazoa > Arthropoda > Insecta > Orthoptera > Tettigoniidae > Meconema > Meconema thalassinum. Next base: position 347,782,304 of record OX336392.1, read on the forward strand.
GGTCTGCTCCAGGGCGAGACGGAATGTTTTCTTAGGACCAGCTACATTGACTGTATACAATAACCTAGCCTTGAAAAGCCTTAACGATCATCTCATTTACTGTATACTTGCGCGGCTATATTATCCGCCTGACATTATCCTACCGCAGTTGCCCCGTCTATAGGTCCATGGCAAGAGCAGAGTGGAAGGCGGCTCGTTCCCGTGGACCGCCCGCTAGGCCCCTGCTTCGGCAGGCGTGGCCCCCCACCCACTCTCCGGTGACGGAGGCTCGGTACCAGGGACCCCATGGAGATCGGGTTATGGCGCAGGTGCTTGTTGAGGCACTTGCGTCCCTGCTCGGTAGCCGGAAAGGCCCGCGCTTGCCACAGCAGTGCCGAGTTAAACTAATTCCCGGTTGACGAACTGGCGAGAAGTGTGACGTGAAACTGGTGCATGATACCTTCTCCCACTAACATAACCCAACCTATCCTTCCACATCCTTGCATGTGGCTATCTCCAATACGCCAGGTTTTACGTGTAGGCAAATCTTTCCTTTCTGCCTATGCGGTTTTTCCCTGGCCCTACGCTTCGACCTAACCCGCTTATTTATCCTCAATCCCGCTTCATGATGCATGGTAGAGTACATAGTACTGGGAAAGGCAGAGGTAACCTCGCCAAACGGCTATCATACCCAAACCCCTATGCTTTCTCTTCTACTATTGTAGTTTAATTGCATGTCGGAGGCAGCAGTAGTAAAGGTCGGCTGCCACGCGGGGGGTGCGGGTACTCTTTCGCCCCCCCACCCCCGATTATAAAAAAAGCACAGGTGAGGTAGCTAAATGCTGGGTGTCCACATTGCCGAGTGTAAGGAATAATCAATTAATTCAATTAAGGGGCTCTCAAATGGATGTGACCCTTGGCCATCGTGTTAATCAACTCCTAGGCAATCCATTCTCGGAGGACACGAAGGTACGTTGACGGAGCGGGAATCTAACCTCTGCCTCCTCATTATTAGCGACTTCAGGGTGGAACTATAGGCAAACCCCTGCACGCAATTCATTATTACCAATATGGCACCCTTTCACAACTGCTCAACAGCATACCTTCACTTTACTTCACTACGCACTCAACCCACATTTTAGTCCATCCTGGCTTTATTAGAAGCAATTCCTAGTTCTAATCCAACTTCGCTTAACAGCATTGTTTCATATATTATCTGTATAAAGCTTTTCGAGTATGACTTTTAAATCTTAGCTGTCATTATTAATTTCCGTTATTACATTACTTTACCATAAAATTTAGCCCTTCATTATTGATAAATCAATTCTTGACACACTTATATTCTGAACGTAATATTTCAACAACATTTCATTATTATTTATCGAGCCGAAAGGCTTCTATTCTTTCCATTAATTTTCAATATCGTTATTCAACCATTATTTCTTTGCTGAAGTTTCAACTTCTAAATCCTGCTTGGACAATATATAAGCATATCGTAAATTTACATACAATGTTATACAACTTCACTGAGTTTTATTTCACCACATCTATAACTTGATAATTATACAATTCCTTTATCGTTCAGACCCGTATATATTTTTCACACACAATTTATATCTCAAATCCATATTTTTAAATACGTATGACCTTCATATTACTTATTATTGCCACGAATTTTCCCTAAAACAATACATAATTAAGAGCTGGTACTCACATAATATCCTGGAACTCCTTCCGGGTCGCATTGTTTATGTATCATGCTGATCCTCATGATGATGGATCATGCTGGTCCACCTCCAATGGTTTTAACCACTCATCTTTACCGCATATGCACTTTCCTCAATGCTTTCTCCCCTCATATTTCTTACAATTACTTTCCTCACCGAGAAGTTACTCAACATATTGAACTTACACTCTACTATCTAATTAACGCGGTAAATACACTTTCAAAATATGACACACACAAATTTTATATACACTTTAGCCTTCTATTTGGCTTTCACTTATGATATCACTTTTCACAATTTTCATTTATTCTGCATCCTTCCAAATTTTAGATACAGGTGAGTTCCCTATCCTGTTCCCCGACTCCTAAGGCCTGGATTGTTAGTCTCTGAACACCTCCTCTTTCCGATGCATCCGTGAAAGTCTCTAATTTCTCTCTCTTCTAGCGGTCCGACTTCCCCTGGCTATTTCCTTAGTTTCTGTTTGTCGCTTGACCGTATCCTCAGATCCTAACTTTAAAGTACCATACGCTTTGGCATAAGGCATTTGCCTTCTCACTTGTTTCGTTTTTCTCGGAATCCTATTCCTGAAATTGTTTGCTATCACGTTAAGACTGACCTAGTCTTAAACGGTTGTTTCTTGCCTCAAAGTTCACTTTAATGATTGTCCTACACTGTTATTAGTTTTCCTTTATCATGACGTGCATGGTATGACTTCACACGACACGTTACCGTTTTGTTCTACTGCTTGTCAATCGCTTTCTCACTTCGAGATTTGTTCTGCCCTTATTGGCTTACTTTGGTTTCGTATAAACCATTTCACTTGATCTTCACGCAACGGATTCCCATTTATATCGTGATGTCCCGAGGCTTTACTAAGTCCTCCGATTCTCGTTAAGACCATCTACGATCTATCTATCACTTTCAGACTAGTTAACTGAATTTCGTGTTTTAAAGCAACGTTTGCCTCACTGGGTTAACTTTGACTGTATATTAATTTGAACGGTATTGTACGCCACTGCGCTTACGAAGATTGACTGTTGTTGCGAAACAGCGTGTCCCCCTCAGAGGAACACCAAGACTGAATAATATTTGATTCAGCGCAACCCGCCTTAGCGGTCGATGGTATACTGAATAATATTGGTTGATCCATCACGGCCTCTCCCCGAGGTCCGCTGTAGACTGAATGAATGTTGGTGGATTGACATGCTATTTATTTAGATCTGGAACAAATTAGTTCCTTGTCCATCTTCTTGGAATCAATTTCCAAACCAAACGTCCTATGGTTTTGAAACTTATATATTCGGACTCCTTACGATCTCAACGTTTCAAAAATATGTTAATTTTCCAAAACCGATCATAGGTTTAATTTCTAAAAATTTTCCAATCACTTGGTCTAGTGTGGGCGGGACTGATTTCTTCTAACACTCCGCCAGGATCCGTGCGCCGAGCAAAACGACGTCATCGCTAAGCACGCAATTTTATTCTGTATTATAATTAACAGATTTTAGACCTTTAAAATTACTAATTTTCAGAATGCTTCATCTTGGCAAGCCTAGATGTTGATTAGTTTCCTTCTCTCTCGAAATTTGGGTAATTTCTTCATGTATAGGCTCCGCCCATAGTTGACATGGCTATATTTCTGCGGATGGAAGCTTAGATTAGGGAATCCCTTCACTACATCGAGGTCTCACTATCATAATTCGTCACCCTGCAATATTGCATGATTTCAAGTCACGGGACTTCTTATCGAGAGCTCACGCTGGCCGATGTCGTCTTCGTGCGTCATCCTGCTGCTGGCCACCAATTCAAATAAGCAGCATGGCTCTTCCTGATGCCATCCAGGCTTCATGTGACTTCATTTCCCCTCGGTACAGAATTTATAAGAACTCAATGTATCTCTTTATATATGGGGTTACAGGTTCTCCCTTACTTCAGACCTCTCGTCTGGTTTCTTTTATTGTCAGTGACTTTCTAATTCTGAACTTCCTTCCCTTCATAGCTTCATTTAAGAATATCCTAGAGTCATTGCTTCGTGTCCTTTTGAGTATAACTCATAAGGGCACAGTAGAGCACGTTGGGTTACAACAGCGGCATAGGGGCGTACGTCATCCTGTTGGAAAACACCCCCGCGAATGCTGTACATGAATGGCAGCACAACAGGTCGAATCACCAGACCGACGTACACATCTGCATTCAGGGTGCGTGGGATAACCACGAGAGTGCTCCTGATGTCATAGGCAATTGTTCCCCAGACCAGAACGCCCGGTGTAGGTCCAGTGTGTCGAAGCTGCAGAAAGGTGGAATGCAGCCGCTCACCTGGCATCCAACCAACACACGGCCATCGCTGGCACAAAGGCAGAATCAGCTCTCATCGGAAAACAAAACGGACCTCCACTCCATCCCCCAATGAGCTCTCGCTTGACACCACTGAAGTCGCAGACGGAGGTGGTTTGGGGTAAGTGGAATGCACGCCGCAGGGCGTCTGGCTCAGAGCTGTCCTTCAAGTAACCGATTTCGAACAGGTCGTTGCGTCGTTGTGGTGCCAACTGCCGCTCGAATTGCTGCTGCAGACACCGTCCAATGCGCCAAAGTCATACGCCGAACACAGCGGTGCTCCCTCTCGGTGGTGCCACGGGGACGTCCGGAGCCTGGTCTTCTTGCAACCGTACCTTCTCGTGACCACTGCTGCCAGCACGCATGCACAGTGAAGACATTCCTGCCTAGTCGTTCTGCAATAGCGCTGAAGGAAAATCCACCTTCACGTAGCCCTATTACACGCCTCGTTGAAACGCAGAGAGCCGTTCATACTGGCCTCTTCGTCGTCGTAAAGGCAATCTTGACCCACTCACAGTCACTCCGTTCAATCTCAAGGTAACTAACGCTCTCGCACAGTACAGCCGTATTTAAAGCAAACCTGATGTGCAACGTCATGGCGCCACTACTAGCGCCATGCTAATACGATTTGCGAGAAATTTGAATCAACGTCATCTTTCAGATGTAAAAACACGAATAACCAACGTTCATTGATCTAGATTCTAACACAACCCCTCCCTGGTTTGGGATATTTTTTCCGCAAGTTGTATGTTGTAACGGGCTATTGAAGAAGAAGAAGAAGAAGAAGAAGAAGAAGAAGAAGAAGAAGAAGAAGAAGAAGAAAAGTAAGGGATGACATGCGTCGCTCGTATAGCGAGCATCATCAGTTTCAAATATGTGAAACAAATAACACCGAACCTACAGTGACACCCTCAGACAAACAAAATACAAGAAAACCCGTGTGCTTAATGCATTAATATTTACCAGCAATAATTACCACACCTACTAAGTTTTATGACGGGAATGTATCGCGTCTCTGAGTTTGGAGATAGTTTTACATATTTCTGCATTTGGTTTTGGAAGATGATCTCTGTCAGAGTTATCTAATTATTTTATGTTGTTTCGCTTCCAATTAACCTTTAAGTGTTTTTCTCTGATTAGGCCTACTGGTGTATAGTGTCGGAGTTTGCATTTTCAGGAGGGAACCTTTATTGTAAGTATTTTTAATTAACTGACAAGCAGTCTTCATTTTTTTTTTTGAATTCTTGATTCAATAGACTTCTTTCCATTACAATTCTTTGGTTCTCCGATGCTATTTACAGGAGGCCATGACTAGAATTGCGTATATTGCGAGAATGCATCATCAAAAGTTACCGTGCATCGCCATATTAAGAAACTAGGAAAATCAAACAGAAGCCGCAGATCTGTAGCCTACCTTATGAATTGACCCCTAAACAGGCTCAACGTAGAGTGAATATCTGTCGTCAGATTATCGGTAACCCCATGGATGATAGATTTATCAGGAGAATTGTCACATGTGATGAAAAATGGGTCAATTACCGCAACGCTGACGCCTCGAAACAGTGGCTCGGTCCCCGTCAACCTGCTAAAGTCATCGTTAAAAGAGATCGCTTCGGCCCCAAAGTGATACTGTGTGTGTGGTGGTATTCTGAAGGAGTGATTCACTGGGAGTTTCTCCCAAACGGGCGTTCAGTCAATGTGGAACTTCATTCTCAATTGGAACGAATTCATGAAATTTTGAGACGGAGATATCTAGCATTAAATAACCGAAATAGAGTTCTCTTACAGCAGGACAATTCGAGACCTCATACTGCACGAACAACCATGGCAAAAATTCAGGAATTGGAAGGAGTCGAACTGCTACCACATCCAGCATACAGCCCTAATCTTGCGCCTTCGATCCATGGCCCATTTCTGCGTGGAGGAAATTTCGAAAACATTGAAGCTGTGGAAGTGGGTCTCGCCGAATTCTTCGCATCAAAGCACAGGGACTGGTACCGTCGCGCGATAATAAACCTCGCTGAAAGATCGCTCAAAAACATAGAATCTGATGGTCTCTACGTTGAAGAATAGTTTAATTTCTTGTCAGAAATGTTCCAAAGAACATTTTCTTTTTTAAATCGACATTACTTATGAGAAATCCCCTTTAAATCATACCAAAACAAAAGTCAATATGGATACGTTTTCCATTAACCAAAATGATTGATACATTAGATATAATAACAACTTATTTCCTTTCTTGGAAAATAGCACCAGTGAAATAGCGATAATAGATTACGGGCTGTGTGTTTCTTGCCTAGTCTCTACCTTGAACGACACAGTATCCAGTAAGTAATGTAAAAGGTTTTGCAACTGAACACCAAACGTAGGCATTAGTGCAGGAAACAGGACGTTAGCAGCTTACATATTCCAGCACGACAAGAGCCGATACTTATCTCAACATGCGAGAATAGCGTTACCACATATCGATTAATATCGATCCTATATGCAGCAGTGTAGTTCCTCAAAATCTTGCCCTCAGCTTGCCTGTCTCCTTCATTAATATTAGATTTCTGCCACACACGTGAATCGGGGCATGACATGGCATAGCGTAATGCATGCCTACTCAAGTACTGCACTCAGGAGCCATGATGCAGAGCTGAGTGAGAAGATAAACAATTGCTTGGTATTTTGAGTGTACTCGCGTCAGTCAATTAACAAGCAACTTCAAAATCCTCTTCAGTGTAAAGTTTCGGCACCTCAAAAAGCTGCAGCAATTATTAACTTTCGATTTTAGTAAAAATTAAATATGTGATCTACACGGGCCAAAATGTCCCTGTATCTGTGTCTATGTCTGTCCCTCCACCCTCCTATCAATTCAAACACGACGAAGCTGTATTGAACCAAATTTGGTACAGAGGACACCTCAGAGTCATGTTTGATGTCGCCTCCATCTTAACCGAAATAAATTGGCAGCCACCATAGTGTTCAAAGCTTAAATCAAATTATGACTAAACTCATTATCATCATTTCCTTGTCCGGTCAACATTTCCAGAACGTAGCAACTCCGATAGCCGTAATATTGGCTCGATCAAGTCTAGCGTTGTGCAAGGTTGTTTCAGTTGAGGGCATATGAACACATGGGCCAGATCGTGTGTTGCTCCGCACTCGCAGGACACGTCTCCGTCAGCTACACAAGCTGGAAGGAAGCCCAATTTTGCATGTTGGTCTTGCGACGGGGTACGCCCACCCTAAGACGATTGAGTGGTCTACAACTAAACTAATCAGCAGATAATATTTTGCTCGACAGTAAGTTTGTGGCTTTTTGACATTTCTTGTGTTTTACGTAGAGGAAAGCAGGAGCAAGAAGTACTCAGTGGTAGTGGTAATATGCTTAGTTGATCGTTGATGTTAGCCCATGGTGATAAGGAATGTAGGCTACCGTATTGGCCCGAAAATAAATCGCACTTTTTATTAAAATGATTTGGGGAAACAGTCTGGGTGCGGCTTATATTAGCTACCTTCACTTTTATATGTCATGCAGTGTTTAAAAAGGAATGCTCATTAGCATGAACACAGCAACAAAGCAACAATACAGTCTGTAAGAGAAACTAGCGGCATTTAATGACATCAATGCGAACTTTTGTTTTGGCGGTGACATTATTATTCGGTAAGCTTGAATAATCTACAGGAGCTCAGTCTCAGTAAGATCTGTATTAACGCAAAAGTTTGCGATCATTTACCGGTAGAGCGAAAAGCTTCATCAATCAAAGGCATTCGGCGTGCTTATGTTGCAGCTGTCAAACTTGCAGTTGTACGATGTGTCAAAAGCACAACCAACAGACAGCCTGGAAGAAAATACGGATGTCAGAAAAAAATATTTACTGTTGGTGAATACAAGAAAATAAATGTGTCTTCCCTTAATCCGGATGCTGCTTATTTTCGGGCATAAACTTGTTTCGCTTTTTCCTCTTCGAATATTAAGGTTGCGGCTTATATGCGGGGGCGGCATATTTTCGGGCCAATAGGTACGGTATTACTTTCAATAGAACAAAATCTACATTTAAATATATCTTTACTTTGATGAGAAAAAAATAATATTTTTAAAATTGATCATGTTTACAACACTACGAAGATACTGTACAATTCTAGAAATTCAGCCTACAACTGTTCTTTATAACAAGAGCGAGTAGCAGGGGCGGCGCGAGATATAAGCGCACAACGCGGCCGCGTGTGGCGCCGTGAGACGGGGGGCGCCGCGACGCGCTGAAATATCAAGTTAGGGGCGCCCGGAGCTAGTTTGTAATGTTATAAACATTACGAATTCTAATTTTTACAACATTAAGCACGAGGCATTCCTTTAAAAGCCATGAGAGGCTAGGGGTATGACAATGGTTCCGCAATGAAGGGAAAACATGTTGGAGTCCAGAAGAGAATCCTTGATTCAAATCCTAGAGCTTTTTATGTACCGTGTGGGAACCACTTCTTGAACTTGGTCATTAATGATGCAGTTCTGTCGTGAAACATTGCTGTGGACTGTTTCAGCACTATACAAGATATTTTTTTCCCGTTCTACTCAAATATGGAATATTTTTCTGAACATGTTTCAAGTCTGACAGTAAAACCACTCTGCAATACTAGATGGGAAAGTAGACCTGGGGCATTGTTGCCTTTGAGGTACCACATTGAAGAAGTCTATGATGCCCTATATGAAGCTTCTCAAGATCAGAAACTTGATGCATTTGGTAGGAACACTGCCGTAGGACTAAAAAGAACGCAAAACTTCAAGTTTCTATGCTCCTTAGTGACATGGCTTGAGATCCTGCACAAAACCAATATGGTCAGAGAACTGTTACAAAAAGTCACAAATGACCTACAAAGTTCAATGGATCGCATTAATAGTGTAAAATTATTTCTGGAAAAGATGAGATCAGATCAAGGACTAAACAGCGTCATTACAGATGCAAAAGAACTTGCAGAAAAAATCGAGGTTGATGCTAACTTTGGAAAAGAAACCCTACTTCGGCCAAGATAAGTAAAAACCAAATCTCCTATGAGAGAGAAGATGAAGCTGTAAGTTCTGAAAAAAAATGCATTTAAAGTTAACTTCTTCTTTGTCGTACTTGACACAGCAATAGCCTCATTAAGGGAGAGATTTGAGCTAATGGAACACCATAGTGAAAGTTTCAAATTTCTTTCGAGAAGAATTTGAACGTACAAGAGTTGAAGGAACCTTCTAACCGGTTAGAGTGATGGAGGAGATTGTGATGTGAACGGAGATGATCTGTTCGAAGAACTGCAAATTTATTCACCAATTCTACCCACTGGAAGCCACCCAGCTGGAGCCTTGTCTTTTAAAACCAAACGTGGTTATGTGGACATTCTTCCAAATGTTTTTGTTGCATTGAGGATTCTGCTAACGCTCCCGGTATCAGTGGCCAGCGGAGAAAGGAGCTTCTCGAAGTTAAAACTTATAAAAACATACTTGCGATCAATTTTAAGCCAAGAGCACTTGAGTGAACTAGCTACTTTGGCCCTTGAAAATGATTTGTTAAATGAAATGGAAACAGATTTGCTGCTGAACGAGTTTTCTAAAGTGAAAGCCAGGAAAATCGCGTTTTAATTTTAAAAGACTACAACAGTGTGCAAAAAATCAACAATAATTGTTAATGTAATAATAATGATCCGTGAAGAAATGTTTGGTTTTAAGCTATTTTTTGTGTATCCCTTTGCCTTTTACCTTTTGGCCATATAACACGTTTAGTAAAAATAGTAAAGGTACTCTGATGAGTAGGGGGGGGGGGGCAAAATGTTCTTTGCTTACACTACAAAAAGACGTAGGGCCGGCACTGGCGAGTAGAATACTCAGCATAGTGCCTTACATATCTTTTTGATCGTATCGTAACGCGGGCTGTTTCAAAAATGAACTACAAATAAATCACGACATTGAGGAGTGAATGGTCGCTTAATTTAATGTGTACTGTTTATCTTTATACAATTTTCGCGAGTGAAACCGCAACGGGTAATGCTAGTTAATCATAATGTATACGTCATTTTAATCAGAAATATCCAAATATAATTTAATGATTTACTTTCCGGAAATTGACATATTTTTCACATTTCTGCCAGGAACGGTCCCCTTAAGGATACTGTGTGCTCTTGAACTTGAGTGAATTGTGCACATTGTCAGGATGTTCTTGTTTTATGGTACATCCTTGGCTAAGATTCTCGTAACGTGCAAAAGGCAACTTATTCTGAACTGGATGATAACCATATTATGATATTTTGAGGTTAGAAAATCTAGAAAATTAATGGAAATTGTAACAACAACAACAACAACAAAATCAGGAAAATAGTAACATTGTCTTATTCAGGAACATTTCTCTGCGTGGTTTTTCAACCAAATACTCTCTAAGCCTTTTCACCTTATGAGAATAGTTAACTACAGAATGTTAAACTACATAGGTTGGTTTTTAGTTTTGGCACCTTAGTTATAACTGGATTAATAACTCACTTAGATGGTTCCAAGTTTCACAGGCCCTCGATAAAGTCCCCACCGTTGCGTACAACGTGTTCCCAGCGATGCGGAAGTCGTTGGATCCCGTTGGCACTGCCCAATCTATTGATGGTACGAAGAGAGCGCTCTGCGACTTCCGCATCGCTGGGAACACGTTGTACGCAAAGGTGGGGACTACATCGAGGGCCTGTGAAACTTGGAACCATCTAAGTGAGTTATTAATCCAGTTATAACTAAGGTGCCAAAATTAAAAAACCAACCCATGTATTTAGTTCTTTAATTTTAAAATAGAATCCTGAGGAACGTGATAGCGCAGTGGCTTAGCTGCACGTATTTCAACCGGGCGGCCACGGCCGGGGTTCGAATCCAGGTGACAGCGGGGTGGAATTTTCAACTGAAAAATCACGTGGCGTCATGAAGGGCATTCGGTCTTAAATCCCTGGCCAAAACAAAGTTGGCTCCGGTGACCCCAATTAATTCGGAAAAGCCGAAGAAAGAAAAAAACAAGAAAAAATATCTGAACCAACTTACTTATTAGCCTACTTTCGATTTTTGCAAAAAATGAAAGTAGACTTATGAGATCACTACAGGGCCAAAAATTGTGTGTCTGTCTGTGTGTGTGTATGTGTGTGTGTGAGTCTGTGTGTGTGTGTGTGTGTGTGTGTACTCTGAATGTCTGTCCCCCCCCCTATCAATTCGAACACGGTGAAACCGAAATGAACGAAATTTGGTACAGAGGTAGAACAAGTAAAGGGCACCTCAGTGTCATGTTTTATATCGCCGCCATCTTTACCAAATCTGAATGGCGGCCACTCAAACGTTCAAAACCTAAAATCAAATAGCGACTAACCAAATTATCCGATCTCTACCAAATTTGGTAATAACATACCTTCATATAGGACGCGTCTTGTGACCAAACTACAAGGTCATCCACCGTACAATTTCAGGATGGCGGCCGTGCGAATTATGCAAACTTTATAATCCATATCATGGGACCCACCAGTTCCGATTATCGAGCCGAGAATCGATTTAACTGTTCTGAAGGAAGAGGCACGTTCGAAATTAAAAGTTTATTTTGTAATACTATAGTGCAGAAGTGATTTTAAAAAGCTGAGCCGTCTCGGTAAGAAGACAAGATGGCAGCGGATATCTTGTGCCTGACTTATATTTCACTAATTTGAGTATTGCATGCAATATAGCGTACTGATACAAAATAAATAAACTTAGTATGAAATGCTTTATACATAAATAATATACTCCACTGATGAAATCGTTAGGTCTAAATCATTATTTGCTAACAAGTTCTATGTAAGTCATTTTATATAGATCAATGTTCGTTGGCACAAATGGCTCCGTGGTAAAGCGTTAGTCTGTCATTCATATGCCTATGGTTCAAACCACAACAGATTTTGGTTTTTTGCTTGAAATTTTACATATTTGTTGCTTTGTAATGACTCAGACATTTTAAAATTAAGCGTTATATTGTGCATATTACGGTGCAAAACATATATTTAATTAAAACATAATTCGCCAGCAGATTTGCTCGAGACATCTAGCAGCCAAAAAGGTAACTGCACGCCGGCCTACTTATTAACTTCCAGATTTTATTGAAAAGTTTCTTCTTATGGCCGCTAGAATACACTCGCCCTGTTAGGATTATATTGTTCGATATTTCTCCACTAGATTTCACGACTGGTCTACATCGGACTCCATTGATAGTATACCATTGGCATTCTATGCGCATCGAATTTGAAGAATGACAGGATGATACTATGATACATTTTTACTTCTTATTTTAAAGGGTTTGTTACAGCCTATTGTGCGTTATTTGAAAATGTTATTTGAAGTAAAGAACAAAACGATTTCACATAGTAACTGAATTCTAGCCGCTGGTACTAGTTCAGGTTATTAATACTTTTATTTCAGGCAAATAGCAATCGAAAATATCCACATAGTTTGTATACACACGTCTCTGTAGGGACACGGAAAGATTTGTTAATTCAATTAGGGTTGTGAAAGCCATGCACAACAAGACGTGTAAAGACATGCCTCAACTCAAAGTTGGATGTTGCCCACGGCAGGTCGATTATGTAATAATAACAATAATAATAATGTTATTTGTTTTACGACCCTTTTAACTACTGCTGCTTTTAGATACGCCGGGGTGCCGGAATTTTGGCCCGAAGGGGATCTTTAACGTGCCAGTAAATCTACTGACACGAGTCCCTCGCATTTGTGCACCCTCAAATGCCAGCTGACTGCGCCAGGATACGAACCTGCAACCTAGGGCCCAGCAAGCGAGAACGTTACCGCAGAGCCACGCAGCCAGTCCGGTCGATTATGTCTCCAGATCCATAACATTCTTGAGATACTTCTTATCTATCTTTCTTCAATGATGGTAGTAGTTTTTTTCTAGGTTGTGGCGTTTGGTAGAGGTAAATAGTTTCTAAGGTCTTCAACCAAGAAATGATTCTATTATACTCTTTGATAATAACAACGAGTTATAACTATACTCATACATTTAGGAGAAAGTAGGCTATATGTTCTTTACTGAACATCTTGTTTTAAATTATTTTAATGGATTTGTTTTGCTCAGCTTGCTAATATCTGCTGAAAATTATTTTAGGTTAACCTATGGAGATCAAATTGGCAGGTGAAAAGCTGAAGGAAGTAGGAGACTTCTGTTACTTAGGAAGCAGAATAACCAGTGATGGACGAAGCAAAGAGGATATAAAAAGTAGGTTGGCTCAGGCAAAGAAAGCATTTCTACAAAAAAGGAATCTGCTGACATCGAATATAGATTTAGGTATTAGGAAGTCATTTTTGAAAGCCTTTGTCTGGAGCGTGGCGCTCTATGGAAGTGAAACTTGGACTATTGGTGTAGCAGAAAAGAGGAGAATTGAAGCATTTGAAATGTGGTGTTACAGGAGAATGATGAAGATCAGATGGGTAGATAGGGTTACAAACAAAGAGGTATTAAGACGAGTGGGAGAGGAGAGATGTTTCTGGCGACTGCTAATGAAGAGAAGAGATAGGTTGGTAGGACACATACTAAGACACCCAGGAATAGCAAGCTTAGTTATGGAAGGAAGGGTCGAGGACAAGAACTGTAGGGGTAGACCAAGGTTAGAATATGTTAAACAGATAGCCTCGGATGTAGGGTGTGGTAGCTATGTAGAGATGAAACGATTAGCTCAGGACAGGGAGGCATGGAGAGCTGCATCAAACCAGTCAAAAGACTGAAGACTCAAACAACAACAACATTCTGAAGTTAGCTATTCTCAGTATGTGAAGAAACTTAGACAGTAATTGGTTGAAAAACAACTGAGAAATGTGTTCCAGAATAAATACATTTAACTATTTTTCTGAATATTCTTTCTGTTATAATTTGTTCTTTATTACGGAGTAGAAACATGGACTTTAACAAAGCCACTCAATAAAAATGATTATGATAATTGTTGTTTTAAGGGGCCTAACATCTAGGTTATCGGCCCCTGAACTCAATAAAAATTAGAGGACTTTGAGATGTGGCTCTATCGACAGAGTATCATGGACAGAGCATATCACAAATGCTGAGATCCTTCGAAGAATGGGATATAATAGGGAAGTACTGGCCACTATAAAAACGAGAAACATACAATACCTCGGTCTCATAATGAGCAACAGAAGCAGACACCATCTACTGCAAGAAATTCTGCAAGGAAAAATATCCAGTAAGAGAAGTGTTGGCTGAAGACGAATCTTCTGGCTAAGAAACGCCAGAGAATGGACTCTCAAGACATTGGAAGAGTTATTCCAAACGGCTCAGAACATAGAAAGCGCAGCCAAGATGGTTGGCGACATCCGGAACGCATTGTGACTAGAAGAAGAAGATTAAGATTTATACATTGGTAAGGACTATTGAAGAAGAAAACTAAGATTTGTCCTTAACATCTTCTAATATATAAAAGTGAAAGTCTGTATGTATGTATGTATATATGTTGGTTCCGTATACAAATCTACACCGTTCCACCAATCTCAACCATATTTTGCATACACATAGTTTAGGACCCAGAAGGAACCGCTGGCTACATGAATTTTCGATAGTCTTTCTCATTCTTCTGATTTTGGCCCTTTTTCACTCAAAAACAGGCTAATCAAATCATAAAATATACTCATGAAGGAATGGCAAGGCAGATAGTTTCCATGGCAACATAGCTCAAGTCGAGACACGGCCGACTTGATGCCAATTGCGCTCAGCACTACCGGTATAGAAAATGAGGATCTTTACTTGAAATCCCGTTAGTTACTCAACTGCTCACACAGCACTGTCAACCGAGTTTAGCATAACAAAGACTTGACACTATCTTCTTTCTACTATATATTTTTCAAATACCACTCACTCACTCACTCACTCACTCATTCATTTATTCATCACGAAATCTCAGAAACCACCGAACAGATTGGAATGAAATCTGGTATGCAGCTTCCTCAAGGGCCGCAAATGCCCACTAAGAGAGAAATTTTGGCTATTCAGGTTCTAAAGGGGTGTTAAGGGGGTAGACCTGCATTTAATTGAATAGCAATATCTCCCGATTGGTTTCATGGGGGGATGTGATACTCGGCATATAAACTCATCATTAAAAATAAGAAGACATGAGTCTGAGGGTTTTTCGATATGGTGTATATTATGAGGTGAAAGGGGTGAAAAGTGGGGATTAAAAGATTCTTAACGGAGCGTGTGTCTCTTAAACGACATAGGCGAGGAGTTTGAAACACAGCGAAAAAAAATCAACATAAAAAAGAAGTAAATATGTGTTTGACAGTTTTTTCATAAATCCAATTTAAGGGGCCCATGGGGAGAGATGAAATTCTGGGGGGGGGGGGGGAACAGGAAAGAAAGTGTCCTAACTGATTGACTGACTGGCTCACTCATCAAACTCAGGGGGAAAAACTGCTTTAAAGTAAGTAAGTAAATAGCTGTTCGACAGTTTTATTTTCATAAATCAAATTTAAGGGGTTCATGGGGAGGGGTGAAATTCTGAAAAAAGGAAATTGAAAGAAAATGTCCAGACTCACTCACTTACTCACTCATCATCGCCTAGCCAAAATTATTGAAGTTAGAAACATGACAGTTTGGGGATATGTTCATTGTATGTCAAAACCGTCTACTAAGGGAGGATTTTCGGATATTCAGGTTCTAAAGGGCTCTTAAGGGGGTTAAACCTGCATTTCATTGAATAACTATATCTCCCTTTTGGTTTCATTGGGGGATGTGTTACACGGCATATAAACTTATCATTAAAAAGTAACAAGACACGTGTCTGAGGGTTTTTCGATGTGTTTATGAGGTTAAAGGGGTGAAAAGTGGGGATTGAAAGATTCCTAACGGAGCGTGTATCTCTTAAACGACATAGGCGAGGAGTTTGAAACTCAGCGGAAAAAAAATCAGCATAAAAGTAAGTAAATATGTGTTTGACCGCTTTTCCATAAATCCAATTTAAGGGGCCCATGGGGAGGGGTGAAATTCGGGGGGAGGGACAGGAAAGAAAGTGTCCTAACTGATTGACTGACTGACTCACTCATCAAATACACGGGAAAAAACTGCTTTAAAGTAAGTAAATAGCTTTTCGACAGTTTGTTTTTCAATCAAATTGAAGGGGTTCATCGGGAGGGGTGAAATTCTGAAGAAAAAAAAAATTGAAAGGAAATGTCCTGACTCATTCACTCACTCATCATCGCCCAGCCAAAAATATTGAAGTTGGAAACATGACATTTCGGGGATATGTTCGTTGTATGTCAAAACCGTACACTAAGGGAGGTTTTTTGGATATTCGGGTTCTAAAGGGGTCTTAAAGGGGTTAAACCTGCATTTCATTGAATATCAATATCTCACGAGTGGTTTCATTTGTGGATGTGATACTCGGCATATAAACTAATCATTAAAAATACGCAGACATGTGTCTAAGCGTTTTTCGATGTGGTGTATTATTATGAGGTGAAAGGGCTGAAAAGTGGGGGTTGAAGGGTTCCTAATGGAGCGAAGGCCTATCTCTTAAACGACATAGGCGAGAAATTTGAAACTCAGCGGAACAAAAATCAGCTTAAAAAGTAAGTAAATCGGTTTTCGACTGTTTTTTCATAAATTAATTTAAGGGGCCAATGGGGTGGGGTGAAATTCTGGTAAAAAAAAGGAGTGAAAGTGTCCTAATCGACTGACTCAGGGGGAAAAGACAGCTTAAGAAATAAGTTAATAGGTGTTCAAGCGTTTTTTAATCAATCCAATTTAAGGGGCCCATGGGGAGGGGTGAAATTCTGGTAAATAAATGAAAGAAAATGTCCTGTCTGACTCACTCACTCATCACGCCCAGCGAAAACTATTGAAGTTGGAAACATGAAATTTTGGGAAGATGTTCGCTGTATGTCGAAAACGTTAACTAAGGAATGATTTTTGTTTATTCGGGTTTCAGAGACGTGTCAAGGGGGTAAACGTGCATTTCATTGAATAACGATATCTCATGAGTTGTTTGTTTGGGGATGTGATATTCGGTATATAAACTAATCATTAAAAATAATCAGACATATGTCTAAGGGTTTATCGATGTGGTGTATATTATGAGGTGAAAGGGGTGAAAATTGGGGGTTGAGGGATTCTTGACGGAGCGTGTATCACTGAAACGACATGGGCGTGAAGTTTGAAATTCGGTGGAAAAAAACAGCTTAAAATACAGGTAAATAGGTGTTCGAACGTTTTTTCATAAATCCAATTTAAGGGGCCCTTGGAGAGGGGTGAAATTCTGGGGGGTAAAAAACAGGAAAGAAAGTGTCCTAACTGATTGACTCACTTACTCACTCATCAAACTCAGGGGGAAAACAGCTTTAAATAAGTAAATAGGTGTTTGACCGTTTGTTTCATAAATCCAATTTAAGGGGTTCATGGGGAGGGGTGAAATTATCAAAAATAAATGAAAGAAAATGTCCTGACTGACTCACTCACTCATCATCGCCCAGCCAAAATTATTGAAGTTAGAAACATGAAATTTTGGGGATATGTTCGTTGTATGTCGAAAACGTCCACGAAGGAAATAGTTTTGGATATTCAGGTTCTAAAGAGGTGTTAAGGGGGTAAACGTGCTTTCCATTGAATAGCAATATCTCACGAGTGATTTCATTTGGGGATGTGATACTTGGCACATATACTAATCATTAAAAATAAGCTGACACAAGTCTAATGGTTTTTCGATGTAGTGTATATTATGAGGTGAAAGGGATGAAAAGTGGTGGTTGAAAGATTCCTAACTGAGCGTGTATCTCTTAAACGACATAGGGAGGAGTCTGAAACTCGGAGGAAATCTATCAGCTTAAAAATAAATAAACAAATGAATAAATAAATAAAATAAATAGGTGTTCGACCGTGTTTTCATAAATGCAATTTAAGGGGCATATGGGGAGGGGTGAACTTCTGGGAGAAAAACGTCCACTAAGGAAGGATTTTTGGATGTTTGCTCTCATCGACCAACCAAAACTATTAAAGTTAGAAGAATGATATTTTGGGGATATGTTTGTTTGTTGTGTGTCGAAAACGTCTACTAAGGAGGGATTTTTGGGTATTGAGGTTCTAAAGTGGTGTTAACGGGGTTAAACCTGCATTTCATTGAAAAACAATATGATACGACTATGACGCGAGCGATGCGAGGCTAAAATTGAGATGGTGTGTGTCTGTGTATTACTCAATCTCGCAAGTACCACTGGTCCGATTTACATGAATTTTACATGGAAGTAGCTGATTTACCTGGTTAACATATAGGTTACTTTTGATTTCAATACTTTGCACTATTTAAAATGGCGACCATTTTAGTGACGTCACTACACCCTTTGGTTTCAAACTTTCATATTTCCATTTCAAATAAAAAGAGAACGCTAAGAAATAGCAAACTTTTGATGGCATATGCGAGGTTTAAAATTACATTTTCTATCCGAAAGGTATCTGCAACTGTTAGCGAGTAAAACCTAAATTTGTGCTATAAAACACGGTCAACGCCGAGCGGTGTAGTTGGACAAAATGTTCCATCCATAATCTCCCTCTGCGCAGCACCTCGCCTATACCCTGTTTTAACTGTCACCTTCACATTTTAATTTATTTATGACGCGTAGCGAAGCACGGGTACTTCAGCTAGTTGTATATAAATCTTAATCCCATGCAATTTATTTCAGGCTTTTTCACATATTCCAGTAGGCTAATTGGAATGATTCTTTTCTTGACCGACTGAAAGCTAGAATATTAATTGAAGGGTCCACGGGAAGAAGGGGGAATGTCACTCAAAATGTATAATCGAGATATCAGCGCGATCTGGTGGGCTTCTTTGCGACGTATTGAAGGAACAATTGTGTCTGGCTGAGAACAATGAGGGTCGTGAGAAAATGACGTTTCAAGTTGACGCGTACATATAAGTACAAATAAGTAATAAGACTTTAAAACTACTTTCCTGAACATTTTACATTATTTGACATTGTCTCCTCTTCCCGTAGACCCTTCAATTGTTAATATGGCAACAATGAAAAATTGCTTCAAAGCTACCTTTACAATTATCATGCTCAAGAGTACACTGTATCCTCAACACAAATAAATTGTTGTTACTTGTAGATTATGTTTTAATCGTAACTACTGAGATACGGAAAGTCAAACATGGGTACGAGTTATACAGAAATGTATGCATAGAGTGGAAATGTCACAGGTAAAATATTGACAACAGGCTGATCAATATTGTAATTGTACGGAACGTACGATACAACTACTAACGCAAGAATAATGATACATGTATGTGGAAATAGAGACCTAGAACATAATTAGAAAGTAATTTTGTAGATTTATCAGTACTGTTGGGAATAATGATGTTCATACGTAGAGTAATTAACGGGAGAAACTGCACATGGAGTTGTTGTTCAAACTACAATTTGTCATACTAACTTACTAGAAATATTAGAGTTCTTCCCTAAACAATTGAAAATCATGCGCGGAATAAGTGTTAATACTATCTCTTTGAAACTTCATACCACAATTTCTGCATTACCAACAAAGGACTGTGTTGTTCTGAAGTTACATACGTGAGTAATAATAATAATAATAATAATAATAATAATAATAATAATCATGTTATTGGTTTTAAGTCCCTTTTAACTACTGCGGCTTTTAGAGACGCCGGTGTGCCGGATTTTTCCCCACGGAGGTCCGGGTTCGATTCCAACTTCTGCCAAGAAATGTAATTCTGGTCTGAATGCTAGAACGGGAGACAAAAACTGAGAATAGGTAGGTTCGATTCTCACCTCAGCCACCCTGGAAGTGGTTTCCCACTTCTACCCCAGACAAATGCCGGGATGGTTCCACTTTAGACCACGGACGCCTCCTTCCCAATTCTCACTTGAATTACAATTACACACACTACTTCAGACACCATACACAGATTGTCACACAAACAAGTACACGGGGCAAACGACCATGACGTCACAAAGCCCTTAAAGAATCTATAACAACAACAACTCAAGCAATCTCAACAACCGAACATGTGCAAGTTAATTTAAGGACATACAACGAAAAACCCTCAAATGAAACAACAACAACAACAACAACAACAACAACCTTTAATGTCAGAGACGTCTATTTAGTCGATACAATTTAGTGCAAATGCCTGCAGGTGTGATTTCCTGCAGAAACAGCACTTGTCTCGGTAATACACACATCAAAAAAAATTGCATATTGCCCTGGAGCACAGTGTGGATGAAAGTGAGGACGGACTTGTTTATTAAGCAGTGTCCACGCCTGCTCTACACAATTGAGACGGGAGCATAGGCAGGCCATTCCATTTTGTGAATACCATTCTCCTGAAGAAAGGCATTGTCATTGTGCGGCAGAGCGTTATCGTCCAGGAAAGGGAAATTTGGGCCGAAATTGTCAGCATAGTCTCTCACTACAGGTGCCAGGATAGTATCCCTGTAACGTATGTCTGCCATACGCCCTGGGATGTACACAGGAGGGGTTCGGTGACCATACATGATGCCACCCCAATACATTGCACCACCTCCTCCCTCTTGGTATCGGTTCGTCTCCACACTCGCACAGATCTATCCTCATTGACACAGGCGAGTGTACACAGCCGATATACACGCACACAAGAACGACTAATGGGTTTGACACCACTACGACTCTTGGCCAGCAATATGAACAACTATTTTTGATGTGTGTATTGAATATTGATTTAACGGCGGCTTCGGTGGCGTAGTTGGTAGCATGCTGAATTGCTGTTCCCAAGATCGCGGGTTCAAACCCGGCCGAAGTCGTGTCAAAATCCTTCAGTATGCCTTCCTTTGGAGGGGAAGTAAAGCCGGCGCCCCATGACATAGATTTATGGCATGTAAAGGACCCTTTAACTAAACTGGTGTGAGACTAATTTTCTAGGTTAGATTTCGTTGAAACGCTCTATCAAAGTTCCAACGTTCACCACTAGGTATCAGTGACATCTGGTAGTGAATGTTGGAACTACCTGAAATTGAACGGAACTAGTGGCTCACCCCATGGGTGTCCGCTTGAAGCAGCTAGAGCCTCTGGCGAGCCGATTATATCCTCGGTCACTCACGGCACTAAAAGCCATACGCTAAATAAATAAATAAATAAATTGATTCAATTCAATAACTCATTAGGCCTTTGCGATTTTTATAAACTTGACATAAAAATGGACGCGTATGAAGAAGTCAGAAACATAATCAAATATTCGATTGACCACCCATTAATACAGTTCTTTTTGTAACTCCTATAAAATTGAATTTTCATGAGGCGTGTGTTTCGTCAATACCCGCTTCAGCTGTATGTGAGAGCATGCGACTCGTTATTCAAGGTCGTCCATCAAATGTCAACAAGTCTGCTCGAGCATAGAACACGCAATATTGCGGCAGACTTAAGTCGTTGCCCTATCTGATTTAAGGTGGGGCCAATACAGAATACCGGCGCGCGAACCCAAGGCCGATCGCAGGTAGATACTCTCATAGCTGCGATCAGGATGTAATGGCTACTGCTACAAATCTCTTGGCTATTAAGTGGTTTACTGATATTTTATACGACAAACATTCCATTCTCTTCTAATAAAGAGCATTTTTAAGGTAAATGTGAAGCACACAACACAAATATTACGTCAAAATGAGTTTGATTCATCATGCACACAGTTAAGTTAATGGTGAGTTGTTTTGATTCATCTTACCCTTCACATGGCTTTAATGTTGTTGTTGTTGTAGTAACAATAATACCGAAATATATATCGTACATCCAAACTTAACACTTAAGAAAACTTGATGTTTTAACAATAATACCGGGATATGTAGATTTTTTACCTATATTGAAATGTAAGGAAAATGCCGTGTTTACGGCAATCAAACCCGAGGCACTATATGCCTCTGAAACACTGATATTGGGGGCTGACCACTATTAAAAATATACAAAAACAAGAAAGAAAAATCTCGATGAAGATTTTTCTCCCAGTTTGTACTGAGGGAATTTGGATGAAAAGGAAATCCCAGGAGCTTTATCAGCATTCAGTGTTGTGCCTATCTGGCTTTCTGGCGTTCGTCTCTTGTAACAAATGTGTTTATTTGTTGTGCTATTGATATTTACAGGTATCATAACTGGTTGTATAGAAAGCAGTACTATGAACGTGGACACGTATATATTGTAAAGATGCAACATTAATGTTCCATGTCGCAGCGCAGCTTGTGAGTGCGAGTACGGGAAGGCAGTCGTTTGGAACGTGATCTTTTGAGCCACCAACCAGCGCGCACAGTTGAAAATTGTTGTATTTACTGCCGTCTACGGTGGGTAGTAGTTAATTTCCGAAATATTTTTCTTCACGGTTCTGCCTAGTTGGGCTCACGCAAAGTATCTGCTATGTTCCAGCAGGATCCGCGATTCCCCGGTTCAGAGACTTTCCTTGTAAGAACAACTGGCTGCTTCAAGTTAAATAAAGACTTCAGGAAATAGACATCTCAAGTGATACAGTACTGGACAGATCTAAATTCAGACAACTACGAGGCGCATCCAGAAAGTAGGTTTCCCTGTTTTAAAAAAAAGAGAGAACATAGTTATATGCAAAACTTTATTGGCAACAGGTACAGCAATGTGTCAGCTATATTTCGCCACAGGCACCAAACGAATTGAGACACCTGTCATAGCTTGGTATCAACTTTTGTAGTCCTGTGTTATAGAAGTCTGCCACCTGCGAATGGAACCAGCGTGTGACAGTCGTCGTCTGCTGTTCGGTCAGTGTGAAAATGCTGACCAAGAACAGAAATTTCTTGAGGTGCAAGAAAAGGTGGAAATCGCTGGGAGCAAGATGGGGACTGTTCGGTGGATGATCAAACAGCTCCCAGCCAAACTTCTGCAGAACAGTTGCTGTCCTCATTTGCTCCCACCGATTTCCACCTGTTCTTTCACCTCAAAAAATGTCTGTTCTCTGGTTAGCATTTTAACCCTGGCAAAGAGCTGAAGACGAATATATCACGCTGGTCCCATTCCCAGGCGACAGACTTTTATGACACAGGACTACAATAGTTGATACCACGCTATGACAAGTGTCTCAATTCGTTTGGTCTCTATATCCAATAATAGCTGACACATTGCTGTACCTACTGCCAATAAAGGTTTGCATACAACTATGTTCTATTTTTCTTTTAGGAAGAATAGGGAAACTTACTTTCTGGAAGCACCTCGTAGTTGACAATCATCAATTTTCAGACCACCCAAACATTGCATCCAAAAAAACATGGATGGTGGAGTGCAGAAAGAGCCATAGCGAGAAGAAGAGATTTTGGGAAGATAAGAAAGCAAGATCAGCTGGATAGGTTCAATCGCGCATAACGATGTAAATAATAATAATAATAATAGTCGGTTGACGTCACTTTTAACCGTTGTGGCCTTGGCGTCACCGCATGACGGAAGTTTCCTCCGGAAGGGATCTTTGACGTACACAAGGCTATTGTGTCTATATAACCTTTCATGCTTATGTAAAATAATCTTGGGGTTTGAAGGCCATTGCATAACTAAATTGTGCTATACACCCGCCAATTATCTCAAAATTGGATATCTTTAAATTGAATTACTGTACGGTATTTATTTAGACCACAATCAGATTTCTATGGTCAGAGCTGGGTAGTGAATTTAATATTTCTGCTGCAGTCATTGATATTGTTAGGGAGCAGACACATGGTATGTCCTTATGCTTATAGAGATTGGTCCAGAAACACTATAATAATAATATCGTATGGCCTCGAGTGCCAGGTGCAAGCTTTGTTAACTGCCACCCAGAGGGCAGCATGCATGTCGAATTTTGTTGTTCCTTGAAACACTATGAAAGTCACGGAGGTTAGATATCTAAGCTCCTTGACACTATAGCGCTTTCTAGTAGAGAAATGAGGAACTTTGTGTTGGCGGAAAATCCCGAAATTAATTTTGCCATTGTGAACACGACCTACTGAATTCAAATGTTTTTTTTGGCATGCGTGTCGTAATTTTTTCCGCCTTTCTAAAATCACTTACCACGGCCAGGAGCGAACCTGCAAGCTTGGGGGTTGGTAGACCGACACGATAACCACTCACCCACCGTGGCAAGCTTCAGAAACACTTAAGAGGCCATATACATGCATAGGTATCAAGCCAAGTTTGTTGAAAAATTTAAGCTGGAATTCCCCGTCATAGAAGGATACAGGATAACGAAGAAACGAGACTATTCCGAACATAAGAATGCGATGACATAACAATTATCTCGAAATGAATGCTGACTGAGCTTTCAAATCAATTCACTCACTACTACTGGTACAGCCATCACAATGACACAGGCTATCAAATACTTTCAATTACACACGGCTGCACTACCGCGATGTAGCAAGTCCCCTAAATGAATCAACAACAGGAATCAAGATTGTAGTTTTACGTGACCGTTAATCTCGCGATCATGATTCACGGGATCTCCATTTTTACGTGGAATCCGAACCACAGAACCACTTCAAAAATCACACATGCATTCACCGGGAATTGGTGAGAAGCAAGCAGCTTGACCATTGAACCACCACGTCCCCAACAACAGAAATAAGTAGGTTGAGATAATTCAAAGCACCCCGAAGCCCAATCGTGCTTTCTGAAAGAAAACAGCTGTTAGAATGGGAAGCTTTGTATTTCTTTATGATCAAGGTACATCCAAGGCTCAACAGCACATCCACTCACATTCAAAAATCATATTCAGGTCATAAAATTATGGACACAAAACACGCCTTGTTATTCACTAGACCGAATAGATACTACAATGCACCACGAAGACGCAGGGTTCATTTTTATTGGAGAATACTTCGATTGATCTCAATGAAGGATGATGAATATTATCCATCTGTTACAGGGAACCAGACAAGAATAGCTCACGATTTATTGCGTGAAGTCGTGTTTTCCTTGACATAACGCCTATTGAATACAACAGAACTGGAACACGATATTCAATAGTAACACCCGGAAGTAAACCATCGCAATGCCCGGCTGAAAAAAATTGGGTCACCGGCCAGCGTAGCTCAGGGATAAGCGTTGCCTTTCTAATGACAGCGGAGCCATCTCAGGTTGGAATTTGATGATGATAATTGTTGTTTTAAGGGGCCTAGTATCTAAATTCTCGGCCACTAATACCAGTTTGTATGGTAGTAAAAGATGAGAAAGAAATTATAATGTAATGGATACTATAACTAACAACTATCTACTAACTTACATACTAGAAGAGACAAGTAGTTTCATATAAGCTATCCTACTTATGTTAATTTCCTCTATCAACATACAAAATTTCAGTTTGATTGTAGTAATAGATTCGTAGATATTGAGAACCGTCTAAATATTTTGGATGGTCGCCATGTTGGATTTTATATATGTAGGTCTTAGAGTTATGTACTATTACCTAAAGATTATTGTGTAGATGTAGTATTCAAACTTCAATCGCAAGATTAGGACACAAGAAATGAAAACCAGATTTTAAGATTTCGCACAATTGCCATCTTGCGGTTATGAAAACAATTGAAATAAATTAGATGCTAGTGGATAAAAATTTGTATAAGCATTTACTGTACCAATTTTTACTGCACTCGGATGGTTAAATCGCGAGAAACGTCCATTTAAATATTTATGTTTCGCGTCGCCGACATGTTAGATTTGTGCTCACCAGGTTATTGAAAGTCCCATTGGTGAACTCATGTTTATAGCCTCTATCAACATACAAAATTTCAGTTTCATTTCTAACATAGATTAATAGATATTGAGAACCGTCTACATATATTTTGGATGGTCGCCATGTTGGATATTTATATATGTAGTTCATGGAGTTATGTATTATTGAATGTTGATTATTGCGTTGGTTCATTATTTAAACGTTGACTTCGATCGCATGATTAGGAAACAAGAAATAAGACACATAATTTTAAAATTTCGCACAGACGCCATGTTGAGGTTATGTAAAAAATTTAACTAAATTAGACTTCAGTGCATTACAATGTGTATAAACATTTACTGTACCATATTTCATTATACTCAGAAGGTTAATTGCGAGAAAAGTCTATTAAAATATTTCACCGTCGCTTGGCCGCTATGTTCGTTTTGTATTTTACAGGTTTCTAGAAGTCTCATAGCTGAACGTTTAGTCAGTAATAGTTTCGGAGATATAGAATGCCGGTGAAATATTTCGCACAGCCGCCATCTTGAGGTTATGTAAACAATTGAACTAAATTAGATGCCAGTGCATAACTGTGTGTATAATTTTGCTTTATCAAGTTTCATTGTTTTTGAATGGTTAAATCGCGAGAAAAGTCTATTTAAACGTTTCAACTTTGCTTGGTCGCCATGTTCGTTTTGTAGTTGACAGGTTTTTGAAAGTCTCATAGGTGAACTTCTAGTAGTGGCCTTTATCACCTAATAACATTTCAGGATTATATTAGTTTAGGCGGCTTCGGTGGCGTAGTCGGTAGCATGCTGAGCTTCTATGCCCAAGATAGCGGGTTCAAACCCGGCCGAAGCCGTCGGATTTTTTAAGAGCGTTAAAAGTCCCTCAGTATGCCTTCCTTCGGAGGGGAAGTAAAACCGGCGGTCCCATATCATAGATTTATGGCATGTTAAAGAACCTTCCACTAATTATACAAATGAAGCTAAATTGTATAGGTTAAGAATGTAAACAACGCTCTTAGGTTCCTACGTTCGTTGCCAAGAGCCGACTGCGGTGGCGTCTAGTAGCTAGGTTCTGAACTAGGCCTAGTAGTCGTTGACGGTGGCGTTTGGCGGCAAAAGTAGGAGCTATTGGAACAATTCAAAGTTGCAGTCCTTACTTGAATTTAAAAAAACAGATACACACACTAATACAGCCATCACAATTAACACCGGTTATCAGACAGATTCTACACACACCCAAAGTACACGGGGCTACATGACCGCCGCGTTGTCGCAGCCCCTAAACTGAGGAACCAACCAACATATCTATACTTCTATACTAATATAATAAAGCTGAAGAGTTTGTGTGTTTGTGTGTTTATGTGTTTAAACGCGCTAATCTCTGGAACTACCAGCCCGATTCGAAAAATTCTTTTTTATATGATAGCCAGATTCAAGAGGAATAGTTTAGGCTATGTAGCATTAAGCTACATCTCGCAGGTAACCTTAAATATTGATTTTTGTTCAGTAAGTCGGTAGAACAGGCGCTCCTGAACAGCTCTATCGGCATGCGCTGGTGTTATGGTTAGTGATAGGTACACCGTTTCACCTATCTGAACCAAAATGTGTATACTTGCCCTTTGGAACCATGATGGTAACACTGTCTACGTGAAATTTATGACAGACCAGTCCATTACCTGCATTTAGTCCCTTTGTTTCAAATCTACGCCTTTTCCCCGATCTGAACCAAAATATGTATACTTACCCTTTGGAACCCTGCGGGTAACACTGTTAACATGAAATTTCGGACAGTCCACTCCATTCCTTGCATTTGGGCCCTTTGGCACAAATATACACCGTTTCACCGATCAGAACCAACATTTATATACTTACCCTTTGGAGCCCTGCGAGTAACACAGTCTGCATGAAATTTCGGACAGACCACTCCATTTCCTGCATTTAGGCCTTTTGGCACAAATCAACACCGTTTCACCGATCTGAACCAAAATGTGTATACTTACCCTTTGGAACCCTGCGAGTAACACTGCCTACATGAAATTTATGACAGACCAGTCCATTCCCTGCATTTAGGCCCTTTGGCACAAATTTACACCCTTTCACCAATCTGAACCAAAAGTTGTATCCTTACCCCTTGGAACCCTCCAAGTAACACTGTCTGCAGGAAATTTTGGACAGACCCCTCCATTCTCTGTATTTAGGCCCTTTGGCACAAATATGCACCGTTTCACAGATCTGAACCACATTTTGTATACTTACCCTTTGGAACCCTGCGGGTGACACTGTCTACTTTAAAATTTTGGACAGACCACTCCATTCCCTGCATTTAGGCCCTTCATCACAAATCTACACCGTTTCTCCTAGTTGCACCAAATTTTACATACACTTTGAAACCCTGCTGGTAACACTGTCCACTTGATATTTTGGACAACGCTCCCCATTCCCTACATTTAGAAGAACAGACAAAATGAACTTGATAACCACGTATTAAGGCCCTAGAAACATTCATGTCCGTAGTAGTGTAACTGTAAGAGTATTTTAATAAGTCTTTTCTGGACGGGCAATTTGGGATGCATCACGTCACCCCTACCAGTGTTCCGGTGCAGAATTGCGAAAATAGTTGCATCTTGCGCTGTTTATAAATTGCAGTCACGGGGGGGTAATTAGCGCAAAAAGATTTCTTAGGCTCCTTTAAACTGTTATCATCATGAAAATAGTATGCCTCTGTATAAGTGCATTGGTGTTGGTGCAGTACATTGCGGTTATCAGCTGCAATAAGCGTTGGTGTTTTCAAATTTACCTTCATTTATTCCGAAACTTATCGTTAAGCGCTTTGTGGCGATAAATGATACTATTGCTACTTCAGTAACTCGGGACAGCCGAAGTTTTCCAAAGAGTTCTGATTATTTTCCTACGGCACTATGCGACAAAAGATATATTTTTAAAATTTAAAATATTGCTTTCTGTTAGTTTAAGTATCATGTGCCAGTTCTGTAGTAGTATTCATTATCATCCATAAAACAAATACATCCACCGGGCGAAGCCGGGCACTACTGCTAGTCAGTTATAGTTTCGGAGATATAGAATGCTGGTGAAATATTTCGCACAGCCGCCATGTTGAATTGGTGAGACGTAATAAATTTTGAAGGGCACGGTCGGGGTCGACTAAAATGGTTCTATGACCTTATCGAGTTTTATTGAAATAGCTCCAGCCATTTAGAAGTTATTAGGGGGGACACACACGGATGCACACATACACTCACGGACAAAAGGTGATCTCATAAGCCTATTTTTTTTTTCATAAATGAAAATAGCCTAAAATGGGAAACAACTAAGAGGGAGAAGGTAATCGATAGTCAGGAGGAAAGAAAATGCCCTCAACCCTCGAAATGAGAGTTGAGGTACTTAGAAGAAAGGAGAACTATGAAAAGCAGATAGGACAGGAAAAGAGGAGAGGGCCCACCCTAAAGGCAATGGAAAAAGGTGATAAATCGGATCCAGCTCAGGAATCTCTCGGGGTCGCCAACTCCCGAGGTAACCAGTCGTGAGCTTTTGAGGATGTAGCACTATCCAGGTTGCATTATAAGTGGTGGGACTACATACACCCTGCCTCCTTAGGGTCTTGAGCAGAGGGCAGGAGATATCATGAAATCAAATAAGAGGTCTGACCACCTCCAAGAATGAGGAACCAGGAAGGATGAGACTAGGACCAATTAAGGCGGGATATTGAAACACTCCCTACGCCTCGGAAACCTTAATACCATCGGTGTTGGAAGAGAACAAGAGTTGACCAAGGAAGGTTGACAGGAAAGGAGACAGAACGGATCCCGTCACAGGAAAGTAGAAGCAA
Organism: Meconema thalassinum; assembly: GCA_946902985.2. Taxonomy (NCBI): domain Eukaryota; kingdom Metazoa; phylum Arthropoda; class Insecta; order Orthoptera; family Tettigoniidae; genus Meconema; species Meconema thalassinum. The sequence continues at coordinate 347,811,892 of OX336392.1, forward strand.
TGCCGGGCTCCGCTGGGGTCCTGTGGTCGCAAACGCACGTCCCACAAGATGTGAGCCCATAGGGGGAGGGTTGGTATTTAAAAGTTGATTTTGATTCTGTGAGCGACGTAGTGTGTGTCATTTGTCTCTTTAGTTTACTTCGCGGCACAGACGTGCTCGTTAAATCGTGTCCTCCTCGTTGTAGTATTGGCTGTTGCCGTGGGGGCCCGGGTTCGATTCCGGACTCTGCCAAGAAATTTTAATTCTGGTCTGAGGGCTGGAAGGGGTACACTCAGTCTCGTGAGACAAAACTGAGAAGAGGAGGGTTCAATTCCCACCTCAGCCGTCCTGGAAGTGGTTTTCCGTGATTTCCCCATTTCTACTCAAGGCAAATGCTTGGATTGTTCCTAACGTTAGGTCACGGCCTATTCCTTCCTAATCATACCACCAATTAATAAATACACACACTACTACAGTTATACCGACAGTAGTGGCTACGCTGGCGAAAGTGCAGCGTTAGGCCATGGGGCCAAGCTCTCTGATGACTCGGTAGACGCGTGGGTTCGTGCCCCACCGTCGGCCGTCCTTGAATGGTTTTCCGTGGTTTACCATTTTCAACACCAGGAAAATGCTGGGACGGTACCTTCTGACAGGCCACGGCCGCTTCCTTCCACATCCTTGCCCAATTTCATTCATCTTCCTCCATTTCATCTCTCATCCCGACGCACAAGTCGCCCACGGGCGTCGACTAGAAAGACCTGCACTCGGCCTCTCAGGAGGCCACACGACAAAAAAACTACAGTTGTCACAATAACACAGGTTACCACTCACATCCCACATGGGCCTATAAGACCATGATGCAGCACCCACTAAAATAAGCAACATCAACAAACCCATGACACGAAACTTCAGTACCACTGGCATTATGAACTTGAGATCATAATGGCTATTTAATGACACTTTTCTAAAGCGGCCAAGGAATTTAAGAAATATAATTCGAGGTTAGCAGAACACTTCCTGGTTCTGCAATGCACCACCGTACTGGGGGGGATCAAAGACCTCCTTGACCTAACTTACTTTAATTCAGCTCCAAATAATGAGATTTAAAAAATTAAGAAAGGGGCATTATTATCATATCTTATTTTAAATTCTGTCTGATGTTTTCAGCGGCATTTAGGCTAATCTACTATCTTGTGGTATCGCGTGACGTATTCCTAAAAGGATCGAAATTGTTAACCACGTCTTTTCATATGCCTTACTTGGCCTGGCAAGTCAGATAAATACATGAGCCCACGCAATAGTTCCTTGTTCAAAGCACTGCGTTCGTGTTCCTATGTCCGCCTCGTGGTATAGTGACTAGCATTCTTGCCTGTCATTATTATTTATATTATTATTACTACTATCACATGGCCCGAGGTAACTGGTGTAGATGTTTTGAGTTGAAGCCATTTCGGCTGTCTCCTCTCAAATTTCATTGGTTATTATTACATCATTTTTAGCCTATTTTCATTTATGGAGAAATAGGCTTATGAGATCCCTGTTGTCCCTGTGTGTGTATATAATAAAATCTAAACGACCGGAGCGATTAAAATGAATCTCGGAAAGGACATAGTACTATTTTGTTCGACCCCGACCATGCCCTTCAAATTATATTAAGTCTCACCAATCCAATATGGTGGCCGTGCGAAATATTTCACTGGCATTCTATATCTCCGAAACTATTACTGATATCACCCTGAAATTTTGTGCGGTGATAAGGTGTACTACTAAAAGTTCACTTATGTGACTTTGAAAAACCTGTTAAGTACAAAACGAACATGGCGGCCAAGCGAATTTCAAACATTTACATAGACTTTTCTCGCGATTTAACTATCACAGCGCAGTGAAACATGGTACAGCAAATGTCTATATACATTGTAATGTACCGACATCTAATTTCGTTCATTTGTTTACATAACCTCATGATGGTGGCTGTGCGAAATTTTGAAATTAAGATTTTATTTCTTGTGTCCTAATCATGCGATCGAAGTCTTGTTTAAATTATGAACCTACGCTGTATAAAGGATTCTAATATTTTATTCATCATCATTTGATAAATTTCTGCAGACAGCAGATATGAGAGCCTGACGGAGCTGGAAAATGATGAGAAATCAGTGGCATAGAGGACACAAAGGTTTAAGCTCCTGTGGTATTTTAGAAAGTGGCATAGGAATCATGACACAGAGGGTAGGTGCAACTTTTAGCGCGAAGGAAGGCTTGGGTATGCATAGATCGGCTTGTTGCTATGTAAGTTAGCGCCAAGAAGAAATTGAATGCTACGATGTGAATGGTCAATCTTCATAATAACCACTCCTAAGGGGAGAAAATAGGGAATAAGCCCGCCGATATGTACAAGAGTTAGGATCAATAATAACAAGGCATCCTTTTTAGCGGCAAACGCGGCGTCATAACGCATCCTGGGGAATTAAGGCGGGAGGTATCTACGGATTAATTCCACGAACGATTCAAGCTAACTACAGCATAATCTTAACCTCCACATTTCTACGAACTCAGTGATACCGATCGCATGCTAGTCTGATCATTATTATGGAAGAGTTTTTCTAAATACCCCTTCCATTCCTACTCTAGCCAGATTCATTTAGAAGTGGTCCAGGAAGCTTCAAGAGGTGACTTTAATTCAGGTGTCTGAGGGCACGAGACGAGACTTTTATCCAGGTGTCTGAGGGCACGAGACGTGACTTTAATTCGGGTGTCTGAGGGCACGAGACGTTATTCTAATTTATGTGTCAGGAACACTAAAAGTATTATTCATGTGTGGACATGAAATATTTGTGACAAACTATAAGTATAAATTCAGTGTTTAATTTTGTAGTCCAAATACTACTAGCTAGGGAAAGTCGTCGTAATAATTCACCATAGACTGTCGAGGAATTTAGTACTCGACAGGTGAATTTATAAGGAAATGTATCGTGTGTGTAACTGATAAACAAATTTAATCCAGAACGAGATGACATCAGGGCACGAGGACAAATCTTGGAACCAGCAGGACATCTGCCAAGGATGTCTAATTCGAGCTAAGCATTTTGAAGGAGAGATGGCCGGAGATGTTTTCCTGGCGCTGATTTAAAGGAATGAGTACAGAAATGAATTTTATTTATTTATTAAGTCAACTATGGTGTATGGGACGTATTTTTGTAGATATTTGTTTGCTTATGTTTGTAATTTAGATTCATGGTTCTTGATTACTGACACATTAAGTATGGGACAGCTTAGCGCTTTGTATTTTGTAGATTTTAGTGATTGTGTTTTGGTTCAAATATATGGGGCAATGCGCGCAGGCCGTGCTCGCATTCGCTTGCGTAAGTCGCGGGCAAGCAATGTAACTCGGAAGTATGCCTTATAATAAAAATGGAACAGAATTAATTGAGATTAAAAATAGAATTTGGAGGGTAAATATTATTTATGAGCAGATTTTATGATGGATCAGGATTATTTTTGATAATTGCTTATCTAGCAATTCAGTGCTGGATGCCACTGGCACGCCCGAGTTTTTGTTGATTTATTTGTTTGATGTGTCTCTGGACGCAAAGTAGGTTAATCTGATTTGAGCTGACCAAGATGGTATGATTATGAGTAAGTCAGTCCAAGCTTTATGGTGTTTATGGTGTGATTTTATGAACGTGTTTGCGGGAAATATAACATTGAGATTATTCCGACAGCCGCACTTCAGCCCAGTTCATGTCCTTGCGAGGCTGAGCTTGTGGTAAATATTTGTGTTTCTTGCCATCCAAGTGGATGAGTGAGATATGTTTTTCGCGTTTCTAGATGAGTAACGGGACTAGTGTGGCCCCCATATATAATTCGCACCAAGCTTGAAAGACTGACAGGGGTGAAGGGCAGCGTTGACTCATACCAGTAGGGGAGCGCTCAATCAGATAAAACGACGGATGGTCATTAGCAAGCAGGCTAGGCTCCTGTAGTTCAAATTAAGATGTTAATTTAAATTCACAAAACCCTGATCGGTTATAAAGAGTATTTGAATGATTTAAAAGGGAGTTGTCAATGTTTTAAGGTATCTTCCGAAACATCAGTTTGTCTGGCTTTTATTCATGTAAATATAAGTTTCAGCCGTGTAGGCTTGTATTTTGTTGTTGTTGCTTGACTTCTAGTGTGTTTATTTTAGGCGTCCAGTGAGCCTTATGGCAGTTGCGTATGCGAGGCTGTTTCCCAGTTGTTGTGCGAGCTTTTGGCCTAAACGGCATGCTCTTTTGAGTTTTACGTGCTCTGGCACGGGGTTGGAATCTCGGGGAGATTCATCAAATCTTAGTATTTTAGATCTTGCATGTGTCAGTAGTAATTATAGTGTGTTGATTAAGGGTGGGTCCCATAGCCGTAGTTTGTTGATTTAAAAGATGCGACTCCGTGAGCAATATGACTGTTTCAGTTGTAAACGGACTCCCATCAGTGCTCATTTTCTTATTAAGGATCAGTACACCACGCATATATAACTTCCTGACCAGGATCAATGGACTTGTATCCATATTATTGAGAGGAGCGAGTTCTTACCGCTCAATTTATGTTATTATAATCATTTGAGTGAAGCTGTATTCACTTTGTTTTTGTTGTGTGGAGCGAGTGTGATACCGCTCAGTAATATAATTATTTCGAGTGGGAGTAAAAGTCAGGGAGGACTTATTATTATTATTATTATTTATGCACATATATTTCAGTCATTAAATACTTTTATTCTACTTGTTATTCATTTTATTTCTAGTATAGCTTTTGGTTATGGACCTTTCTATCCAATAGAGCATGTGTTTTTAGCCTACTTTCGATTTTTGCAAAAAATGAAAGTAGACTTATGAGATCAACACAGGGCGAAAAAAGTGTGTCTGTCTGTGTGTGTGTATGTGTGTGTGTGAGTCTGTGTGTGTGTGTGTCTGTGTGTGTGTGTGTGAGTGTGTGTACTCTGAATGTCTGTCCCCCCCTATCAATTCGAACACGGTGAATGCGAATTGAACGAAATTTGGTACAAAGGTAGCACTAGCAAAGGACACCTCAGTGTCATGTTTTATATCGCCGCCATCTTTACTAAAACTGAATGGCGGCCACTCAAACGTTCAAAACGTAAAATCAAATAACGACTAACCAAATCATCCGATCTCTACCAAATTTGGTAACAACATACCTTCGTATAGGATGCGTCTTGTGACCAAACTACAAGGTCGTCCGCCATACCATTTCAGGATGGCGGCCGTGCGAATTATGCAAACTTTATAATCCATATCATGGGACCCACCAGTTCCGATTATCGAGCCGAGAATCGTTTTAACTGTTCTAAAGGAAGAGGCACGTTCGAAATTAAAAGTTTATTTTGTAATACTATAGTGCAGACGTGATTTTAAAAAGCTGAGCTGATTTAGTAATAAGACAAGATGGCAGCGGATATCTTGTGCCTGACTTATATTTCACTAATTTCAGTATTGCATTCAATATAGCGTACTGATATAAAATAAATAAACTTTGTATGAAATGCTTTATATATAAATAATATACTCCAGTGATGAAATCGTTTAGTATAAATCACTATTTGCTAACAAGTTCTATGTAAGTCATTTTATATAGAACGATATTCGTTGACACAATTAGCTCAGTGGTAGAGCGTTAGCCTATCGCTCAAATGCCTATGGTTCAAACCCGATCAGAGCTAGTTTTTTTGCTTGAAATTTGATATGTTTATTGTTTTGTAATGACTCAGATGTTTTAAAATTAAGCGTTATATTGTGCATATTATGGTGTAAAATATATATTTAATTAAAACATAATTCGCCAGCAGATTTACTCGAGACATTTAGCTGCCAAAAAGGTAACTGCACGCTGACCTACTTATTAACTTCCAGATTTTATTGAAAAGTTTCTTCTTCTGGCCGCTAGAATGCACTCGCTCTGTTAGGATTATATTGTTCGATATTTCACCACTAGATGTCACGACTAGTCTACGTGGGGCTCCATTGATTACTATACCATTGGCATTCTATGCGCATCGAATTTGAAGAATGACAAGATGATACTACGATACATTTTTACTTTTTATTTTAAAGGGTTTGTAACAGCCTATTGTGCGTTATTTGAAAATGTTAATTGAAGTAAAGAACAAAACGATTTCACATAGTATCTGAACTCTACCGTTGGTGCTAGTTCAGGATATTAATTAATACTTTTATTTCAGCCAAATAGCAATCGAAAATATCCACATAGTTGGTATACACACGTCTCTGTAGGGTCATGGAAAGATTTGTTAATTCAATTAGGGTTGTGAAAGTCATACGCAGCCAGACGTGTAAAGACATGCCTCAACTCAAAGTTGGATGTTGCCCGCGTCAGGCCGATTATGTAATAATAATAATAATAATAATGTTATTGGTTTTACGTCCCTTTTAACTACTGTTGCTTTTAGAGACGCCGGGGTGCCAGAATGTTGTCCCGAAGGGGATCTTTAACGTGCCAGTAAATCTACTAACACGGCTCCCTCGCATTTGTGCACCCTCAAATGCCAGCTGACTGCGCCAGGATACGAACCTGAAACATACGGTCCAGCAAGCGAGAACGTTACCGCTGAGCCACGCCGCCAGTCCGGTCGATTATGTCTCCAGATCCATAACATTCTTTAGATACTTCTTATCTTTCTTTCTTCAATGATGGTAGCAGTTTTTATCTAGGTTGTGGCGTTTGGTAGAGGTAAATCGTTTCTAAGGTCTTCAACAAAGAATAGTTCTATTATACTCTTTGATAATAACAACGAGTTATAACTATACTCATACATTTAGGAGAAAGTAGGCTATATGTTCTTTACTGAACATCTTGTTTTTTTTTTTTGTGGATTTTGCCTTGAAAAGCATACCGGACTGAGCACGACCCTGTAGAAAGAATCTTGGTAAAACACTGCTTTATTGAAGGGTACAATATATAAACATCCAAATTATTTATACAGTTCTTAATATCTACTAATCTATGACAGCAATCAAACCGAAATTTTGTATGTTGATAAAGGTTACTAAATGTTCACCTATGGGACTTTCAATAACCTGGTGAGCAGAAATCCAACATGGCGGTGACACGAAATTTATATATTTAATTGAACGTTTCTCGTGATTCAGCCATCCGAGCGCAGTGAAACTTGGTACGGTAAATGCTTATACAAATTTTAATCCACTGACAATTTATTTCAATTGTTTTCATAACCTCAAGATGGCAGCTGTGAGACATTTTAAAATCTCGTTTGTATTATTTCTTGTGTCCTAATCATGCGATTTAAGTTTGAATAATTAACCAACGCATTAATCTTCATCTAATAATACGAAACACTATGGTCTAAATACATAAAATTCAACATGGTGACCATCCGACATATTTAGACGGTTCTTAATATCTAGGAATATATTACAGCAATCAAATTGAAATTTTGTATGTTGATAGAGGCAATTAATATCAGTTGGATATATGAAATAGGCTATTTAGTTCTTTACGGAACTACTTGTTGCCCCTGTGTTTGAACTCGAAAAATCTCACGATGACACAAATTTCACTTCCCTTCTTCGTTTTCTCTTCCCCAAATCTCTTCATCCTTTGACTGTGTTTCTGTGTCCTTTGTTCTGTCCACAATGTTCCCGTTTTCTTCTTTTCCGGTACTATAAATGTTGTATTCTTAATTTTGATTCTGAATTCTCCTTAATCGCCTATCATTTGATTCCTGCCTTTCTGAAGTCTATCTCTATTTCATGGAACCAATTCGTTTTTCTTCATAAAATGTTTACTACATCAGAGATCTTGATCTTCTTTCAAATCTATTGTTGTTCATTCTCTATACGTACCCGTAGAAAGTTAGTCTACGTTTTCTAATCATATCTATGTTCTCATATAACTCTTTGGTTGGTCTCTTCATCCATATGCCATCTCGGTACTTTGCTTCAATTTTTCCGGGGAAATTAAGCTGTATTAATATTACTTTTATTATTATTATTATTATTATTATTATTATTATTATTATTATTATTATTATTATTATTATTTATTGATGTGTAACATCTTTCCGCTCGGTTGCTGGATAGTTTTGTGGGAGTGATTTTGAAAATTGGGGACGGAAGTGGATCGGAACGATCGAGCTGGCAGTGGTGGATCAAACGGAAGTATGCACTGCCCGCTCGATCGATCAAACGGAAGCGTACTAGCTGGCAGTGGTGGAAAACGGAAGTATGCACTGCCCACTCGATCGATCAAACGGAAGTGTACTAGCTGGCAGTGGTGGACAACGGAAGTATGCACTGACCGCTCGATCGATCGAATGGAAGTGTGGCCTAGCTGGCAGTGGTGGATCGAACGGAAGTATAAGACGCACTGCCAACTCGATCGATCGATCCAGCTGGCACTGGTAAGAGAAACAATGAGCGCGCGGTGTCGAAATTGATACCATGACGCACTCTCGGCCATGTGGAATGTATATGACATACTGAACTGAAAACGTACATGCGAACTCAGGTGTCAAGTGATTTAAACAAATGACATGGTACATGTTCGGAGTCTTCGTATCAGTATTTAAATGGTAAAATGCCTTAATATCAAACATTGTAAGTAGTCGGCATTGCATTGGCATAAGACATTTTTAACTCAATGTCACTCAGGAACATTATCGAAACAAGCAAAATATAAATGAAACTTAATTCCGTAATGCAGTATTATTGGAACGTGGAAATAAGTCACCATCTTGTGCACAATATTCGCGTAGTCGAAATAGCCGTGGGTTATTGCGTATGACTGTGAATCTAGAGATCTTGGGTTCGAATCCTGGGCGGGGTAGATATTTTTGCTACCAGATTATCATTTTAAACGATATTTATCATATCAATATGACTCATTTTAACAGAATCCATATGAAATTACGTGTTGGTCTGTGAATCAAGAGGACCTGTTTATAAGGAATTTAAGTTTATGAGTGATGTCGCGTCTATTAATCTAGTTGATCCATATCGTATTCTTTATTTAGGCTAGTGCTGGTGGAAGCTACAAATGATCTAATAAAATGAGTTCCGTATTATAAACTACAATATCTGTAAAACACTCCCTTTTACAATAGATTAATATTTGTGCCAATAATACTATAAAATACCGGTGTATCAACAATTTCACGTGAGGTTTCTTCTATGTCATATGTTACACATCATATGCGACTACTCTAAGGCTCGTTTTTTTAAAATTTTATTTACAGCGTATTTTCCCAATATTGGAAAGCGTTAAGCAATTTGACTCAATTCTTGACGTTCTCCTTATTTTGCCAGAATTGTTTCATTCTGTTGGAGAATGCCAATTTTCTTTCATCAGACCACTGAGGTCTGTAAGGTGTAGGTTTTGGTTGCTCTGGTTGGACTTCCTAGTTCCTCACTTTGTTACGGAAGGAGTCTCTGTCTGATGTGTCGGTTATGTTAGCAGTTCGCATGTCTTTTTGTACTTCTTTCATCCAGGGTGTTGTACTTTTTAGTGATGATACGTATGTAATCTAGTATTCTTTTGGTTAGTCGGGGTTTCGGCAGTCCACTTATGTGCCCGAAGGATTTCAATCGTCTTTTTCTGATTATTATTATTATTATTATTATTATTATTATTATTATTTCGCTGGAAGATCTGTCGCTTAGTGCTCATTAGTAAGGGCATGGGTGACCCTGAGTTACCATCATCGTACCGCCCACTTTGTATGCTTGACACAACAGGCAAACTATTTGAGAAACTCATAAGCCGGAGATTGCTTGAAGCAATAATCGCAGCCGGCGATTTATCACCAAGACAATTTGGATTCAGGGTAGGTCGGTCGACACTGGATGCAGTGCAAGAAGTCGCCGATAAAGTACGAAGAGCGGAGAGTTATAATCATTACTCTCGCCGGGTGATTCTCTTTGTTACACTGGATGTTAAAAACGCTTTCAACTCTGTCAATTGGACAGATATAATGGATGCTCTAGAATTTTCATTCCATGTTCCAAGGTATCTCCTTCGGATCTTAGACTCTTACTTGAAGGATCGTGCTCTGCTCTACGATACTACAGAAGGGATCCGTAGAGTACAAGTCACGGCTGGGGCTGCCCAGGGTTCGATTCTAGGACCTGATCTCTGGAATGTTACATACGACAGCTTGTTGAGGCTTGAAATGCCTGAAGAAACTATTCTAGTAGGATATGCAGATGATGTTGCTGCTCTTGTAGCAGGAAGAAGTGTCGAGCAGGCACAGTTGCGACTGAATATGGTAATGCGCAAAATCAATAGATGGATGGAGGAACATGGTCTGTCTCTAGCACTTAGTAAGACGGAAATTGTCATCCTAACAAAGAAGAGAATTCAGGCAATACTTCCAATACAGGTAGGACAAATTCAAGTAGAGACGCAGCCAGCAGCAAAATACCTGGGCATCATGATCGACAGTAAAATGAATTTTGGAGAACAGATTAGACGGACTGCAGATAAGGCAGCCAGAGGTGTAACGTCCCTCAGTCGGCTCATGGCCAATGTTGGTGGGCCAAAATCTAGTAAGAGAAGACTATTGATGACAGCCATCCATTCAGTTCTGCTGTATGGAGCGGAAATATGGGCGGTTGCCCTGGATAAGGAAATTTATAGGAAGTCACTGGCGCAAGTGCAGAGGCGGGGTGCTTTGCGCGTGGCATCTGCATATCGCACGGTCTCTGAGGAAGCAGTTCTCGTTATTGCCGGGATTATTCCGATTTTTTTTTCTTGCGAAAGAACGCAAGAACATTTACTTGAGGAAATCTGATATGGGTTTACAAAATGCAAGACGATCGGCAAGAGTACAAACCTTTCAAAATTGGCAGATCAAATGGGAGCAAGGAGATCAAAGCCAATGGACTAAGAGAATGATCCCTCAGGTGCAGGTTTGGACAGAGAGGAAACATGGTGAGGTTGGTTACTATCTCACTCAGTTCTTGACTGGCCGTGGGTACTTCTGTTCCTATCTTAAGAAGATGGGGAAGGTGGATTCATCAGATTGCATCTACTGTATCAACGAATTAGATAATGCTAATCACACCTTCTTCTCTTGTGGACGGTGGGTCCAAAATAGGCAGTCTCTTCAAGATCACATTGATGTCCCGGACAATATTGTTGCAGTGATGCTACAAAATGAGGAAAACTGGAAACTGGTAGCAAGCTTTGTTGAAGATATCCTCCGAACAAAGAAGACGGATTTGGATCGCCACTGAAGATGATTCATTACGGAAGAGTGTCCTACGGGCAAATATAAAATGACTCTAGCCTGAAGTAATGTGATAAACGGTTCCAGGCTAGTGTTCAGAAGTAACGGGGGAGTTTTAGTCGGTAGTCTGCTACTCAGGAGCAGGAGCCCGGCACTCTGTGCGTAAATGCATTTCTTCCCCTAAAAAAATATATATTATTATTATTATTTTATGACCCCAGGTACGTGGTGTAAATTTCTTGAGTTGGAGCCATTTGGGCTGTCTACTCTCAAAATATTTCTGTTGTTGTTTTAGTCAACTGTTTTTTCTGCATTTTAATGTTAGCACAGTACTCCTTCATTCGCAATCGATGTTGCACCTTTCTCTCTGTCGTCCACGCCTTCCCGGTTTTTAGCTTCGGCTTAAGTTGAAAACTCCGATGTTTCTGAAGTTTATCCCTAATTGGGCCACGCTCCTGGATATCTTCACGTGTAATCCCAGTCTCCAACAGATCTTTCTCTACTTCAATGAACCAGGCCCCCTTTGTCTTTTTCTCACGGAGAAAAGCGAAAATTCTGTTGGATAGCCGTGTTGATTTCATTCGGGTTATATGTCCATAAAAAGAAATCCTCCTTTTCCTCATCACGTCCGTTATTTTCTCTACGTGAGTGTACAACTCGTGGTTGTGGCGTCTTCGGAACTCGCCGCGTTCTTTGACTGGACCCAGGATTTTCCTCAATATCTTCCTTTCCTTGGTCTCCATTTTTTTCACTATGCCTTTTCTATTCATGGAGAGACATTCCGCTGCATACAAAGCTTCTGGCCGGATGACCGTGCAGTAGTGCTTCAGTTTTGCAGTCAGGGATATAGATCTTTTGTTGTACACATTCTTAGTTAGATGGTAAGCCATTTCAATTTTATTCAAGCGTGACGCAAAAGCCTCGTTTTCGGACATTTTAGGGTCTATCTATTCCCCAAGATACTTAAATTTCACAACCCGCTTGATTTTCCCATGATTCACTTCATTATGTTTTAGAGCCGTTTTGATGTTAGTAATAAATTCTGTTTTCTCGAAAGAGATCAGGAGGCCCGCCTTTGCAGCTTATGTTTGAAGCTGGTTGATCTGTTTCCTGGCCGTATCCAACGAATCTGCAAAAACCGCAAGGTCATCTGCAAAGGCCAGACAGTCAATTGATAGGTTCTTATTCTTGTGACCAAGCCTGATTCCATTTTCGACTCCTTCATCACTCATTGTTTTGCGCCACTCACGGATAAATTTCTCAAGAACGCAGTTGAATAGTAGAGGCGAGAGACCATCTCCCTGTCGAACTCCTGTCCTTATCTCGAAGGCATTGGAAATCTCGCCTCTAAACTTAACTTTTGAAGTGGTGTTGGTGAGAGTCTGTTGGATGATCGCTCTGGTTTTGTTGTCTAGGCCGAACTCCTCTAGAATCTTAAGTAGGGTAGTCCGATCAATGGAGTCATAAGCTTTCTTAAAATCAATGAAAGTTGCTACAAATTTCTTGCTCCTTAGTTTCAGATATGAAAGGATAGATTTGAGATTGATGATTTGCTCCACACATGACCGTCCCTTCCTAAAACCTCCTTGATAATCACCCAGTTCTGTATCTAGCTGTTCTTCAGCCCTAGTTTGAAGAGCTTTTGAGAGGATTTTGTAAGTTATCAGTAGGAGGGAGATGCCTCGATAGTAGTTAACATCTGCTTTATCGCCTTTCTTATGAAGGGGGTGGATTAAAGCAGAAGTCCAATCACTTGGAAGTCTTTCAGTATCCCAAATTTCATGTATGATGTCCGTTAATTTATCCACTGTATATAATAATAATAATAATAATAATAATAATAATAATAATAATAATAATAATAATACAGACGCATTTGAGAGTGCATCGAGGTGGTCTCACAGAAGGAGGTAAAGTGCAATAGCACCACCTTGCCTCCACTTCCTCACCTACCAGGCAGCATCTCATGGTAACACCAACAACGCCTCTACCTCTGGCCCTTGATTGGTCACCAGAAATCACATTGCCACGGTCAGCGGGTCACCAATCAATAACAACAACAAAAAATATGGATTGAAACGAATTAGAGCAGTCATCCCATCATTAATCGAATGCACTCACTTACTTGTAGTGGGCTATATATCTTAAATATCGATCCCTGCTGAGCTGCACTGGCAAACAGCTAGCCTATTTGTTTTCCTGAAGACACTTTACAAACGTGTGCTCTGTAGCTGTAATGGAGATTACTGTGAAGATACCACTCTGCCATCAGTTTTAACCTGGTGCTTAACACCGTCACATGCGGTGTTTATTATACGATGTTGAACGATTTGTCAAATGCTCTGCGCGATGCCTTTCAAGTTGCAGTGCCCTAATAAATTATACAACCACTCATCCTTTCTTACCTTGTGCGAAAAACTTTAACATTGGAGACTGCACCCCTCAAAGATAATGATGATGATGATGATGATAATTGATGTTTTAAGGGTCCTAGCATCGAGGTTATCGGCCCCCTATTGGTTTAGGTGAGAATGATAAATGATGATGAAATGAACACTAGAATTAAAACTAACTACAACTTACAACTTATTTACGGTCTAGAAGAAGAAAAGAATAAAATAGGAAGAGATAAAGGGAAATAAAGGATTGGGAAAAGAAATGCCCTCATCCCTTGAAGAATGATAAATGAGGGACTTGGAAAGAAGTAAGACCAGGAAAGGCAGAAAAGAAAGGGGAAATAGGAGAGGGTCCGCCCTAGAGTCACTGGAGAAAGGGGAAAAACCGGAACCAGTTCAGGAATCCCTCGGGGTTGCCAACTCCTGAACTCACCAGCCGTGAGCCCTTGAGGGGTGAGTGATGGGGCTACATACACCCTGCTTCTTATAGGTCCTTGATTGAAATTGCTTTGACCACATACGTCTCGGGGCATAAAAAGTGTTCTGCAGGAGTTCGGCTGGGAGCTGTTTGATCATCCACCATACAAATTGTCTTTGAGCTTTGGCAGGGACAAGAATTGAACGCGGGCCTCCACAGTAACAGCCAAGGGTGCTAGCCACTACGCAACGAGGTGGTTGGTGTTACATAAGGGCAGCATAGTTAGGAGTACAAACTTACACGTCCGATGAGTCTTTGCCGTTTTGAAGTGAGTGCGCTGTCAACTGTTTACAGTGTATCTATCGGTACATCAGGACTACTGTGAGGCAAGGGGAAGGAATGTATACTCCGCATCAAATGTTATTGCCACTATAGCAGATTACGTGCTGTTCTGATACTAATCAGTGGCGGCCGGTGGCTTGTAAAGCTGGGTGTTGCACCAACATTTCTGATGTCGCAATTTTATATGGGAAGTTTACACATGTAACAAAAATTAATTAACGTTAGATAAACTACATTTCTATAAAAACTGAAATACATGGGTTTTCCAAACTAACTGAACGTTCGACAAATAGACAAATTTTAATGGCTCTTTTGGGCTTCTTCCTATAAGAATTCATAAAAAATCATATGTATGTATTTACGCCCTATGTCTGAGTTAATTGGAAGAATTTAAAACACAGCAGTTTGTCTAAGGTTGGGTCTCTATCTCCAGGATAATAAACATTCTCAACATAAAAACATGGCAACCGAAAAGTTTGTACGTTACGAAAAATGATATTACTAACAAAGATGGGCACATATTCTGCATAAGGATAGGATTTTTTTACTATAGGTTGAACCCCATCAGAGGAACCAGCCATGAAGTGCGCTCTGTCATACGTCTGCGCAATTCATTTTTGCGGAGTTTCATTCAATTTCTGCTTCTTTAATTAATCCAGTAAACACGCTGCTAATGTGTGTGCATCATGTTTTGTTTGCCTCTTACTACGTAACTTATCGGTACACAACAGCCATCTGAAATATGTTTGAAATATCACTAGTTTCATCTGCTATAATGGCTAAAATTTCCGATTCCTTTATTTGCTTTGATACTTCTTCTTGGCAAACCACCAACATAATCTGTAAAATTTAATTTTCAATTGTTTTGGACGTTCCTTTGAAAACAGTTGCCCTTACTAAAATGACCTTTAACACAGCATCCAACTCAACGCTAAATTTAATTAGTTCTCTCAAAACACCTGGATTTGTTGATGTTACACTTTCATCATGATCACGCAAGGCCAGTTCGAAAGAGCCACAGAAACGAATACAGTTTATTACAATATTTAACACATACATATTGTGCCTAACTTCTTCGTTATATTCCGCAATTTACCTTCTATAGACACTGTCCAATTGTGCAGCTTCGTTAACAGTTCCAAAAAGTGTCAATTTCAAACAGCTGAAGATTGGTTGGTTCCTCAGTTTAGGAGCTGCGACAACGCGGTCATATCCTGTACTTTGGATGTGTGGAGAATCTGTCTGATAACCGGTGTTAATTGTGATGGCTGTATTACTGAGTGTCATCTGTTTTTAATTCAAGTGAGGACTGCAGACATTGAATTTCAAGCAGTTTCTACTTTTGGCGCCAAAGGCCACCGTAAACGACTACTAGTTCAGAACTTGGTTACTACACGCCACCGCAGTCGGCTCCTGGCGACGAACGTTGGAACCTAAGAGCGTTGTTCAAATTTTTAACCTATAATTTAGCTTCACACAGGTGTAATTAGTGGAAGATTCTTTAACATGCCATAAATCTATGACATGGGACCACCAGCTTTACTTCCCCTCCGAAGGAATGCATACTGAGGGATTTTTAACGCTCTTAAAAATCCGACGACTTCGGCCGGGTTTGAACCCGCGATCTTGGACATAGAGGCTCAGCATGCTACCAACTACGGCACCAAAGCCACTCAGCTGAAGATTCATGTTTCTTTATTTTAGGGATTAATTTCCGTAACTCCTATTTAGGTCCACGCGGATTCTCCACCAACAAACATGGAAAACAGAATAAAGCGTTTTTAATGTCGCATTCACATAACCAATTATTATTGCCTTAAATATATCCTTTAAACGCCCTCGTAGCCCATACTTATATTTTGGACAATACTTATCTGGTAATGGTGTACCGAGTGTTTTTACTGTGAGTTTATCGTCATCAGGGAGCTGGGAAAGCTGTCTAACTAGTAAATTACTTGCTCTATTAATTTTCACTTACACTCCACAATGCAATTAATGTTTCAAACTAAACATTCCGTTTAAATAAAATACTATCCTACAAGATGCACAGATGATACATCTGGGTGCTATATCGGAAAGTGGCGCGAAGCATTCCCTAGTGGTGTGGGAAAGAAACTACCCTTCAGGGGCGGATGACCTCGTAGTTCCGCCCCTTAAAACAACAGTAACTAACTAACTAACTAAACTACCCTTCGCGGGGTAAGAGAAATCGAGGGTGTTGTCATTTCCAAAGAGTGGTGCAGTCTAACGGGGCCATTTGGAACTGAGTGTTGCCAGGGGGCTGGCAGCTCGTCTGCAACCCCCTACTACCCATGCTGGCCAGCAAGCTATGTACAAGCTTGGCCTCGTTCCTGCCGGCCGCGCTGTCTGCTTGGGAGTCGCAACAAGAGAGCTAACCCCCTGGAGTTTGATTTGAAGGCGGCAGCTTTTATAGGTACAGTGTGAAGCATTACGATAAATAATAACAAAATATCGATGATTTAAACACATTTTTGAGTGCATTAGATCTATAAAACTAAAACATTAAAGGAAAAAAAACGACGAATTAGTTGTAAAATTATTGGGAGTTGTGCAACGCTGCAACAATATCACCAGCCGCCCTTGATACTAATATTAGGCCTATACTGTGCTAATAAACTACTCTTCCGATAAATACATGAATGCCTTAAAATATTCACACAACGCAAAAGTGATCAAACTCAAAGCTCGTGCCACAATAATTCATTCATACACAGTGCAGACTGTATCGCTATGTATCTCCAGTAAAACTGCTTGCGTTACAATACTGACAACTTGTAGTTCATACCTAGGTAGTGTATATCTACCGCCGGTAAGTATTCAACAGACGGTTAATACCTGTAGAGTGCTTTATGTATGACGAGGATCACTTAACGGATGGTTTATATAGCTCATGAATCAATGAGCAAAGCATGAGAATACAAGTATCGCGTGAGGTGCAAACAGTAAAAACATTTTATAAAGTTTTAACGCTAATAAAACACGCACCACTGGTATCGTGTTCGAGCGTCGCCTTTAAATGCGGCATTGACACTTGTGTCAGAGTAACCAATTAGATAAACAGCCATCACACTTCAACAAACAACATATATTTATATGAAAACAGTAAGGCCAGGGCCATACTTTGAGGAGTTCTGTAGGGGGAAAAGTATTAACAATAGTGTTATTGGTTTTAATTACCGCCGGAGTGCCGGAATTTAGCCCCGAAGAGGATCTGTCTTTAACGTGCCAGTAAATCTACTGACACGGCTCCCTCACATTTGCGCATCCTCAAATGCCAACTGACTGCACCAGTATTCGATCCTGCAACCTTGGGAACAGCTGGCGAGGCATTCGAGTACCACATTACACCTCCATTATAATTCAAAGCCCAAGGAATAATAATAATAATAATAATAATAATAATAATAATAATAATAATAATAATAATAATATTTATTTTTGCAGCAAACAGCCATATGTTACAATAAAAATAATAATAGATTATTAACTCCAAACACACTATGTTCTCTCTGCTTATTTGTTTCTAGCCTATTCGGTGCAGAATTGTTTTAAATGCGATTTTCGATGTATGCAATTCCGGACGTAATATTTAATACATGTACTGTATTTCCACATAAAGAGCACATGCAATCCCCACAGGGTTCATGGTAGAGGTCGTTGCGGAATATCTTATAATGGAAGCCATGCACTGCGAACCTGGTAACAAAGTGCCGAAGTTCATAGTTGGCGTCCTTCCAGTCTTCTGTCGTCATGGCATCTGTGCTATAGAATTCGATCTCAATGTCTTTCTTCTTCCTCTGGTGTTCGAGTCTTACATCTTCGTAAGCAGGCGTTAATTATTATTATTACACGCAAACATTCACTCTTCAACATTACAACGGTGGCATGATTTCATACAGAGTTTATTGATTACTGGAAACAACGTTAATAAATAAATAAATAAATAAATAAATTAATTAATTAATTAATTAATTGGCTCGATTCCCACTTTAGTCATCTTAGAATTGGTATTCCGTGGTCTCCCACTTCTACTCCAGATAATTATTTGCTAAGACGTTGTATGTAAGTCAATTGATGACGACGAATTTCGGTGGACATATTTGGCTCTGAGGTAAAGTATTAGTCTTTTACTCGTTTGGCCGTGGTTCAAAACCTATCAGAGTTGGCATTTTGCTTGAATTTTTTTAATTTATTGTTTTGTAATTACTCAGACGTTACACAATCAAGCGTTATATTCTGCATTTTGCAATGGAAAATATATATGTAATTAAAACAAAGTTCTTCACCGGATCTGCATGAGAGAAATCTACCAGCAATCAGATGAACTAAACGTTGCCAACCACGGCCGACTAGATGCAAGCTGCACTCTACAACGGCCTGTTGGAACCCATGCCCACAGATTACCCTTCTACCCATGCCAAAGATGTAATTCAAAGGTTTTCTCTTGTGGCTGCTAGAATGCACTCGCCACCAAGTATAGGCTCGAGAAAAAAATCAGCTGTGTAGTACGCTTCAAGTTGAAAAGTTCATGTCTAGGCCGGTAGAGGGGAGCGCAGCTCGCATCCAGTCAGCTTTGGTGCCAACTTTGTGGTGGCCCATGCGATACCATGTAAGGGCATGTAAATGCGTAGAAATACCTTTGACGCGATAGGATGACCTTATGCGAAACTTTTCCGCCAGATGTTATGACCGATCTATATGACACTCCATTGGTCTGTCTTTCGTTCGCATTCTATACGCATCGAACTTGAAGAATTACATAATGAAATTAATAATACGACAAAAATTTTATTTTAAAGCTTTTGTTATAGCCTATTGTATGTTATTTGAACTAAAGAGCAAAACGATCCCACATAGTACCTGTACGCTATCTGTTGGTGCTAGTTCAGGATATTCCTAGTCTGTGAAAGTGAGACTCTGTACTTTACTTATGCTCATTGATAAGGACAAAGAGTTATAACTATACCCATGCTTTTAGGAGAAAGTAGGCTATATGTTCTTTGCTGAATATTTTGTTTAACAAATGAAAATAGGCTAAAAAAAAAGACCAGCGATTGCGGTAGACACCACTACAATAGTGAATAGTTGGTTGGCGACTACCGGACTCCAGTTGAGTCCTGCTTTGCTACGACTTCCTTGCGCTGGACTTCTCTCTGCCATCTTTCCTGTCCACCTCCGTTGGTGAATTATTGTTCTCACCCGACCTCGATGGTATTAGGGTATCCGAGGCCCAGGTTATCTTTCAATTCGCGTCTTATTCGACCTTGTCTCATCTTTCCTGATAGAACTACCTCATTCTTCGAGGGGTCTGACCTCTTGTTTCCTTTTTCTTTTCATGGTATCTCCTACCTACTGTAAGATGCCCTTCAAGAGGCAGGGTATCTGTACTAGAGGTGGGTTCGATTCCTACCCTAGCCATCCTGGAAGTAGTTTTCCGTGGTTTCCCAATTCTACTCCAGGCAAATATCGGGATGGTTCCTAACGTAAGGGCACGGCCGCCTTCTTCCCAATCCTCAGCCGATTTACTAGTACACACGAATTCTACACACTTCAGTATGGGGATAAATGACCTCGATGTCCAAGTCCATCAAATGAAACAACAACTTATCCGGAAGCCGTTGGGCCATGAATAATAACAGGTAGTAATGGATATTACGAGTCTACCATGTCAGCAGGTATTAAAGAAAGCTTTCCAGTCAGTGAACACAAGTTGTGCCCAATTACATTAGGCGAGAAACAGGTATTTATAATCCCCCCCATTTTCGTACATAGAAGCGTGTTATTTTGTGATATATACCTTATGTAATATTTCTTTCGGGTTAGGGTGTTTAAATACTTGTAATTCGGCACAATTTGTGTTGACCGACTGCAAAGCTTTCTTTAATAACTAATGGCCTTTTTCAACTTTCACAGTTGTCATCATAACATTACCAAATTTTAACAACTTGCATAGAAAGGTGCTGTCATCCATTGTTATAATTTATAATGATAATAATAATATCGTATGGCCTCAGTGCCGGGTGCAAGTTTTGTTATTTGACATCCAGAGGGTAGCTTGCATGTCAAATTTCGTTGTTCCTTGACTATGAAAGTCAAGGAGGTTAGATGTTAGATATCTAAGTTCCTTGAACAATATAGTGCTTTCTAGTAGAGAAATGAGGAACTTTGTGTTGACGGAAACTCCCGAGATTAATTTTGCCATTAAGAACTCGGCCTACTGAATTCAAATGGGTTCTTTGACATGCCAACATCGTATGACATGCGTATCGTATTTTTGCCGCCTTTCAAAAATCACTTACCACTGCCAGGAGAGAACCTGCAATCTTGGGGTTAGTAGACCGACACGCTATCCACTCACCCACTGTGGCAAGCCATAATTTATAATTAAGTAGCTTCATTAGTTTTTGAGTTATTAAACATTTTTAAAAAATTTAAAACAAGTAGTTCCGTGAAGAACTAAACAGCCTATTTTCATATATCCTACTAATATTAATTGCCGCTATCAACATACAAATTGTCAGTTTGATTGCTGTAATAGATTCGTAAATATTGAGAACCGTCTAAATATTTTGGATGGTCGCCATGTTGGATTTTATATTATAGGCCTTAGATTTAAGTACTATTACATGAAGATTATTGTGTAGGTGTTTTATTCAAACTTCAATCGCATGATTACGACACAAGAAATAAAAGCGGGATTTTAAAATTTCGCTCAGCCGCCATCTTGTAGTTATGAATTAAATCTAAATGAATTAGATGCCAGTCAATTATAATTTTTATAAGCATATACCGTATCAAGTTTCACTGCGCTCGGATGGTTAAAACGCAAGAAACGTCCATTTGAATATTTAAACTTCGCGTAGCCGCCATGTTGGATTTGTGCTCGCCAGGTTATTGAACGTCCCGTAGGTGAACTTATGCTTGTAGCCTCTGTACACTTACAAAATTTCAGTTTGATTGCTGTAGTAGATTAATAGATATTGAGAACCATCTAAACATTTCAGATGGTCGCCATGTTGGATTTTAATATATGTGGGCAATAGAGTTATGTACTATTAGATGATGATTATTGTGTACGTTCATTATGCAAATGTTGATTTCGATCCATGATTAGAACACAAGAAATAAAAACTTAATTTTCGAAATTTGCACAGCCGCCATCTTGAGGTTACGTAAACAATTGAACTAAATTAGATACCAGTGCATTGCAATGTATATAAACATTTCCTGTACGAAATTTCATTGCGTTTGAATCATTAAATCGCGAGAAAAGTCTATTTAAATCTTTCAAATTCGCTTGGCCGCCATGTTCGTATTGTAGTTAACTGATTTTTGAATGCCTCATAGATTAACTTCCAGTAGTGCCCTTTATCTCCGTACAAAATGTCATGGTGATACCGGTAATAGTTTCATAGTTATAGAATGCCGGTGTAATATTTCGCACAGCCGCCATCTTGAGGTTATGTAAACAATTGAACGAAGTTAGATGTCGGTGCATTACAGTTTGTATAAACATATACTGTACCAAGTTTCATTGCGATTGGTTGGTTAAATCGCCAGAAACGTCTATTTAAAAGTCGCAAATTCGCTTTGCCGCCATGTTGGCTTTGTAGTTACCAGATTTTCAAAAGTTAGATAGGTGAACTTCTAGTAGTTTCCTTTGCCACCGTACAAAATTCCAGGGTGATATCGGTAATAGTTTCGGAGATATTGAATGCTGGTGAAATAATTCGCACAGCCGCCATGTTGGATTGGTGAGAGGTAACAAAATTTGAAGGAAACGGTCGGGGTTGCCCGGAATAGTGCTATGAACTTACCGAGTTTCATTGAAATCGCTCCAGCCGTTTAGATGTTATTAGGGGGGACACACCATCATACACACCATCACACACACACACACACACGCACGCACGCACACACAGACACACGGACAAAAGTTGATCTCATAAACCTATTTTTTTTTCATAAATGAAAATAGGCTAAAAAGTGGGCCATAAAAGAGTCCCTTGCATCAAAGTTTTTGTTTAACCAAGCAGATTATTTTCTACGTTTATTTAGTAAAATTGCTCTGAGGTTCGGTGTTAGATGAATACTGTTATTTCCAAAAATGTGTAAACTCTCGTTTCAAATACTTTTGAAAATTCAGTATTATTCATTTAAATCTACCTATTAAAATTTAAATTAAAACTTTAATCAGTTCAAATTCCAAAGCAAGTGTACATTATTGTACTTTTAGAAACCCTACCAAGAAACAACAATATCTGATAAGAATTGCATCACAGGGAGCATTTTGTACACAGCAAATCATTGAGAACGAGCCATGCGAGAAATAGGCAAGTTAATATTAACCACTCAGAACTGCCCTCACACACATGTTTCCCCTTCACTTCTCCTCACTTTTTCTTAGATATTCTCTGCCATTTTGCATGTCTCCTAGACATTTTCTCCTGATCACGGCCCCTCTTCTGTATTCTCGAAATATATTAATTTGACTCGACTGTCCACACATAAATATATCTTATCTGGAGCGGCTTCGGTGGCGTAGTCAGTAACATGCTGAGCTTCCATGCCCAAGATCGCGGGTTCCAAACCCGGCCGAAGTCGTCGGATTTTTTAAGAACGTTAAAAATCCCTCAGTATGCCTTCCTTCGGAGGGGAAGTAAAGCTGACGGTCCCATGTCATAGATTTATGGCATGTTAAAGAACCTTCCACTAATTGCACCTGTGTGAAGCTAAATTATATACAGGTTAAACATTTGACTAACGTTCTAGGTTCCTACGTTCGTCGTCAGAAGCTGACTGTGGTGGCATCTGGTAACTAAGTTCTGAACTAGTTGGTCTTTCACGGTGACGTTTGACGGCAACAGTAGGAATTACTTGAAAAAATTAAATGTCTGCAGTCCTTACTTGAATTAAAACAGATACACACACTAATACAGTCATCACAATTAACATCGGTTATCAAACAGATTCTACACACACCCAAAGTACACCGGGCTACATGACCGCGTTGTCGCAGCCCCTAAACTAAGGAACCAACCAACCAACCTATCTGATCTGGATGAATCATACAGAACATGCAGTTGCATTTTATGTCTAGTGAGCGGTGAATTTGAACTCTTTACAGGGATATAGGCAAAGGAAAAAAAGGGGCATTATCGATGCATTATTATTATTATTATTATTATTAATTTTTTCTTTCGTTTCGGTCATCTATGGACCACACTATTTCAACTGTTTTCTCCTTCGACCCCTCACATCCAGTATTCCCGCATTCTTCTTCGGTGAGCTTCCATTCATTCTTCGGTGCACATCTTGCCCGTTTATATTTCGGGTTCTTGCTGTTTTTTTTATTTCCCCAAGTTTTTTCTTTAAAGGGTCACGTTACAAGATGTCCTCATGTGATATCCCCAGTTCTTGTAGGTATCTTTCCACCTCTGTAAACCAGATCCCTTCGGATTCATATCCCACAAAGTAGGCACAGATTCGATTGGACAATCTTCCAGAGCTCATTCGTGTCAAGTGGCCATAGAAAGAGATTAGTTAGTTAGTTATTGAGGTTTTAAGGGGAGAAACTACGAGTTTCTCCTATATTATTATTATGAAAACATTAATGTCCAAATGGCTTGTGGGGTCATAATAAATGACCTTTACAAGCTTAACAATAGCCGGAATGACTAAAATAAAATAATTTTCTGAAAGACGTAGAATTGGGCTATCTTTGTATGAATAAGAAAAATCAGATTTTGCTTCATAATTCGAAAAATTGTCATACCTTCCCTTAATAGAATTAGGCAATACTGAAAAATACTTCCATGTCAGCAGGTGTTGACACTGAAAATAACACTACACTCAAACAGTAAATCCAATTATTGTCTCATCCAATACTACAGGAATATTACATTATTTTACAATCAAAATAACGACATTTCCAAGATCTGAAATGGCCAAACGTAGAAGATTTTACAGTTATTACGTAGAAATTATCCGCTCTCGCACCGAGACATCCGTCATGTAGATTAATTTTTCCCATATGCGCAGGGCTACCAACGCACACTGCAGGTCGATTGGTCGATACTGTAGCGAGATAAAATACCACGCGGGGTGCATACGAGGCGGGGGCTACCCGGCGAACAGGACGAGTAAGGAGCCAGGCGCAAATGCCACCTGCTGCATACTCCTGCTGTGTTGGTAGCCCGCATCGCTCCTGAGGCATGACTTGAATGAGGAGGCTATTGATGTATCGAATCTATTGACTGGTTATCGGATACTTTTCCATTCAATAAGACGATGAGCGTTTACTTATTTCAAGGGAAATGTTTTTAATGTCTTATGTGTGAAATTAAAATGGTTTCCCTGAAATACAGACCAAGGCAACATGTTACGGCAGGAGGGCGTACACAAAAAAATTCGCGCGGTCACCGCGGACTTGCGCAGAAATTTTTCGAAGGAGGAGACATTACAATCTAAAGTTGTTGTTGCTTCATGGTAAAAAGCCTTCAGTATCAAATTTTAAGCGTATTTAAGTACCGTAGTTGAATTTATTTTATGCTTCCTCGACTTAAAAGGCTGCTAATATACAAATCTTAACAATCACCATTTGGGACATGAATTTCAGTTTTTTTTATTGTAATTTTAGATTTTCAAAAGCATAAAATAGTCTTTCTTAAGGTTTTTAATATAGACTTTAAAGGTGTAGCAAAAGTTGACATAAATTGCGCTAATGCCTAATTGTTAGTAGAAGATCTGATTGTAACGAGGGTGTAAATATTTTACACAATGATACGTCTTTTATCAGATTACCACCGAGAACTTCACACTCTTAAGCAATATTTGCTCTCCTTAAAAATGTTAATTATTCAAATTCAATTTAACCAAGGAAGCCAGAGGTGATTTTCACATTCTAGCACGTCCAATTAACTTTGTTCATTTAGAATATAGGGAACTTGGGAACAATAAGAGACTTATCCCCACTTTCCTGACAGTAAATAACCGAACAACAAGATAAGCTGAAAAATGCTGAAAGTATTTGAATTTTTTCGCAGGTAGGATTTCTCTCGATCGACTAGAGCTAGGAATAAACGCTGTCTTGTGGTTTACTTTTAAAAATTATGAACTAAAATTCAAATAAACGACAATAAATGGAACAAAACAGCAATTAGTTTTTTTAGGTACTCGCGTGTCATTCAGTTCTTTAGGTACTACAGACAGGCGCGGATTCAAGGGGGGGGGGGGGGGTCACGGGGGTCATGCCCCCCCCCCCTAAACGGAGACCAATTTTTTTTTGCAAACTCAAAAAACGAAAACACAATTACCAGACAAATAAAACTTAACGAATTTTAACTGAAAAACAGTTTTTTTTTTCATTTTATTCAATACTGAATATCTTTGTTGGAATTATTATGTTCTGTTACAACTGTACATATTTACAACTTCTAACCTTTTGTATAAAAACTATTAGTTATACAACAAAATCAACTAGTCTATTTTGTTTAGCAAACCTTGTGATTACCGAATCGATGTTTATAGTGATGTCACGATGAATGTGCAGTAATGCACGAATAAGAAACTGGGGCTTTTTTCACACCAAAAATTTTTGCCGATGTCCAAACTGCAAGCTTGGTTGGCAATTTAAGCTGTGACTTTCTCCCTTTGTCGGTGCCAACTCGACTTGCCGAAACTGTTACGTACCTTGATCCTTTTCTCGAAGCTCGATGTAAAAGTCGCAAAACACGCCGTTGCAATTTGTACGAATATTTTTGGTGCGCTAAACGCATCAAATTTCTATCCATGAAGCTTGCAAAAAAAATGGTCTGGTTTTGTACGTTTGGTTATTTTGTGATTGCGTTTTTAGTGATACCATTTTTCTTAACAATTTCGATTCTCTGACCCCCGCCCCCACCGCCCCCCCCCCCCCAAGCCAAACTCTAGATCCGCGCCTGACTACAGAATAATGAAAGGGCTCTTTTGAGTGTGATTCGGAAAAGTATTTGACTATTATTGTATTTGGAAGTATGGAAAAATATGTAAAAACCAAAGAATCCGGTCCCTAGTCATCATAATAAGGTGAAAGAAGAGAAATTATAAGGCCAACAAAATACTGAACTATGAAATGAGGACCCCACGGAAATAACGGGGTAAGTCCATTTTTTTAGAAAATCAGTTTAAGGCTCATTCTGGTGGACAGCCATCGTCACTACATATCCGTTATAATTAATTTCAAATAAAGCGGAATGTCGCCGAGATACAGAGGATTTTATTTGGAGTGGAAACGGAAAGAACGTTCCATATCCATTCACTTTTTCATAATTTAACTTTAGTTGTTATTTGTTTTACACATACTTCCTTTATAAGAAATATATTTGGCAAAAACCTATATTGCTTACCCTCAATTGGGATGTTCTAAGTATTTCTTTTTAGTGTTGAAAGTTTAAATTCGCTCTTCTGAATAATTTAGACTTACCCCGTTTTTCTCGTGGAGTCTTCAAATGTACCTCATACATATAAATAAGAAGAGTGGGCAAAATAAATAATTAAAATAGCTGTTCAGCCTTAAGATGCATTTGAATTTGAATTTTTAGTCCATAATTTTTACAAGTAAACCACACGACAGTGTTTATTCCTAGCTCTAGTCGATTGAGAGAAATCCTGCCTGCGAGAAAATGCAAATACTTTCAGCATTTTTCAGCTTATCTTATTGTTTGATTATTTACTGTCAGGAAAGTGGGGATTATTGTTTCCAAGTTCCCTATATTCTAAATATACAAAGTTAATTAAACAAATATAAGTGATTTCTTAAAATACTACTACCTAGATCCTTTAAGGGCTGTTGCTGCTATGGTGTTCAAGGTGTAGCATAAAGAGATGGTATTGTCCCTCGGACCCCCAATGTATAGGGGCCGGATACTTATTCAAAATGTATGAGCATGATTTTAAACAGAAAATGGACATATATATATTTTATACTTTGCTTGTTACAGTTATGTAGACTATTTAACGCAAATAACTCAAATCGTTAATACTGAACACTATCTCAAAATGTTAAATAATACTTTTAAATACTGTATATACCTAGGTACATTGAATCTTGGCGTTTCTCATAAGATTCTAGATAATAAAACTGTAGATTAATGCAGGTCGGACAGTACAAAGACATTGTTGTTATGTTTCATTTGGGAACTTTCGTAACATCATGGTCTTTCAGCCCTGTCTATTTCGATGTGTGTAGAGACTATCTGATAACCTGTGTCATTGTTAAGGCTGTACCAGTGGTTGTATTTGTAATTGGGGCTAGGATTTGGGTAGGAGGTGGTCTTAGCCTAACGTTAGGTACCATCCCAGCATTCACCTCGAGTAGATGTGGGGAAACCACGGAAAACCACTTCTAGGATGACTGAGGTATGAATCTATCCTACTTCTTCTCAATTTTGCCTTACGAGGCTGAAACTACACCGTTCCAACCTTCAGGCCTGAATTAAAATTCTTGGCAGACTCAGGAAATGAACCAGGTTCTCAGGAGTGACTCCGTAGAATGGTAACCACTACACTACGAAGTGGTCAAACTAAGTATATTTGAGAGTAGAAGCACATTACATAAGCGCCTATTACCAGTGTACTGCAGGAGACTTGAAGCTGAAAGAAGGACATGTTTTTCTTGGCTTTGACTTAATTTAGAACAAAATAATAATAATAATATAGCAAACTTAGATATGGAAGGAAGGGTTGAGGACTAGAACTATAGGGCTAGATCAAGGTTAGAATATGTTAAATGTAAGGTGTGCTAGCTATGTAGAAATGAAACGATTACCCCAGGACAGGGAGGTATGGAGGGCTGCATCAAACCAGTCCAAAGACTGTAGACTCAAACAACAACAACAACAACAACAACAACAACAGAGCACTTCAGGATCCTGGAACCCGTCCCTCGAGGATACTGACATTCGAAGGAAGGAAGGAAGGAAGGAAGCTTTCAATTTTACGTGACCGTTAAGCATGCGATCATGAGCCACCGCTTTTTACTTGGAATCCGAACCACAAGACATGGCATTTCACTTGAAGAATCTCACATGCATTGACCAGGAATCGAACCCGGTCCACCTTGGTGAGAGGCCAACAGCTTGACGACTGCGCCACCCCTCCCCTCAGATATTCGACTGTGCTAATTATCCACACATTATAGACAAGAAACCTGAAACTTGTGATGTGTATTCTGGTCGCTGGTCAACATTGGCTTGAGACTTCCACGCTCAAGGTGCCACGTGGAATCGATCTACAGGACAAGAGAAGGGCCGGATATGCGCTGAGTTAACAGACGCTGCCTGTTTCATGACTCATTCGAAGCAATGTGGAGGTAGAGCCCAAAAACGTTATCCTCATCCGCACGACTCTTATCCGCATCCGCACGACTGTTATCCGCATCCGCACGACTGTTATCCACATCCGCACGACTGTTATCCACATCCGCACGACTGTTATCCACATCCGCACGACTGTTATCCGCATCCGCACGACTGTTATCCGCATTCGCACGACTCTTATCCGCATCCGCACGACTCTTATCCGCATCCGCACGACTCTTATCCGCATCCGCACGACTCTTATCCGCATCCGCACGACTGTTATCCACATCCGCACGACTCTTATCCGCATCCGCACGACTGTTATCCGCATCCGCACGACTCTTATCCGCATCCGCACGACTGTTATCCGCATTCGCACGACTCTTATCCGCATCCGCACGACTCTTATCCGCATCCGCACGACTCTTATCCGCATCCGCACGACTCTTATCCGCATCCGCACGACTCTTATCCGCATCCGCACGACTCTTATCCGCATTCGCACGACTCTTATCCGCATCCGCACGACTCTTATCCGCATCCGCACGACTGTTATCCGCATCCGCACGACTGTTATCCGCATCCGCACGACTCTTATCCGCATTCGCACGACTCTTATCCGCATCCGCACGACTCTTATCCGCATCCGCACGACTGTTATCCGCATCCGCACGACTGTTATCCGCATCCGCACGACTCTTATCCGCATCCGCACGACTGTTATCCGCATCCGCACGACTGTTATCCACATCCGCACGACTGTTATCCGCATCCGCACGACTGTTATCCGCATTCGCACGACTCTTATCCGCATCCGCACGACTCTTATCCGCATCCGCACGACTCTTATCCGCATCCGCACGACTCTTATCCGCATCCGCACGACTCTTATCCGCATTCGCACGACTCTTATCCGCATTCGCACGACTCTTATCCGCATCCGCACGACTCTTATCCGCATCCGCACGACTGTTATCCGCATCCGCACGACTCTTATCCGCATCCGCACGACTCTTATCCGCATCCGCACGACTCTTATCCGCATCCGCACGACTGTTATCCGCATCCGCACGACTCTTATCCGCATCCGCACGACTCTTATCCGCATCCGCACGACTCTTATCCGCATCCGCACGACTCTTATCCGCATCCGCACGACTGTTATCCACATCCGCACGACTGTTATCCGCATCCGCACGACTGTTATCCGCATCCGCACGACTGTTATCCGCATCCGCACGACTGTTATCCGCATCCGCACGACTCTTATCCGCATCCGCACGACTCTTATCCGCATCCGCACGACTCTTATCCGCATCCGCACGACTGTTATCCACATCCGCACGACTCTTATCCGCATCCGCACGACTGTTATCCGCATCCGCACGACTGTTATCCACATCCGCACGACTCTTATCCGCATCCGCACGACTCTTATCCGCATCCGCACGACTCTTATCCGCATCCGCACGACTCTTATCCGCATCCGCACGACTGTTATCCACATCCGCACGACTCTTATCCGCATCCGCACGACTCTTATCCGCATCCGCACGACTCTTATCCGCATCCGCACGACTGTTATCCGCATCCGCACGACTCTTATCCGCATCCGCACGACTGTTATCCGCATTCGCACGACTGTTATCCGCATTCGCACGACTCTTATCCGCATCCGCACGACTCTTATCCGCATTCGCACGACTCTTATCCGCATCCGCACGACTGTTATCCGCATCCGCACGACTGTTATCCGCATCCGCACGACTGTTATCCGCATCCGCACGACTGTTATCCGCATCCGCACGACTCTTATCCGCATCCGCACGACTCTTATCCGCATCCGCACGACTGTTATCCGCATCCGCACGACTCTTATCCGCATCCGCACGACTCTTATCCGCATCCGCACGACTCTTATCCGCATCCGCACGACTCTTATCCGCATCCGCACGACTCTTATCCGCATCCGCACGACTCTTATCCGCATCCGCACGACTCTTATCCGCATCCGCACGACTCTTATCCGCATCCGCACGACTCTTATCCGCATCCGCACGACTCTTATCCGCATCCGCACGACTCTTATCCGCATCCGCACGACTCTTATCCGCATCCGCACGACTCTTATCCGCATCCGCACGACTGTTATCCGCATCCGCACGACTCTTATCCGCATCCGCACGACTCTTATCCGCATCCGCACGACTCTTATCCGCATCCGCACGACTCTTATCCGCATCCGCACGACTCTTATCCGCATCCGCACGACTCTTATCCGCATCCGCACGACTGTTATCCGCATCCGCACGACTCTTATCCGCATCCGCACGACTCTTATCCGCATCCGCACGACTCTTATCCGCATCCGCACGACTCTTATCCGCATCCGCACGACTGTTATCCGCATCCGCACGACTGTTATCCGCATCCGCACGACTGTTATCCGCATCCGCACGACTCTTATCCGCATTCGCACGACTCTTATCCGCATCCGCACGACTCTTATCCGCATTCGCACGACTCTTATCCGCATCCGCACGACTCTTATCCGCATCCGCACGACTGTTATCCGCATTCGCACGACTGTTATCCGCATTCGCACGACTCTTATCCGCATTCGCACGACTCTTATCCGCATTCGCACGACTCTTATCCGCATCCGCACGACTCTTATCCGCATCCGCACGACTCTTATCCGCATCCGCACGACTGTTATCCACATCCGCACGACTGTTATCCACATCCGCACGACTCTTATCCGCATCCGCACGACTCTTATCCGCATCCGCACGACTCTTATCCGCATCCGCACGACTCTTATCCGCATTCGCACGACTCTTATCCGCATCCGCACGACTCTTATCCGCATCCGCACGACTCTTATCCGCATCCGCACGACTGTTATCCGCATCCGCACGACTCTTATCCGCATCCGCACGACTCTTATCCGCATCCGCACGACTCTTATCCGCATCCGCACGACTCTTATCCGCATCCGCACGACTCTTATCCGCATCCGCACGACTCTTATCCGCATCCGCACGACTGTTATCCGCATCCGCACGACTCTTATCCGCATCCGCACGACTGTTATCCGCATCCGCACGACTGTTATCCGCATCCGCACGACTGTTATCCGCATCCGCACGACTCTTATCCGCATCCGCACGACTGTTATCCGCATCCGCACGACTCTTATCCGCATCCGCACGACTCTTATCCGAATCTACTGGCATTACAATAATATGTCTAGATAAAGCAATAAATAATAAAGTAACACATTTAGACATTTGAGGAGAAAGTAGCTCCCTTAGGATATGTATGGCATGTGCTAGGCTTTGTTTAAACTGAATATTGGTTGGTTCCTTAGTTTAGGGGCTGCGACAACGCGGTCATGTAGCCCCGTGTACTTTGGGTGTGTGTAGAATTTGTCTGATAACCGGTGTTAATTGTGATGACTGTATTAGTGTGTGTATCTGTTTTAATTCAAGTAAGGACTGCCGACGATCTATTTTCAAGTAGTTCCTACTTTTGCGCCAAACGCCACCGTCAACGACCAAATAGTTCAGAAATTAGTTACCAGATGCCACCGCAGTCGGCTCTTGACGACGAACATAGGAACCTAAGAACGTTAGTCAGATGTTTAACCTATATTAATTTAGCTTCACACAGGTGTAATTAGTTGATGATGATGATGATAACTGTTGTTTTAAGGGGCCTAACATCTAGGTTATCGGCCCCGGTGTAATTAGTGGAAGGTTCCATAACATGCCGATGAAGGCCGATTCTCGGATGAAATTACCGTAACGTCGGGTATCCCTCAGGGCAGCGTAATCAGAACTTTGTTATTTTTGGCGTTTATAAATGACTTACCAAATGGGATTCGCAGTGACTGTCGATTGTTTGTGGATGATTGTGTAATATATCGCAAGATACATGACTCACAAGACAATGCAGTACTTCAAGATGACCTGAACCTCGTCTATAAGTGGGCGAATGAAAATAAAATGAAAATAAACACAAGATAATTAATGTTATTGGTTTTACGTCCCTTTTAACTACCCTGGCTTTTAGAGACGCCGGGGTGCCGGAATTTTGCCCCGAAGGGGATCTTTAACGTGCCAGTAAATGTACTGACACGGCTCCGTCGCATTTGCGCACCCTCGAATGCCAGCTGACTGCGCCAGGTTTCGAACCTGCAACCTTGGGCTCAGCAAGCGAGAACGTTACCCCTGAGCCACGCAGCCAGACATAATATAAACACAAGAAAATGTAGTCTAATAAAAATAGGGAAAGTGCGAAGGCAAGGTTTTCAATATAATATTGGCTCGGAAATACTTGTAGAAGAAGATTCTTGCAAATATTTGGGCGTTCACGTAAGAAATGATATGAAATGCAGTAGTCATATAGGATGTGTAGTTTCTAAAGCTTACAAATCTCTGCACTTTGTAATGAGGGTATTAAAAGGAAGTAGTTCCTCTGCTAAAGAATTAGGTTATTTGTCACTTGTAAGACCTATTCTGGAATATGCCTCGGCGGTTTGGGATCCATATCAAGTAGGGCTCATAAATGAGTTGGAAATGGTACAAAGAAAGGCCGCTAGATTTGTGCTCAGTGACTTTAATCCCAGGAGCAGTGTGAGCCGTATGTTAAAGAAACTTGGGTGGGAATCAGTTGAGGCTAGGAGGATGAAATCTAGACTCTGCGCTATGTACAACACGTATACAAATCAACCAGCATGGGGTGAGCTTAGCAAACGATTGGGAAAGCCCACTTACTTGGGTAGGAGCGATCATCCTTTCAAAGTTAAGGGCCGACCAGAGCGAACAAATTATGGTAAATATTCTTTCGTAAAGCGTGCCATGGATAATTGGAACTCTCTACCTGCCGCAGTCTTAGAGCCTTTTCCCAAACATATAGGTGTGTATAAGAAAAGACTGAATATTTGTGTAAATACTCCAGTTTAATTGTTGTATAATTGTTATTGAATT
This sequence comes from Meconema thalassinum, assembly GCA_946902985.2. Taxonomy (NCBI): domain Eukaryota; kingdom Metazoa; phylum Arthropoda; class Insecta; order Orthoptera; family Tettigoniidae; genus Meconema; species Meconema thalassinum. Next base: position 347,845,635 of record OX336392.1, read on the forward strand.
GTTATGTATAATTATTTATTTGTTATGTATATCGAATTTGCCACCGGGGGACACACCCCCAATTGTAAATAAACGAATGAATGAATAAATCTATGACATGGGACCGCTGGCTTTACTTCCGTTCCGAAGGAAGATATACTGAGGGATTTTTAACGTTATTAGCCTACTTTCGATTTTTGCAAAAAATGAAAGTAGACTTATGAGATCACTACAGGGCGAAAAAAAGTGTGTCTGTCTGTGTGTATGTGAGTGCGTGAGTCTGTGTGTGTGTGTGTGTGTGTGTGTGCGCGTGTGTGTGTGTGTGTGAGAGTGTGTACTCTGAATGTCTGTCCCCCCCTATCAATTCGAACACGGTGAGCGCAAATTGAACGAAATTTGGTACAAAGGTAGCACTAGCAAATGACACCTCAGTGTCATGTTTTATATCGCCGCCATCTTGACGGAAACGTAATGGCGGCCACACAAATGTTCAAAGCTTAAATCAAATTACGACTAACCTAATCATCCGATCTCTACCAAATTTTGCAACAACATACCTTTATGGGGGAGCATCCATTGACCAAAATAACAGGTCATTAGCCTAATATTTTGCGGATGGCGGCCATCTTTGTGTGAAAATCGATTGCCCCTATTAATTCGAACACGGTGAAACCGAATTGAACGAAAATTGGTACAGAGGTAATACCAACAAAGGGCACCCCAGTGTCATGTTTTATATCACCGCCATCTTGACGGAAACGTAATGGCGGCCACACAAATGTTCAAAGCTTAAATCAAATTACGACTAACCTAATCATTCGATCTCTACCAAATTTTGCAACAACATACCTTTATGGAGGGAGCATCCTTTGACAAATCTAATAGGTCATTAGCCTAATAGTTTGCGGATGGCGGCCATCTTTGTGTCAAATCGATTACCCCTATTAATTCGAACACGGTGAAACCGAATGGAATGAAATTTGGTACAGAGGTAGCAGTAGCAAAGGGCACCTCAGTGTCATGTTTTATATCGCCGCCATCTTGACGGAAACGTAATGGCGGCCACACAAATATTCAAAGCTTGAATCAAATTACGATTAACCTAATCATCCGATCTCTACCAAATTTTGCATCAACATACCATTATGGAGGGAGCATCCTTTGACCAAAATAACAGTTCATTAGCCTAATATTTTGTGGATGGCGGCCATCTTTGTGTGAAAATCAATTCCCTCTATTAATTCGAACACGGTGAAACCGAATGGAACGAAATTTGGTACAGAGGTAGCACTAGAAAAGGCCACCTCAGTGTCATGTTTTATATCACCGCCATATTGACGGAAACGTAATCGCGGCCACCCAAATGTTAAAGGCTAAAATGTAATTACGACCAACCTAATAATCTAGTCTCTACCAAATTTTGCAACAACAAATCTTTATGTGGGACGCATATTCTGACCAAACTGCTAGATCATCAGCCCAATAGTTTGCAGATGGTGGCCAAGTATGTGTGCAAATCGATTCCCCCTATCAATTCAAACACGGTGAAACCGAATTGAACGAAATTTGGTACAAAGGTAGCACTAGCAAAAGGCACCTCAGTGTCATGTTTTATATCGCCACCATCTTGACGGAAACGGAATGACGGCCACCCAAATGTTAAAAGCTTAAATCAAATTTCGACCATCCTAATAATTTGATCTCTACCGGATTTTGCAACAACATGCCTTTTTGTGGAAAGCATCTTATGACTGACTACAAGGTCATCAGCCCAATAGTTTGCAAATAGCGGCCATGTATGTGTGCAAATCCATTCCCCAGATCAATTCAAACACGGTGAAACCGAATTGAATGAATTTTTTTACAGAGGTAGCACTAGCAAAGGGCACCTCATATTCATGTTTAATATCCCTATAGCACGTTGTATTTCAACAAGCTACTACAACCAACTTTCAATTATACTCCTTTAAAAGGACAAAGAGTTATGACAATACCCATGCATTTAGGAGAAAGTAGGCTATATGTTCTTTACTGAACATCTTGTTAAACAAGTAGTTCCGTGAAGAACTATACAGCCTATTTTCATATATCCTACTTATGTTAATTGCCACTATCAACATACACAATTTGTTTGATTGCTGTAATAGATTCGTAGATATTAAGAACCGACTAAATATTTCGGATGGTCGCCATGTTGGATTTTATATATGTAGATCCTAGAGTTATGTACTGTTACATGCAGATTATTGTGAACGTGTAGTATTCAAACTTCAATCGCATAATTAGGACACAAGAAAAAACAAGGAGATTTTAAAATTTTTCACAGCTGCCATCTTGAGGTTATGGAAACAATTGAAATAAATTAGATGCCAGTGGATTAACATTCGTATAAGGATTTACTGTACCAAGTTTCACTGCACTCGGATGGTTAAATTGCGAGAAATGTCCATGTGAATATTTATAATTCGTGTCACCGCCATGTTGGATTTGTGATCACCAGGTTATTTAAAGTCTTATAGGTGAACTTAAGTTCATAGCCCCTATGAACATTAAAAAATGCAGTTTGATTGCTAAAAAGATTCGTTGATATTCAGTATCATCTAAATATTTCGGATGGTCGCCATGTTGGATTGTTAAATGTATAGGCCATAGAGTCATGTACCATTAAAGGAAAATTATTGCGTAGGTTCATTATTCAAACTTTCACTTCGATCGCATGACTACATCTCAAGAAATAAAAACTTAATTTTAAAATTCGCACTGCCGCCATCTTGAGGTTATGTAAACAATTGAACTAAATTAGATACCAGTGGATTACAATGTGTATAAATATTTCCTGTACCAGGTTTCAGTGCGCTTGGAACATTAAATCGCGAGAAAGGTCTATTTAAAATTTTCAAATTCGCTTGACCGCCATGTTGGTTTTGTAGTTAACCGGTTTTTGAAAGTCTTATAGATGGACTTCCAGTAGTGCCCTTTATCTCCGTACAAAAATTTAGGGAGATACCGCTAATAGTTTCAGAGATATAGAATGCCGGTGAAATATTTCGCACAGCCGCCATGTTGGATTGGTGAGTCGTAACAAAATTTGAAGGGCACGGTCGAGGTCGCCGGGAATAGTGCTATGAACTTTCCGAGTTTCATTGAAATCGCTCCTGCCGTTTAGATTTTATTAGGGGGGGACACACACACGAATCACACACACACACACACGCACACCCACACGGACAAAAGGTGATCTCATAAGCCTATTTTTTCAAAATTGAAAATAGGCTAAAAATGCGACAACTTCGGCCGGGTTTGAACCCGCGATCTTGGAAAACTGAATGTTATACAGCCCGAATTGCAGGCCTTTTCAGTTCGGAGTGATAATTGTGCTTGATGACATAATTTGAATGAGATTAGCTTAAATCATCATCTTACATTTGTTATGATAAAATATATAACGGAAAAATATGATAGACTATGTCATAAACATCCGGGTGCTAGTAATGATATTCTACAAGTTCGGATTGGATTCTAGAAACTATCCTCAAATGTGCTCCAATCATTATCCGCAGTTTATCCGCTAACCGCACAAATGTTGCGGATATCCGCGTGGCGAAAAATGTTGCGGATATCCGCGTCCGTGCAGGGCTTCATGTGGAGGCAATTGCAGGCATGCATGTTAAATGGCTCCTGTTCTCACGAGTAGCAGTGGCGGCCGGTAATAAGGTTGCAGTGTTGCACAACGACCAGATTTCTTTAAGAAACGTAATTAATACCGTAATAATATTTTTAGTAATAAGAGCTGTAAGTTTCCTTTTACATGTATAGGAATTCAAAATGTTGTTCTTTAATAATCTAGGAAATCTTATAGTAAGTTAATGTGAACTGACTGAGAAAGCGAAGCGCACCAACCGTTTAGGAGCGCTCGTCCGTTTGGTCGTTGCCAGGCCCAACCACCGACCAGATCTCAATAGTGAAGGGTATGGCAGAGATGCTAGTCCGAAGTCCTATTCCAACAGTTAACTCAGCTGGTCGTTGCCCGCCGATTGAAACAAGGGAGCCGAGGTGCGGACGGAGACATCCGAGATGATCCGTCAAGAGCCTTGCACGTACTTGTGACACTCGCGGTTCTTTCTCGCCCTCGGATATAACTTACGTTGTTCATTTACCGTGAAGGTTTTCATGTACACTAACTTAAATCCGATTTTTTTTTTTGTCGTGTAGCCTCCTGAGAGGCCGAGTGCAGGTCTTTCTAGTTGACGCCCGTGGGCGACCTGCGCGTAGGGATGAGAGATGGAATGGATGAAGATGAATGAAACTGGGCAAGGATGTGGAAGGAAGCGGCCGTGGCCTGTCAGAAGGTACTGTCCCAGCATTTGCCTGGTGTTGAAAATGGGAAACCGCGGAAAACCATTTCAAGGGCAGCCAACGGTGGGGCTCGCACCCACGCGTCTACCGAGTCAGCAGAGAGCTTGGCCCCTTGACCTAACGCAGCGCTTTAGCCCGCGTAGCCACTACTGTCGGTACTTAAATCCGATGACAATGTGATGTTCTGGGAACTGCGACATTCGTGATGAATGAGGTTCATTCGTTTTACCGCGCAATTGAATCCAGTCTTATTTGATATCAAGCAGTCTTTTACCGTAACCCCCATCCCCCCTTAATGAAAATAGTGCAACACCCAGATCAATTATCCGTCAGTCACCACTGGAACTGAGCCATCACAAGGTATTCAGACACACCATCTTACAAGGGAAGTATCAGGTAATACAGGCCGATACCTACCTTGCAACTTTGTGGACGCAATCGTTGTACTATATGAGGGCAACGTGTGGAAAATCAGCTGCCAGATTGAACTGCAAGGCTCCGAAATCGTACCTGACATCCTGGTACGCAGGCATGTCGGCTGGAGGAGCTGGACATCCCTAACGCACTCCAAGTAGGCGCGTGGCGGGGCGATTATGCTGACTGGAGCGTGCGGCTCCTTCCCACCTGCCTTGAGTGATTGGGCGGTCAGGGCTGTCCCTTCCAATATGTACGGTACTCGCTACTTCCCATTGATTTAAACGAGATATTCGCCACATGATTTTGGAACCTTGCAGTTCAATCTGGCGGCTGATTTTCCGCACGTAGTCCTCTTATAGCACAACGATTGTGTCCACAAAGTTTCAAGATAGGTTTCGACCTGTCTTACCTGATCCTTCCCTTGTTAGCAAAAACGTAAATTAAGCAATTGTGCCAAATGTTGAAGGGCTAAAGGGCCCGGAAAGGTTTCAAATTGTGAGTCTTGGAGAGCTCTATGAATCTAAACAACCAAATTTAGTGGTAAAAAAGGCAAAATGCTTATCTAATCGATCGCATATGGTTGAGTGTCCGGTGAACACTCACCAGTCTACCGCGTGTCATCACCTTGTAACAAAGGTGTGTCCTTTACGTTTGGAAAAGTGGAGAAAACAAAATGCCTAAATTCACATTCGATTTCTGAAAGGCGACAAACATTTCGGTACGCATGTCATACGTTGTTGGCATGTTAAAGAACCCATTTGAATTCAGTAGGCCGTGTTCATAATGGCAAAATTAATCTCGGGGGTTTCCGCCAACACAAAGTTCCTCCTTTCTCTATACAGTAGTGTCAAGGAGCTCCGATATCTAAACTCCTTGAGTTTCATAGCGCTCCCAGGAACAACAAAATGTGTCAGTCTTCTTGCAGCTAGCGCGCTAGACTAGTTGGCTTAGCCTAACGGAACTGGCGCAGCTGGCGGCAGTAGCTCAAGTTCCTAGCTTTACGTATAATCCGAGAATGCTGTGTCTAAAATTGTTAATATGAACCTATTAAACGGGGGTTTGAAGAGAAAATAACAGTCGTACAGGCCGGACGTTTGTTTTAGACGAGTGAAAAATCTTAATGAAAGCCTGGAGGCGAGTTACTACAGTACGTGTGCTGTTATCACCTGCCCCAAGCAGTCCGATGATTGACAAAGCTGTCTCACACTGCTGATGAAGTACAGTCATTGGCAAATATAATGACGTTCTGTTCGTAACTACGTAACGTGTACTTCCGCGTCACACAATATTTCGACGTTGACTGTATTGTCTGCAAGTCGGTGTCGCCACGTGCTCAAGTCTGGAATTAAATTACATCAGATCGGTGGTGACAAATGTGAAGAATGTGAAGCGAAAGGGATAGAGAGTGACTGTGTACAGGCTCACCCGCAGGCTTCAAGGTCAAGGGCAATCGTCTATAACAATCATCTCGGTCGGAATTTTCAATTGAAACATATTATTGCATTCAAACAGGAAAATTGTATGATAAGAGCTAAAACACGACATCAAGATGGCAGATAAGCAATTCACAAACAAATTATTCCAAGGAGGGCAAAATATTTTTGTATTCACCTCACTGCTTTTATAAAATATCGTGCAGAATAATAGGAAATGTTGTACCAGTGTGCAGTAAGCTGTTTACAAATGAGTTGACATGAAAGATGATTTCGTATTGACAAAATGACCAACCATGGGGATGATGAAGTGTTTGTAAATACTGAGAATCACCGACCATCAATCATAACGTCATGTAGGATGTAATACGATTAATTAGTGAATGACACCTTAATTAGAAGTCATATTTCAAGATGGAAGTTAAGAGTGAACGTTGCCGGCGACAGTTCCAATCATGCGATTTTATCGGAAGATCACGAATTATCTAGAATAAACATCATTATTATCCTCCGTTCTTTGTATCTATCTGTCTTTGATTGGCATTGCAACGCATGCCAGGTATAGCTGGTCTAGAATACAGGGCAGCCCACGTGGGCGGTGAAGTGTTTTCTGCAACTCTGAACAGCGGTTACATAAAGTGATAGGATAGCTGTAAGTAAGTTCAGATCACTTATTTTAATACCAGGACGATTCAGTAGCAGGCGCTGCCACGTCCCGCCCGGTGCACAGATACCCATGGCAGGTTGCATTTATTCACCCTTGCCCACGTTTCACGCTGCAAAATTTACGCTTTCGATTCAGAGTTTATTTACTCAGGTAAACAATAAAAGTGTTCCGAGTGTAAGATACACATACAATTACATTTTTACCAGTAATAAATAATAACTAGCATTACCCGTCGCGGCTTCGCCCACGAATATTCTAGTTGTAAAGAGTACACTTAGCAAAATCTCAATCATGAATGCTATGACTGATTTATCCTTGGTATGAATAATCAGACTTTATCAATTCAGCTACTGGTGCAGTGGTTAGGGGTTTGTCATTCCTTCATAGGTATATCAGAGCGAAGTTAGTTTTCTGGGAGGGGGCGTGGTGGCTCAGAGGTCTAGCTGTATGCCTCTCACCAAGGCGGTCCGGGTTCGATTCCCGGTCAATGCATGTGAGATTTTCGAAGTGAAATGCCATGTCCTGTGGTTCGGATTCCACGTAAAAAGGAGGTCCCGTGGCTAAGATTCACGGTCACGTAAAACTATAATCTTCCTTCCTTCCTTTTTTCCTGGGAATATCACAGACACTGTTAATTTAAGGGCCTTTAAATGTGGTTTTCGGAGACCCTTTATAGTCGGGTGAAAAAGACCTTTCGCACCACACTCACACGTGAAAATTGCGTGAAAATATTCTAGAGTGCCCCTTGCCCCTTGACCCCCTTAAGCGCATTATACTGTATGTATTGATGAATTTTACAGCTTAATTTGGTTGTGATAACCTTATAACCGTCTGGAAACTTTCACAGTAATATAATAATTGGAATTGCATTGCGTCTTACAGAAATAGATGGACCTGTGAGATTCTGTTACCATGGTTACCGTGTTGCATTCTTTCATTATTTCATTGTAAATATACATGTTGCCTATACGAACTTGACCAATGACTGGGCAGGGGTTTAATTTACATAATATACGAATAATAAGTAAATAACAATCCTGAAAAAAATTACATGTATTAGTTATGATTAGGGTAAGCCTCCGTGGCTTAGGCGGCAGCACGCCGGCCTCTCACCGCTGGGTCCGTGGTTCAAATCCCGGTCACTCCATGTGAGATCTGTGCTGGACAAAACGGAGGCAGACAGGTTTTTCTCCGGGTACTCCGGTTTTCCCTGTCAACATTTCATTCCAGCAACACTCTCCACTATCGTTTCATTTCATCTGTCATTCATTTAATCATTGCCCCAGAGGAGTGCGTCAGGCCTCGGCAGCCGGCACAGTTAATATCCTCGCCGCTAGATGGGGGCTTCATTCATTCCATTCCTGACCCGGTCGGAGACTGGAAGCAGGCTGTGGATTTTCATTTTCAGTTATGATTAGGGCCCTGATGTTGATGCCATAAGAAAGTTTAGAAAATGCATTTTTTTTTTTTAAATGACAGTAACAAATGACCTAAAAATTCGAAAAATTCACTATAAAATGGAGAAAATGATCTGATAATAATAAAACAACCAATATTTGAATAATTCGAACAAGTACTTCCGTGAAGAACTATACAGCCTATTTTCATAAAATCCTACTTATGTTAATTGCCTCTATCTACATACAAAATGTCAGTTTGATTGCTGTAATAGATTCGTAGATATTGAGAACCGACTAAATATTTCGGATGGTCGCCATGTTGGATTTTATATATGTAGGTCCTAGAGTTAAGTACCGTTACATGAAGATTACTGTGTACGTGTAGCATTCAAACTTCAATCGCATGATTAGGACACAAGAAGTAGAAACGAGATTTTAAAATTTCGCACAGCTGCCATTTTGTGGTTATGGAAACAATTGAAATAAATTAGATGCCAGTGGATTAAAATTCGTATAAGGATTTACTGTACCAAGTTTCACTGCACTCGGCTGGTTAAATTGCAAGAAACGTCCATGTGAATATTTATAATTCGCGTCACCGCCACGTTGGATTTGCGATCACCAGGTTCTTTAAAGTCCTATAGGTGAACTTAAGTTCATAGCCCCTATGAACATAAAAAAATCAGTTTGATTGCTATAATAGATTCGTAGATATTCAGAGCCATCTAAATATTTCGGATGGTTGCCATGTTGGATTGTTAAATGTATAGGCCATAGAGTCATGTACTATTAAAGGAAAATTATTGCGTAGGTTCATTATTCAAACTTTCACATTGATCGCATGATTACGACACAAGAAATAAAAACTTAATTTTAAAATTCGCAAAGCCGCCATCTTGAGGTTATGTAAACAATTGAAATAAATTAGATACCAGTGTATTACAATTTCTATAAATATTTCCTGTTCCAGATTTCATTGCGGTTGGAACATTAAATCGCGAGAAAGGTCTATTAGAAATTTTCAAATTCGCTTGGCCGCCATGTTCGTTTTATAGTTAACCGGTTTTTGAAAATCTTATAGATGAGCTTCCAGTAGTGCCCTTTATCTTCTTACAAAATTTCAGGGTGATACCGCTAATAGTTTCAGAGATATAGAATGCCGGTGAAATATTTCGCACATCCGCCATCTTGTGGTTATGTAAACAATTGAATCAAGTTAGATGTCGGTGCATTGTAATGTGTATAGGCATATACTGTACCAAGTTTTATTGCGTTTGGTTGGTAAAATCGCGAGAAACGTCTATTTAAAAGTCGCAAATTCGCGTGGCCGCCATGTTGGTATTGTAGTTACCAGTTTTTAAAATGTCACATAGGTGAACTTCTAGTAGTTTCCTTTATCACCGTAAAAAAATCCAGGGTGATATCGGGAATAGTTTCGGAGATATTGAATGCTGGTGAAATATTTCGCACAGCCGCCCTGTTGGATCGGTGAGACGTAACAAAATTTGAAGGGCACGGTCGGGGTCGTCCGGAATAGTGCTATGAACTTACCGAGTTTCATTGAAATCGCTCCAGCCATTTAGAAATTATTAGGCGGACACACACACACACACCTCACACACACGCGCGCGCACACACACACACGGACAAAAGGTGATCTCATAAGCCTATTTTTTCAAAATTGAAAATAGGCTAAAAATGCACTATAAAATGGGGAAAATGATCTTATAATAATAAACTCACCAATATTTGAAAAATTCGAAAAATGCACTATAAAATGATCTTATAATAATAAACTCACCAATATCTCAAAAATTACATCTTAAGCTCAAACTGAATAGTCAATCAAATAAGATTTCTAGCACTTAACAAAGGGTTTATGTTCGCTTTAGTCTGAGTGTCACTCCACTACGAATGTCATTCTAATGTTGTCAAATGTAAATGATCTGTTATATCTCGAAATGCTGCGTTCAACATCATCTGATGTGATCGGAGCGTACTTGACGTGAGGAAGGTCGTTTGCTGCTAAATCCTCCTCAATTCTATCCATGCAGTAGTTCACCAGAGAGAATGTCTTTTATACCCGGTGTTTTGGTCCAGCACTTTTTTCAGTTTTGAGGCTATAGCCGCAGCAATTTCGCCACGATTGTTGCTAGGACTAGTTACCACCCAGTTGATTAAGGAAAAGGAATCAATATTTCAATATTTTAAATTACTGTATCTTGTATCAGCTACTAGCTTCTTCTTAACTCTGAGAGACGTAACTCCTTCACATAAAGCTGTGACATGACTAAATTAAAAACAAAATAACCTTAAAAGGCCGATTTCTCTAAAATAAGACCAAAAAATCTACCAAACTTAAAAAATGCTCTTAAAATGGAAAAATGCAAAGAGATGCAAAATAGAAATGGCATATTTGAAGACGGGATGGCCCGTCGGGAGTTTCTATGTACTTCAGCATTGTTGTAGACAGCTCAGTAAAAAAATGACATGTCATCAACATGCGGGTCCTAGTGATGATCCTAAAATTGGCCCATTATAATAGTGGTCAGCACTGATATTGGGGCGCATACTGAGCCCTGTTGTGTACCATCAACAAATAAATACATAATAAATAAATAAATAATACATCTAATTTTACCAGAAGCCTTGTATGCGGAAGAAACAACATTAATTGCAGGGATGAAAATAATTCATGACATCAAGAAACAAGAACGGAAAATTCTTAAAATGATACACGGCGCTGTTCTCCGAGACAGAACTTGGATCAGACGACCTACAAAGGAACTCGACTGAAGCACAGACACCATCACAGAAAAAATAGGAAAAGACGCCAACAGTTCTATGGACACCTGTGGAGGATGGATGTAAACAGACTCACTAAGAAAATTTTAACATCATTAATACAAATAAATTAAAGACCAGTTGGATGAGGGAAAGACAGGTGAACCTGAAACGATTCAAAATCTCTGAAGACGATATTGAGGACAGAAATCAATTCACAAATAAAATCAGAAACAAGAAATATGAACAAGTCTCAAGAAAAGAAACAATAGGGGGAAAAATGGACAGAGGAAATGTTGATATAACACAGTGAATTAATGAAGACGTTTTGGGAAGAAAAGAGAAGAGGAAAAGGAAGTGAAGCTGTGATTGGCTCAAGTTCGCACGCGCTTCCAAAGGGAAAAAATCGATGATAATAATAAATGTAATTTTTTCAAGGAGTGTTATTTACATATATTGATATAGATTATACCCCGCCCTGTCATTGGACAAATTCGTGTTGACCGACTAAAGAGCTACAACTGACTCTGTGATGTAACATGTGGTTACAATGTTATTTGAATCACTATTCTTTGGTGAGGAAGGAGGCCATGGGATATAGTTGCACATCTGTGTACATAATATCTTTTTAATGATGTGGTATTGTTTTTCTTTATTCTTTGATGTTCTTTTTGATGAATGAGTATCTGTTGATAATATCTATGGAGATTATTGGTGCTTATGCAGTTAGGTTTGGATTATAAAAGTGGATTGCTTATAGATACAGGAAAATATGTTTAGTGATGATTATTAATGAATTAAATGAATACCTGTGTTCCTATGGTGAGGTGCAGGTTCCTTTATGTTTTAATTGATGGTGATCTGAGTAATGAACGGTTAATAGAGTAATATCCATCACATATATCAGGTATATGTACTGACTGTTTGCCCTGTTGTTAAAATAAAATATCCCTTGTGAGTATAATCAACCACAACCCCGATAAGGAAAGAAGAAGTAAAGTTATATTATGACGCACCAACGAGGAGCACGAATGGGGGAGATGAACCTTAGTGATTTCCAAATGATCATGGAGCAGTTGACCAAGAGGAGTGACATCATTGATAAGGGGAGTGAACGCATATGTGAGCGGATAGACTCAATGAAAGTACAAATGGAGAAAATATGTGAAGTATGTGATGCTGCAGTTGCTGAAATAGAAGGAAATGATAGAAAACTAAATGAAGGAAAGAATAAGAAGCAAGAAAAGTATCAACGAGGTGGGGGGGCGCGAAGAAGAAATGAAAGACGGACAAGAGAGAGAACAAGGTCAAATGGAGGAGGATAAAACTGAGGACAAGGAAGAAGATGAGATAGAGGACAAGGTAGAAGGGAAAGGAGAAACAGATAACGGAGAAGAAGAAATGAAAGACGGACAAGAGAGAGAACAAGGTGAAGAAGAACAAGGTCAAATGTTGGAGGAGGATAAAACTGAGGACAAGAAAGAAGATGAGATAGAGGGCATGGTAGAAAAGAAAGGAGAGATGGATAACGGAGGAGGTTAGATGGAAGAAACTGAAGACGAGAAAGGAGAAGCAGATGAGATTGGTCATGAGGAGGACAGTAGCAGTCAAGAAAAAGTGGTTAAAGTTGAGGGTAAAAGTGCAAGAGAAGGTCATGGAGAAGACAACATACTAGAAGAAAATCAGGTGAATAAGAAACAGTGGAGAACAAAGTGGAAGAAGAGAAAGGAACTGTTGAGTAAGACAAGACAGACGAGGAAGAGGTGGAAAATGTGGAAAGGAAGAAGAGAGAAGTGGTTGAGAATGAAGACAAAGAGGACCAGGATGATAGATAAAAAGATGAGTTGGAAAGCAAAGAGAATGATTAAGAAGAAGATGAAATGTCAGGTAAAGGAAGATAAGAGAGTGAAGGATCAGAAGAAGAAGAAGAAGAAGAAGAAGAAATTAGGAAGGAAAGGAGACAGGAACGGTGGAGATGGAAGATGAGGAATACAAGGCACGGAATGACATGGCGAATGAAGAAAAAGACGAGATGGAAGGCGGAGGAGATGCAAAAGTTGCAAACGACGGCGCAGGAGGAGAGGCAGAATGAGAAAGGGGAGGACGAAGATGATGATGGTCCTTCAGGTGACGATAAAAGTGGAGAACTGGATGCCGAATCGGAAACGCTGAGTAAAGTGATGAATCTGGATATTGATAGAGATGATTATTCATGCAGTATGTTCCCAACTTGAAAATGATATCGATTAATGCAGAATTGCCCCAAACCCCGTAAATTAGGAATATCGTGTTCTATTTCTTTTATATATATTGGAGCTAGTTAGAGTGATAAAAAGAACAGCAAACACTAAAATGCAACAAACACAAGCACCAGTATTGTACCCTATACCGTATGCACATACTGAACTCCACTAGCTGTGGAACTCGTGAGTTTCCAAGCTGCACACACTGGCTGTAAGGCTGTAAAGGCAGTAATACACACATCATAAATAGTTTTGCATATTGCTGGCCAAGAGTCGTAGTGGTCTCAAACCCATTAGTAGTTCTACGAGCGTGTATATCGGCTGTGTACACTCGCCTCAGTCAATGAGGATAGTTCTGTGTGAGTGTGGAGACGACCCGGTGAACGTATGCACGACCAATGCATCCGAGACCGATACCAACAGGGAGGAGGTGGTGCAATGTATTGGGGGTGGCATCATGTATGGTCGCCGAACCCCTCTTGTGTACATCCCAGGGCGTATGATAGGCATACATTAGACCGATTAGAGGGATACTATCCGGCTATGCTGACAATTTCGGCCCAAATTTCACTTTCGTGAACGATAACAATGTCAATACCTTTCTTCAGGAGAATGGGATTCACAGAATGGAATAGCCTGCCTATGCTAGTTAGTTAGTTATTGTTGTTTAAAGGGGAGGAACTACGAGGTCATCTGCCCCTAAACCTGCTTATGCTAGTTAGTTATTGTTGTTTTAAGGAGAGGAACTACGAGGTCATCTGCCTATGCTCCCGATCTCAATTGTGTAAAGCAGGCGCGGACACTGCTTAATAAATAAGTCCATCCTCACTTTAATCCCAACTGTGCTCCATGGCAACATGCAAAACTCTTTTTAATGTGTGAATGGGCTATTGTAATGTATAGTGTGTCCATTCTTATTTGTGTTTGATGTGTAGATTGATTTATTGAATATGTGAATGAATGAATGGTTGATTGAATTTTTGATTGCATGTACGAGTGACTGAAGTAATGTAATCTTTTGTTGTTTTCTAGACCCTCGGATGCCATTTTTGTATTAAGGATTTTCTTCCAGTTTCTGATCATTTTCTTCGAATATTTTAATTTATGTTCGAACATGGCGAAATGTAAATATTATACGTCAGAAAACTGTACTATAATGAGGCTCATTATAGTACAAGTTTTCATTATGAGACAGTTTCTCCCACCAATCAGAGCTCAAGAAACAGTTGTGTGACCAATTAAGTAAGGATAGCATCGCACCTGAGCTGACTTCCACGGCCTTCCTATTTTAGATATCACTGCCTGCCTAGTGCCAACGTGGGGTATTCCAGGAGGCCATGGTCAAATACAAGGTGTTCTCCCATGTACTCAGTTCAGTACATAAAACTGACGAAATCTCGACAGATATTGATAAATATTTATGTTCGAACATAAAGTAGTTATAATTATCGTCGAACATAAACAGTCGTATGCAACTCGCCTATAATGGTAATTTATTTTATTTATTTATCGTATGATGAATGTATGTACATATACAATAATATTGTATATCTTATATACACACATCAAAAAAAGGTTTGCATCACCTCGGTTCCAAGAGTTCCGGAACCTTTAAATACAAAGGGAATAGAGATCAACACAAACAACATTTCAGCTCGTTTTATTGCTCATGAGACCCACACATTGCATGTTGTACCATCATACAGCTAGACTTACAGCATTTGTGGTCCAGATTGCAGTACACACCACTACCTCTAATACCAAGTAGCACGTCCTCTTGCATTGATGCATGCCTGTATTCGTCGTGGCATACTATCCACAAGTTCATCAAGACACTGTTGGTCCAAATTGTCCCACTCCTCAACGACAATTCGGCGTAAATCTCTCAGAGTGGTTGGTGGGTCAAGACGTCCATAAACAGCCCTTTTCAACATATCCCAGGCATGTTCGATAGGGTTCATGTCTGGCGAACATGCTGGCCACTGTAGTCGAGCGATGTCGTTATCTTGAAGGAACGCATTCACAAGATGTGCACGATGAGGTCGAGAATTGTCGTCCATGAAGACAAATGCCTCTCCAATATTCTGCCGATATGGGTGCACTATGGGTCGGAGGATGTCATTCAGGTATCGTAAAGCCGTTTCGGAGCCTTCCATGACCACCAGTGGCGTACGTCGGCCCCACATAATGCCACCCCAAAACATCAGGGAACCACCACCTTGCTGCACTCGCTGGACAGTGTGTCTAAGACGTTCAGCCTGACCAGGGTGCCTCCAAACACGTCTCCGACGATTGTCTGGTTGAAGGCATATGCGACACTCATCGGTGAAGAGAACGTGATGCCAATTCTGTGGGGTCCATTCAGCATGTTGTTGGGCCCATCTGTACCGCGCTGCATGGTGTCGGGGTTGCAAAGCTGGACCTCGCCATGGACGTCGGGAGTGAAGTTGCGCATCATGCAGCCTATTGCGCACAGTTTGAGTTGAAACACGACGTCCTGTGGCTGAACGAAACGCATTATTCAACATGGTGGCATTGCTGTCAGGGTTCCTCCGAGCGGCAATCCGTAAGTAGCGGTCATCCACTACAGTAGTAGCCCTTGGGCGGCCTGAGCGAGGCCTGTCATCGACAGTTCCTGTATCTCTGTACCTCCTCCATGTCCGAACAACATCGCTTTGGTTCACTCTGAGACGCCTGGAAACTTCCCTTGTTGAGAGCCCTTCTTGACACAAAGTAACAATGCGGACGCGATCGAACTGCGGTATTGACCTTCTAGGCATGGTAGAACTACAGACAACATGAGCAGCGTACCTTCGTCCTGGTGGAATGACTGGAACTGATCGGCTGTCGTACCCCCTCCGTCTAATAGGCCCTGCTCATGCATGGTTGTTTACATCTTTGAGCAGTTTTAGTGACATCTATGAACAGTCAAAGGGACTGTATCTTTGATACAATATACACAGTCAACGTCTATATGCCGGAGATCTGGGAACCGAGGTGATGCAAAACTTTTTTTGATGTGTGTATAACAAGTAGTTCCGTGAAGAACTATACAGCCTATTTTCATATATCATACTTATGTTAATTGCCACTATCAACATACACAATTTCAGTTTGATTGCTGTAATAGATTCGTAGATATTGAGAACCGACTAAATATTTCGGATGGTCGCCATGTTGGATTGTATACATGTAGGTCCTAGAGTTATGTACTGTTACATGCAGATTATTGTGAACGTGTAGTATTCAAACTTCAATCGCATAATTAGGACACAAGAAAAAACAAGGAGATTTAAAAAAAATTCACAGCTGCCATCTTGAGGTTATGGAAACAATTGAAATAAATTAGATGCCAGTGGATTAACATTCGGATAAAGATTTACTGTACCAAGTTTCACTGCACGCGGATGGTTAAATTGTGAGAAACGTCCATGTGAATATTTATAATTCGCGTCACCGCCATGTTGGATTTGTGATCACCAGGTTATTTAAAGTCCCATAGGTGAACTTAAGTTCATAGCCCCTATGAACATTAAAAAATGCAGTTTGATTGCTAAAATAGATTCGTAGATATTCAGTATCGTCTAAATATTTCGGATGGTCGACATGTTGAATTGTTAAATGTATAGGCCATAGAGTCATGTACCATTAAAGGAAAATTTTTGCGTAGGTTCATTATTCAAACTTTCACTTTGATCGCATGACTACATCACAAGAAATAAAAACTTAATTTTAAAATTCGCACTGCCGCCATCTTGAGGTTATGTAAACAATTGAACTAAATTAGATACCAGTGGATTACAATGTGTATAAATATTTCCTGTGCCAGGTTTCAGTGCGCTTGGAACATTAAATCGCGAGAAAGGTCTATTTAAAATGTTCAAATTCGCTTGGCCGCCATGTTCGTTTTGTAGTTAACCGGTTTTTGAAAATCTTATAGATGGACTTCCAGTAGTGCCCTTTATCTCCGTACAAAATTTTAGGGAGATACCGCTAATAGTTTCAGAGATATAGAATGCCGGTGAAATATTTCGCACATCCGCCATCTTGTGATTATGTAAACAATTGAACAATGTTTGATGTCGGTGCATTACAATGTATATAAACATATACTGTACCAAGTTTCATTGCGTTTGATTGGTCAAATCGCGAGAAACGTCTATTTAAAAGTCGCAAATTCGCTTGGCCGCCATGTTGGTTTTGTAGTTACCAGGTTTTCAAAAGTCACATAAGTGAACTTATAGTAGTTCCTTCTATCACCATAGAAAATGTCAGGGTAATATCGGTAATAGTTTCGGAGATATTGAATGCTGGTGAAATATTTCGCACATCCGCCATGTTGGATTGGTGAGTCGTAACAAAATTTGAAGGGCACGGTCGAGGTCGCCGGGAATAGTGCTATGAACTTTCCGAGTTTCATTGAAATCGCTCCTGCCGTTTAGATTTTATTAGGGGGACACACACACACGAATCACACACACACACACACGCACACACACACGGACAAAAGGTGATCTCATTAGCCTATTTTTTCAAAATTGAAAATAGGCTAAAAATGGATATGTAAATATGTCCGAAGCTAATGGATTGCGACACAGTTTAACCGATTGCATTGAAATTTTGTTGGGTTGTAGTACACACCCCAAGGAAAGTTTTTGGCAACAATAATTTTAGATAGCCCTCTCCATTCCTTTCATTTAGGCCCTATGGCACAAATCTACACCGTTTTTCTTGGTTCAAATCTACACCGTTTCACCGGTCTGAACCGCATTTTACGTACTTACCATTTGGAACAAGACGAGTAACACTATCTACCTGAAAATTCGGACAGCCCTCTCCATTCCCTTAATTTAGTCCCTTTTGACACAAATAGTGAATTTCCATGCCCCACAAGCTTTATTATTAGGTAGATTTCATTAGAAAGCTAACTATTGCAATGGGTCCCATGTTTCGACTTCCGGAAAATTTCGACATATCTTCGCGTTTCACATCCCCCAGACCCCAAAACTACCGTCAGTTCAAAAGTTTATATATAATTTATGTATGTATATATATATATATATATATGTATATCAGTTTCTTGTGGACACGATAACTGCCGTAATTTTGCACCAATCACTTTGAATTTTTTACCGAATATGTATACCCATAAAATCTCGGTCGAGTTCGTTACTGGGCTAAATCGGTCGAAGGGGGTGAAAATGGGGGGCTTTTTTTCGAAAAAGTGAAATATTGCTATAACTCTCTTAATATGTGAAATATTGAATCCGTTCAACGTTCATACTATGTGTCGGATAAAGCCCAAAAATTTATGTTTGAAGAGTATTTTTATAGCACCAACCATTGACCAAAGGGGTGGGGAAAAGTGGGTTTTTCGGGAAACATTATTCATATCTCTCTTAATAGGCGCTATATCAAAACCGTACAAAATGGACAATATTCCCCTAATAATTACCTAAAACTTTTGTCTGAAAGAATTTTTGATATGACCCACCATTACGCCAAGGGATGAGAAAAATGATTTCGGAATTATAAGAAAATGCCAAGAGCTATCAGAGGTTGCCATGGCAACACTACTAAATTGATGAGGGATGAGCCATCAGATGTTGCCATGACAACGCACTTGCACGAGATCAGATTCAGTATTTCCATCTGACTAAGTGTGAAGCGGCTTCGGTGACGTAACTGGTAGCATGCTGAATGTCTATGCCCAAGGTCGCGAGTTCAAAGCCGGCCGAAGTCGTCGGATTTTCTAAGAGCGCTAAAAATCCCTCAGTATGCTTTCCTTTGGAGGGGAAGTTCCAACGTTCGTTGCGAGTTGCTGGTTGCGGTGGCATCTAGTAGCCAAGTTCACAGCTAGGTGGCGTTGACGGTAGTACCTGGTAGCAACATTAGGAACTACTGCTTGAAATTGACCGTCTGCAGTCCTTACCTGAATTAAGACTAATACAGCCATTACAATTCACACCGTTTATCAGACAGATTCTGCACTCACCCAAAGTACACGGGGTTAGATGACCGTGTTGTCACAGCCCCTAAACTGAGGAACCAACCAGAGGTAGATTTCATTAGAAAGCTAACTATTGCAATGGGTACCATGTTTCGAATTCCGGAAAATTTCGACATATCTTCGCGTTTCACATCCCCCAGACCCCAAAACCACCGTCAGTTCAAAAGTTTATATATAATTTGTGTATATATAAGTATATCAGTTTTTGTGGACACGATAACTGCCGTAATTTTGCACCAATCACTTTGAAATTTTTACCGAATATGTATACCTATATAATCTCGGTCGAGTTCGTTACTGGGCTAAATCGGTCGAAGGGGGTGAAAATGGGGGGGCTTTTTTTCGAGAAGATGAAATATTGCTATAATTCTCTTAATATGTGAAATATCGAATCCGTTCAACGTTCATACTATGTGCCGGATAAAGCCCAAACATTTATGTTTGAAGAGTTTTTTTTTATAGCACCAACCATTGACCAAAAGGGTGGGAAAAAGAGTTTTTTTCGGGAAACATTAATCATATCTCTCTTAATAGGCACAATATCAAAACCGTACAAAATGGACAATATTCCCATAATAATTAACTAAAACTTTTGTCTGAAAGAATTTTTGATATGACCCACCATTATGCCAAGGCATGAGAAAAATGATTTCGGAATTATAAGAAAATGCCAAGAGCTATCAGTGGTTGCCATGGCAACACTACTAAATTGATGAGGGATGAGCCATCAGACGTTGCCAAGATAACGCACTTGCACGAGATCAGATTCAGATTTCCATCTGACTAAGTGTGAAGCGGCTTCGGTGACGTAACTGGTAGCATGCTGAATGTCTATGCCCAAGGTCGCGAGTTCAAAGCCGGCCGAAGTCGTCGGATTTTCTAAGAGCGCTAAAAATCCCTCAGTATGCTTTCCTTTGGAGGGGAAATTCCAACGTTCGTTGCGAGTTGCTGGTTGCGGTGGCATCTAGTAGCCAAGTTCACAGCTAGGTGTCGTTGACGGTAGTACCTGGTAGCAACATTAGGAACTACTGCTTGAAATTGACCGTCTTCAGTCCTTACCTGAATTACAGACTAATACAGCCATCCCTATGTACACGGGGTTACATGACCGCGTTGTCGCAGCCCCTAAACTGAGGAACCAACCAAAATCTCTGCGGGAGATATAATTTTGCGTGAAGAAGTAACAGACCGTTACATAGTTACACATCAGTGTCGAAACCTTGCATAAGGACAGTGTGACCACAAGTATAACAAGATGTTCAGTAAAGAACATATAGCCTACTTTCTCCTAAATGCATGGGTATTGTTATAACTCTTTGTCCTTTTCAAGGAGTATGATTGAATGTTGGTTGTAGTAGCTTGTTGAAATACAACGTGCTATAGGGATATTAAACATGAATATGAGGTGCCCTTTGCTAGTGCTACCTCTGTACCAAATTTCGTTCAATTCGTTTTCACCGTGTTTGAATTGATAGGGGGAATCGATTTGCACACATACTTGGCCACCATCTGCAAACTATTGGGCTGATGTTCTTGTAGTTTGGTCAGAATATGTTTCCCACATAAAGATATGGTGTTGCAAAATTTGGTAGAGACTAGATTATTAGGTTGGTCGTAATTACATTTTAGCTTTTAACATTTGGGTGGCCGCGATTACGTTTCCGTCAAGATAGCGGTGAAATAAAACATGACACTGAGGTGCCCTTTGCTAGTGCTACCTCTGTACCAAATTTCGTTCATTCGGTTCCACCGTGTTCGAATTAATAGGGGGAATAAATTTTGACATAAAGATGGCCGCCATCCGCAAACTATTAGGCTAATGACCTATTAGATTGGTCAAAGGATGCTCCCTCCATAAAGGTACCGGTATGTTGTTGGAAAGTTTGGTAGAGATCGGATGATTAGGTTAATCGTAATTTGATTTAAGTGTTGAACATTCGTGTGGCCGGCATTACGTTTCAGTCAAGATGGCGGCGATATAAAACATGACACTGAGGTGCCCTTTGCTAGTGCTACCTCTGTACCAAATTTCGTTCCATTCGGTTCCACCGTGTTCGAATTAATAGGGGGAATCAATTTTGACATAAAGATGGCCGCCATCCGCAAACTATTAGGCGAATGACCTATTAGATTGGTCAAAGGATGCTCCCTCCATAAAGGTATGTAGTTGCAAGATTTGGTAGAGATCGGATGATTAGGTTAATCGTAATTTGATTTACGCTTTGAACATTCGTGTGGCCGCCATTACGTTTCAGTCAGGATGGCGGCGATATAAAACATGACACTGAGGTGCCCTTTGCTAGTGCTACCGCTGTACCAAATTTCGTTCCATTCGGTTCCACCGTGTTCGAATTAATAGGGGGAATCAATTTTGACATAAAGATGGCCGCCATCCGCAAACTATTGGGCTAATAACCTATTAGTTTGGTCAAAGGATGCTCCCTCCATAAAGGTATGTTGTTGCAAAGTTTGGTAGAGATCGGATGGTTATGTTAGTCGTAATTTAAATTAAGCTTTGAACATTTGTGTGGCCGCCATTACGTTTCTGTCAATATGGCGGCGATATAAAACATGAAACTGAGATGTCCTTTGCTAGTGCTACCTCTGTACCAAATTTCGTTCCATTCGGTTTCACCGTGTTTGAATTAATAGGGGGAATTGATTTTCACACAAAGATGGCCGCCATCCGCAAACTATTACGCTGATGACCTATTAGATTGATCAAAGAATGCTTCCTCCATAAAGGTATGTAGTTGCAAAATTTGGTAGAGATCGGATGATTAGGTTAATCGTAATTTGATTTAAGCTTTGAACATTCGTGTGGCCGCCATTACGTTTCAGTCAAGATGGCGGCGATATAAAACATGACACTGAGGTGCCCCTTGCTAGTGCTACCTCTGTACCAAATTTCGTTCCATTCGGTTCCACCGTGTTTGAATTAATAGGGGGAATTGATTTTCACACAAAGATGGCCGCCATCCACAAACTATTACGCTGATGACCTATTGGTTTCGTCAAAGGATGCTCCCCCCATAAAGGTATGTTGTTGCAAAATTTGGTAGAGATCGGATGATTAGGTTAGTCGTAATTTGATTTAAGCTTTGAACATTTGTGTGGCCGCCATTACGTTTCCGTCAAGATGGCGGCGATATAAAACATGACACTGAGGTGTCCTTTGCTAGTGCTACCTTTGTACCGAATTTCGTTCAATTCGCATTCACCGTGTTCGAATTGATAGGAGGGGACAGACATTCAGTGTACACACACTCACACACACACACACACACACACACACACACACACAGACACACACACAGACTCACACACACAGACTCACACACACACACATACACACACACAGACAGACACACTTTTTTCGCCCTGTGTTGATCTCATAAGTCTACTTTCATTTTTTGCAAAAATCGAAAATAGGCTAAAAATGGACTCCAAATGACAAGAAGGTTACCGTTCCCATAAGACAATAAAATGTTTAAAATAAGCATAAAATGACGAAAAACAAAGTTAATTAAGCTCCAATTATAAAATACCTTCTCGCAATAAATGAGGTCTGATCCTTCTACGAAAACCTGCATATTCTGCCTATTTTCGCCTATCCCCAAGTTTGTCCGGTGAAATCTACCTCCGCCTTCCGGCGTGCCGAGAGGACTTTTTTTTTATTTAAGGGCGTCTTCACGAGGATGGGGACTTACAGCATTGGCGAGGATTCGTTATTTTACAGTATGAGCGGAGAAAATGTTATTTTCCTTGCTTCTATGCATACTTTATTAGATTTTGTCTGTTTTGCCGACAGAATGCAAACCATCTTTTAGGGTCTTTTTTATACAGGTCGTGACACTGTTCGTACGGAAGTTCGCGACACTGACGTCTATCTATTTAACAGTCTGTTATTCCTTCATGCAAATATTATCTCTTACAGAGACAGAATGCAAGTGGAATAGGACCTCGAGATATGGTGTTGCCATGGTATCGTTTTCAATCCCTATCCTCTTATCTTACATATAACAAGGAGTTCCGTGAGGAACTATACAGCCTATTTTCATATATCCTACTAATATTAATTGCCTCTATCAACATGAAAATTGTCAGTTTGGTTGCTGTAATAGATTCGTAGATATTGGGAACCGTCTAAATATTCTGGATGGTCACCATATTGGCTTTTTATACAATAGGCCTTAGATTTATGTACTATTACATGAAGATTATTGTGTAGGTGTTTTATTCAAACTTCAATCGCATGATTAGGAGACAAGAATTAAAAGCGGGATTTTAAAATTTCGCTCAACCGCCATCTTGTGGTTATGAAAATAATTTAATGAATTAGATGCCGGTCGATAAAAAATTGTATAAGGATATACCGTATCAAGTTTCACTGCGCTCGGATGGTTAAAACGCAAGAAACGTCCATTTGAATATTTAAATTTCGCGTCGCCGCCATGTTGGATTTGTGCTCGCCAGGATATTGAACGTCCCATAAGTGAACTTATGCTTATAGCATCTATACAATTAACAAATTTTCAGTTTGATTGCTGTAGTAGATTAATAGAAATTGAGAACCGTCTAAATATTTCGGATGGTCGCCATGTTGGATTTTAATATATATAGGCCATAGAGTTATACACTATTAGATGATGATTATTGTGTATGAACATAAGGCAAATGTTGATTTCGATCGCATGATTAGAACACATGAAATAAAAACTTAATTTTCGAAATTTGCACAGCCGCCATATTGAGGTTATATAAACAATTGAACTAAATTAGATACCAGTGCATTACAATGTGTATAAACATTTGCTGTACGAAGTTTCATTGCGTTTGCATCATTAAATCGCGAGTAAAGTCTATTTAAAACTTTCAAATTCGCTTGGCCGCCATATTCGTTATGTAGTTAACCAATTTTTGAAAGACCCATAGATGAACTTCCAGTAGTGCCCTTTATCTCCGTGCAAAATTTCATGGTGATACCGGTAATAGTTTAAGAGATATAAAATGCCGGTGAAATATTTCGCACAGCCGCCATCTTGAGGTTATGTAAACAATTGAACGAAGTTAGATGTCGGTGCATTACATTGTGTATAAACATATACTGTACCAAGTTTTATTGTGTTTGGTTGGTTAAATCGCGAGAAACGTCTATTTAAAAGTCGCAAATTCGCTTGGCCGCCATGTTGGTATTGAAGTCACTAGGTTTTCAAACGTCACAATGGTGAACTTCTAGTAGTTCCCTTTATCGCCGTACAATATTCCAGGGTGATATCGGTAATAGTTTCGGAGATATTGAATTCTGGTGAAATATTTCGCACAGCCGCCATGTTGGATTGGTGAGACGTAACAAAATTAGAAGGGCACGGTCGGGGTCGTCCGGAATAGTATTATGAACTTACCGAGTTTCATTGAAATCGCTCCAGCCGTTTAAAAGTTATTAGGGGGGATACACAAAAATCCTCGCACACACACACACGCACACACGGACAAAAGGTGATCTCATAAGCCTTTTTTTTTCTTCAAAAATGAAAATAGGCTAAAAATGGATATCTGTCCGAAGCTAATGGACTGCGACACCGTTTAACCGATTGTATTGAAATTTTGTAGGGTTGTAGTGCACTCCCCAAGGAAGGTTTTTGGCAACAATAATTTTAGATAGCCCTCTCCATTCCTTTCATTTATGATGATGATGATGATAATTGTTGTTTTAAGGGGCCTAACATCTAGGTTATCGGCCCCTGAAGGTTTGGGTGATCGTGAAGATGAAAAAGAAAAGCGAACTTAAAACTAAAACTAACTACTAACCTACATGCTAGAAGAAGAAATGGAAAACTAAAGGAGAATAAGGCAAATAAAAGGACAGAAGGAAAAGAAATGCCCTCAACCCTCGGAGAAGGCGGATTGAGGGACTTGGAAGGAAGGAGAGCCATGAAAGGCATATAGGAAAGTGAAAGAGGAGAGGGTCCGCCCCAAAGGTAAGGGACAAAAGGGGAAAACGGACCCAGCTCAGGAATCCCTCGGGGTCGCCAACTCCCGAACTCACCAGCCGTGAGCCCCTGAGGGTGTAGCATTATCTAGGGTGCACCAGAAGTGGTGGGGATACATACACCCTGCCTCCTTAAGGGCCTAGAGCACAAGGCAGGAGGTAAAAGGAAGAGAAAAAGAAGGCTGACCCCTCGCAGAAGGAGGGTATCAGAAAAGATGAGACAAGGGCCAATAAAGGCGGGAAAGGAAGAGACTCCCTAGGCCTCGGATACCCTAATACCGTCGGGGTCAGAAGAGAACATGAGTTGACCAAGTGAGGTCGACAGGAAAGAAGACAGAGAGGAGCCCGGCACAAGTAAGTGGAAGCAATGCCGGACTCAGCTGGGGCCCCGTGGTCGCCAACCCACGCCCACAAGATGTGAGTCCCTGGGGGGTCCTTTCATTTAGGCCCTATGGCACAAATCTACACCGTTTCACCGATCTGAACCGAATTTTACGTACTTACCATTTGGAACAAGACGAGAAACAGTATCTACTTGAAAATTCGGACAGCCCTCTCCATTCCCTTCATTTAGGCCCTTCGGCACAAATACTGAATTTCCATGCCCCACAAGCGTTATAATTTTATTTAAGGGCGTCGTCACGAGGATGGGGACTTACAGCATTGGCGAGGATTCGTTATTTTACAGTATGAGCAGGACCTCCTATACTACCGGACCTGACACTGCAATCCAAGATGGCCGCCGTAGTTGGTGGTCGGACATCAAACGCCTGACGTGTGTCACAATCCAACCTAACACAAAATACATCATGACGTGATTTTGTCTGCTGTTAATTCATTTTATGGGCTTGGGACATCTTGGTCATCAGCCCCGTGCAGTTGTGTGTGAGTTGAATTCCTCCGATTACGTGATGAATGTAGTAGTGTGTGTAGCTGTGTAAGGGACAGGCATGGGGAGGTGCCCTAGGAGTTGAAGTAAGGTACCACCGGAGTTTCATCAGGAAAGGAATAAAATAATGTTGAGGCCGACAGGAGAGATCTGCAGAATATCTTGGCTGAGTGAACAGGGAAAGTTGTAAATGTTCCTGTAGGAATTTCAATCCCTTTTATTAGTAAGTTACATATTATTCGGGGCATGTTTGCCATCTCTTGATGAATGCAGTACATTTGCATTTTTCTGTTGGCACAGGCTAGAGTAAAATGAGACTTTTCGCCGATGTCTCAGTCTCACTCTTGGCTGTGATTATATGGAAGCTACTGAGGTATGGGTGGTGCTGAGTAATGACATTCAGGGCACAGTCAGTGCCTGTTGGCACAGGCTAGAGTATCACCCATGTCTCAGTCTCACTTATGGCTGTGATTATATGGAAGCTACTGAGGTATGGGTGGTGCTGAGTAATGACATCCAGGGCACAGTCAGTGCCTGTTGGCACAGGCTAGAGTATCACCGATGTCTCAGTCTCACTCATGGCTGTGGTTATATGGAAGCTACTGAGGTATGGGTGGTGCTTAAAAATGACATTCAGGGCACAGTCAGTGTCTGTTGGCACAGGCTAGAGTATCACCGATGTCTCAGTCTCATTCATGGCTGTGATTATATGGAAGCTACTGAGGTATGGGTGGTGCTTAGTAATGACATTCAGGGCACAGTAAGTGCCTGTGGATGCTGTGACAGGTTCTACTCATAGGGTTAGTACTGCTGTACTGACTCAGTGAGGAAAGCAATGACAAACTACCTCACTCCTCTTCCTGCCTAGTACGCCTCAACATAGCGCTGTCATGGGTTTTTGTGGGTATCTACCCACATAACCTAACAGCAGTGCCTTTTGAGGATCCAACCAGCTTTCGGGCTGACTACCTAACAGACATACATATTATTCTTAAAAATAAATGTGACCAACCAGATGGTGTAGTTCTTGGTTGTCACTTCTGGGATCCAAGTTTGATTCCTGACTGTCAAGAAATCTCAATTCTAGTCTGAGGGTAAGAACGGGCTACACACAGCCTAGTGAGGTAAACCGAGAAATGTTGGGTTCGATTCTCCGCTTAGCCACCCAGCAAGTAGTTTCCCATGGGGTCCCACACATAATGAAGATAAATGCCTAGGTAATTCCTATCATAAGGTCACGACTGCCTCCTGTAAATCCGTCAACAAGTAGGCTAGTCGTATTCATTCATTCCTATTCATGAGATTAAATGGAACTCTGTCAAACGGGGCGGCTTCGGTGGCGTAGTCGGTAGCATGCTGAGCTTCTATGCCCAAGATAGCGGGTTCAAACCCGGCCGAAGCCGTCGGATTTTTTAAGAGCGTTAAAATCCCTCAGTATGCCTTCGTTCGGAGGGGAAGTAAAGCCGGCGGTCCCATGTCATAGATTTATGGCATGTTAAAGAACCTTCCACTAATTACACCTGTGTGAAGCTAAATTGGATAGGTTAAGAATGTAAACAACGCTCTTAGGTTTCTACGTTCGTTGCCAAGAGCCGACTGCGGTGGCGTTTAGTAGCTAAGTTCTGAACTAGGCCTAGTAGTCGTTGACGGTGGCGTTTGGCGGCAAAAGTAGAAACTATTTGAAAAATTATAAGTTGCAGTCTGTACTTAAATTAAAAAACAGATACACACACTAATACAGTCATCACAATTAACACCTGTTATCAGACAGATTCTACACACACCCAAAGTACACGGGGCTACATGACCTCTTTGTCGCAGCCCCTAAACTTAACAACCAACCAAACTCTGTCAAAGGCATGACGTGTGTCAGAATCCAACCCAACCCAAAATAACATCAAGACGTGATTTTGTCTGCTGTTAATTCATTTTATGGGCTTGGGACTTCTTGGTCATCAACCCCGTGAAGTTGGGTGTGGGTTGAATTCCCCTGATGGGAAATTAGAAAATAGGCACCAATGGCATATCTTCATAAAAATTGGATTTGGATCCAGTCACACAACAGTTTCAAGGCATATCACCACAATTTTAGCATAACCTATGTATGTGTAAGCCTACTGGTAGTTTATTAAAACGGGATCCACACCAAGTACGTGATAAGAATGATATCCTTGGACAAGCAGGCGTATAATTGGATGAGAGAACACTGCAGACAATTTAAAAAGTAGGTTATGTTCCTACGTACGGTAATCAATTTTCAGATCTTCTTAAACCTTGAATTGGAATACGTTAATTATTGCTATGCTTGCTCATAATGAATTACCATTACTAATAATTTATAAACTCTAAACAGAATAATAAATAGACCAAACTTACCCACTGATTGGCAATAGTATTGATGGTATCACAAGCGCAACAGAAGTCACCGGTATCTCGTATTTATGAAGCACTAATGCAGACATTTACTTACACGAACGAGTAATATCATTAAGCAATAATCAATAAGCACATATAATCAAGGGAGACGATTGCTAACCAAAATTCACACCACTATCACATCGTAAACATAACGACTCA
The DNA here is from genome assembly GCA_946902985.2 of Meconema thalassinum. NCBI lineage: Eukaryota > Metazoa > Arthropoda > Insecta > Orthoptera > Tettigoniidae > Meconema > Meconema thalassinum. The sequence continues at coordinate 347,874,382 of OX336392.1, forward strand.
ACTAATAAACAAAGCCTGTAACCACCAACAGCGACAGCCATCTTTCATCAGTCCCGCCGCCAGTGTCAGGTCCGGTATCATAGAAGGTCCTGGTATGAGTGACGAATGTACACATTTTATATCCCTACATGAACTGTATTAAGGTGGATTGTGTGGTCGTGCACGAGCGTGATTTTGAGTCTAATTTTATAGTCTCTGCGTCGCTTATTTGTGAGTATTTGTATCCTTACGGCGGTTTACCAGGGTATAATTGTTTCCATTTTGCACGGGATGCTTTCTGACTGTTTATAGATTTATTTTTTGTTACTTAAATGCTTCTATTTGCAAATATTTTACTACTTTTTGGTCGTTTTCTGCCATTATGTGCAACCTAAATTCACAGACAGCTGTGGCGTATTCTAGCGACCCGCCCTAGTTTATTAAGTTTGCCTTATAAATCTTACTGGTCAAACCCGTCTCAAGACACGAAGTAAACTTAGAAATGTTGATATGTTTAAAATGGTTTTGTTATTATTACTCGAAATGATTATACAGTCGAACCTCCATAACTCGAACCTCCATTACTCGAATTTTCAATATCTCGAAGTAATTTCTATCTCCCGGCCATTTGTCCTATTCTTGACGTGTATTTATTTCTCTATTACTCGAAATTCGATTATACGAATTTCTCGATTTTTCGAAGCAAACGTTTCCTCCCTAGAAGCAAAAATTGTTCTCTAACTCGAATTTTGTTCCTAAGCGTTTATATTGCGGCTTATCTGTCCACCCCTGCTCTGACTGCCCACCCCTGCTCTGTTCATTAACCTTAGCTGGTGTGAGAATTCCCAGTGCTGATAAGATTCCACGGGCCATCCCCGCGCATTGCGTCAGCACCAGGAAAACTTGCAGCTTGTATCTGGCTGTTCAGTGTACGCTTACAGCCCTGTAGATGCAATCATGGAGAAACGTAAAGTGAAATGCCTGAGCCTGAGTGAAAAAGTTCGAGTGATAAGTGAAGTGGAGAAAGGTCAGAAAAAGAAGACGGATATTGCAGCTGAGTATGGAAATCCTCCCAGCACATTATCTACAATACTGAAAGATAAAGACAAGATTCGTCTGGCTGTGGATGAAACACGATTTGCACCACAGCGGAAGAGGCTTAAAACTTCAACATTCCCGGAGCTGGAACAAGCAATGATTCAATGGGTGACCCGTGTGAGAGACAAACACATTCCAATAACCGGTAGCTTAGTTCGTGAACAAGCAGAAAAATTTGCTAAAGACTTCGGTTATGAATCTTTTCAGGCCAGCACTGGGTGGCTGGAAAAGTTTAAACTTCGGAATGGAATAGTGCAGATGGTAATGTCAGGTGAAAGTGCTGCTGTCAGTGAAGTGGTCTGTGAACATTACAAAAAAAACGTTTTACCAGCCCTGTTACAGGAGTGCAGTTCTAATGACGTGTTTAATGCTGACGAGACTGCTTTATTCTACAAATGCCTGCCTGGAAAGACACTGGCCTTTAAGGGTGAAAAGTGTTTTGGTGGAAAAAGAAGTAAAGAAAGGGTTACGGTAATGCTCGGAGCTAATATGACGGGAACAGAAAAACTAAAACTTTTAGTGATCGGAAAATCGGCGAAGCCTCGCTGTTTTTCGGGTGTTAAGTCTTTACCGGTCCTGTACCAAAGCAACCGGAAGTCATGGATGACAAGGTCCATTTACGAATCTTGGCTGCATGGTATTGACAAGAAGTTTCAACATGAACGGAGGAAAGTTCTACTTTTTGTAGACAACTGCCCAGCTCACCCCAAGGTGCTCACTCAGGAGCTGAGAGCAGTGCGCGTGGTCTTCTTGCCACCGAACTTAACATCCAAACTACAGCCAATGGACCAAGGGGTGATTAAAAACTTGAAACATTACTATAGGAAGAGGGCTGTTCAGAGAATTCTGAGAGCAATTGACTCCTAGGAGTCATTAACAGACATCAATCTACTAGAGTCGATAACAATGCTAAGTAAATCGTGGGCTGATGTGAAACAGGAAACAATTGCTAAGTGCTTTCGCAAAGCAGGATTTTCGAAAGATTACTCGCAAGCTGCAGAAGACGAAGAGGACGAAGTCATTTCTGTTCCTGAGGAATGGGAGGAATATCAGCAGCTTGTTAATTGCGAAGCTGATTTTGAGAGTTACATAAATGTGGACTGTGATGTTATAGTGGCGGAACAACCTACGAGTATCGTCAACACTGCTGCCGAGCAAGAAGAACTGAAAGAAGACGACGATGGTGATTCCCAACAAGAAGAGTTGGAGCTGCCCTCTCCCGCACCGTCAGCAGATCAGGCGTTAAGTGCAGTGGCTGTTCTTCGATCGTACATACAGAGTCAGCTGTATGTAAATGACAGTGTTTTCACAGCAATAAATGTTGTTGAAAACTATGTTGAGGAAAAGAAGCGTAACAGTAAAAAACAAAAGAAACTAACGGATTTCTTCCCAAGGTGCTAACGGAGGTACTGTATGTTCCTTTTTTAATCACTGTACGTACGTATTCTGTCTGCTACTGTAAGCTATACGGTATACCTAGGTACAATTGTTATACTGTAATTGAAGTTATGCCATAAAGTACTGTATGGGTTTTTTGTTGTTAAATGCTGTCAGATATTGTTGCACTGTATTCCGTAATGGTTCATAGACAAATGTGATTAAATAACGCGCTAAAGATGCCTAAAATCGGTATTTCTCTATTTCTCGAAATTTCGATAACTTGAAATAAAAATTTTCTCCCGAGGTGATTCGAGATATCGAGGTTCGACTGTAGTTTGATTTGTTACTTTTACTCTAAATCATGACATGATACTTAGCTTGCACAATATTACTTACTGCGGATATGACAATTGCTACCATGTTTGATAGGGTTAGTTTGTTTCGTGGCCACAAGGTGTCTTTGCACTCCTATGAGTTGTTCTTATTTAAGTGTGCGTGGACATATAAATTCTTAGATGATATTTATTATGTATTTTCTTTTAGTATTCGTTATTCCCCTAATCAAATGCATATATTATTATGAACCTGGGATCCTAAGAGTTTATCTGCGGATTGCCATTATCCTCTTGAAATGTTGCTGTTCGGCAATACACGCGAGGTAAATACACTGAAGTAAAAGAAATTCATTGGCCTTTAAAATGTAAAAGTTATGCCTAGGTTAATAATGCACACTTACAGTAGATTAAAATAGGCTTCTTAAATATTGAGTTATATTAGCGAAATTTCAGGATTAATCTATTATAAGCAACAAGCAGTATCGAGCCGTCGTACGCACTTACTTAACAATTTCAACACAATTGTTTATCAGATAAAAGAACACGCACAACGACTTTGAGTGGCAAAATATTGCTCATTATAGCCTTCCTTCGGGTTGCACACAATACGTCACAGCGAGCAAAGCTACGATATCCTAATATCCAATTGTGATCCCGAGCAACGCCGGGCTTAAGGGCTAGTTATATGTAATTTCTGGACAAATGTGCATAGTGACAAGTTCGTACGATCCTACAACTCTAGGTCTAGTTCTTTGACCCATTCAACTGCTTCATCCGATGTAAGATGAATGTCCTTTATTGTTCATTTGAAAGATCGAAGAGGACAGTCAGCAACAATATGATGGATTGACTGTGATAATGCACTGCAGTCGCAATTTGCCGAGCTAGCCCATCCCCATTTGTGCAGTAGATAGCCACATCTGCGTTGTCCAGTTTGAATCCGGTTGATGATCCTCCACTGGTGCCTGGGGAGATGGAATCCTTGTATCCGGTTAGAAGGGTTGTCAACTAGATGTTTATTTACCACTGAAGACTACTCCCATTGGATTTTCCATGAGTTGTTAACTTGGAAGGATCATATTTCAAGGTTGACGGTTGTACGCCATGGTGGTTTCCTTGATTTCAAGCGTTGGTGTTCTGCTCGTGCGAGATCTTGGTGAATGGGTAGCTGGGAATTCTGCCGAATGTTTTTCCATACCTTTAGGAGAGCTTCTGATCTTCTTAGGACTGGAGGTGGAAATTATAAAACTCGCTACGCTCGTTTTATAAACATAGTCGTGTCTTAATTATTGCCATTATAGGCTCGTTGCATAATGTACTATTATGTGGTGTGCCTTTTTGTACAAATTTTCTGTGTCTCCAGTTTTCCGTTTACTGTACATAGTTTTTAATATTCTGTAAATAATTATTTGAATTTTTCTTGAATTGGAATTGTATGAATGAAAGAATAAAAAACTAGAGATAATTTTCTTCCAGGATGTTTGAGTGAGTGCCAGTTTGTGTGTTTCTAATTGGGTTCATGTTTGTTGTTATCATTTTAAATGATCTTGTCGACTTCGTCGTTACGCTGAGGTCTGGCGTTACGTTACGGCGACGGGACGAAATGTACCGACAATGCACTGAGGTGTGTGACGTCATAGTACTGCTTGAGCTCCCTCCTTTCCCGGCGCTATCCGGTGAGCGTGACGTCATCCAGCCAGCTACCTCCTTTGACCTTGGTTTGCACTTGCTAATGGAGTTTGAGTTCACGCAGTTCGCTGCATGATCATGAGGCTTTCACCCAGCATTTTTCAGCATTTGTAGCATTTAAAATGATATAAAATCTAGTCTTTCAGACTGACTATCACTCTTTTTTGTTTGTTTTGTTTATACTTGTAAGTTAGTTATTATATATGCCATACGTGGATTATATATCTCTGTCAATAAAGACTACATATACACATAAATATAATTAAATAGATCAGCATGTATTAATTAACGTTTCGACAGTTTATACTAAGATGAGTGTGCCTTACCGCGTACAGCATGCCGCGCTGGTCGAAGTAGTCGGCTACAGGCATCACGTTCTTGTAAAAGTTGTTCAGCTCCATCTTGGCCAGGCTAAGCACCACGTGTCCCAGCTTGGCCCCGTAGTCTATCTGTCTCTCCAACACCTTCTGACGCCAGCTGACCAGAATCACACCATTCACGATCTGGATCTGTGGAACAAAACTTCATTGTTGTTATCCGAAATGAATGGTCGGGACCCAAAATGTATCACGAAACATTCTGAAGCTGTCGAGAAATTGATGAAATTTTCACAAACACTATTATCAAATAATATTGGTATTGATATCCGCCTTTCTGTCAAAATTTAATGTCACAAATCGTGTTAAGGTCTTGTATATGTATCAAGCCTCATTGATCACGTCATTAACAAAAAAGTTGAAACCTTAGAAAACTTTTTTTAAGCGTATGGCTTTTAGTGCCGGGAGTGTCCGAGGACATGTTCGGCTCGCCAGGTTTGTAGCTGCTTCGAGACGGACACCCAATGGGTGAGCTACATGTACCGTTGGGGAGGAAAGTTTGAAGGGAGGGGCGAGGAGTTGGAAGGTAGCGGCTGTGGCCTATAGTTAGGGACCAACCCCGGCATTTGCCTGGTAGGAAGATGGGAAACCACAGAAGACCATCTTCAAGGTTGCCGGCTGGGGGATTCGAACCTCCTCGCCTCCTGGATGTGAGCGACTGCCATTAGTCATGCCGTAACGACCACGGCTAACTCACCCGGTCTTAGAAAACTGAAAAACTAAGACTCAATAAATGTAATTGTTGAAAACATTAATACTAGTAAACATAAGGTAATATGAAAGAAAGACAATACAACAAAGTGAGTTACAGTTAGTTGCTGTTGTTGTTGTTGTTTTAAGGGGTGGAACAGCGAAGTCATCTGCCCCAAATAAAACAAAGAATAAATAACATGAAAATTATTAAAATTGAAGTACTCGACAAAAGAATAAGACAGCTAAAAGCTGATGTTATTTAGTACAACTTGCATACTTCGTCGAAGATTAAGTAAGAATGTAAGTTGTACTAAACCATTATTATGGATAATATTAGTAGTCTACTTATTATGAACAGTATTATTGGTTTTTTTTTTCTTTTTCGTGTGACCTCCTGAGAGGCCGAGTGTAGGACTTTCTAGTCGATGCCCGTCGACGACTTGCGCGTTGGAATGAGAGAGATGAGACGAATGGCTGAAAGTGGACAAGGTTGTGGAAGGAAGCGGCCGTGACCTATCAGAAGGTACCGTCCCAGCATTTGCTTGGTCTTGAAAATGGGGAAACCACGGAAAACGATTTCAACGATGGCTGACGGTGGGGCTCGAACCCACGCTTCTACCGAGTCAGCAGACAGCGTGGCCCCATGACCTAACGCTGCGCTTTAGCGATCGTAGCTACCACTGTCGGTATTATTGTGGTGAATATTACTCTCAACCCATTATTATTAATTCCGTTCCTACGTAGTCGTGGTCAAAGTGAGATGAGTTTCCTATGTGGTGGACATTTTACGGCTGGATGCCCTTCCTGAATCATGAAACCGTCCGCGGCTTATTAGAAGGTACCATGGTGGAAGTTGTTTGGCGTTAAAATATTTCAACAGGGGCGGATCTAGGGGAGGGCGAGGAGGGCGACCGCCCAGAGCCCCGCGGTGTGGGGGGGGGGGGGGGGGGGGGCGCCATGGATTGTTTTAAATTTAATTGATTAATTAATTATACTTTTCAAACTAATTTATAATTCATATTCTTTTTTCGGTGCAGCTATGACCTCCCGTGACCGTTTAGCAACTTTAGATTTCAATGAAATGATCGAAGACTTCAGCCGGGGAAAAAGTCGCAAAGTAATATTTTAATATTTCAGAGTTTACTTAATCTACTTCAAGGGGACTTAAGGTATCTTTCATATTAATAAAATGCACTGTAGTGTATACAAAATATTGTAACCATTCTTTATTTTATTATTATTACAAAATATTTTCCATTTGATTTGATATTTTTTTTCATTTCCTATTGTTGTTGGCCCCACCTTATAATATCGCCCAGGACCCCGCAAGGCCTGGATCCTCCACTGCATTTCAAGGCCGACCGATGATGGAGTTCTCATCCACTCGTTATTGCATGCTAGTGGTGGCATTGCCCCAACTTGCCCCGGTTAGTACAGAGACATCTTGATGCAACACACGTACGTTCTAACGTTGAGATATTTTCACATGCTAAAAAGAGACGTAATTACCCTGTGACTGGTTTGCTTTCCCCCGTACGCTATAGGTTGCTACACGATTAAGTTTGGAGCAAAAACCTACTACCCTAAAGTCTGTTCGCCGAGTCTAGATAGTGCGCGTAAATACTTGCACGTGGTCACATGACTGCCTGGACAGAGAAACACGCCCAGTTCACGTCATTGGCTCTGCCGGACAGGGGTAGCCAAGAAGCTCCGAGATCATTAGTCATGCCGTAGCCCTAGAAAAGACAAGACTTGCTGCACTGAATACTGTAGCATGTCATAAGCAGTTAAGAACTAATTAGTTTATTAATTAATAATATACATAAACGAACAATAAATACACCGCGCTGTAGCATGTAACCGATCAGTCAGCCCGCTTCACACAGCACTGAAGTTGACATACGTTCAACAGCCACAGCTCTATGCTCTCCTTGCTGGCAGCCCTGTAACTACGTGTACAGCTGTGTTTACTTCCACTATCCAGGCTGATCCTGACACGGAAGTGAAAGGTCGCCTAGCCAGTGCAGTAGCAGTCCAGCACAGCAATTGCAACAGCTCACCAGGATGGAGACGACGGAGATGAGCAGCGGTACCAGCCAGTGGAGGAAGCCGACGACCAGCGGGCCAGCCAAGGGCCCAGGCAAGCGCCGTCACCGGAAAGGCAGGGGGCCTAAATCGGCAGGCTCTCCCAGGGTGGGGAGATAACCTCCATCGAGCCCTCTCCTCCGGTGACTCGCGCCCGCCAGGCGGCCCTTGGCGAGAAGACTCCAGCATCGCAGAAGCCGGTAGCCGTAGCCGAGAAGTTGGGGTCTCAAGGCACGGCTGCCGCACTCACCACTGGGGTTGTACGCGGCCGAGGGAGGCGTGGCTCAGACATCGTGTAGGTTTCCCTGCGCCCCGGGGCCTCGACCCCGGGCTCTGAGTCGCATATAGCCTCTCCGTGCACCTCCGAGCTAGCCGTGTCCGAGAAGAGTGGTACGCCAGGACCGGCTAGCCCCCTGCCACCAGACAGCCCAATTAGTCTGGACACCCAGTTCAGCTGGACGAGCGACGTGAGCTTGGATACTGTGCAAGGGCACCCTGGGTCTCCGGCCCCAGGCTCCGAGTTGTCACGGCGTCACGACCCTAGCTCCTGGGCTATGCTTGTTTATTTCAGGACAGACCGCGACCCGGAGGAAGAGCGGAAACACATCGAGGCCACCCTGGACTACGCTGCGTACGCCACCGGAGGCACGGACACGAGCCAGGACGACATCGAAACCTGCCTACCGTATGGCGTCCTGATCAGACCCCGCCTGTTCTGGACGCTGAACCAGTACACAGCGCTGCTGGCTGAGCACTGGCAGATTGCGGCTATAGCGGGCACTACTGCGGGCCCACCCGGGCTCCTGGCTAGTGCCCAAGCAGGCGTACATCGTGCCTCACGCTCAACCCAGACGGACGTCGCGACGCCCGAGGAAGGGACCCTGCCGGGCCCCTTGACCTTCACCAAGAGGTCACAGACCCGATGGCCAGCAGTTCCAGGACCTCAGGCGAGGCCTTCAGCGGGGCAACTCGCGCCCGCCACCCAGGAGGATGGCCAATCAGCACCTCAGGCGAGGTCTTTAGCAGGACAACTCACGCCCGCCACCCAGGAGGAGCAGTCAGTACCTCAGGCGAGGTCTTTAGCGGGGCAACTCGCGCCTGCCACCCGGGAGGAGCAACCAGCGACGGCCGGGGCCAACCAGGCGGCCCCGCAGACGAGGAGACGCCGCCGCAGAAGACGCCGCCACCCACACTCCCAGGAGGGAGAAGCGGGGCACCGCGACGCCACCAACCAGGGACGCCGGCCCAACCCACGCTCCCAGGAGGGTGTGGAAGGGCAACGGGACGTCATCAGCAGCAGCCAGCCGAAGCAGCAGTCAGGTAATATGCGGTCCCGTTTAGACGAGCTTTTACAGTGTTTCCGCTGTCTAAGATGGGGCCATTCCCAGGGATCTTGTGGCTCCCCAGTTCGCTGTAACCGGTGCTCAGGTGGTCACCACCACACCGGCTGCACGGTGCCACGAGACGCGCCGGTGTGCGCCAACTGCAGGGGAGACCATCCGTCTTCCCACCGCAGTTGCCCAGTTTACCGGTCCATGGTAAGAGCAGAGAGGAAGGTGGCTCGTTCCCATGGATCGTCCGCCAGGCCCCTGCCTCGGCAGGCGTGGCCTCCCTCCCACTCTCCGGCAACGGAGACTCGGCACCAGGGACCCCAAGGAGACCAGGTGGTGGTGCAAGTCCTTGGACTCCTGTCATCACTGCTTCGTAGCCGGAAAGGCCCGCGTTAGACCCAGCAGTGCCGAGTTGATCTGACTCCCAGGATGACGGACCAGGCGAGAAGTTGGACATGAACTGGTGCATGATACTGAGACCGTAGGTGGAGCTGCCAGGATAGCCAACAACCGCAATGACTTCCCTAACATCTCGCCCGTCGGACATAATTGCCGTGAGGATCAGGAGAACTTCCAAATAAGCCAAAGCGGCACGAGAATCTGTAGTCCACAGGGATCGTGGTACATGGTGACGATGGTCATAGACTGCCTAAGGAAACGTTCACCTTAAAAACTAGACTGAGAAAATAAACATCCAGACTTATGTAAAACACCGTGAAAATTTATTGTTAAAATTCACAAGCCCCTAGCCTAGTTCGGAGGGTTTCAATCGGCTAGTCCGCAAGCTAATAAACGATCAAAAATAAAGAGCAGGTCCCTACCTGAGAAGTTACGGAAAACCCTCGCGAAAGATCTATCTCACAATAACAAAGCAACAACAGCAACACTAGGAAAATGGTACGACGCAAATCCCTAGGTCATGTTACAAGATCAAGCTAATATCAGAATTTACATTTAACAGGGTAGCAAAACAAATCTAAGTTAGGATGATACCATCTCCACATTTACATTTATCGTTAATTCATCTAGCTAAGTCCTATCAGTTAATAACAAAATTTACGGCGATGACGTCCGTAACAGAAAACAATTATGTTCAAAGCTAAGTGAACAGCCATTAAAAAAACATTTAATTATCCTTAGTGACTAGGTGCTAACAGCACACAAAAGGGTAACATGTAGAATTCATACACTTGTACAACGTAAATAATTAATAAGAGACAACAGTTTTATTAAAATGCCTGTCTGCACCTTGGTTTACTCTTTGTAAGCCATAGTCATCTAATGTGTGTAGTTACGGTGACGACTGCGTAGTAAAGACTACGTCTAACATCGCATGGCCAGCGCTCCACAAGCTACGAACTCAAGGTTCGAGCAAGCTTCAAGTCGCTTCAAAAGTGTCAGCTGTCCTAGTCATTTCCTCAAAAGGAAATACCTTCATTAGCACGGCCATGTCAGCAGGTTCCAAATGCAAAAGAACAAAGTTAGATAGAAAGAATTCATTAGTTAGCTTTTGTTTTACCAAAATTATGCGTTTTATTATTAAGATGTCGGTTTAGGTTTATCGTTGGTTTATGGCGAATAATACTGACAATAGCCTGGGCACGGAATGTCTCCACTGAGATCAATCTCCACCAAAAGCCTCGACTCAAAAGTCGGAATATAATCAATGAGCAATAACAACTCGGACACACAATAACACAAGTTACCAGCGGCGCACAGCTCGCGTTCAATAACTCTGGGATGGGCCTGCACACTCAGTCACCCTCCAATAACATCTGGTCAACGGGAACAATCCCGGACAAGGTACACACAAATACCTTCATACAATAAATACCTCCATTAACAGGGCAGCCTACAACGTACTATAGAAACCTGACATAACTGTACACGTCAAACGACGGTACACGCAAAAGTGCGTTTAACTAACAAAAAACAATCTATAAAAACATGTGATCAGATACAAGGTTGGACACTGGGTTCCATGAGCTAAATAGCAATGAAAGGAAGAGCGAATACTAAAAGCATTCTGTCTTCTGTCAATCTATGTCTGTCTCATAATACAAGCGTGCTCTCAAGGGCACTGGGTCACAAACCAGTTTGTGTCGCTGCAGGCTACAACATTCCTGCGCGGTCTGACACAACACACACTAACTATCAAGGCCGGCGATTTAAGCAAAATAAAAACTGTACAACTGGCCTCATCATAAAAACTTTACCATAGGTTATAAACCTCGAAGAATACGTGTATGAAAAACACGCTATAAATCTGAATACAATAATATAATTCCGTCTTTCAAACCAAAGACATCTAAATGGTAGCAATGTCACATTGCTGGAGCTCTTTGCTCTCAAAGATAATACTTCAGTAGTTGCTTGTACAACATAAAATAAATACGTGTCTTTACATGACACTAACAAAATAATAATTGGGACGCAGATTCCACACATTGGATCTGCTTAATGATACGTTGGGAACTGGGTTCGATGCTAGACAACGAAACATCCCATTTACTTATAAGGTCCACACTTGACCTGATGGCTTCTGAGCAACATCTCAAATGAAATATAATGCAGTTACAAAACTGGTAATTACAGTCGATTACCTAACTGATACGACTGCTCTAACGAAGTCAGGGGTGTAACAAAGACTGGTTGCAAAAAATGCAGTTAAAGAAATATAACCATGGCATCTGATTGCCATAACTAAAGTCAGCAAAGACTTGAAAAATCACCCCAGATAGGGTAAAACAAAGTAGCCTCAAATGACTACGGTCACGTTTAGCAAAAGATAGGCATTGACGTTCTACGACGTCCATCAAGCTGCACCAGGGTTGACCAAAATGTCTGACCCAAGGGTGTCTCACTCTAACTGAAATAAATGACATCTAATTAGACTAATTACACTCCCTACCTATAAAAATGGCTGTCACTGAGTTCGGTTGGTTCACAAGCTACATTAAACCTACTATACCACCAGAAACTAGAACAAGAAAGGGTGTACAAAAACTCACGAAATGGAGGAGCTCTTACTCGGCTCTCTGTTCAACGACAAGGGTTGAACAAATTCACCCCTGGCTTTCCCGAACGGCATCATCCTCATAAGGATTCCCATCTGGACTCTTCCAAAGGCCAGGGTTCGATCTGTCCCTGTCGATAACTTCGTGGATGTACTGGACCTGCCTGGGTAAGGCATCCTGGGTTCCTTCCTCCTCGTTCGCTGTTCTGGAAGTTCCACCATCACGCTGGTTCCAATAGATACATCACCCTCATACCATGATGGTATTAGCCCATGATGTCGGTCTCAAACATGGTGTAGAATAATTTGATCACGTGGGTGATGGAATAAATCGTGTAGTAGTTCATTCTTTCACTTCAAAATCACAATGTTCGTAGTAAATGTTACAGGCTTTAATTGCAATTGATAACACAGCCTTTACTTCGCAGATATTGAATAATACGTGATCAAGCACTGTCCTGTGGTTCTTCACATGTACTAACGCCACTTTTTACATCACGTGACATCCGTGAAATGTGCGTCGTTTTGTAATTGAAAAATTCACTGTGGCAATTCAAATCTATTGTACTTTCATAATCACGATTGCTTAAACTAGTTATAACACGTTTACCTCTATATTTTTCACCAGGCTCTCGGCCCTCCACAAACACGTGGGTACAAAAATGTGGTGTTACGGTAATGTTAGAATTTTCACTATACTTGCCAATTATATCACAATATGATTCCTGTTGTTCACTGTGCATAAATAACAGTGATTTATAGAATATTCGTGCTCGATGGCACCTGATGATAACTTCCACGCTAAACAGCGGATATTTTCACGTCTGACACGACGGCTATAACTTCACGCCAACACAGGGTGGATTTTCCAGATGTAGTGCAAATAATTCACTATACAATTCTTACTTATCACTCGTATTATAACGTATTCGTGCTCGATGGCAGCTGATAACAATTTCCACGCTAAACAGCGGATATTTTCTACGTCTTACACGACGGATGTAACTTCACGCCTACACGGGGCGGATTCTCCAGACGTAGTGCAAGGCACAGGGTTACTCGAGGAAGTAGGTCGTCAAACCGAAGTCGTTGAGCGACTACTTACATTCCTGTTTGCGTATCTGCAAGGGTATTACCTTACCTTAAGCGAAAATAACATTCTCCAAAATGTTTTAATAATGCAGCATGACGAAATGGAATATTCTGAGTCTCGTGGAAAGATAAAATTAATTAATAAGACCTCAGATAATTAATTAGCAGACTTCACCAAAGTCAAAAGTGCGATTCTCCGCTACTTCGAAGAGTATAGCGTGAGCTCTCAGCTCCACGTGGCTCTCTGGGTGTGTTCAAAGGTACTACATCCCATCATAAACGTGCTGTTATAAAAATATCACATGAACCTTAGCTCAGCGGGTTCAATACATTCTCCCAATTCTAACATAACCCACACATGTTCTTCCCACATTCCTTGCATGTGGCTATCACCCAAACTGCCAGGTTTTTACGGATAGGCAATCTTTCTTTCAGCCAATTCGGTTTTTCCCTGGCCCTTCAATATCCCCTTATATATGTGTACATTTATGTACACATATATAAATACACCTATGTTAGCATCCTTAATGATGCCAGGTAGATTGCAACTGCAATGGGACTGGCGAGAAGCCTCACAACGGCATTTCCTTCCTTCACCCCTATGCTTTCTCTTCGTAGACTAATTGCATGTCGGAGGTAGCAGTAGTAAGGTCGGCTGTCACGCCCCCCCCCCCCCTCGAAAGAAAAAAAAAACTTCCACTATCTCTACTCGGCGAATAGACTTTCTTTAGTGTAGATGATCGGATGGACGGACAAATGATTAGCTTGTCCATGCCATAGTTTTAAATGGTATGATTCTCATCGCCATTTTCTCAGATACACTTCCTAGAACCAGTTGTTATTGTTGTTGATTCGTTTAGCAGCTTTGTGATATGTAGCCCCATTTACTTGTGTGTGTGTCTGGAATTTGTCTGATAATCTGTGTTATTGTGATGGCTGTATTAGTGTATGTAATTGTAATTCAGATGAGGATTGGGAAGGTAGCGGCCATGGCCTTAAGTTACGAATCATCCCGGAATTTGCCTGGAGTAGAAGTAGGGAAACCACGGAAAACCACATACAAAATGGCTGAGGTGGAAATCTAACCCGAGCCTTCACGGTGACATGATGATGATGATGATAATTGTTGTTTTTAAGGGGCCTAACATTGTTGGCCCCGCATAGCCCTTTTCAGGGGCCCAAACATGGCTTAATCACAGGGAGAGAGGTCTGGACTGTATGGAGGGTGGTCGAGAACCTCCCATTCGAATTTCTGCAGGAGTGCCGCGACTGTGTTGGCCGTATGAGGTCGTGCATTGTCGTGGAGCAGAATGACCCCACGGGTGAGATTGCCTGGTCGTTTTGTTTTGATCACTTGGCGAAGGGTGGTCAAGGTTTGCGAGTAACGCTGGGCATTCACTGTTGTCCCGTGCGGCATGAAGTGTATCAGAAGGGGGCCATCTTGATCAAAAAAAGAACGTCAGCATCACCTTTCCTGCACTCGTGTAGATGGCCTTGCCTTTTTTGGGTGGTGGTGACCCTGGATGTTTCCACTGGAGGCTTTGTCGTTTGGATTCTGGCTCGAAGTGATGACACAATGACTCATCTCCAGCCACCACTCGTGCCAGGAACCCATTCCCTTCCTTCGCATAGCGATGCAGATGGCCAAGACAGTGGGCCATTCGACATGCTTCCTGGTGTGGTGGAAGACTGTGGTGCACCCATTGGGCACACACTTTGAGCAAGTGCAGTCGTTCCTTCATGATGGTGTGCACACTTCCGACGCTCAATCCGACGACGGTGGCTATGGCGTTCACTGTCACTCGGCGGTCCTGGGTAATGAGTGCATCAACCAGCTGGACGTTGTCATCGGTAATGCAGGGGGGTGTCGCAGACCGGGCATCATCGGCTAACGACACCCGTCCTTCCCTGAAGCGGTTGTGCCACGCCTTGATCCTTTCAAGGGACATGCAGTGTTCGCCGTACACTTGTGACATTCGGCGATGAATGTCCGTTCCCCCTACTGCTTCCGTTGTCAGAAACCGAACAACACCTCCTTGCTCTTCGTTTGACGCTTCCATGTTACTGTTTGCAATGCGACTGGCAGCGTTGGACGATTGATGCATGCTGTTGCTCGCTTTGTATCGTCACGTGACTTACACACTACAAGAGGAAATGGAAAACAAAAAGAAGGAATAAGGTAAATAGAAGACAGGAGGAGAGGAAATGCCCTCAATCCTCGAAGAATTCGAATTGAGGGAATTGAAAGAAAGTAGAGCCATGAAAGGCAGAGAGGAAAAGGAACGAAGAGAGGGTCCACTCCAAAGAGAATGGAAAAATGAGAAATCCCAGACCGAGTTCAAGAATCCATCGGGGTAGCCAACTCCCGAACTCACCAGTCGTGAGCCCTTGAGGGTGTAGCCCTATCCAGAGTGCACCAAAAGTGGTGGGACTACACTCACCCTGCCTCCTTTAGGGCCTTGAGTAGAAAGCAGGAGATAGCATTAAATAAAAACAAGTAGTTCCGTGAAGAACTATACAGCCTATTTTCATATAACCTACTTATGTTAATTGCCACTATCAACATACAAAACTTCAGTTTGATTGCTGTAATAGATTCGTAGATATTGAGAACCTACTAAATATTTCGGATGGTCGCCATGCTGGATTTTATATATCTTATATATGTAGTTATGTGAAATATTTCGCACATCCGCCATCTTGTGGTTATGTAAACAATTGAACGACGTTAGTTGTCGGTGCATTACAATGTGTATAAACATATACTGTACCAAGTTTTATTGCGTTTGGTTGGTTAAATCGCGAGAAACGTCTATTTAAAAGTCGCGAATTCGCGTGGCCGCAATGTTGGTTTAGTAGTTACCAGTTTTCAAAAGTAACATAGGTGAACTTGTAATATTTCCCTTTATGACCGTAAAAAAATCCAGGGTGATATCGGGAATAGGTTCGGAGATATTGAATGCTGGTGAAATATTTCGCACAGCCGCCATATTGGATTGGTGAGACGTAACCAAATTTGAAGGACACGGTCGGGGTCGTCCGGAATAGTGCTATGAACTTACCGAGTTTCATTGAAATCGCTCCAGCCGTTTAGAAGTTATTAGGGACACACACACACCTCACACACCCCTCACACACACACACACACACACACACGCACGCACACACACACGGACAAAAGGTGATCTCCCAAGCCTATATTTTCAAAATTGAAATTAGGCTAACAAGAGGTCTGACCCCTTGAAGAATGAGGGATCAGAAAAGATGAGACAAGGGCAAATTAAGGTGGACAATTTAAAGACTCCCTAGACTCCCAATACCGTCGGGGAGAACAAGAGTTGACCAAGGGAGGTCGACAGGAAAGGTGAAAGAGAGGAGCGTGGTACAAGTAAGTGGAAGCAATGCGGGTCTCAACTGGGGACCCGTGGTCCCCTACCCACGTCCCGCAAGTTGTGAGCCCCTGAGGGAAATAGCATGTTAATGTCAATGCCATAAGTTATATGTCTATTTTAACCGTTCTACTTTATTCCTTAAAAGTCCAACTTAATTTAGGCTATTCAGTTTGGGATCCTCCTTAAGTGGATGACTGTCCTGTAAGAGAATCGTTAAGGCGGTCGTGAATGCTTCATAAAGCGTTTTATCTGAAAAAGAAAGAGTCGCTGGTCTGTGTTTTATCGTGTCCCTTAGCAACCTATTACTGTTCGATATAATTGAGGTGGACGACCATAATAATACATAGACTATATTGTGTACGGCACGAGAGGAGGGATCGATAGGAACACTGCTTTTATCATTCAGTAAGTGCGGAGACGCTTGACCCTGTCATAACAATAGCAATCACAGCCGTGATCATTAAATCGTGCACCGGGCAGCTGCAGCAAGTCCGGAGATTGTAGGTTCGAATCTTGGCGCTGACAGCAGCTATACCCCGGGTTTTGCTACGTTCTCTCCAGGCAAATGTCGGGATAGTTCCTTACTTCAAGTCCCGGGACACCTACCCCAACCCTGTCCCTAATATAGCTACACACAGTTCTACAGCCATCACAGAAACACAGGTTAACAGACAAGTTCCACATACACACACAACTAGACGAGGCTGATGACCAAGATGTCCCAAACCCCTAAAAATTAATCTACATGCAATAAACAACAGTAGTCACACTCAGGGATCTGTAATGTCTGTAATGCTTCACTCACGCCAGTAACCAATAAGCTTGTTGTTGAATCATTAGGGGCTTATGACATCGTGGTCATTTAGCCCCGAGTACTTGAGTGTGTGTAGTATATATCTGACGATCTGTATTATTGAGTTGTATGTGGTAGTGTGTATTAGTAATTGAGATTAGGATTGAAATGAGGTGGCCGTGGTCTTCAGTTAGAAACCATCCCGCAATTTGCGTAGGGTGTAAAAGTGGGGAATCCACGGAAAAACACTTTTAGAATGACTGGGGTAGGAATCGAACCCTTATCAGCTCAGTTTTGCCTCACAAGGTACAGTGTACCCCATTCCAACCCTCAAACAAGAATTAAATATCTTGACTGAGCCAGGAATCGGACCCAGGACATCTGGATCCGGATTGTCAACATGTACACAGGTGTGGAAATGATTAGAATCAAATGAAATGAAAATCCACAGCCTGCTTCCAGTCTCCGACCGGGTCAGGAATGGAATGAATGAAGCCCCCATCTAGCGGCGAGGATATGGATTGTGCCGGCTGCCGAGGCCTGACGCACTCCTCTGGGGCAATGATTAAATGAATGACAGATGAAATGAAATGATAGTGGAGAGTGTTGCTGGAATGAAATTTTGACAGGGAAAACCGGAGTACCCGGAGAAAACCCTGTCTGCCTCCGTTTTGCCCAGCACAGATCTCACATGGAGTGACCGGGATTTGAACCACGGACCCAGCGGTGAGAGGCCGGCGTGCTGCCGCCTAAGCCACGGAGGCTATTAGAATCAAATAATGATATTAAATCAATTAGAATGCTTTACTCAAAATCATTCTATTGACCAACTGCTGAAATCTTTTATCACCCTACTTATCAATGCTTTCTCCCATGTAGATTTACAACTTTTTCCATTAGGAATTGCTTCGGGAAATTTTAAGAATTGAGTATTCCAAGGGATTGCGTGATCTGAGTCCGTTTTCTCGCGTTTCATTGCCTTTGGAATGTGCCCACTAAATGAAGTGAATCCAACCATGGTCCACGAACGTTTAGTAGTTCAAGAGTGGATGATCAGTAAAATACTGTGAGTTCCTCTGCTCTAAATTCATACCAAAAGTAGAATATAGTATTCAAAACAAAACGAGTAGCATTTTGCGTTAATAAGGCTCCTCTTTTAGTGGAAATTCTATAAAATCATTTTGCTATGATTTTCTGAAAATAAAACACTGTTAGTAAGTCAGAAAGACTAGACTTTATATCATTTTAAATGCAACAAATGTTGCGTGAACTCAAAGCCCGTTAGCAAAAAAAAAGCAAACCAAGGTCAATGGAGGTAGCTGGCTGGATGACGTCACGCTCACCGGAGCGCGCGCGGGGAAAGGAGGAAGCTCAAGCAGTACTATGATGTCAAACACCTCAGTGCATTCTCGGCACATTTCGTCCCGTCACCGTAACGTAACGCCAGACCCCAGCGAAGTCGACATAATCATTTAAAATTATTTAAAAAAATGTAATTAAGGTTATTGGTTAAATATTTGAGATAATTTCAACTAGTTGAATCCCGTCAAAACATGACGGACAATGAACAAACGTTTCCTATATAAGTTACATTCTTTGTACGATTACTTTTTGACACTATTGCAACTTTAAGGGCGTCAAAAGAGTGCTCTCTCGACATTGCAACATACTGCTGGCACAATTCTCACATCGAGTGACCGGGATTTCAACCACGGACCCAGTGGTGAGAGAGCAACGTGCTCCGACCTAAGCTACATAGGCTTCCCCAAGAGATAAAATACAGCAAGGTTTGAAAATGATATATTGTTGTAATGAAAGAAATATTTCCAGTGCAGCAGTGACAATTCGAATTGGAATCAACTTGTAATGACTCCCAGAAAGGAATGTGAATCATAAATAATATATTTTCAATAATCTGCATTGTGAAAGTTATGAGAACAATTAATGAGACTTCCCCTCCTTTATAATTCTTATAAATAACTATTACATTAAAACGCGGTGGACATCCGCCATGTCTATCATTAACCAAGGTGATTCTGCGCATGCGCTAGGGCCAATAATTTTGCATTTTTGTTAAAAAAATTAAAAATACATAGTAACATATTTGTTTATTTTATAGACACTATGCAAATATACAGGCCAATAGCTTTCGTCAGAGTGCATTACGAAGTCAATCGGTTCAGCCGTTCTGTCAATCTCGCGGTAACACAAATCATCTTACTGTTTTAAATTTATAGACTAGTTGAAACCTGTCAAAACATGACGGGCAATGGACAAAATATTTATTGAAGAAACTTCCTATATAAGTTACATTCTTTGTACCATTGCCTTTTGGCACTATTGCAACTTTAAGGGCGTCAAAGATTGCACTCTCGACATTGCAACATACTTCTAGCACAAATCTCACATGGAGTGACCGGGATTTGAACCACGCACTCAGCGGTGAGAGGCCGGCGTGTTGCCGCCTAAGTCATGGAGGCTTCCCCAAGAGATAAAATAGGTATGGTCGAAATGGAAGCGAAAAGGAAGAGCAATACGTCGTGCATAATTAATCAATCTTCCCCTCCTTTATAATTCTTATAAGTAACTTATCACATTAAAACGCACTGGACATCCGCCATGTCTGTCATGAACAAAGCTGATTCTGAGCATGCGCTTAGGGTCAAGAAATTTGCATATTTGTTTATTAATTTAAAAATATATGGTAACATATTTGTTTATTTTAAAGATACTCTGTAAATCTACATGCCAAGAGCTCTCGTTATAATGCATTACGAACTCAATCAATTAAGACGTTTTCTCAAACTCGCGGTAACAAAAATCGGCTTAGTGTTTTAAATATATAGATGCCCTTTAAAACATATTTAGTGCATTAAATCATGAAATGTATAATGCAATTTTGGAAAACTGGCGTTGAGTCTAATAATTTACACACCTCTGTACCCCGAGATCACAGAAGGCGGTTATAGGGAAGTATTATTAATAAGAGAATATAGTAACACAAAACAACTGATTAAGTAAAACCATGACGAATGAAAGAGAAAGTGAGAGGACTCCTCAAGTTCAAGCGCGCCCCGTCCGGCAGCGCTCGAGTGGGCAAGTTCCACGCTGCCTGTCAGCTGGTCTTATGGATAATGCCATGGGAAACGAATTACTTTGTAACTACTGGTAATACTCTTTTAAAAAGTAATTAGCAATTACAATTAAAATAACACGGCAGGGCACAATGGAAAATATAATTCACGGAAATAAGTACTACGGTTACCATTACATGTTACGGAAAGCACAGATTCCTGGAGTAGGCTATACACATGGTGGCCACTCAAATTGGTCAACAATTTTCCAGGAGTAATTCTCATTTTTCCAGACTTAAAAATAAGTGTGAATCCCGGGCGGGGGGCTTTATCGGTTGCCTACTTCAAGACCAAAGTAAAGCAGTTGTGTTTGGTCTACTTATACAGATGTTGGCAAAAATTAGTGGTGATTGCGTTATTGATACGCAAGCCTACACACAAATGATTTAATTGTTATTTTAAAAAAAGTCTTTGTGACTCAAATATCCGCTTTAAAAACAAAAGAGAAAAGAATGCCGCCTGCAATTTTATTGTGGTGAAGTTGTCTATACTCAATATGTTTTACAAAAATACTATCGCGTGTTCTCACACACAGAAACAGGTAGCTTGAGGAAATTTCTTTCGTTAACGATAGAGTGCTCACCCAAAACCGCAGCAGGAGTATGATTTAAGATAAAACACGGCGCGTAAATTTCCGGTTAAAAATAAGCAGGGTTTGCAGAGCAACCACTAGATGGCCCTTGCTACCCCTTCCGCGATATCATGACGTCGAGGACTAAGAGCGGACTGGGAATTTTAGCAGTGGATGGAAAGATTTTTATAATTAATTAACAGTGTCTATTTTCCAGTAGTTTTCAAATTTTTCGTCATTTTCCAGGAGTTTTCCAGACCTATTAAAAATCCAGTAGTTTTCCAGGATTTCCATGTTTTCCAGGAGTAGTGGCCACCATGTATACAGACTGTTACTTTTGTTGTTTCTTGTTGTGGCAATTTAGTTTCCTCAGATTGAGAGACTAAAGAAGGTGAATTTGTGGGTCTGAATCTAAATAATGAAAATGGGGGAATGGCAGAGCGGCTCTTGAGAGCACTAGTGACAGAGTTGAGATGGCTATCCTCAGGAGTGATGCCTATGTGATGATTACCCGTACCCCGTACCGTACCTAATTCCTCAATGAGGGAAATAAATTGGGCTATGGGATTGAGCGCGTTAATTACTGCTTGCCTGACTGATTTACAAAGGCTAATACCAATAGGTGGGTGGATGAGGACCATCGTAGTCTGAAGGTTACTGCCTTTGGGTGAAGTGTACCACAGCTCTTTCTCGAAATCAAATGTCGGGAATGGGACGTGGCCCGGTGATGGAAGAGGTGAGCTAGAGAGAGGAATCTGATTTTGGTGAAGCTGGTTTAAGTGGAACGAGTATACCATCTCGTTTTTGGGTAGGCGCATTCGGAATTAGTGTTTTTCGATTGACAGGGGTATAATTTGGGCTTTTAGGGTCATCAGGGTCCTGTTATGCCCTGGTACGTTAATGTGCGAGGTTTAGTGTCAGTGCGCGACATGTTTGTGTTCGTGAGTGTATAAGTGCGTGTAATGAGTAAGAGGTGATGAGAGATAGTGGTCAAATACCTTGGTCGACCGGAGAATAAGGAAAGAGAAAAACAAATTTACCAGTCACTCAAAGTTTTACAGTTTAAATACAGTTGGAGCTGTGAGGTTGAGTGCGCTGATGAAATTTGAAATAATGAAATAATTAATTAAATGATTTATTATTGGCTGCTTGGTAGGGTGAGGGGATGAGCTAAACTTGTATTAAAACTCGAGGGAGACAGGAGTAGCTTGACTAGGAAGGTTACAGGGTGGGTATGGTGTTGGATATTTGAATGGTAGAGGAGTGACTTAATCTGCACTGTTACCTAAAGGGATGTGAATTAAGCCTATAGGAACATAGTGGAATGGCTTGAAATATCGAAGTCGAGACGATAGCGAGGACTCGGCTTGGTAGAAAGGCTGGCAAGACTGACGGATCATCGATTTCGTCAATTGGCATTAGAAGACGGAGCTTGGAGCAGTGGCGTGTAGTTTGCTTGGATGCTGGACTCGGAATGATGATGGCACAAAACAGTAATATTAACAAAGAAATATGTTTGAAGTAGGCCTACACAAAACATAAAACGCTGATGTACACACGACACAATGAACTGAATTTAAGAACCGAAAGCAAAGAAAATTCAATTTAATTCACACAAATCTCACACAGTAGCTTTCCCCGCACTTTTCTATGACCCGGTTCGACGGAACAACAGGACACGTGTTGGACATAATAGCTTACAGTGCTTGTAGCGGCGAGACCACGAACTACCGTTCTATAATGGCGGAGTCCTCACACTAGGTCCTTCTATTCGTCATGGTAAAACTACAAACCACATGGGGAAGGGCATATGATTCAATTTACAGTGATATTAATATCGCCTGAATTAAACATGGTTGGTTGGTTCCTCAGTTTAGGGGCTGCGACAACGCGGTCATGTAGCCCAGTGTACTTTGGGTGTGTGTAGAATCTGTCTGATAACCGGTGTTAATTGTGATGGCTGTATTAGTGTGTGTTATCTGTAACTCAGGTAAGGGCTGCAGACCATCAATTTCAAGTAGTAGTTCTTACCTTTGCTACCAAATGCTACCGTCAACGACACCTAGCTGTGAACTTGGCTACTAGATGCCACCGCAACCAGCACCTTGCGGAGAACGATGGAACTTTGAGCGTCATTCAAATCTAACCTACACATTTTAGCATCACACAATTGAAGTGAGCCTCAGCTACCAGGCGGGTCACAGGTGGCGGATAGTGAATGGCCCTCAGATTACGAATACGGAATGCGAATACGGAGAAATCCTAATAAGCAGTCCCGGACCGAGGCGGCAGGATAAGGGAGCGTGGGAGGGTATTCTATGGCAGGAATACACTCAACAAATACCCTACGAGCTCAATGCTGATCCTGTGACATGGCGAGTAAGCACCGCCAGTAAATAAGTGCTGCCCCTGCTGCCTTGCAGGTAGGGTCGCACCCCAAAGGCTAAGGGAAGGCAAACCCTAACAGAAAACCATGGGTAGAGGGAGCTCTGTAAAGCGAAGTGAAGCCAGTCTCTCTATGGGAGTAAACCCTACACAAATCCTGGCCCTCCAGGTTGGGGGTTGGGCGTCGGGCCGACAACCCACCCTGTTAAAAAACGATTGTTACGGAACACTCAAAACAAGCCTCGGAGATGGATTCATATGTTGACGGACATGGCAAAGGACAAGGACTACGATACAAATATTTACGGATGGGGACGTGGAATATCAGAACGCTGAATGCACCAGGAGAAGTGAAGGCATTGGATGAGGAGTTGTGCATTTATAATATGGATGTGGTTGCCTTACAGGAGATCAGATGGAAAGAGGAAGGCATACAGAAGGGAGAGAACTACACTATATTTCACATTGGGACTGGAGGAACAAAAGGGCAACTTGGAACAGGAATAGCAGTCAACAATAAAATAGTGCACGCTGTGGTTAAATATGAAGCAATCAGCGAAAGGCTATGCTACGTGAGAATGAAGGGAAGGTTTCAGAGCATGTCCATCCTCGCAGTACATGTCCCTACAGAAGAAAAGGACGACGAGGAAAAGGACTGCTTTTATGAAATGGTTGAACAAGTATACGACGGGATGCCGCAATACGACATGAAAATGGTGATAGGGGACGCAAACGCAAAAGTTGGTGTTGAAACTGCAAATAGAGGTGTGAGCGGGCCGCACACCCTTCACAAAGAGTCTAATGATAATGGATTAAGGCTGGTAACATTTGCAACTGCAAAGGACATGAAGATCGCCACCACAATGTTCCCTCACAAGAAGATTCACCTAGAAACGTGGAACGCTCCAGGAGGGCGATATACCAACCAGATTGACCACGTTTTGGTGGATTTAAGACATGCAAGTGGAATCGAGGCTGTCAGAGCAGAAGTGGGAAGTGATCACAATCTGGTATTAATTAAAGTGAAACAAAGAATATCACGAGAGAAGATGACAAAAGCAGACACACTAAAAGGCAAAATAGACGTAAGCCTACTGGAAAATGAGGAAATACGAAGTGAGTACTGCTAAAGCTACAAAATCGTTTTCAATTTCTGGAGGAGCTAGAAGAAGGAGAAAGGAAAGAGGAAGGGGAAGATAACAGCTGGGAAATATTCAAATCCATTGTGACTGAGACTGCAAAGGAACACCTAAAGAGGAAAGAAAATAAAGGACAGGACAAGATATGGTTCAGTGAGGAGTGCAAAGAGGCGATTAAAAAGAGAAAGAAGTACAAACAGAGGATGCTAGATAACGACACCCCACAATCCAGAGAAGAATACGTGGAGGCAGCGAGGGAAACAAGGAAAGTAATACGCAAAGAAAAGAGGCAGTTCATCAACAAGCAACTGGAAAAAGCTGAAGAAGACAGAAACAAGAACAATGTAAGGGAATTCTATAGGTATGCAAGGTATTTCAAGACGGGGTACAGACCAAGAATCGTAGCAATGGAAAACAATGAAGGTGATTTGGTGGCTGGTCAAGAAGAGGGCTTGAAGTTACGGAAGGACTATTTTGAAGAATTGTTGAATGTCCCTGAGGGAAAAGAAGTGACTGAGGAAACACAGGCATATGAAAGACCCCAACCCAATGTGGAGGAGCCTACAATAAAGGAAATGGATGAAGCTCTAAAGCCAATGAAGAACAGCAAAGCTCCAGGAACCGACGGCATGGCAATAGAACTGCTAAAACAAGGTGGAGAAGCATGCAGAAAAGCACTGTATCGATTGATACAGCAAGTATGGAGAAATGAAAAGATGCCCAATGAATGGCAACAAGCAGTAATATGCCCAATATATAAGAATGGAAAAAGAACCAAGTGTGAGAATTACAGGGGCATATCATTATTATGTAGCGCATACAAGAGTCTTGCGCGCATTCTCTTACATAGGCTACTACCATACATAGAGGAAAATCTTGAAGAACACCAGGCCGGTTTCCGGAAAGGCATGTCAACAACAGACCAAATATTCATACTCAGACAGATAATTGAAAAGACGTGGGAATTTGATTAGAAGGTATACTGCCTATTTATTTACTTCAAAAAGGCCTATGATAGTGTCAACAGAGAAAGCATCTGGAGGATAATGGAAGAATCGGGAATACCTTCGAAACTGATCGGGCTGACAAGAATGTGCATTGAGAAAACGGAATGTAAAGTGAGAGTTGAAGCCAGGGAATCTGAATGTTTTACTGTGGAGACGGATGTCAAACAGGGAGATTGCATATCGCCCAGCCTGTTTAACTTGGTTTTGGAAAAAGCACTAAAAAGAGCATCTTCGATTGGAAGAGGTACGATTGTAGGTGGTGAAGTGAAACTCTTAGCGTTTGCCGATGACATTGTGGTTTTAGCGGAGGAGGAAGAGGAACTAAAAATAACAGCTAAAGTTCTAATAGAAGAAGCACAAAGAGTGGGTCTGAGGATCAATCAAGATAAGACAGAGTATATGATTGTAACCAGAAACAATGAAGAGGAAACAGAGGGAGTACTGGAATTTAGGAAGACTAGGTCTTTCAAATACGTAGGGAGTACAGTCAATGCCAACAACAACATGGAGGAGGAAGTAATGAACCGGCTAAAATCTGCAGAGAGGTGTCTCTTTTCAATGAATAAACTATTTACACAGCGGGCTATTAACGAAGACAACGAAACTCCGCATTAACAAGACAATCGCGCGACCAGTATTAATGTATGGGGCGGAAACATGGACACTGAGCAAGAAAATGGAGAGAAAAATTATAACTTTTGAAAACAAGGTATTAAGAAAAGTTTTTGGGCCAGTATCTGAAAATGGAATCTTTAGAAGAAGAAAAAATATTGAAATACACACGCTGTTTAATGAACCCGATGTGACAGCTTTAATAAAGAGCAGAAGAATTGAATGGTTGGGACATGTCCTGAGAAGAGAAGGGAAAATGGTAAAGACAGTGCTAGAAGGGAAGCCACAAGGTACGAGACCCCTGGGTAGAACAAAACTGAGGTGGATGGATGGAGTCAAGAAAGACCTGGAGACACTGGGAGCCAACGAGAACATGGCTAGCAACAGAGACCAATGGAAGAGGCTAAAGAGTGAGGCAATGAACCGACTTCGGTTCGTGTGGCCAACGAAGTAAGCAAGAAAGTAAGTAAGTACAATTGAAGTTCTTTTACATGCCATAAATCTATTTAAATCTACTTACTTCCTTTCCGAAGGAAATTTAACGCTCTTAAAGAATCCGATGACTTCGGCTGGGTTTGACTGCACGAACTTGCGCATAGAAGCTCAGCATGCTACCAACTACGCCACCGAAGCCACCTGTCAAATCTAAAATCTAAAATTTGAAATCGAAATTGAAATTGAAATAAAATAAAATAAAATAAAATAAAATAAAATAAATTAAATAAAAATTAAAATGAATGAATGGATGAATAATAAATAAATGAAACAAGAAGTTCCGTGACGAACTAAAGAGCCTACTTTTCTTAAAATTAAGATTCATGCCAATGATTAATCTACAGTATATGAACCTTTCTAGAATAATGACGAAATTAAGTTGGTAATATCGAAATGTCTAATTAGTTCGAAATATAACTGGTATAACGACCACCAAGGGAGCGAAGCCTGCTGAAGCCAAGCCCGTCCGTATGGAGGAACTCCCCTATTGGCAACTCAAACTAACACTTGGGGCGCTGCGGTCGTCTTGATAAGTAGGGTAAAAATACTCAATAACACGCGTTTGATATGGAACACTTTTATATTTTTCGGTTATAATCAGTAAATGTGGTCCCTAAAATAATGACAGTGTTATTTTTGATTGTATATATGTATAACTGTGCGATACACGTGATCTAATTTGTGTGTTCCACGGGATTTTATGTGTCAATTGCATATTATCAAGCATCGGTTGTCTGCTGGTATTTGTTTTTGAGCAGTTCGAGTCATGGCGCTGTTACGTTTAAAAGCTATATTTCAGTTTGCTCACTGTACCATAGACTGTAGAAATTATTTGCTGCTTGGTAGGGCGAGGGATGAGTTTAACTTGCATTAAAACTCGGGGGACACGGGAATTGCTTGATTTGGATGGTTAGCTGGTGGGTTGGGTGTTGAATATCGGACTGGTAGCAGGGTCTCGCAGAGTAGATATTTACCCTGCGAAGTCAAATTAGGCCTATATGACTCGTAGTGCAATGGCTCGGATATCGCAGAGCGAGGTGATGGCGGTTGGTAGGATAGTTGGAAATGAACTAGGGAGGGGGAAGGATACCTGACTGATGAAGCTTGGCTGTACTTGGCTGTCTTGGAGCGGCTTGGCTCGGCGTGACAGTGAACAACCCGTCCTGTCGTCAGTGAGTGTAGTGGTGAGTGGTCCAACCCGCTCCTGTTGCCCGTATTTATTTGGTATCGTCACCTTTCGGCTATTGCTATTTACATCTTTTGGAAAGTGATGAAAACTTATATCCGCAGCCCTCTTATGCATCGACTTACAGCCGTAAACTGAGCAATATACTTTGCTTTTACGAATTTTACACTCCAGCAACGAGTAAAACTTATTACTTATGTATAAAGACACGAAAAATTTACCTCGATCTGCTTACGAATACAAGAAACCATATACAAACAGTCACCACGTGACAAATGTACCCTACTTGGTAAGTTTCTCATTTTTACCGCTAGATGTCATATCAGATAGCTGGAGTTGCCAATAGAAAAGAAAATAGATTGGCGGAGGGGAGGGGAACGGTTCAGCGCCGTTTCTCTTCCTCTCCTAAAGGCAGGGCTGCTCACGTATCTGCTGGCCATCCCGCTCCCACCACTACCAGTGGAGCGGTGCCAGCAGGAGCGACCTAGTTTTATAAGGACCCGGCGTCTGTGGGGAAGGGACCATCTACTTCCCCAAACACACGTCGGCGCCGATCCAAGAAGAAATCTCTTCGGGACGTGCCGGGGACAGACACCCAGTCTTCGGACCGGGAGAAAGTCCCTCGACACCGCTCTCGCTCTTCCCCAAGAGCGAGACTCGTGAGGTCCGACGACGACCGCGCGCAACCCAAGAGAGCGCCCGCTCCATTTTCTTCGTCTTCGGAAGGAGATGTGGAGATTGAGGTGTGCTCTCCTGCCCCATCATCTCCAACTAGAGATGGGGAAGGGTGGCAAACGGTCAAGCATAAGTAGAAGACTCACTTCTACTTAAGTCCACACCATGGCACTATTACAATGGAACTGTAATAGCTATTCTGTTCATCTCGCTGAGTTACGACAATTAATATCTTCGTTTTCGGCAACCATTGTCTGTCTTCAGGAATCCAGGTTTCGTCCTGGACATGAGACAACAATGCGTCACTTCAAACTCTTCTCTGAAGACCGGGTGGACGGAGCTGTGGCCGCTGGTGGCGTCTGCACTCTCGTCCACTCTAGCCTCTTTAGTGAAGAGGTGCCGTTGCGTACTCAGCTAGAGGCAGTTGCAGTTCGTACTTCGTTGCCAGTAATGGCAACAGGATGTAACGTGTACATCCCGCCTGATTCTCAGCCGGATTACGACCAGCTGGTGGATCTAGTCTCTCAGCTCCCCCCTCCTTTTCTCCTTCTGGGAGATGTTAATGCCGACAACACATCTGGGGCTCCGCTACCACTAGAGGTAAAGGAAGAGATTTTGAGAGGCTGATCAGGCGGCTGGACCTGTGTCTGTTGAACACAGGGGAACCTACGCACTTCTCTATTGCACAGGTACTTATTCAAGTATCGATATTACCTTGTGCAGTCGTGCGCTGGTTCCCCTGCTACAGTGGGGTGTACACGATGACTTTTGTAATAGTGACCATTTTCCAATTATCGTTACTCTTCCGAACCAGAGAGCCATCGAGTTACCAAGTCGATGGCTTCTCCGTCGGGCTGATTGACCAACTTTCACGGCACGTGCGGTGTTTGCCGAAGATACCTTTGAGTGTGTCGACGATCATACCATTCACATAACGAATGGTATTTTGGCTGCTGCTGAGGAAACAATACCTTCCTCATCCGGCAACTCACGCCGGAAGCTTGTCCCTTGGTGGACAGCCCAGATTGCAGCAGCCATTAAAGATCGTCGACGTGCTTTCAAATGCTATCGGAGGCAAATCACTATGGCCAACCTTATCACCTTCAGAAGGATGCGTGCTAGAGCCCGATATCTGATTAGGGAGAGTAAGAAAACGACGTGGGAAAAGTATGTGTCGTCTATGACGGCGCATACTCCTTCATCTCAAGTGTGGACTAAGCTTCGTCGGATCTCCGGACTCCCGACATCACTGTCGATACCCGTAGTGTCCATCAATGGAGACATCATCACGGACCATCTCGCCATTGCCAACAGCATTGGCTCGCACTTCTCCGATGTATCCTGCTCCGGGAATTACGATCCTACATTTCTGACTCTGAAGCGGGAGGCAGAGACTCACCCCTTGTCCTTTGCCACTGCTGCTTCGGAGTCCTATAATGTACCATTCTCTGAATGGGAACTGCGCAGTGCGCTTGCACTGTGCAGGGATACGGCTCCTGGACCGGATAACATACATAATCAAATGTTAAAACATCTGTGCGAATCCAGTATAAAAAAACTGTTGATCCTCTTCAATCGTATATGGATTGAAGAGGAGTTTCCATCTCAATGGCAAGAGGGGATCGTGATACCGATTCCTAAGGCTGGAAAGGATCCCAAGTTTGAAAGCAGCTATAGGCCCATTTGTTTGACAAATGGCCTATGTAAGCTGCTCGAAAAGATGGTGAACCGTCGACTGGTGTGGTTCTTGGAGGAGAAAGGTCTCCTCTCTGAGTACCAGTGTGGATTTGGCTCTCATAGGTCCACCACTGACCATCTGGCGCGACTTGAGAGCGCCATACAGGGGGCATTTTTCCGAAAGCAGCACCTAGTCACGGTCTTCTTTGACCTCGAGAAAGCCTACGACACCACATGGCGCTACGGGATCCTTTCCACCCTTCACAAGTGGGGACTCCGTGGTAATCTACCGACTTACATTTCGAATTTCATGTCCGTCCGACTCTTCCGTGTAAGGGTCGGTAGGACATTATCGCAATACTATACTCAGGAAAATGGAGTTCCTCAGGGTTCTGTGCTGAGTGTCACCTTGTTCGCGATTGCCATAAATGGCATTGTTGCCGCCGCCGGGTCCGCGGTAGTTCCATCGCTTTATGTAGACGATTTAGCTCGGCATTACAGCTCTGGAAGTATGGCAGTCGTGGAACGGCAATTGCAGCTAGCTATCAACCGGGTCGACAGGTGGGCTCACGACCGGGGTTTTCGTTTTTCAGCAGCGAAAACCTCCGTCGTCCATTTTTGTCGGCTCCGGAGGCTACATTTACACCCTGAACTACATCTCAGGGATGCTGCGTTGCCGTTGGTTGACACTTATCGCTTCCTGGGGCTCCATTTTGATAGCAAATTAACGTGGCAGCCCCATATACGGCAATAAAAAATGACGTGTCTCAGAAAACTGAACATCCTCAAGCTTCTTAGTGGCACTACGTGGGGGGCTGACCGTGCGGTGCTGCTACGGTTCTACCAAGCCCTCGTCCAGTCCCGGCTAGACTATGGTTCTGCGGCATACGGTTCAGCAAGGCCGGCGACCTTAAAAATGCTGGACAGTATCCACCATAGTGGCGTTAGGCTGGCTACCGGTGCCTTCCGGACCAGCCCGATACCCAGCCTACTCGCCGAATCGGGTGTTCCACCTTTAAATTATAGACGCCAACATATGCTTTAGCATATGCTGCCAATGTGCGTCAAATGCCGCAACACCCGACCTATCAAGCTCTCTTCGGTACCCAAAACCACCAAGGGTACGCCAACCGGCCTCGTGCCACTCGGCCGGTTGGTATTAGACTTGATAGCTCGTGTACTGAAATAGGAGTGGCTGTAGGTCCATGTATGATCCGGACATCTAGCGAGGTGCCTCCGTGGCAAGTCCCGCGTCCGGAAATTCGGTTAGATCTTCACCGAGGTCCTAAGGTGAACACGGATGCCTCCGTTTACCGGAGGCAGTTCCAAAGCATAGTTCACCAATTTCCGGTCGCTGGCATTCTCTACACGGATGGTTCGAAGGTAGACGAGAAGGTGGGTTGTGCTTACGTTATTGATGGTGCAAATACCAAGATCTCTTTGCCTGAGGTATGTAGTGTGTTTACTGCGGAGCTCGTTGCCATCTATGAAGCTCTGCAGTTTGCACTACAGGATGCACGAATCCACTTTCTCGTGTGTACCGACTCTTTGAGTTCGTTGCAGTCAATTGCTACATGTTTCCCGCAACACCCGCTAGTGCAGCGAATTCTCGACCTACTAGCCGGGCTGTGCCAAGCTGACACTCGAATCACCTTTCTGTGGCTTCCAAGCCACATAGGAATTGCGGGAAATGAGTTAGCTGATCAAGCTGCAAAAGAGGCGATATCACTACCACCTCGACCAATGGAGGTACCCGCTAGAGATATTCGCTCTCAGTTACGCCTACAAGTTCTGGCTTTTTGGAAGAGTCAGTGGCTAGCTGACCCACTGCCCAGTAAACTGAGAGCGATCAAGGGAACTACTCGCGTTTGGCGGAGCTCCTTCCGGTCACGGAGAGAGTCCGTCATTTTGTGTCGGCTAAGGATAGGTCATACAAGATCCACCCACTCGTACCTAATGAGAAGGGAAGACCCCCCCACTTTGTACCTGTGGAGCCGATTTCACCGTGGCCCACATTTTCACCGAGTGTGTGGATCTTGTAGACTTACGAAAAAACCTTGGTTTGCAGATGGCACTCAAACTTATATTAGCCGATGACGCGGTGGCTGCTGATCGCGTTATCCGCTTTATAAGTGAGAGTGGATTAGGGCCAGCAATCTAAATTTCCAGTGAACATTGACTCAACGACTTGTTCGTTTTTGAATGATAATGTTTTGTTTTTCCGTAAATGTTGTTTATTTTTATAATTTTTATATTTATTTAATTTTTTGTTTTTGTTTTACTAATTTTTGGTCTTTTTAAATTTAGATGTCCACTTCAAAATTTTAAATTCAATTCAAAATTTGTATTCTTTAATCTGTGTTAAGAGGGGCAGATGACCTCGTAGTTCCGCCCCTTAAAACAACAATAACTAACTAACTGGTATAATGTAGCCTAATAGAGCAATACAATTGGCAACCCTGGTGACTGAATATATTCTTAGTTCCATCTCTTAAGGTACAGAACACAAAATTTGGTTGAAGTTCAATGGACGTTACATGGAGTTAGACATAAGATCTATCAGCACGCGTAAAGGCATGTTGGCAACAATGTCATGCGTGTGCTGGTCAGAAATAATCTGAAATATCATGATGTATTGTTGTGCCAATTTTGGATGAAATCAATTTGTTAAAATACAATTAACTTCTATACAATGATTGGATTGTATAGAAATTACATGTATTTTAAAATTGGAGCTAAGAGCAGGCATATAATCATGTTGGCAGCACTGACTTATATTAATTACTCCAAATTAATCTAGAATGTAAGGTGCTATGCGTGTGCAAAGTATAGAGCTGTTGGCTTGCATACTTTCTGATATATTGATATTAGGGTAAAAAAAATATAGACAGCATTTATTAACAGTTGGCAGCCCTGATTGCTCAAGAATACTTATAGTCATATCTGTTATGTTACACATAGCACATACGAAATTTGGTTGAAATCAAACTGATAGTATAGACGTTACATGTATTTAAAAATCGGTCCTATCAGCAGGCTTAGAATCATGTTGGTAGAACTGACGTATATAAGTTACTCCAAATTAATATAAAATGTCAGGTACTATACGTGTGCATAGTTTAAAGCTGTCGGCTTGCATACTTTCTGATATATTGATATTTGGATAAAGAGATAGAGAGATGCATTTATTAACAGTTGGCAGCCCTGATGTCTCTAAAGAAACGCTCAGTCATATCAGTTTATGTACACATAGTACATACGAAATTTGGTTGAAATCCAATTAATAGTGTAGAAGTTATATGCATTTAAATATTGGACCTATCAGCAGACCTAGAATCATTTTTGGCAACACTGTCATGTATGGCCTCCTGGAAATTAAACTGAAATATTATTATCTATTTGTGTGCCAATTTTGGAATAGCTCCCATCCATACCTTCCAAGATATCTAACATGGACTTCAAATTTCAATTACTATTTTTCAGCAGTTGGTAGCACTGACATCATTTTCAATTATGGGCTTGAGATGTTCCGGTATATATCTTTACTCAACTAAATTTGGTTTCGATTGCTGCAGCCGTTCAGGAGTTGATAGGGGGGGACACACACACAGCCAGACAAACAGACAGACAGACAGATAGAAGGACAGACAGACAGACAAAAGGACAGACATACATTTTCCCGGATCGATCTCATAAGTCTACTTTTTCCCCATTTTTGCAAAATGTGAAAAGTAAAATAAACGAACAATATAAAAATGAACAATTAAAAAAATTAAATTAAATAAACAAGTAGTTCCGTGACGAACTAAAGAGCCTACTTTTCATAGAATTTATGAATTAATCTAAAATGTCATGATTTATTATTGTGCCAATTTTGCATGAAATCCATTTGTTAGTATGGAAGTTACATTAAAAATTGGACTTATCAGAAGAAGGATTAAATAATGTTGGCACCAATGAATAAATAAATTAATTAATAAATACAAAAATTACTGATAATCTGTGTTGAAGCCTCCGTGGCTTAGGCGGCAGCACGCCGGCCTCTCACCGATGGGTCCGTGGTTCAAATCCCGGTCACTCCATGTGAGATCTGTGCTGGACAAAACGGAGGCAGACAGGTTTTTCTCCGGGTACTCCGGTTTCCCCTGTCAAAATTTCATTCCAGCAACACTCTCCACTATCATTTCATTTCAGCTGTCATTCATCTATTCATTGCCCCAGAGGAGTGCGTCAGGTCTCGGCAGCCGGCACAGTCCCTATCCTCGCCGCTAGCTAGGGGCTTCATTCATTCCATTCCTGACCCGGTCGGAGGCTGGAAGCAGGCTGTGGATTTTCACTGATAATCTGTGTTATTGTGATGTCCGTAATAGTGTTTGTATTTCTAAACTGCGGCTAGGATTGGGAAGGAGGCAGTCGTGGCCTTCAGTTAGTAACCATCCCGACATTTGCCTGTAATAGAAGTGAGAAACCACTTACAGTATATCTCTTCTCAGTTTTGCCTTAATAGGCTGAGTGTGCCCCGATCCAACTCTCAGACAAAAATGTAATCCCTGGTGGATTATATCAGAACGTAGGCTACCCTGACACCACAGAAGTCGACTCAGGAAGTTTGAGTCAGTAGGGTGAGAGAGAAACAATATTTAAATCCAGGAAAGCCACTGGTATCCTTTCAGTTAGTCTACGTGACCTTCCACCTTAGGCTACTTTATTTCACCTGTACTATCATAACCTCGAATCTGACAATCCGTCCGTTAGCAAACCACGAGGGTTGTGATTAGCTATACATCAAGAATCATGCAATGGTTCTGATTAATATGTAAATAGCTGTTGGCTTGAAACAGTTTCGTGCTTAAGGATTATATATTTATAATTTAACCTCGACTGATAAGCTATGAAACGCCTAACACGTCAAGAGTGGACGAGTTGTACAGCAGTTTATTCCTTCAGGGGGTAAGACATCTGATGATGATGATGATGATGATGATAATTGTTGTTTTAAGGGGCCTAACATCTAGGTTATCGTGAAGATGATGAAATATAAACTACAACTAAAACTAACTACTAACTTATATACAAGAAGAAGAAATGGAAAACAAAAGGAGAATAAGGCAAATAAAGGACAGGAGGAAAAGAAATGGCCTCAACCCTCGAAGAATGCGGATTGAAGGACCTGGAAGGAAGGAGAGTCATTAAAGGCAGATAGGAAAGTGAAAGAGGAGAGGGTCCGCCCCACCGGTAATGGATAAAAGGGGGAAAACCAGACCCAGCTCAGGAATCCCTCGGGGTCGCCAACTCCTGAACTCACCAGCCGTGAGCCCCTGAAGGTGTAACAATATCTAGGGTGCACCAGAAGTGGTGGGGCTACATACACCCTGTCTTCTTGAGGGCCTTGAGCAGAAGGCAGGAGAGAACATGAAAAGAAAAAGAAGGCTGACCCCTCGCAGAAGGAGGGTATCAGAATAGATGAGACAAGGGCCAATTAAGGCGGGAAAGGAAGAGACTCCCTAGGCCTCGGATACCCTAATACCATCGGGGACGGGAGAACAAGAGTTGACCAAGTGAGGTCGACAGGAAAGAAGACGGAGAGGAGCCCGGCACAAGTAAGTGGAAGCAATGCCGGACTCAGCTGGGGCCCCGTGGTCGCCAACCCACGTCCCACTAGATGTGAGCCCCTGGGGGGGGGGGGGGGGGTAAGACATCTGTCCTTGTACTTATCATAGATTAGTTTGGGGGAGGAAGACTGTCTCTGTTGATGGAATGGTCATTTCTAAGTTCTGCAACAGTAAAATAAATAGTTCTTTGTTCAGTGATTAATGCCTTAATATTTATCAGTAATAGTTACCACACTCACTACGTTTTCTGACGGGTTTTCATGTATTTTGTTTTTGGTGGGCAGCGACTGTATGTGGGTGTCACTGTATGTTTGGTAGTGTTTTATAGAGCAATTTGTCTTACATATTTGAATCTGAAGATGTTTGCTTGACGAGCGAAACAAGTCATTCCTTAGTTCTCTTCTTCTTCCTCTCCTTCATAGTCGGTAAATCTTAACCACATGTAATTTATTTCAAGTTATGTTTTACAAATTCCAGTAATTAGAATGATGTTGTGTTGACCGACTGAATGTACGTTAAGACTGTCTTATGGATACAAGACGGATAGTTAGAATGAATAGTGCGCGTCACTCGGGACAAGTGACGTCATGAGGGAGGTTTGACCCCCAGCAACTCCATCTGTAGTCAGGTTCCAAGGCTGGAGTGGTACAGGTCCATGGTGGATTATGAACCCATATACCGTCGGGATCCGAAGAGAATAAGAGTGACCAAGGAAGGTTCACTGGAAAGATAATAGTTTGGAGCCTGCCATAAGTAAGTGGAAGTAATAGTAGGTCAGTTCATAGTCGATATGCTCTCATACTTCCTGAAAGAGAATTACATTAGGTATTCCTATTGAACTGTTATGCCAAACGAAAGACATATAATTAAAGGTCGCTTAACTACGTCCCACTAGTTGCGAGCCCCCTGGGTGCATTAACCATTTAAAAATGTGGGCAGAAATCGAGTTCAAACTAATGATGGCTCAAGACGCCTCTTCGGCCATACTTGAAATTCATCCTCTGTGATTTGTACTGTAATTTCACTTCCAAGAGAATGCTGGAACAAGGATGTGCTCGAGTGGACTAGACAGACCTCGTGCGAACTGTTTATTGAATGTTTAAATTACTTTCTAGTACTTTGATAAAACAGCAGTCGGACTTTTGAGATTTGTGTCCATAATTCATTATTCTAGCGACCTTACAAAGAGAGGACCTAACATATGGTTTTTGAAACACATCGATTTGAGTGCATAAATCATTCAAACATGTCAGTTCACAGTCGATACGCCCTCATACTTCCAGTAAAAGAATTGGTTTAGATATTCCTATTGAACTGTTATGCCAAACGAAACACCTTTTATAATTAAGGGACACTTCTAAATACACCAGTCGTGAGCCCTTGAGGGTGTAGCGCTATCCAGGGTGCACCGTAAGGAGTGGGGCTGAACACACCCTGTCTCATGATGAGGATGATGATAATTGTTGTTTTAAGGGGCCTAACATCTAGGTTATCGGCCCCTGATGGTTTGGGTGATCGTGAAGATAAAAATGAAAAGTGAACTTAAAACTAAAACTAACTACTAACCTACATACTAGAAGAAGAAATGGAAAACTAAAGGAGAATAAGGCAAATATGATGATGATGATAATTGTTGTTTTAAGGGGCCTAACATCTAGGCTATCGGCCCCTGATGGTTTGGGTGATCGTGAAGATGAAAATGAAATGTAAACTTAAAACTAAAACTAACTACCAACCTATATACTAGAAGAAGAAATGGAAAACTAAAGGAGAATAAGGCAAATAAAGGACAGGAGGAAAAGAAATGCCCCCAACCCTCGAAGAAGGCGGATTGAGGGACTTGGAAGGAAGGAGAGCCATGAAAGGCAGATAGGAAAGTGAAAGAGGAGAGGGTCCGCCCCAAAGGTAAGGGACAAAAAGGGAAAACGGACCCAGCTCAGGAATCCCTCGGGGTCGCCAACTCCCGAACTCACCAGCCGTGAGCCCCTGAGGGTGTAGCATTATCTAGGGTGCACCAAAAGTGGTGGGGCTACATACACCCGGTCTCCTTGAGGGCCTTAAGCAGAAGGCAGGAGATAACATGAAAAGAAAAAGAAGGCTGACCCCTCGCAGAAGGAGGGAATCAGAAAAGATGAGACAAGGGCCAATTAAGGCGGGAAAGGAAGAGACTCCCTAGGCCTCGGATACCCTAATACCGTCGGGGTCGGAAGAGAACAAGAGTTGACCAAGGGAGGTCGACAGGAAAGAAGAAAGAGAGGAGCCGGCACAAGTAAGTGGAAGCAATGCCGGACTCAGCTGGGGCCCCGTGGTCGCCAACCCACAACCCACTAGATGTGAGCCCCTGGGGGGGAATAAGGCAAATAAAAGGACAGAAGGAAAAGAAATGCCCTCAACCCTCGGAGAAGGCGGATTGAGGGACTTGGAAGGAAGGAGAGGCATATAGGAAAGTGAAAGAGGAGAGGGTCCGCCCCAAAGGTAAGGGACAAAAGGGGAAAACGGTCCCAGCTATGGAATCCCTCGGGGTCGCCAACTCCCGAACTCACCAGCCGTGAGCCCCTGAGGGTGTAGCATTATCTAGGGTGCACCAGAAGTGGTGGGGCTACATACACCCTGCCTCCTTAAGGGCCTAGAGCACAAGGCAGGAGGTAAAAGGAAGAGAAAAAGAAGGCTGACCCCTCGCAGAAGGAGGGTATCAGAAAAGATGAGACAAGGGCCAATTAAGGCGGGAAAGGAAGAGACTCCCTAGGCCTCGGATACCCTAATACCGTCGGGGTCAGAAGAGAACAAGAGTTGACCAAGTGAGGTCGACAGGAAAGAAGACAGAGAGGAGCCCGGCACAAGTAAGTGGAAGCAATGCCGGACTCAGCTGGGGCCCCGTGGTCGCCAACCCACGCCCACAAGATGTGAGCCCCTGGGGGAACACCCTGTCTCCTTTAGGGCCTTGAGCAGAGGGCAGAAGATAGCCTACCAGGGAGAGAAATATGGTGATGTTTTTTAAGGTGTCTAACATCTGGGTTGATGGTTGAGGTGATAGTGAAGATGATCATTAAAACTGAAACTAAAATTCTCTACACGCTTACTATTAAAACTCACTACGGACTTGCTTACTAGAAGAAAAATGATACGAGCCTTACAGTAGTCGCATATGATGTGTAACACCTGACATGTTATACTACTATGAAATTGAGATGAAATATATGTGAAGTCATCTGGCATGTTATCCTACTCGTATACTACACAGCTTGGACATTCTCAAAATGTTAATTTACGCTCCGTTTTCATACTGGTACTATGATGAATGTATAGATTGAATTGAGATATGCTACTGTCACACTTGTTTGAACAAACATCACAAATTATACTGTAAATTAAGAGGTGGA
This sequence comes from Meconema thalassinum, assembly GCA_946902985.2. Classification (NCBI taxonomy): domain Eukaryota; kingdom Metazoa; phylum Arthropoda; class Insecta; order Orthoptera; family Tettigoniidae; genus Meconema; species Meconema thalassinum. Next base: position 347,913,515 of record OX336392.1, read on the forward strand.
ATGAAACCATAGTCTCTAGCCTATCTATAGACTACTAGAAATAATGTTCAATACAATCAAATTTCCCAACTCCTGCTTGGTGCAAAATATTGAAATTAAAATTAGATAAATTGTAATTTCATGTAGATTCTGCTAAAATGACGCATAATGTTATGTTAGATATCGTTTAAATCGATACTCTGGTAGCAAAACTAATTGCCGGGACTGGGGTTCGAAACCTGAGACCTCATGATTCACAGACCAAGATGTTATCGACGCAGCCATTACAACCACTGGAATTTAGAGTACAAGACGGTTACTTATTTTCACGTGCCGGAATAATATGGAAGTAATTTTTAATGCTCCATTAATTTAGCTTTTTAGCCTACTTTCGAATTTTGCAAAAAATGAAAGTAGACTTATGAGATCTACACAGGGCCAAAAATTGTGTGTCTGTCTGTGTGTCTGTGTGTGTGTGTGTGTGTGTGAGTGTGTGTACTCTGAATGTGTGTCCCCCCTATCAATTCAAACACGGTGAAACCAAATTGAACAAAATTTGGTACAGAGGTAAAACTAGCAAAGCGCACCTCAGTGTCATGTTTTATATCGCCGCCATCTTGACGGAAACGTATTGGTGGCCACCCTGATGTAAAAAGCTTAAATCAAATTACGACCAAACTAATCATCCGATTTCTACCAAATTTTGCAACAACATATATTCATATGGCAAGCGTCGTTTAACTAAACTACAAGGTCATCAGCCCAATAGTTTGCAGATGGCGGCCATGTATGTGTGCAAATCGACTCCCCCTAGCAATTCAAACACGGTGAAACCGAACTGAACGAAATTTGTTAGAGAGGTAGCACTAGTAATAGGCACACCAGTGTCATGTTTTATATCGCCGCCATCTTGACGATAACGTAATGGCGGCCACCCAAATGTTAAAAGCTTAAATAAAATTACGACCAAACTAATCATTTGATCCCTACCAAATTTTGCAACAATATACCTTTTTGTGGGAAGCATCTTTTGACTGAACTACAAGGTCATCAGCCCAATAATTTGCAGATAGCGGCCATGTATGTGTGCAAATCGATTCCCCATATCAATTCAAACACTGCGGAACCGAATTGAAAGCATTTTTTTTTTCAGAGGTTGCACTAGCAAAGTGCACCTCATATTCATGTTTAATATCCGTATAGAACGTTGTATTTCAACAAGCTACTACAACCAACATTCAATTATACTCCTTGAAAAGGACAAAGCATTATAACAATACCCATGCATTTAGGAGAAAGTAGGCTATATGTTCTTTACTGAACATCTTGTTTTTTCGATAATGTTTTTGCGTGGAATTGAGTTTTAAATTAGTTATGAATACCCCTACTAGACAGTGAAGGGAATGCGTATAATGGATAAGAAGGCTAGCTCAATTCCCGTATAAACATATAGATATTTATTATATTGATAACTGCATTACCGCAATGTTGGTTAATATCTGAATAGCCATTGTTCAGAAACATAACACCGGCATTGCCGAGTAGTTACAATGTTTCATATTAAAGTATACCATCATTTAAATACTGATACGAAGACTTTCATGTGGTTTGTGTTTTAATCAGTTGACACCAGAGTTCGCATGAGCGTTTACCGTTCAGAATACAAGTTTTGAAAAATGTTACTCGGGAAGTGGATGCCCATCACTTTTATCCAGAGATTGAAAAACAGACTCTTAATAAATCATAATTATTGAACCCTTATTGATCTACGATAAATAAGCATTCATTATTTATTATTATTATTATTACTGCAGCCAGACAGTACTTGAGGAAGTTGACGAGAATAAAGGCAAGGTAGCGTGTCGCAATGATTGACACAGAGGTTGAGCTTGTAGCTATTCTTGAAGAACGGCCTGGTAAGCTGAGTTCAAGGCCAAATTGTGTAACAACTTGCACCAGAATTGGAATCATAAAGGAATGGTCACGAGTTACTTACAACCGACCTACGATTGAATCACCCAATCAGGAGAGACCACGCCAATATCACGCGATGGAAGGCGTCAGTGGTAAAAAAAAAAGCGCGCGGAATTGATTATCTAAAGAACCGCCGATCGGAATTATCTCCGCACGAGTGCGATGAGACGTTTGATTTATTTGATGAAGATTGACACTAGTCCCATCTGTGTGAGATGAAAACTCTGGAAAAATTTTCTAAATCCACCCCACTCTTCCGTACCCTGTCAGTTTCTAATAAATTGTTCGACGTGAAGCTGTTCGAGGTCTTTCTGTTCGTGAGCTCTGTGAGCTAACTTCACGCCCGTTTGCATAACGATTTTTACGCTCTGATATATTCGAAGTTATTGTATTTGTGAGCTCTGATGAGCTAAATTCACGCTGATTGCGTAGCAATTTTTAATGCTCTTAATTATTTGAAGTCAATTACTTTGTGAGCTTTGTGAGCTAAATTCACGCCTGTGTGCGTGGTGATTTGAAACTTGTAATATTATCTTAAAGACAACTATTTCAGCTCTTAGGGGCAAGACTTGTAACATTCTAATTAGCGCTCACCCGAGCGAAGGTCAAGTCAAGCAGAGCAGTAGATTACCGAGCGAGATAGCGACTGTGAGTCAGTCAGGCTTTGAAACTTGTTTGTCGAGCCAGTGGCGTTGGACTCGAAGTGTGTATTTCATGTATATTTTTAAGTGTATTTTTCATGTGTGTATTGCGCGTGTGTGAGCGATATTTAGGGAAAGTCTTCGTAATTAATCGCATAGGACTATTTGTGGGCGAATTTAGTAACCCACAAGCGATTATAGCCAGGTCAAATTATAATATCATTGAACTTTTCTTCCAAGGAGACTACATCAAGATGTCCAACATGTGGTCTGGAGTTGGGATGATGTCCGACGCTTCAACGAAGACGACTATGGAGTGCTAACTTTTCCATAGGGGAAATGGGCTGAGATGGATGTCATAATGTTCTGCAAGCTGAGACGGTGATGAACAAACAATTGATTATTCAATTATGTAGTTAGATTGGCGGGGGAACTTTTGTAAAATGTTTATTTTTTTCTTGTCTTGTTTTAGAGTATTTTTCTTTGTACCGACACTAAATGTTTTAAATGTACGTTGGCGCGTGGCCAAAGTGTTTGTTGTATATTTATATTTTCTTGGAGTCATATTTAATGTGCACGGCGCGTGTACGTGATGTTTATCCATGCAAATGCGAAACCCGTTACATTCGATAAGTGGTGCTTTATTAAAGTTCATATTTGTGATAGGAAAAGGGAGGTAATTACTGTAAGATTTTTGCTGAACAGGTTATTATTCATATTAGGGTTGCCAAGTGCAACGATTTAAGATGTAATTGTAGAACACCTTCGTTCTAATTTGATAGATTTTCTTTTGAGTCCTTTTCAGGTTAATTAGTCACGGCGGGGAACGGTGGCGCCAGCAAGGGGAAAATATTTATGTCTTTTTATTTCAGGGTCTGTCAAACCCATACGTGTGATTCTGTGTGTGTTACTGTGTCAGGTATGTGTGTTGATTCTACGTGAAGAGGGGTAGAGGTCCTACCGCCCTCGTATTTTTTTGTTGTTGTTGTATTTTGATGGAAAGGCAGGGTGCACTTGGGAGACCGCTGTTCCTTGTCCATATTGCTGAGTCTTGGATTTCCTAGTGGAAATGCCGGGATATTTTGTTCTGACACACACACACGTATTATTGTGCTTTGGGGCACGCTTCTTCGATACACACGTGGGTTGACAGATATGCAGATTTCCACAAATCGCCCGTCTCGCCTGGTGACTTATTTTTGATAGGCAGTCCTTGTTCCGACTGGCCCCTTTAAGCTTTCAAGTAGCAAACCTGTTCATTGTGATGGTTATTTTGGAACCATAATTAATTGGGGGAGTTCGCCATGTGTGTGACGGATTATTGCATGTTGTATGGATAGATTTTTGTGTTAATAATGTAAATGTTGGCTTTGAGCCTATTGATCTTGTTTATGACTCAATTCATGTAATTTTAGTATGTCACACCCGTGTGGTGTAGTGGTAGTGTACTTGTAAATTTGACGGCGGTCATATGTGTATTTCTTTTATTGGTCACGTGTTAACTTACTTGTGTTGATTTGTGTGAGAAGTCCTAAGTTTTTAGGCAGTAATGTTTTTGCTACGGCAGTTTGATTCCAATTTCATGCGGAAATTATTGTGTTGTATATTTTAAGTATAGGAAGTGTCGGTTTAGTTTTAAGTGTCGTATAGTTGTTCCCCGCGTCTGTCTAGCTCTAAGCAATGTGGATTCGTTGTCTGAATGTTTATTCTGGATGATGACGAATCATGCATTCGATTGTACACATCGTGAAGCATGCAGAACGGCACACGCGCATACATATGTCACTTTTGTTGATTTTCTTAAGGACACTTTGTCCATGTATTTAATCTCTCCAGAGATTTTTGCCTAGTTTTGGCATATTTTATTTTATTCAGTGGGAGTAATTTGGGAGTTTGTTTTGTTAATTCTTTTGTATAGTTAGGTGATTTGTTATTAAATTCATTTGTTTTAACCCTGGCTTCACTTTTTCCTGCATGTTATTTCGTTATATGTTACCCTGCATGTTAATGAAGCGCTCTGACAACAACATACGATATGGACTGTTACACCCCCCGAAACTGAGTCTCATAAGCTTCTTTGCAAGGGTTCATTATTTTAAGCAAATATGATATAATTAATATTTTCATACCAAAGAACGACAACTTGAAGATGATTTATTTTATGAATAACTCTTATGGCGCCTCCAAAACTTGAAGTAACCCGTATACGATATACATTCCACATGGCTGACAGTATTTCCTGGTACTAATCTCCGCCACAGCGCACTCATTGTTTCCTCTTAACACTGCCAGCTGGATCGTGATCCAGCTGGCAGTGCCTCTTACACACTTCCGTCCGATCCACTTCCGTCCAATTTTTCAAAATCACTCCCACAGAAATATCCAACAACCGAGTGGAAAGATGGTACACATCAATAAGGTAAATAAAAGACATGAGAAAAAGAAATGCCTTCAACCCTCGACGAATAAGGATTGAGGGACTTGGCAGAAAGAAGAGCCATGAAAGGCGGATAGGAAAGGAAAAAGGGAGATGATCCGCCCCGGAGGCAAAGGGAAAAGGGAAAATACCGGAGCCAGCTCAGGAATCCCTCGGGGTCACTAACTGCCGAACTCACCAGCCGTGAGCCCTTGAGGATGTAGCACTATCGAGGAGGCACCATTAGTGGTGGGGCTACACACACCCTGCCTCCCTTAGGGCCTTGAGCAGAAGGCAGGAGCTATCATGAAGAGGAAAGAAAAGGTCTGGTCCCTCGAAGAATGAGGGTATCAGGAAAGTTGAGACAAGGGCCAATTAAGGCGGGAAAGTGAACTACCCTCTAGGCTTTGGATACCCTAATACCGTCGGGGTCGGAAGAGAACAAGTGCTGTTCAAAAGCGATCGTCATGAAAAATTAAAGGGAGGAGCCCGGAACAGGTAAGTGGAAGCAATGCTTGACTCAGCTGGGCTTTCGTGGTCGCCAACCAACGTCCCAATAGTCGTGAGCCCATGGGGGTATTAGATAGTTTTTTAGTACACTGTACTACGGATTTTCTCGAAACGACTAGGTTCCCCATGAAATTACGAATTTATCAATAAGGACTGCCCTTTATCCAGGAGCTCACGTGTATTGTTTATCTCTAAGGCATGTACTTCCCTTTTTACTTTGATATAATATATTGATAGAGACTATGTCCATACACTTCAAGGAGAAGGCAGGTTGTACTGTCAATATACTGTATTTGAAGTATTGATGCGCAGGTGTTACAGTAACCCGGACCTAGACCTGGTTCTCCTCGCTATGCATTTATAATACCTGCCACCTCATTCCTAGTCCATTGTCTGACTGAGTGGTGACCTTCAAAACTTCAAACAGTGGGTTCGATCCTCTGGGCGACGTAGTTAATATCTTAAAATGATACGAGGAAAATTCTCAATATACTGAACGTTTCGTCGGTTTATTTCAGCTGCGTTACAAAATAAGAAAAAAGCACTGTCATAACAAAATTTAAATCTTTGGCAATTGTATCACCAACGAGAATAAAACATGCAGCGTTCCGTGAAATCAGTCAAACGTCACTTTAGTATGAATATTGTCACTGGGTTTGATAATAAATAAATAAATAAATAAATAAATAAGTAAACAAATCAACAAATAAATAAATGCTTAAATAATTAATAATTAATTAAATAAATAACGAAAGTTTGATGCTCTCCAGTCGTTCAAGTCGATTGTGCCCGAATGAAATGGGATATTCCCTGATCCTGAAAAAACATGTACATGAGAATAACAAATACACTTGGATGACCAGTTTCAATCGTCAAGCGATCATCATCAGATTCATTAGGCTTTAAAATTTATGTCTGAAAATATGGGCGTAAATTACCTCAACTAATTCTGCAACTAAATAAGTGTACATATCTCTCTCTATATATAAATGAAAGTTTGTCTGTTTTCTTTTCTGAATTTCTACGACAATTTGCGTTATTAAAGCGTTTCAAACTGTTTTTTTGACGGATGCGCGCGAAAGTAAATTTTTTGTCTGTCTGTCTGTCAGTATGTCTGTCTGTTTGTCTGTGGACAACTTTGTTCCCTTATAACTCAAGAATGGCTGGGTGGATCAACGTAAAATTTGGTACAGATATCCATCAGAGGCACGACACTAATCATTGATGTAACTATTCTCTGTACGTCTCATTAAAGGGGGCCTACGCCCTTAAAATACTTGCTGAACCACATTTTAAGGCCCTAACACCAACAGTTTTTGAGATATTCCCAGAAAACGAATTCATTTAATAGAATAATGGAAGAATGCAAGCCGGTTACCATGGCAACGGAATCTCACAGGTCCATCTATTGCTGTAAGACGCAATACAATTCCATTTATTACATTACTGAGATAGTTTTCAAACGGCTGTAAGGTTATAACGGAACCAAATTAAGCTGTAAAATTCATCAATACATATAATGCGCTTAAGGGGGTCAAGGGGTACTCTAGAATTTTTCTCGCGATTTACACGTGCGGGTGTGGTACGGAAGATATATTATATCCCTATCCCTATATAGTTATATTATTATTACTATCAATGACATCTGGTAGCTAAATTTGGAACTACTTAAAATTGAACGGAACTTGTAGCTCATCCTATGGGTGTCCGCTTGAAGCAGCTACAGCCTATGGCGAGCCGAACATGTTCTTGGACACTCCCAGCACTAAAAGCCATACGATAAATAAAATAAATAGATACATTAATAAATAAAATGGGGGTGAGGCTGATTCCTGCTCGTGGTGCCCCTGCTAAGGTAGTTGGAATTAAATTTCCATTACCGAACTGAACGTCAGCATTCCAGAAGCGTTAACTAAATATTAGACTCCAATCATGGGACCTAAGAAACGGTTCTTTTCAGAACCCACTCTGACTGTAATTTCAGTGAACATCGAAGGCTTGTCATCACCGAAACAACAATTACTATGCGATCTTTGCCAAGAACAGAAATGTGATGTTTTGTGCATTCAGGAAACTCATAAAGATAACCATCAGAAACGACCATATATACCAGGTCTGAACTTGGTTGCAGAAATACCACACCCTAAACATGGTAGTGCCATCTTTGTCAAACCAGAAATCCAAGTTGAGAGTGTCCATTGTACATTCAACCACAACATCGAGATAATCTCTCTGGAACTCAGCAATTGTGTAATCACTTCCATCTATAAGCCTCCTTCAGAAAGTTTCTCCTTTACTCCACCTATAAATTTCAATTCAGAGAAGATATATGTAGTAATAGGAGATTTCAATAGTCACAGCCACGTGTGGTGATACACACATGAATATGAAAACGGAGAAGCTGTCCTTTCTTGGGCTGAAAGTAACCACCTCTCTCTCATCCAAGACAGCAAACTAGCTCCATCATTCAACTGTGGTAGATGGCAACGAGAATTTAATCCAGACCTCCTCTTCGTAAGCGAGAGTGTAGCACAACAATTTCATAAATCTGTGTGTTTGCCGATCCCTAGAACACAACATAGACCAATAATGTGCCAGCTACTTCCAGTCATAAGACCTCAAGAAACTCGCTTCAGGCGACGATATAACTTTAAAAAAGCTGATTGCTCATAGTTTTCCGAATTGTTGGATGTGAAAGTTCGGACCATCCCAGCCGTACCTGAGGAATATGAACGTTTTGTTGATGCTGTGAATCTCTGTTCTCGGACATGTATTCCAAGAGGCTGTAGGACTAACTATATTCAAGGGATAACTGCAGAGACAGCAGTATTACTAGATGAATATTACAAATCATTCGACGAAAACCCTTTTAGTGAGGAAACCTCCAACATTGCAGCGTGTATTCTCTCTTCAATCTCTGAGGCAAAGAGAGACCAATGGGAAAAACTGATGGCAGACTGTGACATGAGTAGAAGCAGTCAAGGAGCTTGGAGATTATTAAGACGACTAAATAATGATCGTTCTCAAACAAGTACACATGCAAATGTCAAAGTTGATGAAATTGCACACCAGCTCATAAATGGAAAATCTACTAGTTCCATCAAGACTAGTAAAAAGACACTAGAGAGGAAACCTGATCAAGGAACCAGTATTCTACATCAATCTTTTACTCAGGCTGAGCTTGAATTATGCACTGAGCAAAACCAAGAAAGGTAAAGCAGCTGGCCTTGATGACTTAAGAGTTGAGCAAATTATGAATTTCGGTCCAGTCACAAAGCACTGGTTAACAGAGCTAATGAACAAATGCATCCAATCATGCAAGATCCCGAAATTATGGAGGAAAGCCAAAGTTATAGCCATTCGTAAGCCAGGTAAGGATCCAAATGACCCAAAGAGCTATCTACCTATTTCGCTCCTTTTTCATCTGTACAAGATCCTTGAAAGACTCATACTCCACAGACTAATGGAGAAATTAGAGTCTATCTATATACCACAGCAAGCTGGCTTCAGAATTGGGAAGAGCTGTACCTCTCAAGTGTTGAAGTTGACGCAGCATATCGAAAATGGTTTTGAAAGGAAACAGATCACTGGAGCAGTGTTGATCGACCTTACAGCTGCATATGATACTGTCAACCATAGACGTCTCCTCATGAAACTATACAATGCTACTAATGATTACCAGCTTACCTGCTTCATAAGAAATCTCCTTGAAAATAGAAGATTTTTCGTCGAATTTCAGGGGAAAAGAAGAAGGTGGAGATCACAGAGGAACGGATTACCTCAGGGAAGTGTGCTCTCTCCGTCATTGTTCAACATCTACACCAATAACCAGCCGCTACCTGTAGGAACACAAAGCTTTATCTATGCAGATGACTGTGCCATCACCACTCAAGACTCCTGCTTTGACGCTATTGAGCAGAAACTATCTAATGCACTTACAGAGCTGTCTGCTTACTACAAGGAGAATCAGCTGAGTCCAAACCCCAATAAAACACAGATTTGTGCCTTCCACCTTAAAAATATAATGGCAAACAAAACCCTTAATATCACTTGGGAAGGAACCACATTAGAGCACTGCATCTCACCAAAATATCTTGGAGTTACCCTCGACCGTGCTCTCACTTACCAGAAACACTGCTTGAACACCAAGCAAAAAGTGGCAGCTAGAAATAATATTATAAGGAAGATAACGGGTACTACCTGGGGGGGCACATCCCAATACTGTGAGAACCTCTTCCATTGCTCTATGTTACTCTGCTGCGGAATATGCATCCCCAGTATGGTTCAAGTCAACCCACGCCAGGACTGTAGATACAGCTCTAAACGATACCTGTCGCATTATTACCGGATGTCTAAAGCCTACTCCTTTGGATAAATTGTACAGTCTTGCTGGCATTGCCCCTCCTAATATTCGTCGTGAGATTGCAGCAAAAATTGAGAAGAAGAAGGCGGTAACATCTAAAGCTCACCCTCTGTATGGATACAAGCCAGCTACTTCGAGACTCAAATCAAGGAAAAGTTTCCTCAGAATTACCGAGGCTCTTAAGGGGACACCTCAACAATCCCGATTCCATCTATGGCGTGCAAGCTGCGACCGCTCCGAAGAATGACTGACACCTAGTGAAGAACTACCACCTGGTCATATGGAGAAATGGAGTACCTGGAGATCGCTGAACAGATTACGGGCAGGCGAGACAAGATGTAAAAGTAACCTGCAGAAGTGGGGTTTCGACATCGAGTCCTCATTGTGTGAATGTGGTGTAATCCAGATTACGTCTCATTTGTTGCAGTGCAACACGTGCCCTCAAACATGCACAGTACAAGATTTGCTTCAGGCGAGAGAAAATGCACTGGATGTCGCTAACTTCTGGGCAAAAGTAGTATAGACTCTTGTTTGTTTAGTGTGACTTTGCATTGCATTTAATCCAGTAAGAGTTTTAATGTATACATATATAGTATTAATGCTTCTGATACAAATAAATGAAATAAATAAAATATTTATTATTATTATTATTATTATTACCGTATTATTATTATTATTATTATTATTATTATTATTATTATACTACGGCCTACAACGACGAGACATAGCTCATTTTCAGCCCCTTGGTATCAGAAACAAAACTCGGGGCCCCTAAATAGCCGTAAAGGGTCCCGGAAAACTAAATTTTAAGGCTCTAAAACCAACAATTTCTGAAATATTCGCAGAAAACTAATTTCATTTAATAACCTAATGAAGGAATGTAAGCCAGTAACCATGACAACAGTATCTCAAAAGTTGACGTCCAACTTTTCATCTAGCCTATTTCTGCAAGAAGTAATGCCACTCCATTTATTACATTTCTGTGAACGTTTGCAAATGGCTATAAGGTTATCACGGAACCAACTGAAAATGAAAATCCACAGCCTGCTTCCAGTCTCCGACCGGGTCAGGAATGGAATGAATGGAGCCCCTATCTAGCGGCGAGGATATGAACTGTGCCGGCTGCCGAGGCCTGACGCACTCCTCTGGGGCAATGATTAAATGAATGACAGATGAAATGAAATGATAGTGGAGAGTGTTGCTGGAATGAAATTTTGACAGGGAAAACCGGAGTACCCGGAGAAAAACCTGTCTGCCTCCGTTTTGTCCAGCACAGATCTCACATGGAGTGACCGGGATTTGAACCACGGAACCAACTAAAACTGTAAAATTCATCAATGCGCTTAAGGGGGTCAAGGGGTACCCTAGAGGTTTTTTTCACACGACTTATGCGTGCGATATGTCGTACAGAAGGTCTATTACATCTCCAAACAGCAACATTATTTTCAAAAATTCCTGAATTGAAGTACGGTAGTATTTTTTGCGGCTTTTAGGAATTTGGGCAATTGGAAGCTAAAAAAAACTGAATTTTCATGCACCAGAAGCCTTTATAATTTATTAAAGGGGTCTTCCTGTGGAAGGGGACTTCACACAACAGTGTGGGTCAGATTTTGTGTGTCGTGTATTGCGTCTCGTCTACGAGGTTTTCAATATTATTTTCACGTCAGGAAGTACACGTTAGGTAAATTTAGTTTGAGAGCATATTTTAACTAATCATTTCTCTTTGTCGACAAACAGGTTCCAAGTCCCTAACCATTGCAACAGTAGCTCAATTGATTACGTCTGGTTATTAATACCGAAGACCGTACGAAGAATGGGTACTTCTGTTTGTTGTAAATATTTTCACACATATTTTCAGACATAAATTTTAGAGCCTAAGTGTAATGGATCTGATGATGATCGCTTGACGATCGAAGCTGGTCATCCAAGTGTATTTGTTAATCACATGTAATTCTTTTTCAGGATCAGGGAATAACCCATCTCATTTGGGTACAATCGTGTTGACCGACTGAAAAGCGTCAGACTTTCGTTTATTAAGGCAACACTGAAAATGGCTTTAAACACCAAATGTTAAATAAATAAATAAATAAATAAATGAATAAATAAATAAATAAATAAATAAATAAATAAATAAATAAATAGACAATAATAAATAGATAAACAGTCCAGGGAGCTTACGAAGACTTTGAGATTTCATCATTTGACCGGGTGAAACCAGTTACAAACGCCAGTCATTTTCGAAAATTCAGACTGCAATTGCGCAATTGAAACGATACTTACTGTTAGTAAGAAACAAGTACCATGGTCTATAAGGGACCTTGCTATATAAATAATGCATACACCTAATAATAACACACTGAATACATCGCGATGCGGCCATCTTGAAAATATAAATTACGGTAATGAATGACTCAAAATAAAAAAGGAATGGTACATTAAGAACAAACGGAGGCAATTGAAAAAGGGGAAAAGCACGGACCCAGCTCAGGAATCCCTCGGGGTCGCTAAATCCCAAACTCACCAGCCGTGAGCCCTTGAGGGTGTAGCACTATCCAGGGTGCACCAGAAGTGGTGGGGATACAAACACCCTGCCTCCTTAAGGGCCTTGAGCAGAAGGCAGGAGATATCATGAAGAGAACAGAAGAGGTCTGAACCCTCGGAGAATGAGGGATCAGGAAATATGAGACGAGGGCCAATTAAGGCGGGAAAGTACAAGACTCCCTAGGCCTCGGATACCCTAATACCGTCAAGGCCGGAAAAGAACAAGAGTTGACCAAGGGAGATTGACTGGAAAGATAACAGAGAGGAGCCTGGGACAAGTAAGTGGAAGTAATGGCGAACTCGGTTGGGGTCCCGTGGTCGCCAACGCACGTCCTACAAGTTGTGAGCTCCTGGGAGTAGAAAAAATATAACTTGGATGTAAATTTACTATCGCAACTCAATTAATGGAAACGTTTATAGTTACTACAGAGTTATAATGCCAAAATGTTTATATTTCTTCATGTAAACAATGTTTTAATTTAAAAGATACAACTTCAAATAGCGTACGGTGCAAGTCATCTTATTTCTCGATCACAGAAATTCTATCTGGTAACCCTAGTTTAGAGGAGTGTGACCTTCTCATGTTATTGCCAGCTCATGTCCGCTGTAATAAGAGATACCATCGCACCCATCACACGGTCTAGCACACGTGGTCCTATTTTACACCCATCGTTACTAAGCGACGAAGGTAAACAGGTCGATGAGGCATGAGTGGGATGACGCCATTTAGACCAATACTCTCACATGACATGTTTACTCAATTACAGAGGTAGGTGGGTTTAGATAGGCTATTGTAACAGCATTGGCAAACAAAGGAGCTAGATCTAGTATAATTTACATTGATTTAGCATCTATCATCTCAGCGTTAGCCAAACACTAGCATGATTTGGTTATTCTAGTCAGGTGGCTTCGATGGCGTAGTTAGTAGCTTGCTGAGCTTCTATGCCCAAGATCGCGGGTTCAAACCCGGCCAAAGTCGTAGGTTTTTAAGAGCGTTAAAAATCCCTCAGTATGCCTTCCTTCGGAGGGGAAGTAAAGCCGGAGGGCCCATGTCATAGATTTATGGCATGTAAAAGAAGCTTCCACTAACTACACTTGTGTGAAGCGAAGTTTAGATGTTGAATTTGATAACGCTCTATAAGTTCCAACGTTTGTAGCCAGGTGCCGGTTGCAGTGGCATCTAGTAAGCAAGTCCGCAGATAGATGTCGTTGACAGTAGCATTTGGTAGCAAAAGTAGGAACTACTTGAAAATTGATCGTCTGCAGTCCTTACCTGAATCACAGATAATACACACTAATACAGCCATCGCAATTAACACCGGTTATCAGACATATTCTACACACATCCAAAGTACACGGGTCTACATGACCGCGTTGTCGCAGCCCCTAAACTGAGGAACCAACGTGATTCTATTTAGAGTACTATTTTAGTTTTCAACGAAAAAATTACGCTTAAGATATTGTATTTAGCTATAGTAAGAGTGCATTATTTTATATAAATAATGAATAAGTGAACCATGAACACCAATCTAAGAAAATTATTTAACGAGCGCCCAATGCATTCAGAGTCTATTTTTTATAATGTTATGCCTATTTAAGGAGAGTTGAAGTTTTGTGCCAGTTAATCTTTCAAGTCCATCTTGGTTATCTACACATTCCATCGCTCAGTCCTTCAACGCCAATCGCCCCAGAATTGCCAAGTTTTGGTTCTTCCACTTAAAATCCTGCCTTCCGTCCCCTACCACTTAAAATTTGTGAAAACCCAAAGCCGAAAACATTTCAATCGGTACTTGCAGAATGCCTAATTTTCACTTGAATTCCCTGTGATAATTTCGTCATGCAAGGCTATTCAAAATGCAATGTGATTCAACACAAAACACTGATACAAACATTATGCAGTATTTCTTTTTAAACTTTAAAAACTTTAAACTTATTATTATATTCATGGGGAAGGTGGATTCACCAGATTGCATATATTGTGTTAATGAGCTAGATAATGCTAATCATACCTTCTTCTCTTGTGGACGGTGGGTCCAAAATAGGCAGTCTCTTCAAGAGCACATTGAGGTGGAGATATCTCCTGACAATATTGTTGCGGTAATAATACAAAATGAAAATTGGAAGTTGGTAGCATGTTTTGTTGAAAATATCCTAGGAACAAAGAAGACAGATCTGGATCGCCATTGAAGATAATTCACTACGGAAGAGTGCCCTACGGGCAAAGATAAACTGACTCGAGCCTGAAGTAATGTGATAAACGGTTCCAGGTTAGTGTTCAGAAGTAACGGGGGGAGCTTTAGTCGGCAGTCTGCCACTCAGGAGACCAACACTATGTTCGTAAATGCATCTTTCCCCTAAAAAAAAAAGAATATTATTATTATTCATAATGTTGAATTTTGGGCTTATGCCGTGTTTATTTTATCCAATTCGACGCGTTTCGAAAGAAACCATGTCTTTCTTCGTCAGGAATAATCTGAAATACGACATATGATTGCTAAGAGAAAGCAACAAAGAACCTATAAAATGTGTCAAAAGATGGACGCCATTGTAGCCCCATATTGGGGACAACGAAAAGCAGCAGTGTATATGGGGCTATAATGGCGTCCATTTATGGACACCTTTTATAGGTTCTTTGTTGCTTTCTCTTAGCAATCGTTTGTCGTATTTCAGATTATTCCTGACGAAGAAAGACATGGTTTCTTTCGAAACGCGTCGAATTGGATAAAATAAAACACGGCATAAGCCCAAAATTCAACATTATGAATTGTATTATGGGCCGTGAAAGTCGGTTGGTTGGTTGGTTGGTTCTTAAGTTTAGGGGCTGCGACAACGTGGTCATGTAGCCCCGTGTACTTTGGGTGTGTGTAGAATCTGTCTGATAACCGGTGTTAATTGTGATGACTGTATTAGTGTGTGTTATCTGTTTTTTAATTTAAGTACTGCAACTTAGAATTTTTCAAATAGTTCCTACTTTTGCCACCAAGCGCTACCGTCAACGACTACTAGGCCAAGTTCAGAACTTAGCTACTAGACTTCACCGCAGTCGGCTCTTGGCAACGAACGTAGAAATCTAAGAGCGTTGTTTACATTCTTAACCTATCCAATTTAGCTTCAGACAGGTGCAATTAGTGGAAGGTTCTTTAACATGCCATAAATCTATGACATGGGACCGCCAGCTTTACTTCCCCTCCGAAGGAAGGCATACTGAGGGATTTTAACGCTCTTAAAAATCCAACGGCTTCGGCCGGGTTTGAACCCGCTATCTTGGGCATAGAAGCTCAGCATGCTACCGACTACGCCACCAAAGCCGCCCCCGTGAAAGTCTAAATGATATTATTATTATTATTATTATTATTATTATTATTATTATTACCTGATTAATTTTCAAGTTCTTTGTGTTAACAATATCACTATTTTTGCACAATGTTGGTAGCAAAATTCAGTGATGAATGACACACCAAAAGGCTCTATTCTTTCTATATCCTAGTCTTGGTTTCAAGCACACTTACTACCGCATTCATCACAATGACAAAGATTATCAGATGGGCACCAACTCGAATGAACTGTTCCAGGCCTCCCAGGCTACACATCATTTTCTTATTGTATGAGGTCAAATTACAATGATGATTCATTAAAACGTCCTCGGACGTACAAGTCAATCATCACAGATAGGTATAGTTGCCTCACTTTCCTGGCTAACGTGCGGCTCGCCTTTGAAATCTAGCTGGGCGGATATGTTTACATTCCATGGCACCTGGGGCCAAGGCTTTTCCAGCGTGAGGCACAGCGTTGTCAAATGTCCACCGTAGCCACTGAGGGCAAGCAGCGAGACTGGACAGAACTATGTGCAGATGTGCAACATTGGACACTGATACCTGTCGGAGACACGAGCTAGCCACCAGAGCGGGACTTAAGAGTCCACGTGGAGTGATAGAGGTAGCATTCAATTGGTCAACAACCATCAGCTATTGGTCAGTAGCGAACAATGGTTATTGTCGGCGACTTTCGTTTGAGTCGCCGCTCGTTAACCAGCAAAGTGAGCTAACTACCCAGGCATTATGTTAAAACGTTCACTTAAGCACTATATCGTCTGGGTCTTGTCTGTATTGTGCCCAAATGGATTATGGCACAAGGCTTGAACCCGTGACTATTCAGGAAAATGAGAAAACAGGACGCTTTTACGAAATATTGAAGCATCAAAAGGGTTAATATCAAATAGGCACATACGTAACGCACAGAACTGATAAAGGAGTGAGGTGCAACAGGCCAGCTGCATAAATGACATCACCGCGCAGTCAGCAATAAAACAGTTACTCAGAATTAAAAATAGACGAAGGGGAATAACCGACAGAAGAGAGAGATGCAAGATCCAAGGGGAAAATGCAAATTCAGCTAGAAATTGACAACAGCGCGCGAGGGTGGAGCTGAGAAATTGGCGGAAATTAGTAATATTAGCCGAGATAACCAAAATCTTTAAGAAAACTTTTCGTAAAAGCTATTCACTAAGGAAATGAGAATTTTTAGAACAGTAGAAGTCATTAAATAACGTGCGGAATAGAAGAGCAAAGTCAGCGCTTTACGAAGGGGACTTCACCCAAGCCAAAAGAAGGAGTGGGGTATAAAAAAACAGCCTCCCACACACAAAGAGGAGCGAATTTAATTTAAATAAATACATCCCCACGATCGGATTTGGAAAAACTTTATGAAAACGAGACGTTCGGAGCACAAGATATAAAATGAATATTTTTCCAAAAAGATACCACAATTGGTCCAGGAGATAATTTTTGCAACGTAGACAAGATAGTTTATTTTTCGTAGAAGCAAATAAATAGGGAGTGATCCATGAGGAGAGTATGCAGTTTTACGGCAGACCGTGAGGGGTCATGCTGCATCAGTTCATCGTTAACACAGTTTAAGAGCACTCCTGAGTGGAGGTGCTGGATCGCATACAGTTAGTCAGTCCAGAGGGACACGACGCTACATCACATCGTATCAACCAGTTAGTAAGCTGGCGAGAACGATGTGCTGAAATTTGTCAAGTAAAAACCGAACATTCGGGTCATCGTTTCGTATTCTGAGTGATCACTATAGCGTTATGCGCTGGATCAATAAAAATCGCGACAATATCAGTCACGTCGTGTCAAATCAAAGAACACTAAGACCGTAAAAGTGCGGGTTAGTCAAGTAACACATGCAAAGTCGAAACACAGGCAAAAATTACGGAACGCGAAATTCTAAAAGAGACAATTCGTAAAAATGCGGAATAATAAGTAACATTGCGTCAACAATGACCGTATAAGCGACAAATCCTTAAATGGATAAAATCAGCGAGTATTAATCATAAAGGAAGGAGTAGGGACCTAGAGAGACTGTGGGTTCGAAACTCCAGATCTAAAGCATTAAATAGACAACATAGACAAACGAAGGTTCTCAAAGTAGAGACCGAGCTAGAAATTAGATCTCTAAAAAAAAGAAATATCACGGAATGAGTAAGGACCAATACGAGGAACTTTATCCAGAATCCAGTAGGAACGTGTGAGCGGGGACGTGGGTTCAGAGACTTACACGGAGCCGAAGATCAGGGATTTCAAGAGTGAGGAAGGAGCCAATTAGCACGTTCAATGCAGAAACGTTAGGAATCGTCAAGAACCAACCACTACGAACAATCATTGCCAAAGCTCTGAAATAGGGCCGTGTGTTGAAGAAAAATGCTATTGCGCCGAGTGTTATATTATGTTTCCATGTCTCAGTGTAAAATGAATAAGTGTCAGGTAAAAGTGTCAGGAAAGAGTGTTATGATGGAGGAGTAGATATCAAGACGATGGGTGAATCTGCCTAAGAATGGAATCGGAGCCTGGGTGAGTTGATGAAACTTTATTAAAGTTTTGTTGTTGTGCTGTGTGCTAGATATCAATCGAACCATTCATCGACTGGGGAGTTCTGATGAGTGATTCATTGATGAAAATGTATGTGCAAGAAATTGAAATGCTGAATAAAATGATCATTGTTAGCCACGAGGACCGCCTCGGTGGAAATAAACGTTATTGGGTTCAGTTAAAAGAAAGAAATAAGAAGCTCGATTAAAGAGAGCGTCTAATGACTTCCGCATCACCGTAGGTGTCCACCAGGGCTCCGCCTTATCACCACTGCTGTTCATTCTTGTGATGGACACTGTAACGTCAGATCTGCACCAGCCGCTACTATGGACACTTCTCTATGCAGATGACGTCATGTTGGCTGCTGAGACGAAGCTTGATCTCCAACGTCAAACACAAGAGTGGTACAATCGACTTGCGCAATATGGTCTGCGCCTCAACAAGAAGAAGACAGAATACATGACATCCGATACACAAGAAGTGGGCACCATTACTGTTGACGGAGAAGATTTACCACGTGTAGCGAAATTTAAGTATCTTGGTTGCACTATCTCTGATGATGGGCGACTTACTGACGAGGTCAACACAAGGATGCACGCAGCCTGGACGAAGTGGCGAATGACAACTGGCGTCACCTGTGACCGTAGGATGAATGACCATCTGAAATCTAAGATCTACCGCACTGTCATTCGTCCTGTCGCTCTCTACGGCACGGAGTGCTGGCCATCTACTAAGGAAGCAGAACGTCACCTATGTGTCATGGAGACGAAGATGCTTAGATGGTCAGCAGGTTTCACTAGGTTGGATCATATTTCAAATGATGCCATCAGAAATCGGTTTGGTATTGCTCCAATCGGGAAAAAAAATGCAGGAAAACCGTCTGAGATGGTTTGGACATGTGCTGCGCGCAAAGGGCGACACAATGACAAGAGCAGCTTACACACTGGATGTGGCTGGAAAGAGGCCCAGAGGGCGACCAAGGCAACGGTGGGCCGATACACTGCACAATGATCTAAAGGCTGTCAATCTTCATCCAGACATGGCCCATGACCGAGGGAAATGGAGACTACGATCCCACATAGCGGACCCTGCCACAAGGTGGGACAAACGCTGAAGAAAAAGTAGAAGAAGAAATAAATTTGGAAGAAGGAATAAAATAATGAATTAAATGGCGTGAATTGTTGCCAAATTATGAATTAAAGACGCACCAGAATAAAATTGTAAAGTCCATGGGAATAAAGTAAAATAATAACAGTTAAATTGTAGACCAAATAATAGTATTGAAAGAATAAAGGGTCGTAATGAATTAAATTAAATATATAAATGATACGAATGCAAAATATGATAATTAAGTAAAAATATAAAATCGTATTTAAAGATCCGTGTCTAGGAACTCAAAAATGAAAAGTAGAGCGAGAAGTAATGTATCAATAAATAAAAATAAATAGTAAATATCCAAATAAAAGGGTGGAATAAAAAAAAACAAAAATGAATATATTATGTTATAGGCTATTATGCCAAAAATTATTAAATAAATTGTGTAAATGCCGAAATCAGACAAATGTTGTGATAATATCCAAGCACGCTGTGTTGCCGTAAGGGCCAGTATTAAAGAAATAATGAAATATAGTTTCAAGTGAATATAAAAAATGCGTTAAGCCCGGATAGATTTATTCGTGAGATGAAAAATGTAGTGAAATTTTCGAAATGCGTGGATGTAATTTCACCACCGAATATATTGTCGTAGGAGCCTCATGTTGTCACTAAATAAGCGTCGAATATTGTTGTATTGAATCGTGGCTGAAAAATTCCCACTAAATAAGCGTCGAATATTGTTGTAAAGGTATTGTGAATCGTGGATGAAAAATTCCCACTAAATAAGCGTCGAATATTGTTGTAAAGGTATTGTTGAATCGTGGATGAAAAATTCCCACTAAATAAGCGTCGAATATTGTTGTAAGGATAAAGAAAGCGTCGAATATATGTAACTCCCGCTGTAGGACGGATATCCCAGCTAGGATTTGTTGCAGTATAATATTGTTGTAAAAGGAGGCATTGTTGAAATAATAGGCATTGTTGGAGGTATTATAAGCGTTGTAAGAAGTAGGAACAGTAAACTACCATACATCATCTCCGAATTAAGTACCACTATCCTGGGAACAAAGGATCAATAATAATAATAATAATAATAATAATAATAATAATAATAATAATAATAAAAGAGCGAAGTAAATCTCTGTGGTAAAATGAATTTGTAAGTCTTGGAAACATATGTTTAAAGCTACCCCAGTATAAAGGCTTTGAGGGTGGCTAGACATCATAAATCTCGCCTGAAAGTACCACAAGGGGAAGGAACGACCTTGTCCGTGGCCTTGCTCTTGCGAGAGAGAGCGAGGATATATCTTAATGGGTGCGGCCGTCAAGTAGTGTCTGGCCGGCACGGAAATATTTAAAATCTAAACAAGAGAGGTGCCAGCAAAATAAATTGTAGAATCATTTTTGCGGGAGTGAAAAAAATCATCCCGAGTAAAAGTTTGAATGTTGTATTAAGATTTGACGGACTTGTCAAATAAGATATTGTTGATAAAGAAAATTCCTTCTTCCAGAAATAAACAAATGACGGACTAAGAAATAATGTAATTTGTTATAAATAAATATCCCACAGTAATAAATAATAAAGCACACAGTACAACGCAAAAGCAAATCACCTAGATGCATGAAGGGTAACTGGAGAGTTACGGATTCGATCCTTAGACATGGCATGTTTCTGTACAGTACTATATTATTTTCCACATCTAAGGCTTTGTGAAGAATTATTATGAAGGTCCAAAGGGCTAAATACTTGGTAAATAAATGAATATTCAAATAATATAAATAATAAAGAGACCCTGAAGGGTAAATGAGAAGAATTATTATTAAGATCCAAGGGACTTAATAAATCATAAATGAATACATATTTAAGTAAACATAAATGATAAAGAAACCCTCAAGGGTAAATGAAAGAATGTAAGTATCCAAAGCCTTGGAGAAAGTATTAAATGTAAATGATAGGCGCGCTCGACGCCTAAGTAAAATAAATATAAATAAATATTAAGGGTTTAATTTAAGCAAGACAAAAATAGTTCTGAAACTTCACAGAAAAATGAAATGACATTACAATGAATTTTAGTGATTTTTTATTAGTGAATTTATTTTTGGTTTATGAGTGAAACTTGAAGAGACAATTCCAAGTGATTTAAGTTGATAAATTTTGAGTTGATTATTTTGTGAGTGACACTTGAAGGGACAATATCAAGTGATTTTGGTTTTTATAAATTTTATTTTTGAGTGAATTAATATTTCCTTTTATTGAATAAAAATTTGTATTTTAAATGGTCATGTTGAGTTTTTCCTGAATCCTGTCAACCTGATTGTGTCTACTATCGGATGTTCAGTCTGCTGGGAAAGGGACGTAACACACCCCGTACCGCAGTAGCCAAGCCGTGGACTGACTGAGCATCCATCCGCTGAGCGGGTACAGTATGTCCCGGTAAACGTCCAGTATGGTACAGCTATTGCCCAGTGAGAGGGCAAGTTCTATCCCACTTAGAACTATAGCTTGTGATATAAAACAATGTGTCGAGAATCTGCTACAGCCTCTGGGAGTACATTAACAATTCAGTAGGACGGTATCCAACTTCGAAGAAAACAGTAGATAATGTAATGCAATCAGGTGGAGGCACGATGGGAGGAGAAACTACGACAGCCTGTGTAGCTGCATTGACATATCAACAGGATATATATTAAGAGGAGTTTCCTATTTCGAAAATTATAGTTATCTACACACGTATTCAGTTCATTCCGTTTCGAACACTTTAAAAGTATGAGAGGCTATTCTGAAAATAAATTAGTAAATAAAATTAACTTTGACAACATTTCAGGAACGTGCAATGGGGAAAGGTTTTTCCTTCAAAAACCTGGACAACCAGTTTTGAACACCTAAAACATATGTGAGGCTATTTTGAAATCGAATAGCCAAAAAACATGATAACATTTTATGATGATGGTGATGATTGTTGTTGTTTTATGGGGTCTAACATCTAGGTTATCGGCCCCTAATGATAATCAAATGAAACCTACAACTAAAACTAACTACTAACTTACAAACTGGAAGAGGATATGGGAAACAAAAAGGAGACGAATGTAAATAAAATACAGGATGAAAGGAAATGCCCTCAACCCTCGAAGAATGAGAATTTGAGGGGCTTGGAAGGAAGGAGAGCCATGAAAGGCAAAGAGGAAAGGGGGGAAAGAGGAGATGTCCACCCCAAAGGCAATGGAAAAGGGGGAAACCCGGGCCCAGCTCAGGAATCCCTCGGGGCCGCTAACTCCCGAACTCACCAGTCGTGAGCCCTTGAGAGAGGGTGCACCAGAAGGCAGGAGATATCATGAAAAGAAAAACAAGAGGTCTGACCATCGAAGAATGAGGGATCAGGAAAGATGAGAGAAGGACCAATTAAGGCGGAAAAGTGAAAGACACCTTCGGCCTCGGCTACCCTAACTCCGTCGGGGTTGGAAGATGATGATGATGATGATGATGATGATAATTGTTGTTTTAAGGGGCCTAACATCTAGGTCATAGGCCCCTAATGGTTTGTGTGATCGTGAAAAATGAAATTACAACTCAAACTACAAAACTTACGGGGTAGAGGAAGAAACGGACAAAAGAAAGGAATACGGAAAATAAAAGACAGGAGGAAAGGAAATGCCCTCAACCCTCGAAAAATGAGGACTGAGAGACTTGGAAGGAAGGAGAGGTCCACCCAAAAGGCAATGGAAAAGGGGGAAACCCGGGCCCAGCTCAGGAATCCCCCAGGACCCCAAAGGCAATGGAAAATGGGAACAAACCAGACCCAGCTCGGGAATCCCTTGGCGTCGCCATCTTCCGAACTCACCAGGCATGAGCCCTTGAGGGTGTAGCACTATCCAGGGTGCACCATAAGTGGTGGGGCTACATACACCCTGCCTCCTTTAGGGCCTTAAGCAGAAGGAAGGAGATATCACGAAAAGAAAAGGAAGGCTGATCCCTCGAAAAATGAGGGCATCAGGAAAGATGAGGCAAGGGCCAATTAAGGTGGAAGTGAAAGACTCCCTAGGCCTCGTTTACCCTAATACATTGCGGTCGGAAGAGAGCAAGTGTTGACCAAGGGAGACCGACGGGAAAGAGAACTCTAAAGAGTGGAAGCAATGCCGGACTCAGCTGGGGTCTCATGGTCGCCAACCTACGTCACACTATTTGTGAGCTCCTAGGAGGGGGGGGGGGTTGAAGATCGTGCCATGGGGAAAGGTTAGGCCTATTCCTTCAACAGCTCGCTACACCGCCGTATTGTAGTTGGACAAGGAACACAGACATCTCTTCCAATAATGAGCGCACATCCAGCGATCATACCCCCAGGGGCTCATACTTGTGGGACGTGGATTGGCGACAACGGCGGGATCCCAGCTGAGTTCGACATTGATTCCACTTACTTGGGCCGCGCTCCTCTCCTTCACCTTCCTTGGTAAATCCTTGTTCTCTTTCAATCCCGATGGTATTAGCGTAAACGAGGCCTAGGGATTATTTCATCTTCCTGTCATAACTGGTCCTACTCTTTTCTGATGGATCAGCCCTCTTCTTTTCAATGCTGAAAACATTTCTTAGCAGAGAAAGTTGCAAAACCATAAAATTAAGCAATTCCCTCAATTGTGCCAAATGTTGAAGAGATAAAGAGCCCGGAAAGGTTTCAAATTGTGAGTCTTGGAGTGCTCTATCAGACTAAAATAACAAATTTCGAAAATCACTTCCGGCCTAAATGTAGTACCGGAAAACCTAAAATCTCTTATTTCTTTACTCGTTTTTTTTATTCAAATCCTAGCCAAATTGACTTATTTACCTAAATTCTTTCTTTAATGTGTTCCCTGGTTCAATATCCTCAGGGGTTTTATTTTCATTTTTTAACAATAGCATCGTAAGTAGTTATATGGGCTTAAGTGAAACTCTGCATTGACTCTCACTAGTGCTCGCAGTGGAAGAAATGGCAAACTGATAATCTAATTGATCGGATATTGTTCCCAGTGAACAATCAACAGTCTACCGCGTGTCATCATGCCAGCACCTCGTAAGACACGTTTACATTTGAAAAAGTGGAGAAAACAACAAATGGTTCATTAAACACGGTTATTCTGGTCTTCGGCAAAACTCCCGTGGCCTACACAACAAGCTTTGCTGGTATTCAGTCAGATTCAAGAATTTTCCGGCTATATGGGAGCTATCCAGTATTGCTGACTTTATATTTTCTGATAGATAATAATAATATCGTATGGGCTCGGGTGCCGGGTGAAAGCTTTGTTATTTGACGCCCAGAGGGCAGATTGCATGTCGAATTTCGTTGTCCCTTGGAACGCTATGAAAGTCAAGGAGATTAGATACCGGTATCTAATCTCCTTGACACTATAGCGCTTTCTAGTAGAGATTTTGAATGGTAGATTCAGTTGGTGTAGAGCTGTTTTGGTATTACTCCTGTGGCTGAGATTACAGCTGGGATGACAGTGATTGTTCGTTGTATCCAAAGGCGTTTTGTTTTTGTCGCTAAGTCCATATATTTACTGAATTTTTCGTGGTTCCCAGTTCTCATAATATATAAGGTGCGTTCAAAAAGTAACGAGCTGGAGGCTGGAATGCGCAAACCGGTGACGACATCGGCTAATCGTGGCGTGTGTAACGAGGTGTGGTTCCGACCAGAGCTTGGAAGGTCACAGCCCGTAACTAGAGGGCACGCGTGCACGTCACGTGACGATACAAAGCGAGCAGCAGCATGCATCAATCGTCCAACGCTGCCAGTCGTATTTCAAACAGTGATATGGAGGCGTCAAACGAAGAGCAAAGAGGTGTTGTTCGGTTTCTGACAGCGGAAGGAGTAGGGGGAACGGACATTCATCGCCGAATGTCACAAGTGTACGGCGAACACTGCATGTCCCTTGCAAGGGTCAAGGCGTGGCACAAGCGCTTCAGGGAAGGACAGGTGTTGTTAGCCGATGATGCCCGGTCTGGGGCACCCCACTGCATTACCGATGACAACATCCAGCTGGTTGATGCAGTCATTACCCAGGACCGTCGAGTGACAGTGAACGCCATAGCCGCCGTGATCGGATTGAGCGTCGGAAGTGTGCACACCAGCATGAAGGAACGACTGCACTTGCGCAAAGTGTGTGCCCAATGGGTGCCCCACAGTCTTCAACCACACCAGGAAGCATGTCGAATGGCCCAATGTCTTGGTCATCTGCAGCGCTATGCGAGGGAAGGGAATGAGTTCCTGGCACGAGTGGTGGCTGGAGATGAGTTATGGCGTCATCACTTCGAACCAGAATCCATACGACAAAGCCTCCAGTGGAAGCATCCAGGGTCACCATCACCCAAAAAAGGCAAGGCCATCCACACGAGTGCAGGAAAGGTAATGCTGACGTTCTTCTTTGACCAAGATGGCCCCCTTCTGATACACTTCATGCCGCACGGGAACACAGTGAATGCCCAGCGTTACTCGCAAACCTTGCCCACCCTTCGCCAAGCGAGCAAAACAAAACGACCAGACAATCTCACCCGTGGGGTCATTATGCTCCACGACAATGCACGACCTCATACGGCCAACACAGTCGCGGCACTCCTGCAGAAATTCAAATGGGAGTTTCTCGGCCACCCTCCATACAGTCTAGACTTCTCTCCCTGTGATTACGCCATGTTTGGTCCCCTGAAAAGGGCTATGCGGGGCCAACGATTCACCTTGGACGTCGACGTCCAGCTGTACGTGCGGAACTGGTTCACATCGCAGCCCAGGGAATTTTATGAGACAGCCATTCACCGCCTCGTGTCACAGTGGGACAAGTGCCTCAACAGCCACGGCCAATACTTCTAACATACAGGTACTTGTTTCTGTAATTATGCCTCCAGCTCGTTATTTTTGAACGCACCTTATAATAATAATAATCGGACTGTGCTCAAAAGATTGAAGGATGTCACGCTGATTGATGTTGCCAAATACGCACAACCAGCAGGCTAAACATTCTTGTTGAGCTTGTTGAGGCTATTAGGAAGCAATGGCAGGTCAAGAGAGTTCGAATTATACCAATGGTCATCTCAAGCACTGGTGTAGTTCCTCACCATCTTCTGCAAGGGCTGAAGGAGCATGATCTCAACACTAACTTGTATAAGGTAATACAGAAAGCAGTGGTATAGACTACAACTAGGATAGTTCGTAAATTCATTGGCAGTGATCTAGTGATGAGTATGCTTTGATTCAATGTAATCTACATACTTGCTTTGTATTTTACCAGACAATGATCTGAGAATAACTGTGGCAGTAATAATAACACACTACAAGTTACAACACGAATTTTTGCCTGCCAAGAGGTGAAATGAGTGTAGCTTATAAATCATATCAGGAGCTGGGAGGAGATAGGGCGAATCTGGAATAAGATTACATACAATATTCGCCCTATCAGCTAGGAGGAGACAGGGCGAATCTGCAACAAGATTGCATACAATATTCGCCCTATCAGCAGGGAGGAGAAAGGGCGATTCTGCAATAAGATTACATAAACTATTTGCCCTATCAGATGGAAGGAAACCGGGCGAATCTGCAATAAGATTACATACAATATTCGCCCTATCAGCTGGGAGGAGAAAGGGCGAATCTGAAATAAGATTACAAACAATATTCGCCCTATCAGTTGGGAGAAGACAGAGTGAATCTGCAATAAGATCACATACAATATTCGCCCTTTCAGCTGGGAGAAGACAGAGTGAATCTGCAATAAGATTACACACAATATTCGCCCTTTCAGCCGGGAGGAGACAAGGTGAATCTGCAATAAGATTACATACAATATTCGCCCTATCAGCTGGGAGGAGACAGAGTAAATCTGCAATAAGATTACACACAATATTCGCCCTTTCAGCTGGGAGGAGACAAGGTGAATCTGCAATAAGATCACATACAATATTCGCCCTATCAGCTGGCAGGAGACAGGGTGAATCTGCAATAAGATTACATACAATATTCGCCCTATCAGCTGGGAGGGGACAGGGTGATTTTGCAATAAGATTGCATACAATATTCGCCCTATCAGCAGGGAGGAGACATGGCGAATCGGCAATAAGATTACATACAATATTCGCCCTTTTTCCTCCCAGCTCCTGATATGAATAGACAACGACGAGTGCGCATCTAGTTACCAATATACACGTTAGTACAAACACCACAATCATAGAAATTTCCTCGAGTGAATATTGACCTAGAGTAATATTGAGCGCTGTCCTAATGGACGACACAAGGTCAGGGTTACCAATACAAATCAGAGGAGCACTCTCATGCTAATCCATTATGTTATATATCTGGTTGATAACTGTCACGCGACTGAGCGTGGAACAGAGGTTTATTGACCGTGGAGAGAGGGAGGTTTAATAACGTTCTTCCTATAAGTAGACAACAATAGGAGCATTGGATCCCAATATAAATAAAGTAGAAGGAAATGCTTCCCATCAATGAAAATCAGCACCAAATAAATTCCAAAATAAAGTTAGCGCTTTCCAAATTATAGATGATGATTAAGGTTTGGATGTTACGGAAACGATATATTTTTCAGAGCTTATTTTGCCCTAAATTAGAATCATAGGTGTGAATGCAGGGTCGACTGACCCTGTTTAATGCTACTTTGATTGCCTATAAATGCATATTCTGGCAGATATAAAGATTATAGCAAAGGTCCATTATACAAAGTTTCACTTCAATCATTTGAATAGCTTACAAGAAATAAAAATATGTTTCTAAAATTTCTCACAGCCACCATCTTGAATTGTTGAAAACAACTGAAGTACATTCAAATAGAATTTACTCTCGCTTCAATCAACCGAGTGCAGTGGAAATTGGTACGGTAAATGTTCATATAAAATTTAATCTACTGACATCCAATTAAACTCAATTGTTTTGATAGCCCCTGGATGGTGGCTGTGCGAACTTTTTAATTTATTGTGTCCTAATCACGCGATCGAAGCGACTTTCACCTGTTTCCTTGCTTGAAGGAGCACCTAGGAATCAGCAACGATTCACTTCAGACGAGGAGGTGAAACACTTCGCGACAACGGGACTGAACATGCAAGGACAGGATTTTTACCAAGAGCGAATATTCAAACTCATCTCACCAAGCGACAAGTGCCTAAACCAATATGGAGACTATGTCGCAATATAACGTAATGTACGCATTATCAGTTGGCTGAATTGGTTGTATGAAATAAAATGTACACGTTTCACTGCACGCTTTGTAACCTTACTTTTTGATCAACCATCGTATTTTTATTATTCGGCTCTGGGGGGGGGGGGGGGCAGGACACAAACAATCACACACTCATGTACAATAGGTGATCTCATAACCCTATATTTCATTTGAAAAAATAGGCTTAAAGTCAATCAAGTAAGATCATAATAGGTTGAGAGATTACATACTGTTCCACTTATACGGTATCTGTTTCTCTTGTTTTAGGGAATGTTAAAGTTTACTAAGTACTGTTTGACGAAATCCTCCTTCTCAATAATCTCAAAGCAACTTCCTTAATAAAAGCAAAGTCTTGGTGCCATTTCAAATCCCTTCTCTGAGGTAATGGTGGACAAACGCAGTGAAACGGCATAAATTACCTCCACAATACATCGTCATCGCGTGTTTCCACTCGACTCACTGCCTCGTCACTCATATTTCCAGCAGAGTGCTTTGATTCATTTTAATGCAAAACACTTTTCTCCTCCGTGTAATATTGTTGGCATTAGTACAAAGCAGGTCACGCATTATGAAGCTAAAAATACTCACTTGGCGCTAAGTTTAGTTCACAGTAATGTTGTGGTATTATGAAGGAAATTAGAGACGCATTTAAAGTATGAGTAAAAATTCAAGGAGAAATGATTTCAACTCTAAGATTCTCATCCTAGTCGGTTCACCAAAGAATTTGAATGGGTTTTTAAATGGCATGGACTCCGTCTTCACGATGAAAATCAACAAATATAAATCAACAAGTAGTTCCGTGAAGAACTAAATAGCCTATTTTCATACATGCTACTGGTGTTACTTAGGACAGGAGAAATAAAAACAATATTTTAAAAATGTGCACAGCGGCCATTTCAAGTTCTCACAAAATTCCATTAAATTAGACGTCAGTATATTATTACGGCTTGTATGAAGATATACCGTGCCAGGATTCACAGCACTTGGATGATTAAATCGCAGGTATATTCCATTTAAATGTTTAAACATCGCTTGCAAACATGTTGGTCTTGTAATCACCAGGCTGTTAAAAACGTCCCATAGGTGAACTTAAGTTAATAGCCTCTATCAACATAGAAAATTTCAGTTTTATTGCTGTAATAGATTCGTAGATATTGAGAACCATCTAAACATTTCGGATGGCGGCCATGTTGGATTGTTATATCTGTAGGCCATAGAGTTATGTGCCATTAGATGAAGATTATTGTGTAAGTTCATTATTCAAACGTTCACTTCGATCGCGTGATTAGGGCACAAGAAATTAAAAATTTCCCACAGCCACCATCTTGGGGCTATAAAAACAATTGAGTTTAATTGAATGTCAGTAGATTAAATTTTATATGAACATTTACCGTACCGATTTCCACTGCACTCGGTTGATTAAAGCGAGAGTAAATTCTATTTGAATGTTTAAACTTCTCTAGGCCGCCATGTTGGGTTTTGTGATCAACAGGTTATTAAAAAGATGATGATGATGATAATTGTTGTTTTAAGGGGCCTAACATCGAGGTTATCGGCCCCTAATGAAATGAAATGGCGTGAAATGAAAGGATGTAGATAAAAACAACTCACTGCCATGGATGAAGCGAAAATGGTGTTTATAAAACAGACAGTGAGCCCCAAAAATTATGCCTTATTTGAATAAAAAGAATAAAAGGCGGATGGTAAAAAAAGGATAAAACAAATAAGGCATAGTGAACAATACAATACATAACACAATAAAAAAACATAAAACAGATTTAACCAGAATTAAAAGTCGTAACTACACATTAAAACTTAAAAAAGTAACCACTCTCCCTCATGAACCGGATGACGAGGTCAGCTGACGGCCCGTCATCACGGAGAATAAGGGAGAGGGTATTAGGCAGTTTAAGAGTCCCTCGCAGATCGGCCAGATCCACACACTCCAAGAGAAGGTGTGCCACGGTTAGGTGGGCGCCGCAAGTACACACAGGAGGATCTTCTCTCTTTAGCATGTGGGAGTGCGTAGCAATCCCATGGCCGATCCGGAGTCGACAGAGTACCACAGCTTCCTTCCGGAGAGATCGGAAGGAAGATTTCCACACCTTCGTTGTCTCCTTGATGCCTCTCAGTTTGTTGGGTGGAGGCGTGGCACGCCATGCCTCCTCCCAATGCGACAGGATCGAATGCCGCAACTGAGAGCGCACATCACTAGCAGGCACCTTATACGGTAGCGAGGGCAGTGCGACTGCCTCTCTCGCCGCCTGATCAGCAAGCTCGTTTCCCGCAATACCCATGTGGCTAGGAAGCCACACAAAGGTCACCCCGGTTCCAGCGTTACGCGAACTGACGAGCTGGTCGTGCACACGCTGGACCAACGGGTGCTTCGGGAAACACACATCGATCGCCTGCAGCGCACTCAGAGAGTCAGTACACACAAGAAAGTGCTGGTGATCGTCTGATAACGTGTACCGCAGAGCCTCTAAGATGGCATAGAGCTCCGCAGTGTACACGCTACAGGCCTCGGGAAGTGAAAAGAGAAACCGACGATCCTCAACCACAAATGCACAGCCTACTTTCTCGTTTACCCTCGAATCGTCCGTGAATACAAGCCCTGATCCCGGATACCGTGTCACCACGGACTGGAACAGCCTCCGATGGACGGAGGAGTCCGTGTCCGACTTGGGGCCGGTGTGCAGATCCAGGATGATATCAGGGCGAGAGACCATCCACGGAGGGGCCTTGCTAGGTACTCGGACGATACAGGAGACAGAAGGAAATTGGAACTGACGGTATAAATCATCCAAGCGAATCCCCGCCGGCCGAGTGGCTCGGGCGAGCACATCATACAGCCGGCGATTCGGATTGTAAAACAAACATGGATAGCTTGGATGAAGTGGCATCTGTCGAATAGTTGCAGCATAGGTCAGCAGTACTTGTTGGCGCCTCAGGTGTAAAGGAGGTACGCCAGCCTCGGCGAGCAAGCTGACGACTGGGCTTGTCCGAAAGGCACCCGTCGCCAGCCTCACACCGCCGTGGTGGACACTGTCCAGTTTAACAAGCACTGACTTACGGGCCGAACCATATGCTACACTGCCATAATCTAACCTAGATAAAATCAGTGACTTATAAAAACGCAGGAGCACCGCGCGGTCCGTCCCCAATGATGTGCCGCTAAGAAACCGCAACATGTTGAGTTTCTTAGCGCAGGCAGTTTTCAAACACCGCACGTGTGGTTCCCACGTCAATTTCTGATCGAAAAGGAGCCCAAGGAACCGGTACGCAGCAACAACAGGCAAAGCTACATTGCCCAGATAAAGCTCAGGATCTGGATGGAGGGTGCGCTTTCGGCAGAAATGGACAACCGAGGACTTAGCGGTTGAGAATCGAAAGCCATGCTCCAGTGTCCAGCGTTCCACTCTCCGAATAGCTTGTTGTAGCTGTCGTTCAGCGACCGCCATATTTTGCGCACTATAATGTAGAGCGAAGTCGTCTACATATAGCGACGGTACCACTACTGGACCAGCAGCAGCGACTATACCGTTTATGGCAATCGCAAATAATGTTACGCTAATCACCGATCCCTGTGGGACTCCGTTTTCCTGTATATGATATTGCGAATATGTCCCCCCTATTCGGACACGGAACAGGCGAAGGGACAGAAAATTCGCAATAAAAACCGGCAAGTTACCTCGGAATTTCCATTGATGCAGGGTAGAGAGGATGCCGTAACGCCAAGTGGTGTCATAGGCCTTCTCGAGATCAAAGAAAACAGCGACTAGGTGCTGTCTCCGGAGAAAAGCGTCCTGTATGGCGGTCTCCAGGCGTACCAGATGGTCGTTGGTACACCGAGACGCCCTGAAACCACACTGGTGTTCAGACAGGAGTCCCCGTTTCTCCAGGACCGACACTAGGCGCCGATTGACCATCCTCTCAAAGAGCTTGCACAGACCGTTAGTGAGACAAATAGGTCTGTAACTCCCTGTCAATTTGGGATCCTTATCGGGCTTCAGGATAGGTATAATGATACCTTCCTCCATTTCGCTGGAAACACACCTTCCAACCAGATACGATTAAACACTCTGAGCAAATAACGAATGCTCTCATCGTTAAGGTGTTTAAGCATCTGGTTGTGAATATTATCCTGGCCAGGAGACGTGTCCCTGCAGAGCGCCAGCGCTCCGCGGAGTTCCCACTCCGTAAAGGGCACGTTGTACTCCTCCGAAGCGCGGGAAGCAAAACTAAGATGGAAACGTTCCGCTTCGCGCTTCAGGGCCACGAAGGCAGGGTCATAGTTATCGGAACCGGATATATCCGCAAAATACGAGATGGTTTGCAACGCGATAAGGATCTGTAACCAATTCATTATCAATGGAAATTCCCGGTACAGTAGAAGATGTCTGAATTACCGAAATGCGTCTTAGTTTAGTCCACACTTGAGAGGAGGGGGTATGTGCCGTAATAGAAGACACATACCGTTCCCAGGATTGTTTCTTACTCTGGCGAATAAGAATCCGTGCCTTGGCACGAAATTTCTTAAACGCCACCAAATTGGCCATGGTTGGACGCCGACGGTAGTGCTTATGAGCTCGACGACGGTCTCTTATTGCCGCTGCAATATCCTCTGTCCACCAAGGGACGAGTTTGCGACGAGGAGCCCCAGAAAAGGATGGAATGGACTCTTCGGCGGCAGCAAGAAGCACATCGGTGATGTGCTGTACCTCGTCATCGACGCTCCTGCAACCAAGATCAACGAACACAGCTCGGTCTTGAAACGAGGGCTAATTTGCCCGCTTAAGCACCCAACGACTGGGGAACTCCACGGGCTTCTGGTTCAGAAGTGTAAGAACGATCGGGAAATGGTCACTGTCACAGAGGTCGTCGTGTACATTCCAACCAAATAGGGGGACCAGCGCACGGCTACACACACTCAAGTCAATGTGTGAATACGTGCCGTGCGCTAAGCTAAAATGTGTAGCTTCCCCTGTATTTAATAGACATAAATCCATCGCTTGAATTAAGCCCTCCACGTCCCTCCCTCTGGGGCAGGAAGATGGTGATCCCCAGTGGGGGTGATGAGAGTTGAAATCACCCACGAGTAGGAAAGGGACTGGAAGTTGATCAACAAGATCAAAGACGTCATTAATATTAAGGGGCTGGTTCGGTGGAAGGTACACGTTACATACAGTTGGCATAGCAGGCAAGGACACGCGAACTGCAATAGCTTCCAGAGGAGTGTCGAGTGGAAACTCCTCACTATAGCAGTCAGAGGGAACGAAGGTACAAACGCCCCCGGAAGCCCGGGCGGCGTCTTGTCGCTCTTTAGAGTATAGTCGGAAACCTCTCAGAACAGTCTCGTGATCAGGTCTGAGGTTCGTTTCCTGTAGGCAGACTATACTCGCTCCGTATTGGGCAATAAGCTGACGGAGCTCTGTCAAATGCCTGTCATAACTGTTACAATTCCACTGTAACAGTGCCATTGTGTGGACTTAGGGAATAAGTTGGAGCAGCAAGCTACAACTTAGACTCTGGAGGATCATCATCCACTACGTCGACTATAATCTCCATGTCCTCAGGCGAGGTCATGGAGTGACTCGACTCGGTGGAAGATTTCCTAGACGCAGTTCGGCGGCGGGGGGAACTCCGTGGGGAGCGCGTAGATCTGGGGACCGAAACGTCCCCAGGCGCAGAAGCATCCGCAGGTGTGGGCGCGGATGGCTTCCCCTTTTTTGGAGAAAGGGAATGGGTAGTGCGGGGTCCCTTCTTACCCGCCCCCGCCTCTTTAAGATATATAGACGGGTCAGGAGCCGAATTCCTGACCCTGGTCGACGATGCCGCCTCCGCCGGCTTCGGCGCGGCTTTCGCCGACCGTTTGGGTGGGGAGAAAGTCTTCGACTTCCTCCCGAGTGGGGAGTAAGTCTTCAACTTCCTCCCCTGCTGTGCGGGCGGAGCAGCCTTCGCTCGCACAGCCTTCGTGCTGGCCGAAGGTGGAGTTGAAGTCACCTTCGGGTTTTCCGTTATAATCTTAGGAGCTGGTTTCGGAACAGGAAACTCAGTTGCAGGTTTCACAGCTGGTACAAAAGATGAGGTAGCCGGGACCAAATTTGGTATTATGGCTCTATAATCAATCGTTGGAGAAGGCGAAGTCGTGGTACGGTACTTCTTGCGGGCCTCCTGGCAGGTGAGACCATCCAGGGGTTTGATCTCCTGGATTTTCTTCTCACTCAGGAAGACAGGGCAGTTCCTGTCCCGAGGAGAATGAAATCCAGGGCAATTAGTGCACTGATAAGGTGTTGTGCACTCTTCCGCTTCGTGTGGTACCTTACCGTATGTTCCGCAGATTGCGGGGCTCGAGCATCGGGATGACATGTGCCCGAACTTCTGCCACTTGTAACACCTCATTGGTGGAGGGATATAAGGCCGTACGTCACAACGGTAACTTGTAACCTTGACTTTCTCCGGGAGCACCGAAAGCTCAAAGGAAATAATGAAAGCACCAGTATCCACGATTTGACCATTGACCTTGCGCGTAATGCGCCGGACATCAGTCACGTGACGGTGCCGCATATCCTCCTTGAGCTCCTCGTCAGTGTTCAGAATCAGGTCCCGGTGGAAAATAACTCCTCGGACCAGATTCAGGGACGTGTGCTTTTCCACTTTGACGGGAATGTCGCCAAAGTGGTAACATTGCAAAAGTTGTTCAACTTGCTCTCCATCCTAGTCTTGAGCAACAAGCTACCGTTCCTCATCTTTTGTACTTTCTCAAGCTCACCATAGACACCTTCTATGTGGCGAGAAAACAAAATACTCTTTACCAGCTTGAAATCACCCCCATCTGTTCTGGTAGCTACCAGAAACTTGGGGGTGTTAGCACCCAGATTTTCACGCACAGATTGTTCCCAGGGGGTTGATCCCCGTAGGGAATCAAATGTTAAAGACTTGGGTGTAGGACCACCCTGTTTGGGTGTAGGTCCACCCTGGTTGGGGATTTTTCTTTTTGAACCCATGGCCAGATCATCCTCCCCGAATGCCACCGACATCCGATCACGGGCCGTCACAGTAGGCGCTACCCAGCCAGGGCAAGGCCCGCCTAGCTTGGAAGGCATTGCCCGGGGGTCCGATGTTTTACAATGCCGTATCGGCATGTACCGCTTGGCATATACTGGATTTTACAGCTCAGACATTCGGCTGTGCGGGGACCTGCGTAGTCAGGCGGATACTACTGAACGGGTACATGGCACACCCACCTGTCGGCGCGGCCAAGACCGGAACAGGCTTTCGAGCGTAGTCGCTAGCGTAAGTGGCCCATCCCCTAACAGCACGCACATATAGAAATTTTGGTTGCCAGACCCTGAAAGCAGTGACGGAAAGAAGTGCGATATAACCTAATGAGAGTTATACCGCACGGGTGTATGTCTTTTAGAGCTGACTGTCAAACCCTCGAAAGGGGACCGTTCCGAGAAGCCCTTTTAGTCGCCTTTTACGACTGGCAGGGAGTACCGTGGATGTATTCGCTTCCTCCCACCCACTGGGGGTCCAATTCACAAAACAACGCGGAGTCCCTAAAGTATAGCCAAGGTCGCCCCTTTTAGTCGCCTCTTACGACAGGCAGGGGATACCGTGGGTGTATTCTAAACCTCCCCACCCACAGGGGGGGTTATTAAAAAGGTACCACAGGTGAACTTAAGTGAATAACCTATATCAACATACAAAATTTAAGTTTGATTGCTGTAACAGATTCATAGATATCGAGAACCGTCTAAATATTTCGGATGGTCGCCATGTTGGATTATATATTATATTATATGTAGGCCATAGAGTTATGTAGGTTCATTATTAAAACTTTCACTTTGATCGCATGATTAGGACACAAGAAATAAAAAGAAGTCGCACAGCCACCATCTTGTGGTTATGTAGACAATTGAACTAAATTAGATGTCAGTGCATTACAATGTGTATAAACATTTGCTGTAGCAAGTTTGACTACGCTCGGAAGGTTTAATCGCGAGAAAAGTCTATTTGAAAGTTTCAACTTCGCTTCACCGCCATGTTCGTTTCGTAATTAACAGGTTTATGAAAGTTACATAGATGAACTTCTTGCCTTTATCACCGTACAAAATTTCAGGGTGATACATGTTACTGTTGCGGAGATATCGAATGCCAGTGAAATATTTCGCGCAGCGCCATGTTGGATTGGTGAAGCGTATTAAAATTTGAAAGGCACCGTCAATGTCGGACGAGGTAGCAGTATGTACTTGCCGAGTTTCATTCAAATCGCTTTGCCCGTTTAGATTTTATTAGGAAGACACATACACACTCACACGGACAAAAGGTGATCTTATAAGCCAATTTTGTTTTCATAAATGAAAAAAGGTTAAAAATAATGGAATGCAGCCGAAATAAATCAGAAACACCTATGGACGTTAAATTGGCAGGTGAAAATATAAAAGAAGTATCAGACTTGGGAAGCAAAATAACCAGTGATGGGCGAAGCAAAGAGGATATAAAAAGTAGGTTGTCACAGGCAAGGAAAGGATTTCTGCAGAAAGGGAATCTCTTGCCATCGAATATACAGTAGATTTAGGCATTATGAAGTCGATGTGACTACAGACTAATATGAGGGGGAAAAAATAGTGTTCAGTATCGTTTGCGGGATATGCTTGCAGTGCATTAGTACCATACGGGATGTAGGCGGAGAAATATCGACCTTCCTGCCAACAGACGTTAGTTGGGTTGCAGGCAACGATATTGGAAGGGGCTGCTGAATCACCCGGTATATGGTAAATCTTTTTGGTAATCAGTTATTAGCATTAAAATATATTTCTTTTACGACAGTGCCCTGTGATTTCAAAATAATTCAAAGTCCATTCACTGTGTACACATCTTAGTAGCCATAAAAGACGTGTACTAACTTCATATGTGAATACAGATAGA
Source organism: Meconema thalassinum (assembly GCA_946902985.2). Taxonomy (NCBI): domain Eukaryota; kingdom Metazoa; phylum Arthropoda; class Insecta; order Orthoptera; family Tettigoniidae; genus Meconema; species Meconema thalassinum. Next base: position 347,951,033 of record OX336392.1, read on the forward strand.
CTGATTGTAGTTCTGAAGTAAAATTAAAAACAATGCTAGCCTATACAAGTATTAGCAATTATATTAATTTTTGCCGTCACCTGACACAATTTTATGATAATTGTTGTTCTAAGGGGCCTAACATCCAGGTCATCGGCCCCTAAATGTTTGGGGGATCGGGAAAATGATGAAATGAATGTCTACAACTAAAGCCAACAACTTCGTGCTAGAAGAAGAAAAGGGCAAAAAAAAGGAATTAAGGAACATAACCGACAAAGAAAAGAAATGCCCTCATCCCCCGAAGAATGAGGATTGAGGGTCTTAGAAGGAAATAGAGCCATGAAAGGCAGAGAGGAAATGGAAAGAGTAGAGGATCCACCCCAAAGTCAATGGAAGAAGGGAAAAGGGGACCCAGTTCAGGAATCTTTCTGGATCCCAAGCTCGCCAGCCACAAAACCCAATTAAGGCGGGAAATTGAAAGACTCCCTAGGCCTCGAATACCCTAATACCGTCTGAGTTGGAAGAGAACAAGAGTTGACCAAAGAAGGTCGATAGGAAATATGACAGAGAGGAGCCCGGCACAAGTAAGTGGAAGCAATGATATACTCAGGTGGTGTCCCGTGGTAACCAACCCACGTCCCACTAGTTGTGAGCCTCTGTGGGACTCCTGAAAAATATCGGTCTGGGTGAACTCGGGATGAATCTGAAATCACGAATTTATAATTGAAACCAACTTCATGTTAAGGTCGGCCAAAACACTGCACGTCACAACATATCGAAAGCCGACTGGGTGAGTGGCCTTTAGCTCGTGCTCACATAGGCTACCTCGGAGCGTCTCTTCAACAACACTACGGTATTGACGAATCGATTTCACATTAGAAACAATAAAATAGAAAGCAATTATATGTACTGTACAGCTTGGCTACAAAGGCATTAGAGCAAGGTCAGTTCGGAAATATTCAAGTACGAGACCTGCAACTCAACAAAGAAGATGATAGGCCTAATGATAATTGCTGTTTCGAGGGCCTTACATCCATATTATCGGGCCCTAATGGTTTGAGTGGTGGTATGAATGACCCTATAGGCTAAGTAAATCTGTTGTTGTTGATTCATTTAGGGATTCTGAGCCATCGTGGACATGCAGCGCCATGTACTTGGGTATGTGTGGAATTTGTCTCATAACCTGTATTATTCTGATGGCTGTATTAATGTGTATATTGGTAATTCAGATGATGATTGGGTAGGAAGCGGCCGTTGGCCTTAATTTAGGAACCATCCCGGTATTCACCCGGAGTAGAAGTGGGAAACCACAATAAACCACTTCCAGGATGGCAAAGGTGGAAATCGAAACCACTTCTCATGTTCGCCTTACGAGGCTGAGAGTACCCCGCTCCAGCCTTCAGATCAGAATTAAATTTCTTAGCAGAGCCCCTAATGGTTTGGGTGATAGTGAAAATGATAATGCAATGTAAACTATAACTAAAACCAACTACGGACTTACATACCTACTAGAAGAGGTAATGCAAAACAAAAGAATAATGAGGTAAAAAAACGACAGGAGAAAAGGAAATGCCCTCAACCCTCGAGGATTGAGGGACCTGGAAGGAAGGAGAGCCATGAAAGACAGATAGGAAAGGGAAAGAGGAGAGAGTCCACCCCGGAGGCAATAGAAAAGGGCGAAAACATGGACCCAGCTCAGGAAACCCACAGGGTCTTTAATTCTCGAACTCACCAGCCGTGAGCCCTTGAAGATGCAGCACTATCCAGGGTGCACCTTGCCTCCTTAAGGACCTTGGGCAGCATGCAGAATGTATCAAGAAGAGAAAAGAAGAGATCTGACCCCTCGAAGAATGAGAGATCAGGAAATATGAGACAAGGGCTATTTAAGGCTGGAAAGTGAAAGACACCCTAGGCTTCTGGTTCCCTAATACCGTCGGAGTAGGAAGAGAACAAGAGTAGACCAACGGAGGTCGACAGGAAACATGACTGAGAGGAGACTGGCACAAGTAAGTGGAAGCAATGCTGGACTCAGCTGGGGTCCCATGGTCACCAACCCACGTGCATCTAGTCGTGGGCCCCTGGGGGGGGGGGGGGAATTAGAATTTGTTGGCAGTGCCGTGAATCGAATCTCGACCTCCGGGGCGACATCCAAGTACATCTCAGTCTCATTTATTGTTGTAATTATATAAAAGTCATCAAGGTATGAAGGGTACTTAGTAATGACTAAGGCCCGGAAGTTCATGTAAAATCAAATTTTTGCATATTTATGTATATTTTGGTTATTTTGACACAATGCATCATATTTCTCTCCTTTGCCAGTTTAAGTGCATATCTCTACTTGAAAAAGGCGTATATTAGTTCATATTGTTTTGAAGCGATTTTTGTTACTCCATGTTCTTTAAGCCATATATTTCGATTCGGACTCCGAGAGTCTATCACAAAATAATACTGAAATCCAACAGAGGACTATTAGTGTCAATTGTACCTTTTTTAGTCTCAATAACTTATTTAAGTCACGCTTAATTTCACAAAACAGCAAGGTTAAGTTATAAATGACACTAGTGAAACCGGTTCTGTTATATGTATGCGAGTCATGGGCGACCTCACAAACACTGGAACGGCGCATTTGTGCATTTGAGAGGTAAGTGCTCAGAAAGATATATGGACCTATTTACAATAGGGAAGAAGGAAGATGGGAAAGGAGGGAAAAAGAGGACTTATACCAACGTTTTGGGAAAGCTGATGCGACTAGGATCATGAGAGGAAGACGGCTCCAGTAATTGGGACACATCGTAAGAGCTGTGGAATCTATCCCTAACAGGTTGCTCAATGCTCAGCTGTTTGCAAACGTCCAAGAGGCCGTCCAAGGACGAGATGGAAGGATAGGGTGATGAGAACGTTGCAGCAGGTGGAACCAACATCAGTTCTGGATGATGCAATGGATAGAGAAGAATGGAACGGCATTTGTAACAAATGCTTGAGATTGTGATTGGGATAATGCCTCCTGTGTGATTGATTAGGATAGTGTTTTGTAATATTGTTTATTTGATGTGTTTCTTATGTCTCTTTGTTTTCTGTCATGGGCCTTAATGGCCTGATATGTACAATAAATGATGATGATGATGATGATGATGAATACATTTCAGTCTTTTTCCAAGTTAATAGCAATTATTTTTATTCAGCATTCATTATGTCAATATTGTAAACATAATATAATGGCTATTAAAATTGTATATCAGTTATAATTAAAATTTAACATAATAAAGTAATTATTGATGGTCAATACCGCTTGAAGTTCCATAAAATAGCATTTCTTACTATTTAGAACTGTTTCTAAGTTGTGATAATTAAATAAAGGTGTAGCTACTTGTCCGTCTGTTCATATTTTCTTTATATTCAAAATAGAAACGCTGAAGGATACGGAGTGATCGTAATTGCCTTAGCATTTTCATAGTGCATATTTTAGCCTATTTTCATTTATGAAAAATAGGCTTATGAGGTCACCTTTTGTACGTATGGCAGTCTGTGTGTGCGTGTGTGTGTGTCCCCAAATAACTTCTAAACGGCTGGAGCGATTACAATGAAACTCGGTAAGTTCATAGCATTATTCCAGACGACTCCGACCGTGTCCTTCAAATTTTCTTACGTCTCACCAATCCAACATAGCGTCTGTGTGAAATATTTCACCAGTATTCAACATCTCTGAAACTATTACCGATATCACCCTGGAATTTTGTATGGTGATGAAGTTCACCTATGTGACTATTGCAAGCCTGGTAACTACAAAACCAACATGGCGGCCAAGCGAATTTGCGACTTTTAAATATACGTTTCTCGCGATATGACCAACCAAACATAACCTCAATATGGTGGCTGTGAGAAATATTTCACCGGCATTCTATATCTCTGAAACTATTACCGGTACCACCCTTAAATTTTGTACGGAGATAAAGGGCACTACTAGAAGTTCATCTATGAGACTTTCAAAAACCGGTCAACTACGAAACGGACATGGCGGCCAAGTGAAATTGAAAGATTTAAATAGACTTTTCTCGTGATTTAATGATCCAAACTCAATGAAACTTGGTACAGGAAACGTTTATACACATTGTAATGCACCGGTATCTGATTGAGTTCAATTGTTTACATAACCCCAAGATGGCGGCTGTGCGCATTTTAAAATTAAGTTTTTATTTCTTGTGTCGTAATCATGCGATCTAAGTGAAAGTTTGTATAATGAAGCTACGCAATAATTTTCCTTTAATGGCAGATGACTTTATGGCCTATACATATAACAATCCAACATGGCGACCATCTGAAATATTTAGACGGTTCTCAATATCTACGAATCTATTACAGCAATCAAACTGAAGTTTTTAATGTTCATAGGGGCTATGAACTTAAGTTCACCTATAGGACTTTCAATAACCTGGTGAGAACAAATCCAACATGGCGGCGACGCGAAGTATAAATATTCACATAGACGTTTCTCGCAATTTAACCACCCGAAAGCAGTGAAACGTGGTACAGTAAATCCTTATACAAATGTTAATCCACTGGCATCTAATTTATTTCAATTGTTTCCATAACCGCAAGATGATAGCTGTGCGAAATTTTAAAATCTCGTTTTTTTTCTTGTGTCTTAATCATGCGATTGAAGTTTTAATACTTAACGTACACAATAATCTTCATGTAACAGTACTTAACTCTAAGACCTAGCCTACATATGAAATTCCATCATGGCGACCATCCGAAATATTTAGTCGGTTCTCAATATCTACGAATCGACTGAATTACAGCAATCAAAGTGAAATTTTGTATGTTGATAGAGGCAATTAACATAAGTAGGATATATGAAAATAGGCTTTAGTTTTTCACGGAACTACTTGTTTGAAACGTTATACATATTTGACAAATAGTCTGTGCATTTTTGCATGCATATTTATTCATCTAATAGTGCTTGAACTTCCGGGCGTTAGTAATGACATTTAGAGCACAACTGATGCCTGTGTATGCCGTGAGAGACGCTACTCAAAGTCAGCGCAACTGCACTGGTTCAGTGAGGAAAGCAGTGGCAAGCTACTTCACTCCTCACCTTGTCTTGCAAGCCTTGCTATTGTGTTGATCTGAGTTTCTGGGGGTTGGTCTCGCATAACCTACTTCAGTGCGTTTTAGTGTACAACCAGCCCCGAGGTCAAAACTTAACAGACCCAACTATACGGAGCTAAATGACCACGATGTCGTAAATGGACCAACAACGTAATTGCATTCACTTCTGAAAGGATAGAGTTCTGGCTTCTGGGAAACATGATGATGATAATTGCTGTTTTAAGGGGCCTAACATCTAGGTTATCGGCCCCTAATGGTTTGGGTTATAGTGAAAGATGAGAAGAGAGTGAAGACTATATCTAATACTAACTACAGACTTACATACTAGAAGAAGAAATGGTAAACAAATAAAGGATAAGGCAAATAAAGGACAGAAAGAAACGAAATGCCCTCAACCCTCGATGAATGAGGATTGAGGGACTTGGAAGGAAGGACAGCCATGAAAGGCAGATAGGAAAGTGAAAGAGGACAGGGCCCTCCCCAAAGTCGGTGGAAAAAGGGGAATGAACGGACCCAGCTCAGGAACCCCTCAGGATCGCTAACTCCCGAACTCACCAGCCGTGAGCTCGTGAGGGTGTAGCAATATCTAGGGTGCACCAGAAGTGGTGAGGCTACATACACCCTGCCTCCTTGAGGGCTTTGAGCAGAAGGCAGGAGATAACATGAAAAGAAAAAGAAGGCTGGCCCCTCGCAGAAGGAGGGTATCAGGAAAAATGAGGCAAGGGCCAATTAAGCCGGGAAAGGAAAAGACTCCCTAGGCCTCGGATACCCTAATACCGTTGGGGACGGAAGAGAACAAGAGTTGACCAAGAGAGGTCGACAGTAAATAAAACCAGAGAGGAGCCCGGCGCAAGTAAGTGGAAGCAATGCCAGACTCAGCTGGGGTCCTATGGTCGCCAACCCACGTCCCACTAGATGTGAGCCCCTGGAAAAGATAAAGATTCACCTTTGACTATTAAAGCAACAGTACGAAATATCCAGCACGTCTTCACTTACCTTTTCGGAATACTCCACCACATCACGCATACTCCGCGGGTATCCTGATATCAGGTAGGTCTTGGCTGCCGGTGCCATCTTCATCTCCAACATGAGCACCTCCGTAACAGTCTTACTGGAGAGATGGCCAAAGTCTTTCATATCTGTAACACAGTGCGTCATGTTAGTACATACTGTAAATAGATACATACAGTACGCACGCACAGTACATGAGATTGAATAAACTTTACTCTGCTTCCCCCATTTGGAGGTAGCCAAGCTGGCAAAACTTAGAAGAAATCTAGAAAAAAGAAGCAACCCTGCAGTGAAGTCTCAGAGGAATGTGCCACTAGGAGACTTCCACCAGCTAATAATGATGATGTTATTATTATTATTATTATTATTATTATTTATTTACCAAAAATTGTGCCTACAATTTATGGACGGCAGATAGAGAAAGAGCAAGCCCCACATACACATCAGTGTCTCCATCTCCGTTCATTAAATCTAAATAAATCTCAAATGTTACATTATACAATTTACACCTTTACATTTGCTATATACACATAATCTGCTGTACATGACGTCTATATCATACAATTCATAAATAAAAGGGATGACACAGGCATGCACACACACATATACACGCTCACACACGCATACATACATACATACATACATACATACATATATACACGCACGCGTCCACTCCCAATCACTCACAAAGTTACATTATACAGTATATAATTCAATTTACATGGGGTTTTAGTCCCTTTAGAGCCTTCACTTTGCGGCAAAATTGTCGTGGAGGAAGGTCTTTTATTTCACGAGGCAGGTCATTCCAAAGTCGAGCAGAGCGATTGTAGAATCCAGATTGATAATCTGTTGTCCTAGCGAATGGAGGAACAAGTGTGACACCCTGTGCTCTACGGACTGAACGATATGACAGCTGAAGGCGGTGAAATGGGTACAGTATAATGGTGCCAGCTAGAGATTTTCGGAGAAAGGTGAGATCTATTTGGCTACATATGTCATTGATGGATGATAATGGTTTTGTCAAAACTTTGTTACCCTGATTGTAAATAAGTCGCTCTGCTCGACGTTGGACTGCACTTAACTTCCTCATGTTTTCCTCGGTAGTGGGATGCCAGGCAGGAAGTCCGTACAGAAGAATGGGCCGTATCGTGGAGAGATACACCGCTCGGAGTGCACGGCTTCTGAATCCCAGAAGATTACGTCTTGCAAATCCTAGAATTCTAAATGCCTTACACCTAGATTCTTCAACGTGTACATTCCACTTCAAATTGCTGGAAATGTGTATTCCCAGTATTCGCAGTGAATTGCACATGGGAAGAACTTTGCCGCTCAGTGAAAGGCTATGTGCAATAGGCTGTCTGGCCCTACTTAGCCGAATATATTTACACTTGTTTACATTCAAGGTCATCTTATTTACATCACACCACAGTGCAACACTGTCCAGATCTTCCTGTAGTGCTTTGACGTCATCATTATTTTTTATGGCTCTGTAAATTATTGAGTCGTCTGCATACTGCGCCATCGTGGACGTCACACGGCTTGGAAGGTCGAGGGTAAAAACCATGTACAACAAAGGCCCAATCACCGACCCCTGTGATACTCCCGAAGTTACCACTATGTTCGGTGACTTGGTCCCGCCAAACACGACACACTGCGTTCGACCTACCAGGAATGACGTCAACCATGTAATCAGTTTGCCTCCGATGCCATATTTGCCAAGCTTTAACAAGAGTCTTTGATGAGGCACCTGATCAAAAGCTTTGCTTAAGTCCAGGGCCATACAGTCCACTTGGGAGACGTTAGTCTGATCCAAAGAGTTCTGCCAGTCATCAATCACTTTTGTCAAAAGAGTTGTACGAGATCTCCCCGGAACGAAGCCATGTTGGCTTGGATTTAACAGGCCTCGCTCACTCAGGAATTCCAGTATGTTCTTAGCAACCAGGCGCTCCATACATTTACAGATACCAGACGTCAGAGAAATCGGGCGATAGTTGTCCATGTCTTCCTTGTCACCATCTTTGAACACAGGGACCACGTTAGCATGTTTCCACTCTTATGGTAGAGTCCCGGTGTTAATGGACTGGTTGAAAAGTGCGCACAATGAGGGTGCTAGGGCATCAGCACAGTAATGAAGGATCCGAGCAGGGATTAAGTCTGGTCCTGTCGCGGCATGGGGTCTAGTTCTCCGTAAGCTGTCTCGTACTTCCTGCTGTGTGAAATATAGACTGGCTAGGGGAAAGAGAGGGGATGATGTCCTTGGTAGGAACATTCCTTCACTTGTGTCAGGTGGAGAGAAGTTACTTTGGAATTTACAGTTGAATGAGTTGGCTATGTCTAGTGGGTTGGAAATAGAAAGTCCGTTATGTTTAAAGCTCTGTGGTGCGGTGTTGCCACTTTTGCTCCGAATGAATGTCCACATTGCCTTGGGATTAAAGCTTAATTTGTCCATATACGTACTGTAGGCTTCACGAATTGCAGATTGGTACTATTTCTAGCCAGCCTATACTTTTCCCACCTGCTGTCACTTGGGCACTGTTTCCACTTGTTATAGAGCTGATTTCTCTTTCTTATTTTGGATATTATGTCCTTTGAGATCCAAGGTGTTTTTTTTTCTTATTTTTAATTGTAACCTTAGGGATCACTTCATCGACGCACTGAAAAAAGATTTCCTTCCAAGTATGCCAGGTACCATCTATATCTACACTGTTGGTGACTGAAGGTGTAATGACCGGTAATCTGTCAAGTAAGATGTCAGAAAGGAGTTTCCAGTTGGTACGGGAGTAATTGTAAACTGTTCTGGTTTGTAATTTTGGACTGTTCTTTTTGTGGGTAAATATAGCTAGGAGGGCTTGGTGATCACAAAATCCAGGGATGACTTGTAGAGACTGAATTGAGGATGGAGAGTTTGTTAGGAAGAGATCGAGGGTTGAACGGGAGGTCTCTGTGATACGGGTAGCTTAAAAAATGAGTTGATGGAGGAATAGATCATAGAATGCTGTAAGGAAGTTGTTGGATATAGGATTATTTGGGATAGGAGCGGCATTTCTATTCCATGTGATTTGTAGGTTGAAATCACCAACAATGTAGACAGCGTCATAATTTTGTTGAAGGTTTTGCACCCGTTTGAGGGAGAGAATCAGCTCATCATTCATCAGCTAGGACGATTTCGGAGAGCGATAGACTGATCCGATCAGATATTTACCGTTACTGCATTGAACCTCAACCCACACGGCCTCAGCGTCAGTTTCCAGCTGATGGACGCGAGTTGCATTGTACTCAGGTTTCACAGCAATGAGAACCCCGCCCCCTGAAGTCCGTGGTCGGTCCTTCCGGAACAGCTGGTATGTGTCTGGTAACACCTCCCGATCACCTACCACCCCCAGAGAGCCACGTTTCACTGCAACACACAATACTTGGATCTAGGGCGGTCACTGTAGCATGAATGTTTTGTTTCCGTCCCGGCCGCGTGATGCTGCGGGCATTGAAGGCGAACAGTGATAAGTGTTTATTTACAAGTGAACTATTCAGGTTATATACACTATTTACAGAGTCACTGGGAATATCACTGGTATTGTTGCACAACGAGTCGGTAAACGGCGGCATAGCACATTGCCAACATGTCCACGTTCGCGTGCCTTTTTTAATGCACCGGAACTCAGAGGTACTGATTTTAGACACGTCCTGTGACTCGACATGTTACAATTACTGCACTGAATATATAATCGATTTTTTCGGCCGATTTTTTCACATATTGCGCATTGCAAAGGTCCAGGGTTGAGTTCTATGTCGCCGCTTAGAGCAAGCGCTAGACAGCAGAGCGAGAACCCGGTAGCAGGTAGCCTTGCGACACCTTCCCCTCCCGCTCGGCGTGGCCAGCCCCAGACCTTCACTGCCACACCATGTCCAGGAATGTATTGTGCATTTGTCACTCACCAGAAGTTTTTCCATAAGGGGTTGATTCTTCAGATCCTGTTCACCATTAACGGTCACAGAATGAACACGTCTTGCCACAGTCACTGCACATTTTACCATTAAAAATACTAAAATCACACGGAGCACACTTCCCTTGATGCAGGCACGCGCCGCCATCTTGTATGATGGGGGACGATTGGTCTGTCGCATTATGTTTAATTAGGCCATGGAGCTATTTCTCTAAGCATTCTACAACTCAATTATTGTCCTCATGACGCTGAGTGCAACGCGATCCAGCTCTCAGGTTAGATCATAAACTTCTCTAAACTGCGTAAGTATTCTGAAAAGAAATGAAATATTAAATTGCGTGGAAGGTACCAAACATGCAATATCATTTTGTAGAGGTGGTTTCTCAGCATCGATAATGAACTTAACACTGCAAAGACACATTTTGTTAACTCTCAACTTGTGTGGTGCATTCTAGGAGGCCGTTTCTTGCTCTGGAAGTTCCAGATTCCCACCTTCGTTTCAAGAGAGTCGCTACCTACAGTACTGTCTATCATGTGCAACAGTGACCCGGACCCTCTTCCGGCTCCAGTCTGTGATCAGCTATCACAAGTGAGCAACACGCTTCAAGTATTATTATTAAAGTGCTGTAAAATGTCATAATATTACAAATTATTATTAGACTGAAATAAAGAATTTAAATCCATCACAATAATTGTCTTGTCCAACTGGTTACATGTTTTATTGGCCTACTTTGTGATGTTTTCCCCCGTAGTTGTTTGAGTCTTCAGTCCTTTGACTGGTTTGATGCAGCTCTCCATGCGTCCCTGTCCTAAGCTAATCGTTTCATCTCTGCATAGCTACCACACCCTACGTCCGAGGCAATCTGTTTAACATATGCGAACCTTGGTCTACCCCTATAGTTCTTGTCCTCGACCCTTCCTTCCATAACTAAGCTTGCTATTCCTGGGTGTAATCCTAACCAAATCCAACCTCAACCTATCCATTTCCCTTTCTAAGTTTTCTAACCTTCCACTCCCAGCAGACTTCTAACATTCCACGCTCCGATCCGTAGAATGCCAGATTTCCTCTTTGTCACTTCTGTGATGTAAACTCCCTCTCGAGTAGTCCCCACCCGTAGATCTGAACGGGGGACTATTTTACCTCCGGATTGGAATTTTACAAGGGAGGAGGCCATCATCACATGTAATTATGCATAGAGAGGTGTATATCCTCGGGAAGAGCATTTCCCGTTGCTTTCAGCCGTGCAGCAGATCGCAGGGTAGCCATTAGTCGGCTTATATTATCAATATCTTAACCGTATATAAGGTAAGTAAATAGTTGATTTATTCTGAAAGGCTGCTACTCCCTTTCAGAATAAGTAAAGTAATAGAGCAATTCTACTAACAAAAATACTAACCTTCTACTAACAATTAAATACCGTATGAAATTCAAACTTTTCCCATTGGGAAATGCGTTTGTTAATTTTTGGAATTGATGATTCCGAGGGAGACCTAAGCTGAGTACAGTTCCCCCTTTTTAACTGACTTGGGATGTACCCTCTAAACCAAAGGCTTCAATCCATGATCCACGAATCTTTGATTAGTTCAAGAGCGGCCCAGCAGTAAAAGAGAAAAAGAGCTTTTCAATCTACTCTAAACGCTCACGAAACATTGAAGAAAGCAATCAAACCTAACTTGTGATATTGTGCAGTATCAAGACTTCTCTTTTAGTGGAAATTCTAAGAAATCAAACTCAGCAATTCTTCTAGGTTTATTGCCGTGTCTTTTGCGGGGTTTCGCCTAGGGACACCAAGAATGGCTCATCAGCGGACTCTTGGGATCCGTGACGGATCCTCACAGTAGTGAACTGCGCGCTACCTCCTTTCTTATGAAGCACACCTGCGCTACTTTACTGCGAGAGCTAAAAGCTCAAACAGCCTTTCATGTCTTAATAGAGGCTTCCAAAAAGTTGGTATATTGGCTTTCACGGCTTGGTGCGCTACATAAGAAGGGAGGTAGCGCGCAGTTTGCTACTTCTGTGGTAGTTCGGGTACGGACACCAAGAGCCCGCTGATGAGCCTATCTTGGTGTTCCTAGGCGAAACCCTGCACAAGACACGGCATAAACCTAGAAAAATTGCTTAGTTTAATTCCATCTTTCTAAAAATAACTATTTTACTGAGAGTTTCATCAAAGAAAATTTAATTAATAATAATACGAATTTATTGCAGCCAGATGGCCATATAGTGAGTTACAACTATGAATATAAAGAAATAGAACAAGCATGAAAATTATCTACAATCACTAGGATCTACATATGAAACAGATTAGATCAGTCTTTACTATATTCCACTATGCTGTTTTCCCTGTTATTACGTAATGTTACGTGATTTTTGTCGCATGTCTTCCCACATACAGTACACACGCATTCATTGTTCGGTTCATGATATTTTATGTTTTTATAAATATTGTGATGGAAGCCGACTTACCACATGTCTTAACTCTACTTTTGCCTGTGTCCATCGTCTGTCGGTCATTGCTTCAATAACGTAAAAATCTAATGACATATATTGCCACTTGAGGAATTTCAGTTCAAGCACCTACTCCATTTGTGGGGTAGACCCTAGATGGCAGATGAATTAATACTCTTGGTTAAACAATAGCAATAAAACTACGATAAAATCCCGACAATTCTTACTTGACGTACCACGATATTGAAACATTTCATAGAATAATTGCCTTATTGATATATTTCATAATAATAACTGTAGATATCAAACTATATCAGTAATGTACGAGAGCCGATCGAAAAGTCTTTGCTCCTATTTTTTTACCTACTAACCTACTAACTGTAGGCTCATGTAACTTACCTCCTAATGTTAAAATAATGTCTGAATGTCTTAAACATACAGTACTTCAAAAGTCATTCTGTAACGAACATTCAATCATTGAAACCAGGCACCGTACGATCCAATATAAAAATGCACGTTAGGAGCGGCGTGATGCAGCCCACATTGCAAGCCATCAATACACTAATTTAAATCTTAATGTTTCCCGATCGGGAATGCTCTTTTTAAAATATCTCGAAAACGGTTGGGTCTATGGACTTGAAACGTGGTTTTCAGGTCCATCCGGAACCCACTGAGGTTAGTTTCTTGCATTGCGAGGCTTAAAACGAGCCTGGTTCTGTCCTTCTGCGACATATTCTATATTCCACCAATATGGAATCTAGGGGATGAGGAGGGCTGTCCAAATTTCAATTAGAGTGTTACCCACTTGGTTCCAATATGTAACTACGTAAAATTTCGTTCAATTCTGAGAAACGGCGTAGATTTGTATAAATAACAGACAAACACGCGTGCCACATGTATTTGTCAACAAGAACCAGATCAAGTGTGTCATGCACGGCTGACTGGTCTGTCAATACAGTACGATCCAAGTACAAGGCAAAGTTGTCATTTTCCAGTACACTTTCAGGAGCATATTTATAGTACGGCACTTTCTCTTGACTCAGCAGTTGATGGCGTATAGCCTGTTCTCGATGCACTAGCTTACCAACAAAATCGTGTCTCCTCCTATATTCTGTGCCCGTAAAATGGCGACAACCTGACATGATATGCTGAACAGTCTCAGGTGTTGGACAATCGTATCTGCAAAATAGCCATCTTGCCGCATTTGTTCTCGGTGGATTTCCTTCGTTTCCTGGGCCCAAATCTTTCCCGTTTTCAGCCTGAGTATTAATTGGAAACCTTGGCATGCTTGAAGTTTTCTCGTCAGTGGGATGCGCCAATAATAATAACAAGAAGAAGAAGAAGAAGAAGCAGAAGAAAGAAATACTTATCATTGACTCAGTGGTTTATAACCAAGCCTATGCCAATAACAGAAATATATTCACGGCATATATTGACTACAAGAAGGTCTATGATTCCGTGCTCCATGATTGGTTGATCCATATTTTATTAGTGTATAAGATTGATCATCAGATTATATATTTCCTGGAACACGTCATGGCAACGTGGCGTACAGTAATGTGCCTTAGCAGTATTGCAACCGGTATGATCCCAATCCACAAGCGAATATTCCAAGGAGATTCCTTGAACCCATTATGGTTCTGTCTTGCGATGAACCCACTATCAAACCAACTTAATTCAATAAAATATTGTTTTAGGTATCAAGAAGAACTCCAGGGAGCTTGCCAAGCTCAACCATCTCCTATATATGGATGACCTAAAGCTATATGCTGCCACCAGAGCACAGCTAGAGTTTCTGTTGAAGATAGTGGAAACCTCGCAGGATGTGAAAATGGAATTCGGGATTGAGAAATGTAAAACGCTAAACGTTATGAAAGGCAAGTTGCAGGAAAGTGTATATGAAACAGCTCAGGGCCAGCAGATTGAAACCATGCTCACCAACGACACCTACAAGTATCTGGGAATGAAGCAAGCTCGACACATAGAACACTCAGTAGTGAAACAAGATCTGGTGATGGAATTTGTCAGAAGAATTGAGCTTGTTGCTAACACCAGCCAAAACAGTAAAAACTTGGTTAAGGCAATCAACGCCTATTCTGTCCCTATCCCTAGTGTCTCGTTTGGGGTCATCAAGTGGAGTAAAACTGACATTGCAAGTATAGAACAGAAAATTAGAACATGTCTGCACCGAGACGTATGGGTGGGAGAGGAATTGTTGATATAAACAACCAAGTAGCTCAACATATCTATGAGCTAAGAAAATACTTCTGTTCTGTATCGAACCATTCGGTGCTTCACAAGGCTGTCACAGAAGCAGATGATTCAACTCCACTATTCTTAACACATCAAGAGACTCAAAATCAGGTGCACAGTGATTTGGATAGATTCAATGCCTGGTTGTTCAAGTCACTACACGGGAGATATCCCAAGGAAGTCATCCAAACTCACGTCGACAAGCTAGCGTCGAACTTTCGTCCAATTTCTGGACAAATGTTTCCTGAAACAGAAGGCGTTATGTTGGCTATTCAGGACCAGGTTGTCCTCACGAGGAACTACCTAACGTTCATCATCAATGATGCATCTGTGCAAGATGACCAATGAAGATACGGTTGTCCAACGGTTCAGCATATTATTTCAGATTGTCGCCATTTCGCAGGGACAGAATATAGGAAGAAACATGATTTTGTTGTCAAATTAGTAAATCAAGAACTGGCTATACACCTTCAACTGCTGAGCCAAGAGAAAGTGCCGTACTATAAATATGCTCCTGAAAGTGTACTGGAAAATGACAGCTTTACCTTGTACTTGGATCGTACTGTATTGACAGACCAGTCAGCCGTGCACGACAGACCTGATCTGGTTCTTGTTGACAAATGAATGAAGCACACCACCTTCATAGATGTGGCAATCCCAAACATTGTCAACATGCTAACAAAACATGTTGAAAAGCTGTCAAAGTATAAAGTGCTTTCAAAACTGATCAGGGAGCAATGACACATGGCACCAGTCAGGACAGTTCCTATAACCATCTCCAGCACTGGCGTGATTCCGACCAACCTAAAGGAATCTCTCACTGAGTTGAGATTAGACCCAGACCTTTTCAATATTATGCAGAAGACAGGCATACTTTCGACGAGTCACATAGTAAGGTTGTTATTGGCTAATCAAGCCTGAAGGAGGGAGGGAAAAGAGTAAATTTACCAAGTAATGCAGTCCCAGAGAATGTTCTCCTTATGATGTATATCTAAAAAAAAAAAAGTCAACCCCTGGCAGTATACAGCCCATGACGGGCTAAGACCGACCAAGCGACCGCTGCCCAGCCATTCGGCCTGCAGATATGGGGGTGACGCGTGATCAGCGCGTCGGCTCCCCTCGGCCGTTAATCTTGGTTTTCGTGATCGGGGCGCTGCCTCACTGTCAGACAGCTACTCAATTGTCCTCACGAGGCTGAGTGCACCCCGTTCCAACCCTCACGTCAGTTTTAAAATGCCTGACGGAGCCGGGGATCGAACCCGGGGCCTCCGGGTGAGAGGCAGGCGCGCTACCCCAACACCACGGGGCCGGCACTATGATGTATATCTGGGATTGTAAATGTTTTCTTTCCAGCAAATTTGCTGAGAATGTGTAAGCGCATGCGCATAATAAATAATAAAGACACGAGCCTTACAGTAGTCGCATATGATGTGGAACATCTGACAAGTTATCCTACTATGAAATTGAGATGAAATGTATGTGAAGTCATCTGACATGTTATCCTACTCGTATACTACTCGGCTCGGACATTCTTAAAATGCTAATTTACGCTCCGTTTTCATACTGGTACTATGATGAATGTATAGATTGAATGGAGATATGCTACTGTCACACTTGTTTGAACAAACATCACATATTATATTTTAAATTAAGAGGAGGAATGAAACCATAGTCTCTTGCCTATCTGTAGACTACTAGAAATAATGTTCAATACAATCAAATTTCCCAACTCCTGCTTGGTGCAATTGTGCAAACTATTGTAATTACAATTAGATAAATCGCAATTTCATGTAGATTCTGTTAAAATGACAAATAATGTTATGATAGATATCATTTAAATCGATAATCCGGTAGCAAAAATAATTGCCGGGACTGGGGTTCGAACCTGAGACCACATGATTCGCAGACAAAGATGCTATTCACGCAGCCATTACAACCTCAGAAATTTAGAGTACAAGACAGTTACTTATTTTCACGTGCCGGTAATAATATGGAAGTATTTTTATGCTCCATTAATATTTTGCTTTTTTATTTCGATAATGTTCCTGCGTGGAATTGAGTTTTAAATTTGTTATGAATACGCCTACTTGACAGTAAAGGGAATTCCTATGGTGTTCCATGAAAGCCTAGCCCAGTTCCCGTATAAAACATCGATATATATTACATTGATCACTGCATTACCGAAATGTGGGTTAATATCTGAATAGCCATTGTGCAGAAACATAATACCGGCTTTGCCAACTAGTTACAATATTTCATATTAAAGCATATCATCATTTTAATACTGATACGAAGACTTTTAACATGCGGTTTGTGTTTCAATCAGTTTACACCAGAGTTCGCATGAGCGTTTACCGTTCAGTATGAAAGTGTTGAGCAAAGTTACTCGGGGATTGGATGCCCATCACTTTTGTCCAGAGATTGAAAAACAGACTCTTAATAAATCACAATTGTTTTCAGCAAATATGATATAATGAATATTTTTACACCAAAGAACGACAACTTGAAGATGATTTATTGAAGAAATATCTGGAATGGCGCCTCCAAACCTTGAAGTAATCCGTATGTGATATACATTCCACATGGCCGACAGACTTCATGGTACCAATCGCCGACACCGCGCGCACATTGTTTCCTCTAACAACTGCCAGCTGGATCGCATCCCTAAAGCAGCCAGGAGGGATGCGATACAGCAGGCAGTGCGTCTTACACACTTCCGTCCGTTCCACTTCCGTCCCATTTTTCAAAATCTCTCCCACAAAAATATCCAGCAACCGAGTGGAAAGATGTCACACATCAATAATAATAAGAACAAGGAAACAGGAATTCGACTGTAAATAATAAATCGCGTGGCCAAAGATGAGCAAATAAATAGACTAATAGCGTTGCAAGTCTTCATTACTAGTTTTAAAATTGGGACGCTACCGATTTGAATGCAATGGCTGTCACATCAGGTCTAGTGGGAACTAAGTTCAAATTCCGACCAGTTATAAATTATCGTAACTTACATTGAAATTCGACAAATAACGAGGCTTAATGAAATAAATATTTTTAAAATACAGCCAATGGTCATTTATTTTCATCCCCCAGGAGCTCACAACTAGTGGGACGTGGGTTGGCGACCAATGAGACCCCAGCTGAGTCCAGAATTGCTTGTGCCGGGGTCCTTTCTGTTATCTTTCCTGTCGACCTTCTTGGATAAACCCTTATTCTCTTCCGACCCCGACGGTATTAGGGTATCCAAGGCCTAGGAAGTATTTTACTTTCCCGTCTTAATTGGTCCTTGTCTCATCTTTCCTGATGCCTTCATTCTTCGAAGGGTCAGACCTATTGTTTTCTGTTCATGATTTCTCCTGCATTTTGTTCAAGACCCTCAAGAAGGCAGGTTTCCTCAATGGCTCACGGTTGGTGAGCTCGAGAGTTGGCGACCCCAAGGGAATTCTCAGCTGGGTCCGGTTCTCCCTTCTTCCATTGACCTTAGGGGCGGACCCTCTCCTCGCTCCCCTTTCCTAACTGCCTTTATGGCCCTATTTCTTTCCAAGTCCCTCTTCTTCGAGGGTTAAGGGCATTTCTTTTCCCTGTCGTTTATTGCCTTTATCTTTTTTTTTCTTTTCTCTTTCTAGTCCGTAAGTTAGTTGTTAGTTTATAGGTTTAGTTGTACATTTTCAATTCATTATTTTCACGATCACCCAAACTATTAGGGGCTGATAACCTAAATATTAGGCCCCTTAAGACAATAATTATTAAACATTATTTTAATTTCAGGACGGGTCAGAGAAGGAAATCGGCTATGGACCTGTTGAATGGAATTGTCCAGGTATTTTCCTGGTGGTGTAAATGGGAAACCACGAAAGCCAAAGTCGGCCGAGGTGGGATTTGCACCCACGCTCTCCCGCTGCCAGCGCCTTAGTGCTTTTGGCATCATGGCTGGTAAAATCAAAGAAATCAAGAGTAGATAAATCAGTGAATGATAGTAAATAATAGCCTAGTAATAATAATAATAATAATAATAATAATAATAATAATAACAATATTGATAATTATAACTCATTTTCAGTTTATTTGAGAATAAATGAGATCAGTTGAGCGTTGGGCAGTAAGAAGCGAAGGAGCCTAATTACGAAGGTAATTAACAATAAAACCAGGCCCATTCCATTAGCAAACAAAGACCGCAAGTATTTAACGACTCGCTGATTTTGAAGAAACTTACCTCTCCGTGATCTCTGGACATTACTAAGGTAACGTTTGAGAATCAATAAGGATTGCATTAGCGTAATGTATGCAAGCAGAAGCTAATGGCGTATAAAAGGAACAAACAGTTAAGTATTCAACTGGCGGATGGTTCTGTAAACAATTGTCTGAGTATAAAGGACTTTCTAAGTCTTTCTGTTAAAATAGCGTATACATTCATATTATTTTAATTTGGGTTACAGGTTCATTTGGGCATGAAGTTTAACGTATTACTGTGGTTGCCATGAACACTGTGTGATCTCTCACTGGTGTGACATTCAAAATAGGTAATAATGATGATACTAGTTATTTTAAGGGGCCTAGCATCTGGGCTGTTGGCTCTTAATAGTTTGGGTGATAGTGAAAATGAAAATGAAATGGATACGACACTTAAAACTATTTGTAGCCTACATAGGCTACTTGTAACTAAAACTAACTGCTAACTTACATACTGCTGTAGAAGAGGACTTGGAAAACAAAACAGAGAATAAAGTAAATAAAAGACAGGAGGAAGGGAAATGCCCTCAACCCTCGAAGAATGAGAAGTAAGGGGCTTGGAAGAAAGGAGAGCCATAAAAGGCTGATAAGAAAGAGAAAGAGAAGAAGGTTTGGCCTAAAGTCAATGGAAGAAGGGGAAAACCAGGACCCAGCTCAGGAATCCCTCGTGTTCGCCAACTCACCAGCCTTGAGCACTTGAGTGAGGGTGTAGCACTGTCACGATGCACCATAAGTACCTGATGAACTAATATTTCGTGAGTAGTGTGTCAGTAAATCGTATGACCCCTCACTTTAGCCGATGTGAAGGTGGGGTTGAAATATATACATATATGCCTATTTTCTTGTTTAGGATGGAATCAAAATGTTATAAGCAACGCCAAACATGATAACATCGACTACAGTCAAAATTCCCACTGGATGCAACTTTCCTTCGCAGAGGTCTCTAATGATGATGATGATGATGATGATGATGCTATTTGTTGTTTTAAGGGGCCTAACGTGTAGGTTATAGGACCTTAATGGTTTGAGTGATGTTGAAAATGAAAATAAAATGGAAATTATTACTAAAACAAACTACTGATTTGCATGCTAGAAGAACAAACGAAAAACTAAAAAGAATGTCGTGAATAAACGACAGGAGGAAATCAAAAGTCCTCAACCCTCTAAGAATGAGAATTGAGGGACTTGAAAGGAAGGAGAGCCATGAAAGGCAGATAAGAAAAGGGAAAGAGGAGAGGGTCCGCCTCAAATGCACTGGAAAAAGGGAAAAACGGACCCAGCTCAGGAATCACTCGGAGTCACCAAATCCTGAACTCACCATGAGCCCTTGAGGGTGTAGCACTATCCTGGGTGCACCAGAAGTGGTGGGGATACACACACCCTGACTCCTTTAGGGTCTTGTGCAGGAGGCAGGAGATACAATGAAATGAAAGAGAAAAGGTCTGACCTCTCGAAGAATAAGGGCATCAGGAAAGATGAGAGAAGTAGAACCAAATGCAGCGGGGAAATGAAAGTCTCCCTAGGCTTTGGATACCCTAATATCGTTCGGTTCAGAAGAGAACAAGAGTTGACCAAGGGAGATTGTCAGAGCGGAGCTCGGGACAAGTAAGTGAAACCAAAGCCGGATTTAGCTGGGGTCCCGTGGTTGCGAATCGACGTCCCACTAGTAGTTGTGAGCCTCACTGGGAGGTCTCTAATGAGAACACAGAAAAGGACAAAATAGGCCTACCGGAATCTCATTTTAGGAACATAATGCGAGCCAAAGTTTTCATAGGAATCATTTCAGGCATGACTACGACCTTCAGAGAGGTGCGTGTTAGAAAACTTGTGGGCGGTCCCATTCTCTTGACGAGTTCACAAAAGTTTTCCAACAACTTTTCACCCCATATCAGTAATTCACTTTACATTGTTAACAATTTATCAAGTTGAAAGTGACTTTTAGAAGTTTTATCATCTTTCCAACTCGACGAGAGAGACAGAGCACGCCAAAACATTTTATCAATGTAGCTATACCGATGTATGCCTCTTCGCGTAAGAGTCAGCATTGTTGGCTGTCATATCGGAGGCTCGTTTTCATTTTCCAGCTCTGCCAAGAAATGTATTAGCCTATCTTTATTTATGAAAAAAAAAATAGGCTATGAGATCACATTTCGTCCGTGTGTGTGTATGTGTGTGTGCGTGTGTGTGTGTGCGCCCCCCCCCCCCTCCCCTAATAACTACCAAACGGCTGGAGCGATTTCAATGAAACTATCCCGACCGTGCCCCTCAAATTTTATTACGTCTCACCAATCCAACATGGCTAAATATTTCACCGGCATTCTATATCTCCGAAACTATTACTGACATCACCCTGAAATTTTGTACGGTGTTAAAGGGCACACCTAAAAGTTTACTTATGATACTTACAAACACCTGTTAACTACAAAACGAGCATGGTGGCCAAGCGAAGTTGAATCTTTTAAATAGACTTTTCTTGCGATTTAACCATCCAAATACAATGCAACTTGGTACAGCAAATGTCCTACAGATTGCAATGCGTTGGCATCTAATTTAGTTCTATTGTTTACATAACCTCAAGATAGCGGCAGTGTGAAATATTTCACCGGCATTCTATATCTCCGAAACTATTACTGATCTAACCCTGACATTTTTTTACGGTGATAAAGGGTACTGCTAGACGTTCAGCTATGAGACTTCCAAAAACCTGTAAATTACAAAACGAACATGGAGGCCAAGTGAATATGAAATATTTTAATAGACTTTTCTCGCGATTTAACCATCTGAGCGCAGTGAAATGTGGTACAGTAAATTTTCATACGCACTGTAATGCACTGGCATCTAATTTAGTTCAATTGTTCTCATAACTCAAGATGGCGGCTGTGCGCAATTTTAAAATTGAGTTTTCATTACTTTTGTCCTAATCATGCGATTGAAGTTTCTATACTACACCTACACAATAATCTTCATTAAATGGAACATAACTCTATTGCCTATACATATAAAAATCCAACATGACGACCATCCGAAATATTTAGACGGATCTCAATATCTACGAATCTATTACTGAAATATTGTATGTTGATAGAGACAATTAACATAAGTAGGATATATGAAAATAGGCTGTATAGTTCTTCACGGAACTACTTGTATTCCCCTTTGAGGCACTATGACGCAGTGGCGTAACTATGGGGGGTGAATAGGGTGATCAATTCCCCCTCCCCTCTCCAGAGCCAAATCATTTAAAAAATCGGAATTTGATGAATTTTTTATTTAAAAGGAAACAATTTTGGATTGGTGGCAAACGTCCAGATTATTTGCGTGTTTAATTCATAATTTGAGAACATTTATCTTTACCTTGTAATATGTAGTGTTAGGCACCAAAACTTTTCATTTCCGTGCTTTGATTGGTGCAAATAAAACGTATCAAATGCTATCGAGATCCAACATAAAAACGTGTAGTTTTTTTCTTTGTTTTTTATATTTTGCCCCTTGCACAAAGGTAAAAGGAAAAAACAAACGACCAAAACAGAAAGCAAAAGATCCAAACCAAAGCAAAAGCAGAAAACAAACACATAACCAAAAACAAAATACAGAAAGCATAAAGCTAAATTTCAAAACAAGAGCAAAAGCAGAAAAGAAACACAAAACAAACAAAAAAAAACAGAAAGCAAAAAGCAAAATTTGAAAACAAAAACTTAAACAAAAAAACAGAAAGCAAAAGCAGAAAACAAATACAAAACCAAAAACCAAAACCAAAAATTCGAAAACAAAAGAAAACGATGAAAACAATCACAAAAACAAAAAACAGAAAACAAAAGCAAAAAAACAGAAAGCAAATACAAAGCAAAAAACAGAACTAACAAAAAACCAAATACGCGATGGTAGACCATCATTGAAATGCAAATCATTATCCGAAGAGTTGCACCACTCCAGCAGGCTATACGCGTTTGTTGTTCCATTTGAGGGGCTAGGAAATCGTGGTCATTTACCCCCGCATACTTGGGTGTGTGTGTATGGAGTTTTGTTTGATGACCTGTGTTACTGTGATGACTGTATTAGTGTGCGTATTTCTATTTAAGGTCAGGATTAGGAAGACGGCCGTGACCTTGGCAGATCCAGGAATCGAACCCGGACATCTGCGGTGGCAACCAAGCTTGCTATCCACTACACCACGAGGTGCTCAACGAGTGCAGTTAGTTACTGTTACTTTAAGGGGTGGAACAGCGAGGTCATCAGCCCCTAAAGGGAACCAGTTTACTTGACACGCACATTGTGTTTCAACGTACCGGTAGTGTATTTACTTCTAAATGCTATTTACTCCTTTACTAGCACACTTAGAAAACATTTCCGGCTCTATGGCCAAGTGGATAGAGCACTGAAAGTTGGTCCAAGGAGCCCCGGGTTCGAATCCAACCGAGACTTGGGATTTTAGCTGTGTTTGGTTAAATCTTTCAGTCTGGGTATTTGTGACAACTCCGCCATTCACTCCATCCTCTCACTTCTACCCCTGACAAACCCCGAGATGATTAGGAGCAGAAGACATCGTAGTTCCGCCCCTTGAAACAACAATAACTAACTAACTAACTAAACCCCGTGATGGTTCCGAACTGAAAGCCTCGGCCGTCTCCTGCCCAATCCTCGTCTCAGTTACAAATACACACGCTTCTACAGATATCACACTTACACATACACGGGGCAGAAATGATCATTGTGTCCTAACCCGTAAATAAAACAACAGCAACAACAAAAACAACAGGCCTCTGCGGAAGCCATACGCCAATATTATCATTTCTTTATGCACTCAACCTACAGTTGGTAACATGACTCATATCGGTACAAGAAACTGAGTAAAGCCACACTTTGAAAAGCCTATAGCTAAAGCCCTGCGTGGATGGGGATATAGTTGCATGACTGTGCGGATAGTGGATAAGCTGCGGATAATGTTTGGAGAAAATTAGGAGTTTTTAGAATACAATCCGATCTTTTTTAATATCATTATTAGGAATCGAATGTGTATTTTTCCGTTTTCATGACAAATGTAAGATGATGATTTAAGCTAATCTCATTCAAATTGCCATTACGCATAATTAACACTCCGAACAGAAAAGGGTTGCAATTCTGGCTGTATAACATTAATTTTAAACATAGCACATTTCATACAAAGCCTAAGAGAATGACGTTTTCCTCAAATAAATTATTGGTTGGTTGGTTCTTAAGTTTAGGGGCTGCGACAACGCGGTCATGTAGCCTCGTGTACTTTGGGTGTGTGTAGAATCTGTCTGATAACCGGTGTTAATTGTGGTAACTGTATTAGTGTGTGTTATCTGTTTTTTAATTTAAGTACTGCAACTTAGAATTTTTCAAATAGTTCCTACTTTTGCCGCCAAGCGCCACCGTCAACGACTACTAGACCAAGTTCAGAACTTAGCTACTAGACGCCACCGCAGTCGGCTCTTGGCAACGAACGTAGAAACCCAAGAGCGTTGTTTTACATTCTTAACCTATCCAATTTAGCTTCACACAGGTGCAATTAGTGAAAGGTTCTTTAACATGCCATAAATCTATGACATGGGACCGCCGGCTTTACTTCCCCTCCGAAGGAAGGCATATTGAGGGATTTTTAACGCTCTTAAAAATTCCGACGACTTTGGCCGGGTTTGAACCCACTATATTGGGCATAGAAGCTCAGCATGCTACCGATTACGCCACCGAAGCCGCCACAAAAAAAATTCTAAACATGTTGCTTTGGTAATTTATGCTGTATTGTACCCTAGGGCATTAGGCTGACTGGTGTTGAACCTGGGACACTGGGAAAGTGAGAACGGAATGGAGATGCCACCGAAGAATGAACCCAGGGTCTGTGAGGGAGTTTATTCTAGAGAAACCCCTAGAGACAGGACACATTATATCACTAATGTGATTGGAATGAATTCTGACATTATTTATTAATATAATGCAGAAAAGATGGGTACAATACGGCAATATTTGGCTGTAAGATGCATACAGTTCTGAAGTTAGCACTAAGAGTTGGAGCTCGTGACAGTTTTACAAATGAGTTTGGAAACTGGGCGTGTTTTCATGGCGTCACGTCAGTCACTCGGGACTCTTTACATCGTCTAGAGGAGGGTGAGGGTCGAAGATATGCTCCAGTAAACCCCCTTACCGCAAGAGAAGAGACCAGTGGAGTGGGGAACAGCTAAGATAATTTAATGATTACTCGCGATTGGAATATGCCAGAGACACAAGAATTGCACCTATGTGAATTAATTGCAAGGAGGCTAATTATCAAGCCATCAGACGTCGGAATTGAAGCAGATTTGAGGTATTGCGGATGGACACAGCATCAATGAGTCCAGCGCAGAGATAATACCAGGCCTTAGGGGAATCACCACCCACGCCGCGTCAGTACGCGCTGGGGAAGGCAATTAATTCTAATTAATTGACCGATCGATTCTCATGCACGCAGGCAAATATGGAAACAGTGATGCAGGACGGACCTGAAAAACATCATTTCAAGACAGGAAAAGCATGTAGAGAAGAGATGAAGCTCCAAGGAATTTACGGACCTACTTTTCTGGAGGAAACCGATATAAGGTCACTGGAGCAGACAGTCGAGGACAGTTGTGCCAGATTCTAGCGCGGAGCGCATGCTGCCCGGGTCCAGAAAAGGACGCGCACAAAGACTTTAACATTTTTAGTGTTAATCAGTATATTCACCGTGCAGTATAATTATGTACGAGTTAGGAAAGTATCATAATAGGTCAATCGAACCTCATAACGAAGAGATTATGTATTGCTATATAAATGTACGTGCCGGCCCCGTGGTGTTGGGGTAGGGTGCCTGCCTCTCACCCGGAGGCCCCGGGTTCGATCCCCGGCTCCGTCAGGGATTTTAAAACTGACGTGAGGGTTGGAACGGGGTGCACTCAGCCTCGTGAGGACAATTGAGTAGCTGTCTGACAGTGAGACAGCGCCCCGATCACGAATACCAAGATTAACGGCCGAGGGGACCCGACGCGCTGATCACGCGTCACCCCAATATCTGCAGGCCAAATGGCTGGGCAGCGGTCGCTTGGTCGGCCTTAGCCCGTCATGGGCTGGATAGTGCCAGGGTTTTTTTTTTATATATAAATGTACGTGGGACTGTACAAGACTTTGTTTAAAGCGTACCGTTCAGGAAGACTGTAAGTGCAGTCAGAGGACAATGAAAATGGTAATTGTACAAGTACAATGTACGATGGACGAGCGCAGTATAGAATATATATGTTAGACATGGATACAGTATTTAGAATTGCGCAGGTATAAACATTTCTTAATACGGGTAAAGTATTTTCACATAAGTACCACTTTGATTAACGTTCAGTACGATATGGAAGCATATCTATGCTAGTATCGGGAACATACCACTTGATAGGAGTTGACGAACATTGGGAATCACGAGGGATTTTCAAGGAACAGGGATCCACTAGGGAACTTCAGGCAGTGTCACGAGACTTTCAAACGGGATACAGGGTTATTCGTGGAGGAATGATCTACAAAACCTGTGGTTCTGAGATTCTGCAAGAAGTGTCAACCAGTGAGAAAATGTATATAATTATCGTGTGTTTTTAAGTGATTTGTTATTTAAATATGTGTATTCTACAAGTGTAGTGATCAATATAATGTGTTTTATGGAAAAATGAAGCGATAGCTTCAGCATGGGAGAGCAAAGTGCAGTGTATTTCTCAATGGAAAAATCATATAAGATGTGTGTGAAAAGTGTAAGGATGCCTTGCTAAAATGCAAATATGGCAGGTATGTTTTGCATTTTTTGTGTGTAATATAATTGTGATGTTGTTTTATGTGTGTGAAGCCATGATTTAGACTCCAATTAAATCTTTTAGAGTAGAGTTGTGTATTGTTATTGTAGAGTTGATACCTCCTAGTCTCAAATCCAAAATATGCAACTGCTCAGTGGGTACACGCCCGAGACTGCTGCTAGCTGGAGGCGGAAGCATATTTTCCATGGAAATTCTTCACATGGTTACAGTATGTACTGTAATTAAAAATATTATTGTAATGCCAGTAGATTCGGATAGCAAACGTGCGAATTCGGAAAAAAAAAATCTTGCGGATGCGGGGTGGTTGCGGATAACGTTCTGTTTATCCGCGCAGGGCTCAACCTATAGCATACATTTTCAATGTATACAGGGTGGTTATAATTAAACTTGTGCTAGTTCCGAGTGTCCCCCGGACAAACGAGTGATCGTAGGACAATGAAACGATGTGGTAACCTTTGGCAGGATAGGCGGAAGAGACACAACGAATAAACCATGGAAATGAACATATGTTAATATCCACATGAGCAGGTAACAGCTAACCATCAAACTCCAACATGTATCAGTGTCCCGTTGATACACCCTGTCCTTGAGGTAACCCCACAGCCAGTAAATATTCGACATCATACTAAAATAGAGTGTGACTTAAAATATTAACATATTGCTCCCTCCGTTGCGGATGAGAAGAACCACGGCATAGTGTACTCTTTCGTTAACTTTTATATATGACTAGCAACCCACCCCGGCTTCGCCCGGTATCTTTAGCGGATTACCCAGCGTAAGGTTAAAAGGTGCACGGACGGCAGGTCCCAGACGCAATTCAGAAAAGCCGAGGTGAACAGCGAAACTCCAAACACATATCCTCTCTGAAGACCTAACTCGACACGAGTTGACAGTTTGATGCTGGCGTGATGGACTCGCTCGCCCCGAAGCTAGTAATTTACATTTCCACTGAATGGAGATTGTTGGAAGAAATGAAAACGTATAAACACCTACAGTGGGTGATTTATTAAAGATAGAGATATGCTGTCCCGAACCTTTTTGTAGAACTTTCCATGCTGAACAATTCTTACACTCATTGTATATAGATGTGTTTAACTGTTTACCCAGCGTAAGCTTAAAAGGCGTCGGACGGCAGGTTTTTCTTCGATTCGATTCACTGAAATCGTTACTGCTCGGTTTCCTTTGGTTATAAATGAAACGTTCCTCGAGAAATCCTTTACGGTTCTCGAAAATACCCGTTACGACTGGGACTTTCTTTATATTAGGTAGAGATTTTTCCAGTGTTTGAATTTACTAACGTAAAGAGATATCCCCATTTATATTTATTGCCAGTCGTAGTTTTGTTCTGCTTGTGATATTTCTTAAATAATTTTGTTAATGTAGTTCGTTTATGTAGGTGTATTTTAAGTCACAAGATCAAATAGTTACAATATCAATTAACTGCACCAAGCCTCTCTGGAGGCCACATGCCACTATCATTTGACTGTTAAGAGTGATGAGAGAACTGGCGGGAAAGTTTAAGACATTCTCCGTCAGACACTGAGCCTGGAATTCGAACTATGGACCGCACATAACACAGCTGATCTCTAGTCAGACAAACACTCTCAATCACCTGAGCTGTGTTCATGGGAACAAAGGTCAATGATCGCTGGGCAGTTCCGGCAGCAGTTTGACACGTGTTTTGTATTTATCAGGGTTGCCAATTACATTTAGTCACAAGATATACAAAACATGGAATATTTCACAAATTAAATTGCTGTCTTAGCAGAAACGAGGTCATACGCTCTTTCTTACGCGGTACTTCCGGGAGTAGCGGCCGCTATGAAAGTCAATAATTTCTGGTTCGTGGTCCCACGAAGCGCATGATCCCTACTCATATCGTATATTAAATGTTGGTTGAATTTCCACCCTTCATTATTCCCGTTTCTACCTGTTTCGGGATAAGATGCGATGAATTGATAAATAAAAGTTGGTTTTAACGGTCGTATACACATCCTGAGTCCATTCTGGTGATAGTGATTGTTGTTCTAAGGGGCCTAACATCAAGGTTATCGGCCCTTAATGGTCTGGGCGATAGCGAAAATGAAAATGAAATGGAAACCATAACGAAAATCAAGTTATACTGAAAATACTTACAAAATGGAACTCAGATTGAAACGACTCACAAAATGTAGAGTGGAAATATTTACAAAAGGAATAGATTGAAAAATACGCACAAAATGTAGTTTAGGTTCAAAATACGCACAAAATGCAATTGAGGTTCAAAATACTTACAAAATGTAATGTAGATTTGAAATACTCACAAAATGCAATTCAAACTATACATAAAATGCAATTGAAATTGAAAATACGTACAAAATGCAATTGAGGTTCAAAATACTTAAAAAATGCAATTGAAATTGAAAATACACAATTCAAGTTAGATTGAAAAAGGCCGGTTCAGATTCAAAATACTCACAAAGTGCAATTGGAATTCAAAATACTTACAAAATGCAATTGAAATTGATAATGCTTACAACATGTATGGTAGATTCAAAATACTCACGATATGTGGGCGAAAAAAACTTACAAAATTCAAAGTAGATTAAAAAGATACGGTCAGTCTGAGAGACTAGACTTTATATCATTTCAAATGACGCATGCTACAAATGCTACACATGTTAGAAAGGTTTCAGGAGGGCTTCTCGCCCCAGGACTCTTTCAACAGACACCATTACCCATTAACTTAGGCTTCCCGCGCGGGGAACGGAGAGCGAGAGGTGCACTCTGCTGCATGATTTCACGCACTCGCCGTCTCGGTATCGCATAACGCCAGACCCCAGGAGTAAACTCAGACTCAACAGACTCCATTACCCTTTAACTTAGGCTTCCCGCGCGGGAAACGGAGAGCGGAAGGTGCACTCTGCTGCATGAAGTCACGCACTCGCCGTTTCCGTATCGCATAACGCCAGACCCTAGGAGTAAACTCAGACTCGGTGCATATGCACTGAACAACATGATGACGTCATACACGCCGTAACCGTAACGCATAACGGTGAAGTCGACAAGATCATTTGAAATGATAAAATACTTATAAAATGTGGTTGAGATTCAAAATACTCACAAAATGTAATTTAGAGACACGCTGAGACAATTCAGAACAACAGGGCGGGAATCTTAAAGAGAAAAGGAACTATAATGAAAAGAAAACAGAAGGCTGATCCCTAGAAGAATGAGAGATCAGCAAAGATCAGAGAAGGCGCGAAAGGAAGAGACTCCCTAAGCCTCGCATACCCTAATACAGTCAGGGTCAGAAGAAAACAAGAGTTTACCAAGAGAGGTCGACAGGAAAGAAGACTGAAAGGAGTCCGGCACAAGTAAGTGGAATAATGCCGGATTCAGCTGGAGTCCCGTGGTCACCAACTAACGTCCCACTAGATGTGGGCCCCTGGGGAGCATGTCCACGTAGTTGTGAGTCCCTGAGGGGTATATAATAATCTATGTAATAACTTTTTGATTGTGGTGTCTGTATCAGTGTATGTGTTTTTGCAACTAACGCTAGGATTGGGATTGTGAAGGAGGCACACGCGGCCTTATGTTAGGGAGCCATCGCAGCATTTGCTTGGAGTAGAAGGGTGATGCTACGTCTAGGATGGCTGAGGTACGAGTCGTAGCAATCACTTCGTATGTTTGATTCATGACGCTGAGTGTTGCCCAATCATACCAGAATTAAATTTCTTAGCAGAGAAAATAATCGAATGTGTAGCTCCACCATGCGTTGCGCACTTTGGATAATGTTACATCCTCAAGGGCTCACAGCTGGTGAGCTCCAGAGCTGGCGACTCTAAGAGATTCCTGATCTGGGTCCAGTTCTTCCCCTTTTCCCATTGACATTGAGGGGGTCTCTGTCCACTTTGAATTTTCCATCTGACTTTCATGGCACTGCTTCCTTCCAAGTTCCTCATTCCTCATTCTTCAAGGGTTGAGGACAATTATTTTCTCTGTCTTTTATTTCCTTTATTCCGCTTTTAAATGTCTTCTCTAAAGAGCGGAACCTCGCAGGGGCAGCGTGGTGGAAGGGCCACTGTGTGTAGCTTCCAATCAAGCAAGGCATTGCCACACGCAGCAGCGTAGCGCCCAACTAGTTTAACTCTTTTACACTTTTTAACGTATTTAGCAACAATCAATACTTCCGTGAATTTCAGAGTAGTTGCTGGAAATGCTGTCCTTTTTATAGACCGATGCAGAGAGTTTTGGTACACTCACTGTAATTCATCCTCACTGATATTTCGTATCGGTGTAGTTATCTCGTTCTCGAGAGCCTCCAGAGACGAGGATTGTTTCTGTATACCTTTTATTTGAAGTTTCCCCACAAGTAAAAATCGCACGGCGCTGAATCTTACGAATACATTTACTTTAACAGACTTCTTGATGGGAAGATAAGTTTCACTTAAGAAATTCCGTTGTTTACTTCTATACCTAACCATGTTCACGGGATACGAGAAAGACTACAAAACTTACCACAAGTCTTAATTATTTCAACTAAGGTACATTGCCAGCTGCTTATGTAATCAATGCTATGACGGCATGTAGGGCTTCCCGATACGCTGTTTTGTAATCGGTACATGCTGGTTATCTGGCCGTGGCTCGTCACGATCCACCCACCTCACGGTCCGTGCGAGGTTCCGTCCTATAGAGACAGACCTCATTGTACAGTAGAATGTAGGTAAATTATAAATCTGTAGTTGGTATTAGTTGTGGAATTAGTTTCTAGTTTTTCATTTCACATTATCACTAAGTCATTAGGGGCTGATGACCTAGATGTTTCACCCCTTGAAGCTGATGATGATGATGGTGATGATAATTGTTGTTTTATGGGGTCTAACATCTAGGTTAACGACCCTAACGGTTTGGGTGATGGTGAAAATGAAAGATGATCAAATGAAACCACTTACAAACTAGAAGAGGAAATGGGAAACCACTTACAAACTAGAAGAGGAAATGGGAAACCACTTACAAACTAGAAGAGGAAATGAGAAACCACTTACAAACTAGAAGAGGAGGGAAACAAATAGGAGAAGAATGTAAATAAATGTCTTCAACCCTCGAAGAATGTGAATTGAGGGACTTGAAAGGAAGGAGAACCAAGGAAGGCAGAGAAGAAAGGGAAACAGGAGAGGGCAAAGGCAATGAAAAAAGGGTGAAACTTGACCCAGCTCAAGAATCCCTCGGGGTCGCCAAATTCCGAGCTCACCAGCCGTGTGCCACCGAGGGTGTGGCACTAACCAGGGTGCACCAGAAGTGGTGGGGCTACATACACCCTGCTTCCTTTAGAGCCTTCAGAAGAAATATCAGGAAAAGAAGAACAAGAGGTCCGAAGAATAAGGGATCAGGAAAGATGAGAGAAGGGCCAATTAAGGCGGAAAAGTGAGAGACTCCCTAGGCCTCGGATACCCTAATACTCTTGGAGTCGGAAGAGAACAAGAGCTGAGCACGGGAGACAGAAAGAAATGGTGACAGAGAGGAGATCGGCACGAGTAAGTGGAAGCAATGCCAGACTCAGCTGGGGTCCCGTGGTCGCCAACCCACTAGTCGTGAGCCTGTCGGAGGAACCCTTGAAGATACGATCACCATCACAATCGCTCTATTACAAGCACCATCTTCCTCCCCCGTTACAATGTGTGGATTCCATTTATAGATGCAATTAAATGATTGCTATCGGAAATAAGTATGAATAACTGTCGGTAAATTTGTGAGGATTCGCAGCTTAGACATATGTATTGTGGTGTTTGAAACCATTATCAGTGTTGCCTTAGTAATCGAAATTTTATATTTTCAATCGGTCAACACGATTGTACTCAATTTTGATGGGTTATTCCCTAATACTGAATTAAATGACATTAGATTAATAAATACACGTGGATGACCAGTTTCGATCGTCAAGCGATCATCATCAGATCCTTTACACTTAAGCTATTAAATATGAGTCTAAAAGTATGGGTGAAAGTATTTACAATATATACACTTATTTAGTTGCATTAGTGGTTAAACAAGTATAGAGAAATCTAGACTTAGATGGTATGGACATGTAAAACGAATGGAGGAGAAGAGGATACCCAGGAGAGTACACGAGACGAAGTGGGAAGGAAAGAGACCGAGAGGAAGACCGAGAGACAGGTGGCTGAAGGGGGTGGAAGAAAGCGTGAAGAAGAGAGGAGAAGACTGGACAAGGGTGGAGGCTGAGAGATGGTGGGAAGACAGAAGACGTTGGAGAGGCTTGTGTTCCAAACAGACCCGGCCAGTGGCTGGAAACTGTGCAAGATGAAGAAGAAGAAGAAGAAGAAGAAGAAGAAGAAGAAGAAGAAGAAGAAGTGGTTAAACTAACACAACCAGTCACTATTTGATGGTTATAGTTAATGTGAAGTTTTGTTAAGATACTGAAAGGGGTGATTGACCTCCAAATTTACTTGCTTAGTGTGAATATGTGTTTGTTGTGTATTGGTCAGTTCAGATTGTACATGATACTTATATGGTAGAGTCGTGCGTGGTCTGGTTGAGAGCAGTTAACTTCGTCACTGTCTGCTTTCCACAGAAATCCGTGACGAAGTTAACTGCTCTCAACCGGACCGCGCACAACTCTACCATATAAGTAGCATGTACAATACAATCTGAACTGACCATTTAAAAATCAATCACATATTCACAATAAACAAGCAATAATTGTTTTCTGGATTAGGGAATAACCCATCACTTCGTGTTAACCGACTGAAAAACAACGAATTTCGATTAGAAATATGCATTGTGCGATATGTGGAATATTCACGGTATTTTGACTTCATGTTAAAATAATTCAATTTGTGCAGGAAGCCATAAAGCAGGCGTTGTATGTAATTCAAACAGCCGCTGTAGGTCATCTCACCATGCAGAGACTGGTAAGACAAATTGGAGAAGCAGAGCAATTTATTATTGCTTTTGTGAGCTTTAGTGTGTGCAGTTTGTTGAGCACAGCGTCTTCCACGCGTATTAAATTTTCTGCAATTGCTCCTTCCCTAGAGATGACTCAGATAAATTTGGGCACAAAGTTCCACCACATATATTTCTTTTTTAAGCTGACCAACATGTGTACCAAGTTTCACCAAGATCGTAGAGTTCAATTTTGCCTCGTGAAGAGGCAGTTGATACCTGCCTCAGCCATTTTAGAAGTTGCTAAAGTAAAATAGTTTTCCTGTAATCAACGGTCCCCGTGATCTCCATCCTCGTCTCAAAAGCTTTAAACTCCAGGAGGGGGGATACCTAATGGCTACTCAAGCAACATTAGTGAGAAAAATTGGTGGGTATCGGTATTATTGTTGTTGTTGATGGGCTTGTGACATCGTGATCATCAGGCCCATACGTGTGTAATTTGTGTTTATTTATTTATTTATTTATTTATTTATTTATTTGTTGATGGTACACAACAGGGCTCAGTGTGCGCCCCAATAATAGTGCACCTACACAGTAAGATACATTTCCTGATATGTCTGCATTAAGTATTAATATCTTAATGTAATTCTTAAAACTAAGAAGTTCACACAGATCAAAATGCATAGTAGTAAAAAGATAATATAAAAACTAAATCTAAATATGATCTAATACCAAATATAAAAACAGGTTTTGAAATTATTACATAATAAACTAAAAGGTAACATCAATAACTAGGGAACAGGCCTATCCACATATATACATTGTTGATTCTGTTATGTGTGATAATTTTATTTCAAGTATGAATTAGAGTGACTGGGTTATAATTTCCAAGAATGGTCTGATTGAGAGACAGAAATCTAGTTTCCAGTTTACACGAACCGCATCGTTGTAAATACTGCAAAGCCTCCATACAGGTGAATTGTTATGTGAAGTGGTATTGGTTATATCAGTTTTGAATGTTATGGTTGATCTTGTAGTTAAGCGAGGGATGTTGAAATTTAGGAGCGATAGGAAAAATGAGTTATCAATTTGACCGTTAATGACTTTATAAAGGAATTTCATATCATTCACTTGCCTTCGAGACTCCAAACTAGTCATGCCGAAATTCAACAAAAGTTCACCGTAGGGTACCATGTGTGGGTAATTGCCCGTTATTTTGAGGTGTAAATATCTGAGGAATTTCTTTTGAACTTGCTCAATGGACTTAATGCATGTTTTCTGCCAGGGACTCCATACTTGGCTGGCGTACTCGAGCTTGGATCTCACCATGGCAGTATAAAGTTTTATGCAGGTACTGGTCCTAATGAATGGCTTAGTGTTTCTTATTATAAACCCTAACATGCGGTAAGCATCCCCGACCGTCTTTTGCACATGATAAGTGAAAGCAAGCTCCCGGTCAAACAGAATCCCTAGATCTTTCTTCTCGCTTACTGTTTTCAATGACTTAGGTCCAATTCCATAAACAAATGTGATTGGGTTCTTCTTACGTGTAAAGGTCATAACAACACACTTCGGTACGTTTAAGTATAATTTGTTTTCTATACTCCATTTGTGTATATTATTTAGGTCATTTTGTAGTAGAGTGCAGTCATTAGTGGAAGAAATTGATTTAAAAATTTTGAAGTCATCTGCATATAAAAGACTATTTGAGTGCAGTATACATCGTGGCAAATCATTTATCATTGCTAGAAAAATCAAAGGTCCAAGGTTCGAACCTTGGGGTATTCCGGAATGAACTATGTATTCCTTTGAGACAATTTTCTGGAACAAAACAAATTGTTTCCTGTCTCTGAGATAGGAGATGAACAATTTTAGTAATGGGTGGGAAAATCCCAAAATACATAATTTTTTAAGAAGGATATCGTGATTTATTGTGTCGAAAGCTTTCTCGAAATCTGTAAATATGACATCCATCTGCCCTCCTTTATCTAACTCTTTAGATATAATTTGAGTAAAATTAATTGCATTCGTCACTGTAGATTTCCTGGATAGGAAACCATGTTGGTTATCTGTTACGAGTGGTCTGAGAAATACTGATATTCTTCCGTGCAATATGAATTCAAATACCTTGGCTACTGCGGATAAAATAGATATAGGACGGTAGTTATTAATTAGTGATGGGTCTCCCGATTTTAGTATAGGGCAGACGCGAGTGATTTTCCAGGCATCAGGGAACGTACAAGTTTGTATTGCTAAGTTAAATATAAAGTGTAACGGGTCCTTGAGGCTTTCAGCACATCCCTTAACTACATACGGTGGAATGTTATCAGGACCAGCCGACGACTTAGGTTTTAATTTTTTAAATGCCATTTCTATCTCTTCCTTTGAGACAAGTTTTATGTGAAGGGTGTTGGGAGTATTCGAATTGCAGGCTGGGACTTTGTATTGGGCTGACTGAGAGTCATACACTGATTTGAAATATGACGCGAAACCTTCAACAATGGAATCACCCCTGTCCAATTCTTCATTATTATATTTAAAAGTGTCGCATGAGTTCCTATTTTTTTTCTTGTTTTTAATAAACGTCCAAAATTTCTTTGAGTCCCTGCTAATGTTTTGTTCAATGTTATGGATATATTTCTTATAAGATAATTTAATGTCCTTTTTAATTTCTGACCTTAATTCTTCAAAACGTAGTCTATGATGATTTGAGTAATGTTTTCTCTTCCTATGGTGTTCCTTCTCCTTCATTTTACTCTTTATTTCCTTAGAGAACCAGACAGGATATTTTCTGCCCGTTTGTCGTTTACATATAGGAACGGTTTCGCCAAGTACTGTGTTAAAAATCTGATAAAACAGGTCTACTGCAGTATTTACATCAGTGCACTCGTATATTTGACCCCAGGCACTATCCCTCAACCGAGTGTACATTTGCTCAAAATCGGCTTCCCGGAAGTTATAGGTATCATTAGGCTGGATAATTACTTGGTTTCGACATATAGTTAGAGATATTTCCACATCCAGAGCTGGGTGATGGCGATCCTGCGGTAAGAGTGGGTCTGTGTTTTCCGTTACATTTATGTTGGGTTTGTTGGATAGAACTAAGTCCAGCGTCCTCCCGTTACGGTTTAGTACTGAATTATAAGATTTTAGCTGAAGATAATTAATAAAATTTACGAGTTCTCTTGTGTGAATATTGTCATCTTTAATTATTGTACTTTGTATTGTTGGGATATTGAAGTCACCAAATATTAATCCATTTTTATCATATATTTCTGTGCGGGATTCCATCCACCGATATAGTTGCCTGTACGATTCTACTTTTGAAGCTGGTGGGATGTAAACATTACAGACGTACCAAATATTTCCTGAAATAACCAGTTTCACTAATAGACATTCCAAGCTGCCAGTCATTCTTTCGACCTTGAGTACTGTTAATCCGCTCCGAACCAAGACAGCCACCCCATCAGGGTGATGTCCAGTATTTGTACGTGTATTCAGTAATAGGACAGAGGTGGCCGTAGCTTGTAAGTTGGGTACCAATCAACAGACTAGAAGTGGAAAACCACAGAATAACATTACTTGGATTGCTGAAATTGGGATTCGAGCCCATGTATGTTATTATTTCAGTTGAGTGCATTCCGTTCCACCCCTCATACCAGTATTTAAAATCCTCAATGGCAGGCCTTAACAAATCTAGTGTAAGTGAACGCGCAATGTCCATATTCAGGGAAGTTGTAATCAATAATACATGCTGGCAATGACAAACAAGCCAAAGAGGCCGAGCGATCAATATGGTGGGCTAGCATAATAATGCAAACTCCAGTCTTCCTAATACTTACCGACTGCGTGCATTAAAATGGTCACAGCCAAGGCTGAAGTTATTCCATATTTTCAAGATTAATGATGATAATCATTGTTTTAAGAGGCCTAACACCTAGGTTATCGGTCCCTAATGAAATGAAGTTTAAAAAATAACCCACTGCCAGGGGGATGAAAACGAAAATGGTTTGTATAAAACAGACTTTGAACCCTAACAATTATGCCTTATTTGGATAAAAGAAGAAACAAGTAGTTCCGTGAAGAACTAAAGCCTATTTTCATATATCCTACTTATGTTAAATTTCAGTTTGATTGCTGTAATAGATTCGTAGATATTGAGAACCGACTAAATATTTCGGATGGTCGCCATCTTGGATTTTTATACATGTAGGTCTTAGAGTTATGTACTGTTACATGAAGATTATTGTGTACGTGTAGTATTCACACTTCAATCGCTTGATTAGGACACAAGAAATAAAAACGAGATTTTAAAATTTTGCATAGCTGCCATCTTGTGGTTATGGAAACAATTGAAATAAATTAGATGCCAGTGGATTAACATTTGTATAAGGATTTACTGTACCAAGTTTCACTGCACCCAGATGGCTAAATTGCGAGAAACGTCCATGCAAATATTTATACTTCAAATCGCCGCCATGTTGGATTTGTGATCACCAGGTTATTGAAAGTCCTATAGGTAAACTTATGTTCATAGCCTCTATGAATATCAAAAACCAGTTTGATTGCTGTAATAGACGTAGATAATGAGAATCATCTAAATATTTCGGTTGCTCACCATTTTGGATTATTATATGTATAGGCCATAGAGTTATGTACCATTAAAGGTAAATTATTGCGTAGGTTCATTATTCAAACATTCACTTCGATCGCATGATTACGACACAATAAATAAAAACTTAATTTTAAAATTCGTACAGCCGTCATCTTGAGGTTATGTAAACATTGAACTAAATTAGATACCATTGCATTACAATGTGAATAAACATTTGCTGTACCAAGTTTCATTGCATTTGGACCATTAAATCACGAGAAAAGTCTATTTAAAACTTTCAACTTCGCTTGGCCGCATGTTCGTTTTGTAGTTAACCGGTATTTGGAAGTCTCATAGATCAACTTCCAGTAATTCCCTTTATCACCTTATAAAGGTCAGGGTGATATCGGTAATAGTTTCGGAGATAGTGAATGCTAGTGAAATATTTCACACATCCGCCATGTTGGATTGGTGAGGCGTGACAAAATTTGCAGGTCACGATCGGGGTCGTCCGGAATAGTGCTATGAACTTACTGAGTTTCATTGAAATCGCTCCAGCCGTTTAGATTTTAATAGCGGGGGCGGGGACACACGAATCACACACATACACACACACAGACAGACACACGGACAAAAGGTGATCTCATAAGCCGATTTTTTTCAAAAATGAAAATAGGCTAAAAATAGATAGGCCC
Source organism: Meconema thalassinum (assembly GCA_946902985.2). Classification (NCBI taxonomy): domain Eukaryota; kingdom Metazoa; phylum Arthropoda; class Insecta; order Orthoptera; family Tettigoniidae; genus Meconema; species Meconema thalassinum. Next base: position 347,989,993 of record OX336392.1, read on the forward strand.
TATGTGCACAGTAAAACATAATACAGACTAAAACTAAACTAAAAGTCTTAAGCTATATTAAAACTTAAAAAAGTAGTCACTCTTTCCCATGAACCGGATGACGAGGTCTGTTGACGGCCCGTCATCACGTAGAACAAGGGAGAGGGTGTTAGGAAGTTTGTGTGTTCTTCCCAGATCAGCCACGTTCACACACTACAAGAGAATATGTGCCACGGTAGGGTGGGCGTCACAAATTCACAGAGAGGGGCTTCTCTCTTGAGCAAGTGAGAGTGTGTAGCAATCCCATGGTCGATCCAGAGTCGACCGAGTACCACAGTTTATTTCCGGCTAGATCAGAAGGAAGATTTCCACAAGTTCGTTGTCTCCTTGATGCCTCTCAGTTTGTTGGGCAGAGGCGTGGCGCGCCACGATATGATAGAATGTCGCAACTAAGAGCATACATCAACAGCAGGCACTTTATACGGTAGTGAGGTCAGTGTGACTGTCTCCTTCGTCTTCCTAACACTTACCGAGTGCTGCAGCAAGAATAAATTTACCAAAAGCGTGCATTAAAATGGCCACGGCCAAGGCTGTGATTCTTCCATATTTCAAAAATTATTAAAGGAACTAACACGAAAATAACGTCGAACATAGAGCACCATAACACAGTACAATTCTGTTCATTTTAAAACGGAGGGCCCGAAAATGGAAAATTTTAACCTACCTAGACCTAGTGAGCTCTGCAACTTGGCAATATGAACCTATTCTACACGATGAATTACCAATTGTTCAAATTCTTGCATATTTTTTTCAAATACCGTTAATAGTGGCTTTGCGAATTTGAAATAGTTCTAAATATTAGATTTTACATCATAAACAAACTGAAATAACACATGGTGTCTGGTATATTTTAACGGGGATTATGATACTTGTAACAAAAAGCGACATCACCTATGAGACGTATCTATATTTTGTAAAACCCCGTGGCCTATTAACCCAATTTCTATGAAAATAGGTACGAGAAACAATTATCTCGACATCAATATTCTAACATAATTTATTGTCTCTCGTAACGTACAAAACCGATCTCAGTTAAACTTGGTACGGTTGATAATTATTATTACTTCAATATAAGTGGCTACTCACCAGGCTAAACCTGTGAAATAATAATAATAATATACAAAACGCTAAGTTGTATGTTTCTCAAAACTCCGTCTTTTAAACCAGAAGGAGTTAGAAAGGTAAGGTTTGCGCCAAAATCCACCAAATTGTCTCAATAAAACAGGAAAGATCTTGCTTTTCTTAAAAAGTCAACGGCAAATACTATTTGTTTAAATTTACGTTTAAACACAAGACGATAGCCCCTGACAGAAATGTGTCGCGTGGAGCCCACTTAACAGTAACGCCATGCGGGTGGACTATAAACATTGTTTTGTTTTAAGGGGTTGTCGTTTATCGGCCCCTACTGAAATGTTATGGAATGAAATGATCAAGATAAAATACAGTCCATTGTCGGGAATGAAAATAAAAATGGCTTATATAAAACAGACAATAAACCCCAACAATTATGCCTTATTTGGATAAAATAAAGAAATAACGACGATGGTAAGAAAAACAATAAAAGAAATAAGGCACATCCAGCAATAAAATAGAAATATACACAATAAAACAGAAAACAGACTAAACCTACAATAAAATTCATTAACTATATTAAAACATAAGTTCATATTGTCTGTTATTCTAAATGTAGAGAATGGAGAGCGTTGTCCAAAATATCAAGTGGACAGTGTTACCAGCAGGATTTCAAAGTGTATGTAAAATTTGGTGCAATTAGGAGAAACGGTGTAGATTTCTGATAAAGAGGCTAGATGCAGGGAATAGAGTGGTCTGTCCAAAATTTAAAGTGGACTGTGTCACCCGCAAGGTTCCAAAGGGTAGTGAAAGTATACAAAATGTGGTTCAGATCGGTGGAAAACGGTGTAGATTTTTTGCCAAAGGGCCTAAATGCAGAGAATGGAGTGGTCTGTCCAAAATTGCATGCAGACTGTGTTATTCGCAGGGCTCCAAAAGGTAAGCATACAAGTTTTGGTTCAGATCGGTGAAACGGTGTAGAATTGTGCCAAAGGGCATAGGGAATGGAGTGGTCTGTCCTAAATTTTATGTAAACAGTGTTACTCACAGAGTTCCAAAGGATAAGTAAAGGCTACAAATTTTGGTTCAGATCGGTGAAAAGATGTACATTTGTGCCAAAGGGCATAACTGCAGGGAATGGTCTGGTCTGTCATAAATTTCACGTAGACAGTGAGACTCGCAGGGCTCCAAAGGGTAAGTATACACATTTTGGTTCAGATCGGTGAAACGGTGTACGTATCACTAACCATAACGCCAGCGCATGCGGATAGAGCAGTTCGGGAGCGCTTGTTCTACCGACTTACTGAACAAAAATCAATCTTTAAGGTTACCTGAGAGGTGCAGGCTTTCAATCCCGGCCGAAGCCATCGGATTTTTTAAGAGCGTTAAAAATCCCTCAGTATGCATTCCTTCGGAGGGGAAGTAAAGCCGGCGGTCCCATGTCATAGATTTATGGCATGTTAAAGAACCTTCCACTAATTACACCTTGTGAAGCTAAATTGGATAGGTTAAGAATGTAAACAACGCTCTTAGGTTTCTACGTTCGTTGCCAAGAGCCGACTGCGGTGGCGTCTAGTAGCTAAGTTCTCAACTTGGCCTAGTAGTCGTTGACGGTGGCGCTTGGCGGAAAAAGTAGGAACTATTTGAAAAATTCTAAGTTGCAGTCTGTACTTAAATTAAAAAATAGATAACACACACTAATACAGTCATCACAATTAACACCGGTTATCAGACAGATTCTACACACACCCAAAGTACACGGGGCTACATGACAGCGTTGTCGCAGCCCCTAAACTTAAGAACCAACCAACCAGAGGTGCACTACATAGCCTAAACTATTCCTTTTGAATCAGGCTATCATATAAAAAACGAATTTTTCGAATCGGACCGGTAGTTCCAGAGATTAGCGCGTTTAAAAACACAAACACTCAGACAAACTATTCAGCTTTATTACAGTGAGCCTTCATGCCTTTGTGATCAATGCAAATAAAGTGCGTAATGTGTCCTCGGCAGCGCATGTGTATATTCAGTGGTCTCAGTGTTCCACTCGGGCTTTAAGAAGAATTCTCACGCGCTTACGACCGGCCACGAATGACCGGCCCATCTATAACATTGCTGAAATTCTCCGGTGTGCAGTTGCTATTTATTAATGTGCTGTATGTAGACACTCATCGATCACCATGAGTACATAGCGTGACACGCACATATCGTGAAGTCAGGTGTTCCGAGGAGTGGCCGCAGATCATAACAAGACCAAAGCTCCCTATTAATCAACACTATCACACCGACCTATCAGTCAGCGCAGAAAACATCGCTGCAATCAAATCACGGAGGAAACATTCGCTTGATAGGATGTGAAAATACTTATACATTACTGTATCAATCAAGCTGCTCTCAAGGTTTATGACCCTGCAGGGTTGGCAACCTATTGATGTTGTTGTTGTTGTTGTTGTTTTATATTCATTTAGACAAGCGGAGGAACTGGCTTAAAACGGGCCGTGGTTTAAATATGGGCTAGTGTATGGTTTAGGTCTGATTAGTGCTGCAGTCGGGTAGAAAACATGTGAACAGTTATTCTTTGACAAAGGGAGTCTTAGGGGAGCAGTTGGTGGGAATTAGCCGAGTGGTTTGGACTCGGTGCATTATTACGCGTGATTTCGCCGACTTGGTCGTCTTGAAATATTTTACAGGTATATTTGTTTTATTTTCTGTTGGGTGATCTAAGTAACTCATAAACATATTGTTAATACCCTCTATTTTCGTAGATTATTTATGAGTAGTATTTTGTAATAAGGCCCAGGGCATCTGAAAGCGTGGCTATGCTATTGGTCTAAATACGGGCTAGTGCCTATGGTTTAAATATGGGCTAGCCTATATTTAGACCACATTTATATCCACACACAAAACAATGAAAGACTAATCATAGTCTTTTTGGTTTCAGCATGCCCAGAAGTACTCCAATATACAAACCAAAAAATAGCAGAAATCATTGGAAAGAGGACGATATGGAAAAAGGCATTGCTTCTGTTAGGGATAAAAAGGATTGATACATTAAAAGCAGCCAAGACCTTTAATGTGCCTAGCACAACCCTTCAAACCTTAAGAAAAAAAAAGACGAATTGACCCCATCTCAAGCAGCAAATACGAAACTTGGAAGAAAACCTTATTTAGGGGAAGGAATTGAAGAACAACTTGTATCTTATTCATTCATTATGGATCAGAATCCCTTTCGATATTAATTTCACCAGTTGATACAATAAAGAACAGAGTCACCACTCGAGGTCACAAGGCTGCCAGTTCTTGTCTTATCACTGGAACTCCATATAAAAAGGAGTTGTCAGCATCTCTTGAAAAGTCTTCAGTAAATAAGGGAAAGAAGAGGTTGACTTTCAAAAGCAACGACGCAAAGGGGAAGAAAGTGCTTGCGGAAAGAAACAGCGACCCAATTCACAAGCAGAAATTGGTGGAGCCTCAACCAGTTGGTCAGCGTCTTCTAGCAGAAAAAGATCATTAAAGCAGATTCCTTTTCCTTCAGAACAAGAAGAAGATGTTTTTCCAGATCCTTTTCTGGAAGATAGTGATGATGAGCTTGATTCACCATGTGGGGGCTTGCCAGCAAACGAAGATGCAAATTGCATGTTCTGCGCTGGTCTCTACTCAGAAGACTCTAAAGGAGAACGGTGGGTAACGTGCTTTCAGTGCCTTCAGGGCCATGTGGGCACATAGTGAGTGTGCTAGTGTGTAAAATATACATTGATTACTGCAAATAAACAATCAAAAACCTATTTTAATTTTAATAAAATTTTAAATGTCTCATGATGTGATTGATTTCTTTGGTCTGTTATAAAATGTCACTTCTTAATTTTAAAATATAGACGCTTTTTAGTTTTAAGGTTAATATTCTGTAGTTTTCTACAACAAGAAGTTTTTCATTCTCCAATTTTCCTTTTCTTAATTTATTTTCTTGAGATATTTGAGGAAAGCCCATATTTAAACCATAATTTCATTCTGTAACATTTTGAGTTACTAATTAAAACAAATGATTTCAAACAAACGGAATGTGTTTTGAATTATTTTAAACTAATTTCATAACCCAAAAATATCACAGTTGTGATTAGGTATGCTACATTTAGATATTTTCTTGCAGGTTAAGCAGTAGGCCCTATAAACAAAGTGGTAGCCCGTACTTAAACCAGTTCCTCTACTCAACATTTTTGGGACCATACCAAGTACTCGAGCACCAATAAATCAAATATAATAATAATAATAATAATAATGATAATAATAAATAATACTAATAATAATACAAGGAACCTACACAGCCGTAACAATGGTTATCGACGGTCATTCCAAAATGAAGGACATAGAATAGCAGGAACGAAAAATTCTCAAGAAGATTTACGGGGCAGTCAATAAAAACGGCATTTGGAACGGACTCTATCAAAAGACCAACACAATAACGGAAGAAATCAGAAAACGCCGGACAAAGTCTTAAACACACATCTACCAGTTGGAAAACTCCAGAACGTAAAAGACACCACTCAACATCACAACAAAGAGTAAATGCGGCACGGAATGGCTGACAGAGATCCAGACGGACCGACAACAGATTAACATAGAAAATCTCGAGAACCGCACCGAGTGCCGGAATAAAATCACAAATGTTAAGTTTGAGCAAAGAACACCACAAGAATGGACAACTGAGTGGAAGAAGGAGAATTCCGAGAGGAGGAAGAGATTTTGGGAAGAAAAGAGGGAAAACGCAAGAAGATGAAATCGCGAATTCAAGTTCAGTTCCCCTCCTAAAGGGGAACAATCGATATAATAATAATAATACAAGCATGCGCCTCTCTTTCCTTTTCCTATCTCTCTCTCTCTCTCTCTCTCTCTCTCTCTCTGAAGTGCTGAAATAGCTAGGGATTCTCCGCTCATCAGACATGCTGCAACTGCTTGCATGACTCATGCAGATAAAATATGAGGATGATGATGATAATTCTTGTTTTAAAGGGCTAACATCTAGGTTATCGGCCCCTAATGAATTTAAATGTTATAAAATGGGATGAAGAATATGTTGATGATAATTATCAGATAAAATACATTTACTTTGGACAGTCGTACTCATTAAACAGGGATCTTCACTGAAGATAAAAATAATATTATTTTTCAAAATGATAAAATTTCTGACTGTCAATCCTGGTATTGAAAACACTAAATCATTGTTCCGGTTAGTGCAACAGATTTTGAATTGAAAAAAGGATCTCAGAAAACCATGTGGACACGAGCACCAGGTTGAGAATGCCTGATATAGGGGCTTTGCGACATCGTGGTCATGTAGTCCCGTGTACTTGGGTTTGAGTGAAAATAGTCTGATAATCCATGTTATTGTGGTGGCTGTATTAGGGTATTTATTTTGTAATTGAGTGAGGATTAGGAAGGAGGTGACCGTGGCTTTAAACAAGTAACCAACCAATCCGGCATTTGCCTGGAGTAGAAGTGGAAAATTACAAAAAGCCACTTCTAGGATGGCTAAGGTGGGAACCGAACCCACCTCTTCCCAGTTTTGCCTCACGAGGCTGAGTTTACACCGTTCCAGCTCTCATACCAGAATAAATTTCTTGTCAGAGCGTGCAATTGCCCCTGGGCCCCTGGGTGGCAGAATTAAATTAAGAATCCAACACCAATGCACCTAGACGAAACCGCGCCAGAGACACAGCAAAAACCTAGAAAAGAATGTTGGATTTATTTAATACTTGGCCCTGAGAGTCAATATACCATCTTTCAGAATTAAGTTTCTTGACAGAGCCGGGCATCGAACGCAGGCCTGGGGTGACAGCCAAGAATGTTGGGAGCTATGGTGAAAGATAGTTTACGAATTATACTTTATTTTGCAATAAATAGTTCGACTGTATCTGCACTCGTTTTGTTTTATTACCAAACGGAATATACTTTCTGGACGTACGACGGATATCCGTCATATAACAGTTGTATCGAAATTAATTCTTTTCAGTCGGTCAACACGATTGTATGCAATTGTAATAACGTGACAGGGGCCGATAACCTAGATGTTAGGCCCCTTAAAACAACAATTATCATCATCATCATGTAATAACGTGAACATGGGATTAATAAATAAATTTACATGAAATTAATAAATAAATATATTAACATGAAATTCATAAATAGATTTACCTGATATTCATAAAATTAATTTACATGAAATTAATAGGTTACATGAGATCAATAAATAGATACATTTACATGAGATTATTATAATAAATATACATGATGAGTTATATATAAAATAAATTTCTTTGAGATGAATAAATAAATTTACATGATATTAATAAAATAAATTTACGTGAAATAAATAAATAAATAAATCAATTTACTTGTATCAATAAAATAAATGTATATGAGATTAATAAATAAATTTAGGTGAAATATATAAATAAGTAAATTTACTTGAGATAAATAAAATAAATTTACATAAGATTAATAAAATATATTTACAATGGATTAATGAAATACATTTACATGAAAAAACAAACAAATAAATTTACATAAAATTAATAAATACATCTACAAAATTTACAAATAAATTTACGTGAGATCAACAAATAAATGTGAGATCAATAAAATAAATGTATATGAAATTAATAAATAAATTTACATAAGATTAATAAATAAATATGCGTGAGATTAATAAATAAATAATATATAAAATTACAGTAAGAAATTAATTTATATGAGATTATTATTAAATAAATAAATAAATGTATTGATCTCATATAAATGTTTTCAGATGTGGGGAAACACCCATTACAATTGGGTACAATCGTGTTGACCGACTGAAGATTACTAAGACAACAATGAAAAATGGTTTCATATATGATAAGTCTCTTGCTTTGGCCCAAGTGGAATAATTCAACTCGCGAGGGAATATATCACCCGTTAAAGCTCCTGTTGCCATATTTTCTGAAGCTACTAGCTCACGATGCTCGTTAGTTTTAAAGTGACCCAGGCCTCACGTGCTTACGACACGCTCAACGCACATATCGTGTCAATGATAAGCTGTGATGGAATGCTCATACATATTAATGTGGCGTGATCAGCTTACAGTGCTGACCCCATTGTCGTAGGCCAGTTCAGTCATTTCCTTCTCTTCCTCATCATCATCACCATTGTTATTATTATTATACTCGCACCTAACTTTTGAATTGTATTAAAATGAAAAATAGGCCCAATATTTAGACTGGTATTAGGTAAATTTAATGAGAAAGCTGCCTATTGCAATGGGTACCATGGTACGACATCCGGAGAAACACTACGGTATTAGTTTTCCCTCGATGTGATTACAGACTATTACGTGGGAAACAATATAGTGTTCAGTATCGTTTGCAGGACATGCTTGCAGTGCAATAGTACCATACGGGATGCAAGCAGAGAAATATCGACCTTCCTGATAACAACGCTAGTTGGGCTGCATAAAACAATATTATTAGCGGGAGCTGATTCACCTAGTATATACAGGGTGAACAAAAAATGCCGCACTTGGAGGTCGGCAAGCGGTTCCTCGTCGAAATTCACGACAAAAAGTTTATCTTGCGAAACCTAGTCCCGCCGATAGGTTTAACAGAAATGCGTGTTAAGAAACGAGGCTCTGGCAACGCTGTAACTGCATACAGCGTGGCCAAACGCAGGTCACAGGAACTCTGCGCTCTGCCGGAGCTTTCTCTGTACATTCCGATGCACTGCAGAATGTGACAATGTTGCCTGCTTCTCGTCTTCATACTTGTGGTTTTAAACAGCACCCGATCCGATTTTGCTAATGAAACTTTTGTCTTGCAATTGGATGAGGAATCGCATGACGACCTCCAAGTGCGTTTTTTTTGTTCACCCTGTATATTATACAACCTGTGACAATAAAGTTCGGTGAAAAGTCCTATACTATCAACATAGATGAACAATGAACGACAGTGACCCAATTGTCCTTCGAAATAGTCCCCTCCAGTAACTATGCAATGCTGAGATCGGTGATACATGTCCTGGAAACTTTGCAAGAAGGCGTCTTTGGGATGGTGTTCAAAAGCCTCGTCACGTTGCGTTCGGTGAATAAAGTCAGAACGGTCGACCTGGCAACATTGGCGACACACAACGCAACGTGTAAGACCTGTTTGACACAGTGCGTATTTAAAGGGATGAATTTATACAACCTACCATGCACACCTGTTTGGCGGGTTGCAGTGAGAAGGATCAATTTATGCAACCTACCATGCACATCTGTTTGGCGGGTGGCAGTGAGAAGGGTGAATGTTCTGTGGAATGGAATGGAATGGAATGGAATGGAATGGCTTATCTGAAAACCATCGTCACGGGCGACGAGACCTGGTGCCTGAGGTACGACCCCGAAGTCAAGTGTTAAAGTATGGAGTGGCGGGGTCACAGAAAAGCCCTGAAGGGCCAGAGGTTTTCGAACATTTCGGACATCCAACGTAATATGACGACCCAACTGAAGGCTATCCCTAAAGAGTTTTCAGGACTAGTACTGTGCCCAATTAGACACGGCTGACTGGCATAGAACTCGGATCTTATCAAAGAAGACCAGGCCCAGGATTCTGCCCAGAATCGAATCATTGACCTCTGAGGGGGAACAGACACAGTGAACCCGAAGAACAATGAGTTATATCTGCATATAAGTATAATAGCAGGATTTCACGGCTAGAACGGGAATATCATAGCTTTTAAGGTGGATAATTGCAGAAAATGCCAGCCTATGTACGTTTTAGAAGCCAGAATGCAAGAAAGCGAACCAGCTTGACAGTTGACAAATCGTGGTTAGCGAAGGGGCGTTACTAGGTGACGCCAAGGAACTAATTTTCGCCTGCACTGGAGGAGCGGCCAAAGATTAATTGCTCTGGGAACCACAGTCTAACAACGCGAAACAAGAGAGTGGGGGCAGTCGCCCACAGAAATTAATTGATTACAGCCGATTGGAGCAATGAATTGAAATTAAACTTACACCTAGATGCATGCATTCTAGGAAAGATAATTTAGGAGTGTTCTCACGCCTAAATTAAAGCCTGCATCTATAAACGAACCTATGCACAGACCTCATCCGCTACGGAGGAAGGATTTGTAGATGAGCCGAGGGGGAATTACCGGAGTAGCGTCAGGACGCCATGGAAGAAGGCAATTAATTATAATTAATTGGCTGAGGCAACCGCTTGCACACGAGTGATTTCGGGACCTCCATACTTAGACAAACGAGGATCATACTTCACTTTGTCTGGAAATGTATTATATCAAGAAGGGAGTCGGTCCTGGAAGTCCAGTGGACTGTGTTTCACAAGGGAGCTTTATATAGGAGAAGCTTAGCAGTAAAGTCAGTTCGTCTTGACTCAACCCGTAAGCTGGCACGCGGCCGGATCACGCAAGGAAGTGCGCGGAATTTATAAAGTATTAACGCTCAAATGTATTAGCGGTGAACAATGGAAAGCGCATCATGCAGCTTCATAACAGTAATTATGCATCGTATAATATTTAGTCTACAGCAGACGTTTAAGCAATAACATACGCGGGTATAGATTCAGTACAGCGTAGAGATAATTTAGGATGTTTATAGACAATGAACATAACCAGGAGGTGTTGTCATAGGTAAAATGACATATTATGGTAATGATCACTACAGTTACGGGAGCCTGGAAGGCGTCACAAGTAGTCGTGACATAGGATTGAACAGATTTGCAGTAGAGGAGATATAAACTGTAGGTGACGGGAGTCGAACACACACACGCAAGATAGACTTTCATGGAGACCAGCGGTTGTCAGGAGTTAGCTGCATCGCATCTCTGAGTTCAGGCGATAGTGGGAATCCAATCAAGGATCCATGTGTGATAATAGTGCGAGAATTGTGTATAAAGTTATATTACAGTGATTTTTAGAAGTGTTTATGTGTATATGGTAAAATAATGTGTATTGTGTCAAAGTGGAAAAAGCCAGTAATGGAAAATATGATTACCATGTGTAAAGTTTATACAATGTGTCGTGTGAATAATATCATGATGGCTTAAGACCAGCATCATGGCAGGTGCGTGGCTGGCGTGCAGAACCAACCCAGCAAAAATGAAAGTGAGTACAAATTTAATATGTTGATATGATTAAATAGCTCACCATACAACGAAGCATCACTCTAAGATTAAGAATTAACAGTCATTTATGTACGAGTTCACACCCCTCGTATTTTGGTAAAATATGGCTTGGAGGGTGATTTGTTTACGGCCATTTAGGCGTAAGACATTGAAGAAAGTAACGGTAACGTTAAATAATAATAATAATAATAATAATAATAATAATAATAATCTGTGGTCGGTAACAATAATAAATAAATGGGCATGTCAGGCCTACAGTACGTGCAAAGTGTGTCATGTCTAGCGTAAGAATACTGTGTTATTGTAAACAGTAATAAAGAAACGTAACTATCGAGATAAAAGAGAGTTTTTCAGTGTCATTGAATTGTTGAATGAATGTTTATTATGGTATATTCTACAGGGTTGTATTTGAGAGCCATTAAGATAGTTAAATGTAAGCGAATAAATTTATATGTGTTTTGGAGCTACGTAGAACTTTGGCTTATGAGTAATTGCAGAGAGGACGTGAGTGCTTTAAGAATTGAGTCATCTGTAAAAGATATTGTTTGAGCCACGTTCAGCGAGCATGTAACGTAAAATCAAGAGATTTACGTCAATAAGTTGCGGGGATCATCCAAAAATAGCTTGCGCGTTAGGCGAATCTAGTCGGTTAATCTTCGAAATCTACGAGATAGTATCGCCTTAGAGCATACTTGTGTTATTCGCAACAGAGCTGGGACAGAGTCTGTCTGTATCCACTGTTCGCAGGATTTTTGCCACCAGGGATAACTGTTAGAGACCCTGTGTGAGCCCATATATTATTTGATCTGCCCTTAGAGGTAAGACTAATGGTCCTTCGTATAGGAAACGTCGACTTCCTCTTGTTATATGCATGCTGCACCAGTGAGAGAACTATGACACTCACTTGAGATGCGCGCAAAAGCCACTGATGACGGCCACAGAACGGCAAAGCTATTTCGTGATCCATCCCATGCCATGAATATTAATTAGGAGCCGAGATGAGCCCATTATACTCTAAATGTAGGTGTTAAATAATTAGAATGACTCAATTACTAAGGACACGACCCACTCAGGTTACCTCCGGCATGGCCACACTAGTGAAGGAACTTGACCCAGACGGGGAGCAGGTAGTCCTCTAAACCAGCGGCCATCTTGCTGAGGCAGCCGGGACTAATTCATTGTTCGCATGGAAAGGAAGTCTATAGACCTGATCCTTTTATTTTAAAATCGTAGTGGGACACTGAAGAATCTCGATATTTCGAAAAGTAATTAAGATATGCTTGATGTGATGATATCAATTGAATTAAATGCATTATTTCCACACACATACCATGTTGGAATGTTGTGATCGGATAATATTTGGCAGTTATTCTCTGAGGAGGAATACTGCACCAAATAAATAAAGGCATCTTTGTAAGGTGTATTTGCCCAGTTCACACTAATTTATTCATACGGGTAGAGTAATTTGAATGACATGACACGTTTGTAACGATAATGTTTTGATCAGACCCAGAAAATCGTTGTATGGTGAAGCTATAAAATATCAATGTCCATATGTATTTTGGAAGGGAAAGTGTACCACTTCAGCGTTTCAAATTGATGGGAAAAAGAATACGATTCGCACGACACAATACTTATTAATCAAGGCATGAGATAATGAATTAATGTTACTGAAAGTAAATTCCCCGTGTAAAACGGATAAATGTTTAATAATTGCAGATTTAATGTCATTTAAATATAATTTGTGTTTATTGTGTTGTGATATTCCAATTTGTGTTAAATTTTGCCACATGAAGAACACTATGGACACTCGCAAATGTCGAAGAGTATCAATAATAGGATGTTTTGAATAGACTTGAGTGCGGTGAAGCACTAATTTTGAGGAGAAGAGACTCACAGATAATTTTGATTTTTGTTGTGGGAAGTAAATGTAAAGTATCTTTTTTTTGTGTTTTATGTTGTATTGCCATGATTTTCTATAATTAAATGTTATACTTAGGAATATGTTGTTTCTTTCAAGTAGAGTAGTCACCTGACAGACTCAAATCCTGAACATGTGATCGTATGGTGGGTTGAACGCCCCATACCTCGAAAGACCGTGAGTTAGCTGGGATACGAACACATGTTCCATATGATGACGATTGGGTACAGAACAGACATTCTCAGAACTGCATAACCATCCACGGGGATTACTTCGAAGGACAGTAACTGCTGTTTCAGGTAAACCAACAATCCGTTCGTAACAGATCCATTTACCGATGCTTCGGCCAGCATCAAACTGTCCAGTCGTGTCGAGTTAACACTTCAGAGAAGAGTATATGTGTTAGGAGTTTCGCTGTTCATCTCGGCTTTTCTGAATTGCGTCTTGAACCTGCCTTCCGTGCACCATTTATGCTTACGCTGGGTAAACCGTTAAAGAAACCGGACGAAGCTGGGTCGAGTTGCTATTGTATATTTACTTTTTTGTGAACTACCAACATTTTGCACCAATCACATCTAATGTATTCATAAAATATAACCATTTAAAATATTGGTCGAGTTCGTTAATTGGCAAAATCGAACCGGAGGGAGGGATACTGGAAATGGGAGGCCTTTTCCAAAAAAGTGAAATATTGCTATATCTTTCTTAATATTTGAAAAAATCAAATTCATTCAAACATCGTACGATTATTCGGATAAAAGCCAAAGACTTAGCTTAGCAAAGTTTTTTGATAGAACCAACCATTGACCAAAGGATGAAAAAATATATGTTTTGAAAGAAAATAAATCATATATACTTCAATAGGCACAATATCAAAACCATTTAAACTGGTCAATGCTCTTCTAAAAATTACCTAAAACATTTGTCTGAAAGAATTGTTGATATGTCTCACCCTTACGCCAAGGATGAGCAAAATATTATTGAAATTACTGTATAACTAGCGGAACCATGCAAGAAATCTCGCATGTTCATAAACCACACTTTCCCCAATTGGTTTATAATGTTACACTTAGAGAAAGGTTACGTTTTTATTTTAACCAAATGATTATAAAACACTATTTACGTTTCAGGATAAAGGAAAGACATCAGAATGTTAATATGACATGAAACAGGCGTCACAGCGGCCTGTGGACAGCAATTATGGAGCGTATTTTCCTACATCAACGGTGTTTGCAAATAGCACACTTCATACAATTTCTTTATAGTCATTTTTAAAGAAATTATAGATATTTATGAAATTATAGTGCAATAAGTCACTGCTAATGTCTATTCTCTTTCATTTGTCACGATCGGTCGCTTGTGAGCGTCACAGGAGGGATCTATACTACTGAAATAATATATATGATGTTAAACATGTGGAACTTTTGCAGGTAGGCCTATACAACAATTATTGGCAAATTTAGTGAATTCGAAACATTATTCTTTGGCCGGTAAAATCTACCTCCACCCTCCGGCGAGCCGAGAGGGATTTTTAAATATGTTTTAGCATGTCCGCGGACTCTGTGGCGTAAGTTCCACCCTGCAGTTGATTACAGTAGAACTCCAATTATCCAAAACAATTGGGTTCGAACTCCATTGGGATAATCAAAATTTCGGATAATCAGATTTTTCTGAAGAAGAAAAGGGTATACAGTACATGCATAGCCTGTGTATTATAAAGAAGAAGAAAACGAGCGTATTTTCGGTACCGTATGCATTTTTGATGTGTAACATCTTTCCACTCGGTATCTGTATATTTTTGTGAGGGTGATTTTGAAAATTAAAATGGAATTGGATGGGACGGAAACTATGAGCGCGCGCGATGGCAGAGATTGATACCACGAAGTACTGTCGGCCATGTGGCTATGTGGAATGTATACCGTATACGGTTTACTTCAAGGTTTGGAGGCCCCATTAAAGATATTCCTACAATAAATCATCTTCAAGTTGTCGTTCTTTGGTGTGAAAATATTCATTATATCATATTTGCTGAAAACCTGTCAGGATTTGGCAGTGCAGTTTTACAAGTAGTTATTTCAATGAACAACAGAGTTGACTGTTAACAAGGGATAACATGTCACATGTTACACATCATATGCGACTACTGTAAGACTGGTCATTTTTCTTAGTTATGCAATAAAATGAAAAGGCAACACTTTTACATGTTATATAACGTACGTACTTACAAGTGTTGTACAATAGTAGTAAATGAAAGTCATTGTTTGCTGAACATCTCGGTCAAAGTAAGCCGTTTGACTGTCTTGAACCGTTAATAATGTTCGCGATGCGCCTACATTAACTTCGTGGAGGGAAGGATAATAGCGCGCGTAGATAGAAACATTATTTTTAAATCGTAGCACGTTTCCACCTTTTTTTCTTCTTTCATTTTCTGAAAGCGAGAAAGCGATTCGTATAATCAGCGATTCGGATAGTCGGAGTTGGGATAATTGGAGTTCTACTGTACCCCAGTTACCATCCTTCTCCAATTGGTCTTGGAGCCTCACGCTTCCCAGGTGAGGTCTTTACGCAGTAGAGCTTCTCAAACGTTAGCTCCACCGAGGAGGTCTGGGTTGGATTCCAGGCTCTGCCAACAAATGTAATTCTGGTCTGAGGGTCGTGAAGAAAAAGTGAGAAAAGGTGGGTGGTTTCGATTCCTACTTCAGCCATCCTGGAAGCTGTTTTCCGTGATTTACCACTTCTACTCCAGTCAAATGCCGAAATACTACTGTACCCGTAAATCCGGAAAGTAGCCTGTTGGAATATCCATTGCCCCAGCTGGATCGCCTATTTCTAACAGCACGGGCAAATTACTACATTAGAAATCGCTCCCAACATGGCCTTTAGGGATTTACATACAGCAGTTAAAAGAATATTGTGGATCAACAACAAACTACACGGGGCACACCTACCTTTACTTACCTTCTCGGGGACTGGGAATTCAACTTCACCTACAATACATACACAATACTCTACTCCTTATATTTAAAATGAATCACGCGCCAACAACAACAACAATTAACGAACTGAATAAAATTTATTAACAATGGTAAACTAACCTAGTATAAACAAAATAACAATAAACTAATCCAACCATAAAAGTAAAAAACGCACAATCATTCACACTTCCTTTCTATTACACATCGTATTACAATGCTGTGTAAAAAATATGAGCATAAAAATCTTGGCTTCATTAGGCCTACATTTACGTAAAAAGAAAAAGTTTAGGGAAGGCTCTTACATTCGTGGCATTCCTGACACCTGGCTTCATTCACTAGCACGCGTTTGGAGGACGCACGTGCACTGGCCTGTTTCATCAATGAAACACCAGCACCACGCTGCACTCGGAACTAAATACAATGTATACAAGGCGGTGAGTCTTCACCTGTACATATTATGTCACACCGCTCTCCAATCCTAACGGTGAATCATATGGCTAGCCTACATTGAGACTGCTTTGTGTGCGTTTATAATACACGTAAAATTAACATTCAGTTCTTACAAAAATGCTCATAACTTCTATGTTTCTTTAACAATCATTCTGAAAATGTGTATACACTCTTTCATTCGCACCCCGAAATTGTTCAAGACCATTTCGGTTCAACAATTACTCTTAACAGTGGACAATCATTCATACAATACATCTGCTCACAAAACACACGCTATTCCAAAACATTCTATTAATAAATCCTACCAAAAATTATTTAACTAATTAAATCATTTCCTAAAAAATATTTACATATAATTTGTTCATAATAATATACATTATTTAGTGTTGATAACACGTTACTTACGAGATTCTGGATTCTCGGTTATAATATAACTCTCAATTAATTATATACACTGTTTTTCCACATAACCATTCTCTAACATTCCGTAGTTTTGATATACTGCTTACACATCGTCTTATATAGGTTTCATTACATTGTCGGTCTAATACAATCGACTGATTAAGGTTAACTGTACGTAATTACATAACTTCGGGTTTAATAAAATATAATAGTAGTATCTTTGACGTGAGTAGACAATCTTTCTCTAGTTGTATTTCCGCTAAAAACCCTTCTGTCAACACAGCTAAAACGTTATATCACATGAACTGGACTACTTGTATACAACGACTCTTATCATGATCCATGCCTTCTTATCAAAGAACAATAATACTTTGACTTCCTTTAAAATGCGGAACTCCCTTCGCTAAGCGCTCCATAACTCTACAAATCCTCATATAACAGTATACATGGCATAAACAATTATCATCCACTATGTTAAACAATTTTTTTTAGCGTATGGCCTTTAGTGCCGGGAGTGTCCGAGGACATGTTCGGCTCGCCAGTTTTGTAGCTGCTTCGAGACGGACACCCAATGGGTGAGCTACAAGTACCGTTGGGTGGGGGAGGGGGAAGTTGGAATGCAAGGGCTAGGAATTGGAAGGTAGCGGCTGTGGCCTATACTTGGGGACCAACCCCGGCATTTGCCTGGAAGGAAGATGGGAAACCACAGAAGACCATCTTCAAGGTTGCCGGCGGGGGGATTCGAAACTCCTCGCCTCCCGAATGTGAGCGACTGCCAGCAGTCATGCCGTAACGACCTCGGCTAACTCACCCGGTATGTTAAACAATAACCAAAAAGGATTAATTGTTATTAACATTTCTTCTGTAGGAACTTTTCTCAAATAAAGGCATGACCCTCAGTATCATTTCACATGACTACTGATCTAGAGTTATACATACTTGTGTTCATCAAACGAAACTTCCAATTGTATTAAACGATATTAGACTGTCGTGATTGACCTCCTAAAGTTAACTCCACAAAAGATAATTAGCTGTTAACTCGTCTGTCGCAAATACATGTAATAAAAATAATACTCCTGTCTCATCTCACTTGATAAGCTTTAAATTGTTTATCGTTGTAATATCAGGTCGACAAAATGACGTGATGTTACACAAATAGTGTAAAATAACACACATGTTATTTATAGTGTCAAATAGAATTCAATCTTGACCGGGATAAACTAGCTTTGAATTCCTAGCCACAGATTTGAATAATCTTCTATCACAAGGTATTTCCTCTAACATATTAAATGAACAAAGACCTCAGCTTTACAAATAATAAAAAGGTTTGTCAACGTCGTAATGTTTTTCCACTCTACACAAAGAATGTTTATAGGGATTAAGACTTCGGTCTTATCAAACGACTAGTATTTCCCAGATCGTCGACAGTTTATGTACAATAATTATATAACAATATCATTCGATGTTTCTTCTGTTCTTGAAGTTAGATGTCGTTACATTAAAGTGCTCAAATTAAATTTAAAAATACTTTAATTTGAAGCTATGACACAATGTCAGAATAATTGTTTTAAATCAAATTATTAAAATTCGAGAGTCGAAACGACTAGTCTTCTATGAGGCAATATGATTCCTCAAACAAAATTTTAATGTCAGTTCCACAACTGATCCGTAGAATAAAATTGAAAAATAGATGAAAGGCAATCATCTCCTAAATAATCTTGAAGCATAAAAATCTTAACACACATCTGAAGTGTAAAATACATGAGAACACTGAAATACATGAAATGTGAAAATATGGAGTAAGATCGTTGGCTCGGAATGTCACTAATCAAGCTCTATACTAAAAATAAGAGACACTGCTACCTTATTTGGACGAAAACTTGAAGATCAATGTAAGTATTCCCACACAATACTTTAGATGTTTCCTCAGTTCAAGATACTGAGATGGATCTGCATTTGAACCTCGGATCTGCGACCTCAGAGATAGGAAACGTCCCTCTCTGGAATTCACCAACATTCGCCTGGGCTCGAACGACATCCTTCTGGCAAATTCTTCTGTGGTTGCTGGGCTACCCTAGCATCTTGACAAATCTCTTCTGTAGAATCTTCATTCTCCGTCGTAAATATGTATCAGCCACATCATTGGAATATAATTTATAGAAATATTTATATAAATGGTGAATGAAATATTTCCATTGCTAATTGATGTTACATTAATGTTCGTAGACTGACGAAAATGTACAAGATGGACCGTGCACTACGTCTGTATTCAAGAATACGTTGTCAAACGAAGTTCCATCGTTGTATCTTAACTCCTGTTATCGAATATGTCTCTGGCGCATGACTATTTAGTTCATCATATCAACAATGTTAATTATGTTGAATGAAACCATTTGAAGAATAATGATAGTCATTATAATATTGTTTATGTGTTGCGCCAATATTAAAAGTTCTCCAATACTGTTCACTTGAACTGCGCTCGCCAACTTCACGTTGCAATCTAAAATGATATTCAGCTTTATTTCCAACACATTTTAAAATCGGACCCAACAGGCTTATATTGTCGAAACGGTGAATTTTAGAACGCTCGACTTTCAACAGAATATAGTATGCGACCTGTTCTTTATATATATTCACTTCGTTGAACATCAAAACTGAATTATATACGAGATATACTAATTTCAATGTTCCTCACAACTTCACATAGAATGGAAGTGAGGCAATCTCCTACGATCTACCTTGCTATCCTCGCGTCTCCACAAGTCGACAGTCGTCGCACTCGGACAAAGCCTTGGGATCTCTGTTAACCCAGTAAAAACACTTCCTCACTCTTCAAAGACTGCTGGAATAAGAACATCGATCCTTGGATCTCCCCCTCCAAGTCGAAATTTTGGTGGCCATATCAATCTCCACCATAATTTTAGCGCGTAGATTACTAATGCTTATTACTGCGTAGATTAACCGATCTGCGGTTTTTAAAGTATCAGACATAATTTCTTTTAATTTTCTCTTCATTACCAAATAAGAAAATCTTCTTCTAAGATCCTAAATGCATAATTTCACCAAATTATATAGTTGAAGTTGATCCCGTCTTCAATAAGACCTCTTCTCATTGGCTCTGGGCTGGGATCCAATAGCATAATTTATAACAATATTTATAATATTAATTTCCAAACTCACTGTTGCTATGCCAATTTTAGCCTTCTAGAAGCGTATATTGTGCAATATATCACGTGATCGGGCTCTCCCACGGCCTCAAGCTTGTAACACTACCCTCCTGTGTCACACTTCCAGAATTTATATTTGCTGGTTAAATTTTATCATGGGGACGGAAAATACTCTCATTTTGTCCCAAAATAATTCAATTTCCGGGGGCAGTACCTAACTTAATGCCCGGCTGCTTCCTACCTCAATTACAAATACAAACAATACTAAAGAATTCACAGTGACACAGGTTATTAGACAATATCTACACACACCCGTGTACACGGGGCTACAAGACCATGATGTTGCTAAACCACTAAATAATACAAACTTATTTCAAAAAGTGTTTTAACCTCCACGCTTCACACCTACAATAGCTTAATAAACTTCGTCAGCTGCACTTCTACAGTGCTTCACTTAAAATTTGTTTTCAAGGTCCTGCCCGCTGGGTCAAACAAATTTTCAATTATGTGTAAAGCTTAATTAATGGTTGTAAATACTCTAACCCTGACTTTTTGTTGTTAATTCATTTAGGGGCTTTGCGACCTAGCCCCGCGTGAAACCTCTCTTTACGGACACTTCTCTGATGCGGACACTCCCTAGATAAGGACAGAATTTTGTATCCGGAATTAAATTATATCTAAATGCTAATAAGAAGAACTCTCTTTTACGGACACTCTTAGTGTGTTGTAGAATTTATCTGATAAACTGTGTTATTGTTTATTCGGTATCTTGCATCCGTAGAAATGTTTTGTTTAGTGGCATAAATATGTTGAAAAATGAAAATCCGCAGCCTGCTTCCAGTCGACCGACCGGGTCAGGGATTGGAATGAATGAAGCCCCCATCTAGCGGCAAGGATATGAACTGTGCCGGCTGCCGAAGCCTGTCGCACTCCCCTGGGGCAATGATTAAATGAATGACAGATGAAATGAAATGATAGTGGAGAGTGTTGCTGGAATGAAATTTGTGACAGGGAAAACCGAAGCACGTTATATATTATAAATTGTAAATACTGATACTATACGGTGTGATGTCACTGTAGTGGCCTGGTGCATGTGTTTCTATTTGACGCCTGTAAATCGTAATGACGATGAAATGAATGAGGATGACTTCACAAAGGTCCTATCTCCGAGCTAGGGGAATGAACCGTACGAAGTTAAATCCCCTCGTCGATCGGTGATCGATATCGGACGGGAAAACACTAAACTAACGACTATTCTAGGTACAGTAAATAGGAATGCTCACCATTACCGATGGCGTACTGCTGTAACAGGTCCGTCATGTTGATATGAGTAATGCCCCTCTTCTCCTGCATCAGGTTGTCGCAGTGCGTCACCTTCCCGCTGCCAGGACCTCCTGCAAGCAACATGTGAATCAGACATTCGAACATGAGAAAATACATGAGGTTATTTGAATAAAGGCCATCACAACGATTAAACAAAATGTTATTATTATTAATCTCGTATCAGAAACAAACATGTTATACACAGTTATAGGCTATTACTTTTGCCCAATAAATGATGAAATCAGTTATTACGTCATTTATGTCAGGAACGAGTGACAAACATCTACCTATAGGTAGAGCCCTTCGCGGATGCGGATACCCGCGGATAAACCCGGGGATATCCGCAATTTTTTCGCCATGCGGATATAGTTTGCATAGCTGTGCGGATAGCGGATAAGCCGCGGTTAATGTTTGGAGTAAATTTGCGGATAGTTTTTAGAATACAGTCCGAATTTGTTGAATACCATTACTACTACCTGGATGTTTATGACATAATATATTATTCCGTTATGTTTCTTTCATGATAAATGATGATGAATCACGCTAATCTCATTCAAATTATGTCATTATGCATAATAACGCTCCGAACTGAAGAGCGTTGCAATTCTGGCTGTATAACATTAATTATAAACATAGTACATGACATACATAGCTTAGGGGAACGACTTTCTACTCAAATGTCTAAATGTGTGGGTTTAATATTTTATCTATTTACGACTGTTATTGTAATGTCAGTAGATTCTGATAACAAACGTGCCGTTGCGGGGTGGATGCGGATAACAGTCGTGCGGATGCGGGGCGGATGCGGATGACAGCCCTGCGGATGCGGGGCGGATAACGTTTTGTTTATCCGCACAGGGCTATAGGCTACTAGTATAAAAATATCTAGTGGCATGTTTCTTTATCTTAATAAACTAACCTAACCCTAAGCCCGTGGCACTACAGTCCATGAAGGGCCTAGGCCTACCAAGCGACCGCTGCCCAGCCATTTGGCCTGCAGATATTGGGGTGACACGTGGTCAGCGCATCAGATCCCCTCGGCCGTTAATCTTGGTTTTCGTGACCGGGGCGCTGCCTCACTGTCGGACAGCAACTCAATTGTCCTCACGAGGCTGAGTGCACCCCGTTCCATACCTCACGTCAGTTTCTAAAATCCCTGACGGAGCCGGGATTCGAACCCGGGGCCTACGGGTGAGAGACAGGCACGCTACCCCAACACCACGGGGTCGGCTTCCGTCTCTTAATAGACCCGTTAAAGACAAGGGACTATTGCCGTTTGTCAATATACAGTGAAACCTCTCTTTACGGCCACTTCCCTGATGCGGACACTCCCTAGATAAGGACAGAATTGTATATCCCGAATTGAATTATATCTAAACACTAATAAAATGAACTCTCTTTTACGGACACTCTTAGTTACGGGCGCGGACAGTTCTTTAAGGCGAGAATGAATGCTTAACATCCGTTATTCGGACGAAATCATTCGAGTTTCAAACGTAAATATAGTTGTGAAAGACGTGCAAACATTAAAACCAACGGCTGATCAAGACAGTGAGTGTAGTGAGAGTGAAGGAGAAGAAGAGAAAGATGAAAATCCTACAATAAAGTATAACTCAGCTTGCCAGGTGGTGCAGCAATTGAAATCATTTGCTCTTAGTCGTAGCGATACTCATGCGCTGTCATTAATACAACACTTACATGGTGTAGCCTAAACCTCAGCAATTCTTCTGGTGTATTTGAACACGGACATACCCATGCAAAGTTCACTTGACAAACCAACCTAACCTGCCTGATTTTTTTATGAGATCATCATAAAATTGTAAGTAGGCCTACTATACTGAACTGCAGTACTGTTTTATTTACAGTAATTGGAGATGTGTGTAACCTAACTAGAGTACAGTTTTGTATGTTGTTCAGTATGTAATGTAGCCTACTTATTGCATTTTTATTTGTGTCTTGACCCAATTTTGTTTTTTAAATGTGGCCCCTCTCATTAAAGGACACCTCCCAGATACGGACAAATTATTTCGTCCGATTAGTGTCCGCAATTGAATATCGCAGCTACCCTGAAGTGCCGGATGCAGCTCATTTTACACCCTTAAGTGAGATGTCACTTTTTAAGGCCTTAAAACCAATCGTTTCCGGGACACTTCCAAAACAATCCTCACTCTTCGAAACTGTTCAAGAAATAGCCAGGCGTAACCATGGCAACGTCACCTCCAGAGATCCCGTTTAGCTATCCATCTCAATCTGTATAAATGACTGCCCAGCGCCATTTATCACTTAAAACACCGTACAAACATTATGATTAAACATATTCAGCCCTCTTATGCGAAATACATTTCAACCCCAAACGGATATTTACGAAAATAATGATGATGATGATGATGATGAAGATGAAGATGATGAAATTTGATTTTTAAGGAGCCTAACAACTAAGTTAACGGCCGTGAATTGTATGGGTAATAGTGAAAAATGATAATGATACACTGAAGAAAATGGAAATTGCAACACCCAGAAGAAGTGGTGCTACATAGCTGCAATTGAACAAGCAGGACGAGTGTTCAGCTGTGATTCGATGATTACACTTTCAGGTCCCTCTGACCGCAAGTTTGGACAACAATCAATACAGGATGTGCCCACCACGAGCTGCAATACATTGATGAATTCGTCGAGGCATGGAGTCAATAAGGCCCTGGATCGCTTCCTGAGGAATTGTGGCCCAT
Source organism: Meconema thalassinum (assembly GCA_946902985.2). NCBI lineage: Eukaryota > Metazoa > Arthropoda > Insecta > Orthoptera > Tettigoniidae > Meconema > Meconema thalassinum. The sequence goes on from OX336392.1 coordinate 348,014,215, forward strand.
GCTTGCTGCACTGCACGGGTCTGTTGTTCCCGAGTTGTAGGTGGCTGAGGACGGTTGGCCAGTTGTCGACCCATCATGTCCCACACATGCTCAATAGGACTGAGGTCCGGGGATGTGGCGGGCCATTCTAAGGTTGTGATGCCCTGGAGAGCTTATCTGGAGATGCGTGCAGTGTTAACCCGGGCATTGTCCTGCTGAAACATCCCATTAGCAATGTTCGCCATCATAGGGACAACCACTGGATTGAGTACCCTATCAACGTACTGTCGAGCAGTCAAAGTGCCCTCAACAAGCACTAATTGTGTTTTCACATTAAAGCCAAGAGCTCCCCAGACCATAATGCTTGGTGTTGGCTCTGTGTGCCTCTCGACAATAAGGTCTGGGCGGCCCCTCTCCCCGGTACGTCGGCGCACCACACGATTCCGGCGATCACTGCGAGCAAGACAGAAGCGCGATTCATCACTAGAGACGACCCTATGCCATTCGTCGACCCACGTCGATCGTTCTCGACACAGGGACAGCCTTACACGTCGCTGTTGTGGGGTCAATGGAACACCTTCTGCAGGGAGACGGGATCGTAAGCCAGCTGCACGCAGGCGATTACCAACTGTTTGTTGTGAAACGTGGGGTGCCACAGCTGCTCGAATTTACGCTGCTGTTGCATGGGGTTCCATCCGGGCCATCCGAATGATGCGGCGATCCTCTCTCTCAGTTGACTGTCGCGCTGGGCCTGTGCCAGGTCTACGAGTGTGGGTACCTTCATTTGACCACTGCTGCCATACACGTTGTACCGTAGATGCCTATCGGCCAACACGTGCAGCGACAGTCCTTAGTGATATTCCAGGCTCACACAGCCCAATTATCCGAGCCCTCTCAAACGGCGACAGTTGTTGATAGCGTGCTCTTCTCTGTCGTCGAGGCTTGTTTGACGGGGAACACTTCACTGCACAGACTGCAAGTCAACCACGCTACACCAGAGTCCGTATATTAGAGTTGATTCCTCCGCGACCAATCACGTGGGGAGACCTGTAGCAACAATCCAATGGGTCAGAAATTTTGATCGTTTACATACCTACATGACATCGTTCCATATCTTGAAAATCAACACAAACGGCCAATGCCTTATTGGTGTTGCAATTTCCATTTTCTTCAGTGTATTAATACAACTAAAACTAACCACTGACCTACAACTAAATTATGTACTAGAAGTTGGTTGGTTCCTCATTTTTCGAGCTGTGACAACGCGGTCATGTAGCCCCGTGTACTTTGGGTGTGTGTAGAATCTGTCCTGTAACCGGTGTTAATTGTGATGACTGATGACTGTATTAGTGTGTGTTATCTGTAATTCAAGTAAGGACTGCAGACGATCAATTTCAAGTAGTTCCTACTTTTGCTACCAAATGCTACCGTCAACGACACCTAGCAGTGAACTTGGCTACTAGATGCCACCACAACCGCAACCTTGCGGCGAACGTTGGAACTTAATACAGCGTTAATCAAATCTAACCTACAAATTTTGCTTCACACAATTGTAGTTAGTGGAAGGTTCTTTTACATGCCATAAATCTATGACATGGGCCCGCCGGCTTTGCTTTCCCTCCAAAGGAAGGCATACTGAGGGAATTTAACGGTCTTAAAAAAATCTAACGACTTCGGCCGGGTTTGAACCCGCGATCTTGGGCATAGAAGTTCAGCATGCTACCAACTACGCTACTAATGTCGCCAATATGTACTAGAAAACCAAAGGGGGAAAATGGGACAAGAAAGGGAACAGAAATGTCCTCAGCCCCAGACGAATGAAGGTTGAGGGACGTGGAAGGAAAGAGACACAGGAAAGGCAGAAGGAAAGAAAAAGATGAGAGGGTCCGCCTCGAGAGTTACCATCCATGTTATTGAACCAGTGAGTTGAACTAGATTTCAAAAAGCTAATAATGAAGTGAAGACACACGTGTTTTAATGCTTGACAGACGCAACGTATTGTTCTATAATATATTATTAGATTAATTTCGATTTTTGCAAAAAATGAAAGTAGACTTAAGAGATTACACACGGCCAAAAAATGTATGTCTGTCTGTCTGTGTGTGTATGTGTGTGTGTGTGTGTGTGTGTGTGTGTGTGTGTGTGTGTGTGTGTGTGTGTGTGTGTGTGTGTGTGTGTACTCTGAATGTCTGCCCCCCCCTATCAATTCGAACACGGTGAAATCGAATTGAATGAAATTTGGTAAAGAGGTAGAACTAGCAAAGGGCACCTCAGTGCCATGTTTCATATCGCCGCCATCTTGACGGAAACGTAAGGGCGGCCACCCAAATGTTAAAAGCTTGAATCAAATTACGCCCAACTTAATCATCTGATCTCTACAAAATTTTGTAACACTATACCTTTACGTATTAAGAATCTTTTGACCAAATTGCAAGGTCATCAGCCCAATAATTTCCGGATGGCGGCCATGTATGTGTGCAAATCGATTCCCCCTATCTATTCAAACGTGGTGAAACCGAATTGAACAAAATTTGGTACAGAGGTAGCACTAGCAATGGGCACTCCAGTGTCATGTTTTATATCGCCACCATCTTGACGAAAACGTAATGGCGGCCACCCAAATGTTAAATGCTTGAATCAAATTACGACCAACCTAATCATCTGATCTCTACCAAATTTTGCAATGTTATACCTTTATGTGTAAAGAATCTTTTGACCAATCTGCAAGGTCATCAGCCCAATAATTTGCGGATGGGGGCCATGTATGTGTGCAAATCGATTCTCCCTATCTTTTCAAACACTGTGAAACTGAATTGAACATAATTTGGTACAGAGGTAGCACTAGCATAAAGCACCTCAGCGTCATGTTTTATATCGCCACCATCTTGACGGAATCGTAATGGTGGCCACCCAAATGTAAAAAGCTTAAATCAAATTACGACCAACCTAATAATCTAATCTCTACCAAATTTTGCAACAACATACCTTTATGTGAGAAGCGTTCTTTGACAAAGCTACAAGGTCATCAATCCAATAGTTTACATATGGCGGCCATGTATGTGTGCAAATCGATTCCCCCTATCAATTCAAACGCTGTAAAACCGAACTGAACGAAATTTGGTACTGAGGTAGCACTATCAAAGGGCACCTCAGTGTCATGTTTTATATTGCCACCATCTTGACGGAAACGGAATGGCAGCCACTCAAATGTTAAAAGCTTAAATCAAATTACGACCAACCAAATCATTTGATCTCTACCAAATTTTGCAACAACATATCTTTTTGTGGGAAGCATCTTTTAACTGATCTAAAAGGTCATCATCCCAATAGTTTGCAGATAGCGGCCATGTATGTGTGCAAATAAATTCACCATATCAATTCAAACACGGTGAAACCGAATTGAATGAATTTTTTACAGTGATAGCACTAGCAAAGGGCACCTCATATTCATGTTTAATATCCGTATAACACGTTGTATTTGAACAAGCAACAACAACCAACATTCAATTATACTCCTTGAAAAGGACAAAGAGTTATAACAATACCCATGCATTTAGGAGAAAGTAGGCTAAATGTGCTTTACTGAACATCTTGTTTATTTATTGAATATCCAGATACTGTAGTTTGAAACCAATTTTACAGTAGTGGGCCTACAGTATATTAGGGTTACTGTTTTCAGTCAACTAATAATGAATTAATATTTTTAACACACAATTACATTAAGACGCTCCTCGGGTAATGCCGGGTACAAAAACTATTAACATATTTAAAAACACGGGATTGCCCGATAACGGCGGTGCCACAACCTAACAGTATGGTCAAATTATAGCAGAACACTGGAAAGGTCCAGGCCAGAAACTCAAGTATGCCTGTAGAGGAAGATAGATGATGATGATGATAATTGTTGTTTTAAGGGGCCTAACATCGAGGTTATCGGCCCCTGATGAAATGAAATGGCGTGATATGAAAGGATGAAGATAAAAACAGTTCCCTGCTATGGATGAAACGAAAATGGTTTATATAAAATAGACAGTGAGCCCCAACAATTATGCCTTATTTGAATTAAAAAAAGAATAAAAGGTGGATGGTAAAACACATAAAACAAATAAGGCAGAGTGAACATTAAAATAGATGAACACAATAAAAACCATAAAACAGACTTAACCTTAATTAAAAGTCTTAACTTACATTAAAACCTAAAAAAGTAACCAATCTCCCTCATGAACCGGATGGCGAGGTCTACTGACGGCCCGTCATCACGGAGAATAAGGGAGAGGGTATTAGGCAGTTTAAGAGTCCTTCGCAGTTCGGCCAGATCCACACACTCCAAGAGAATGTGTGCCACAGTTAGATGGGCACCGCAAGTACACACAGGAGGGTCTTCTCTCTTTAGCAAGTGGGAGTGCGTAGCAATCCCATGGCCAATCCGGAGTCGACAGAGTACCACAGCTTAGAGGAAGATAGGAGCCTCTTTCTGTTACGTCGGAGTACGTATTGTAACTCCAGTCACAAAGGTCATTCATTGGTTCGATTCTCGGTTGCACCAAGAAATTTAATTTTGGTCTAATGGTTGGAACAGAGTACATTCAACCTCGTGAGTCAAATTGAAAAGAGGTGGTTTCTGCAACCACCTCAGTCACCCTTGAAGTGGTTTCCCATGGTTTCCTACCTCCACCTGTGGAAAATGTTCCTTATGGCCAAGGTCCCCTCCTCCTCAATCCCCCACAACTACAAATACACACACTTCCACAAACATCATATAGGCTATGTTATGATACAAATTTAATTCTGGTCTAAGGGATGGGACGGGGTACAGGAAAACCGCACATAAGTGCATGGTGCTGATAACTACGATGCCTAAGACCTTAAATAAAAACAAGAGCAACAATTAGGAAATCGAGAACGGTGGTCGTAGCCTATCAAAAGTAGCAATATTATAATTATTATTATTATTATATTATATAGGGTCATCTAGGACCACGTTAAGTCTTGTCACATTTGGCTTTCTTTAGCGCCCAGAATGTCCTCATCCTACGGAAGTCAGCCTGCTTGCGTTCCTCTGTCCAACGGCACCGTATCTTCTTTTTATCCATTCTAACAGCGCGTTGGAACTTGTCAATTAGCTTAATGATTTCATGACTTGAATTTTGCCTTCCTCTTCTTCTAAAATCTGTTCATCAGTTTTCTGTGATGTTTCTTGCGTTCCTCTGACAATGTCTGGCTCGATTTTCCCTGAGGCTTCTCTAAAAACTGTGTGTTTATTTACTGATGTTCTATAGGCTTCGCGATTTCTTATGATTTACTTTTATTATTACAAGAAAATTGACCACTTAGTATCACGCTACAATTGCCCAGTACTTCTTAATGCGTTCCCTGGCCTGCTTCCGCTGTTCTTCCGGTCTTCGTATTTCTTTCTGCGGCTGGTTCAAATTAATCACTAAGTTCCTAAATGTATTTCTGTCTAACAATTGGACCTCTGAGATGTTGAACACTTCCATATCCTTCTTTTTTCCTTAACCATACTGTAGTGGTCTTTTTTCTCCAGAAGTATTACCGTATTGGCGCGAAAATAAGCCGCACTTTTTTTTTTAATTATTTGGGTAAAAAATCTGGGTGCGGCTTATATTCGCCACCTTCACTTTTATATGTCATGTACTGGAATTCTCATTAGCAAGAACGCAGCAACAAAGCAACAATACAGTCTGTAAGAGAAACTAGCGGCATTTAATGACAACAATGTGAACTTTTGTTTTGGCGGTGACATTATTATTCGGTAACACGGTATTGTATTGAAAGCTTGAATAATCTACAGTAGCTCAGTCTCAGTAACATCTATATTAAGAACGCCTGTTTAACGCAAAAATGAGCGATCATTTACCGGTAGAGCGAAATGCTTCATCAAACATAGGAATGCGGCGTACTTATGATGCAGCCTTCAAACTTGCAGTTGTACGTTATGCCAAAAGCACAACCAACAGAGAGGCTGGAAGATAATATGGATGTCAGAAAAACATGTTATCATGTTGGTAAGTACAAGAAAATAAATGTGTCTTCCCTTAATCCGGATGCGGCTAATTTTCGGGCATAAACTCTTTTTTTCCTTCTTCCTCTTCGAATATTAAGGGTGCGGCTTATATGCGGGGGCGGCCCAATACGGTATTATTATTATTATTATTATTATTATTATTATTATTATTATACACTGTCTGACAACTGCTAAGGAACAGAGACATTGGTAGAAAGGAATATTCACAGGCAAGGATGGAAGCCATGCAACACAATACATACGTAATAGAAGTTGGTGGTATATTTATAACGAAATTAGTACAGATTTCACCTCATGTGAAAGCAGGATAACTGATATAAAGAAATCAATTCATGACGTTCTTGTTGGAAACAGTTGAGACTCACAAAATGAAGGTCGATAGCAGTCTCTCAGTAAGGAATATGCCCTCCTCGGACACGAATGCACTCCTCTCTCAAGGCGTTTTTAAGGTCTTTCACGGTTCATGGAGGGGGTATTCGCTGAGAAACACTTTTTCCAAGAGCATCCCAGGTATGCTCGATAGGATTCAAGGCCGGCGAGTACGCAGGCCATTCCATACGTTCAATGTTTTCTTTTTGCAGTGTGTCCGCTACTGCAGTGGTCCTGTGTGGGCGGGCATTGTCGTCCATAAACAGAAAGTCGGGAACTACCGCACCCCTAAAAAGACGAGCGTGGTCCTGAATAATCTCACTGCTGTAACGGTACCTCGTTCGAAGATATGCAGTGGTGTTCGGCCATTGTGCATAATGCTTACCCACACCATAGCGCTGAGGCCATACCGATGACGCTCATGAACATTCTGTGGTGTGTAACGTGCTCCCCTCTCTCTCCACACTAACTGGTGGCCAGAATCACTTGTCATGGTGAAGCGGGATTCGTCGGAGAACATCACTCTGTTGCTGACCCCAACCAGAATGATCCTTACACCAACTACGGTAACTAACTCTTGCTCGACGATTGCGTGGTTGAAGTGGGAGGCATTTGATGATGATGATAATTGTTGTTTTAAGGGGCCTAACATCTAGGTTATCGGCCCCTAATGGTTTGGGTGATCGTGAAGATAATAATGAAATGTAAACTATAACTAAAACTAACTACGGTACTAACTTATATAATAGCAGAAGAAATGGAAAACATAAGGAGAATAAGGCAAATAAAGGACAGGAAGAAAAGAAATGCCCTCAACCCTCGAAGAATGTGGATTGAGAGACTTGGAAAGAAGGAGAGCCATGAAAGGCAGATAGGAAAGGGAAAGAGGAGGGGGTCCGCCCCACAGGTAGGGGAAAAAGGGGGGAAACCAGACCCAGCTCAGGAATCCCTCGGGGTCGCCCACTCCCGAACCCACCAGCCGTGAGCCCCTGAGGGTGTAGCAATATATAGGGTGCACCAGAAGTGGTGGGGCTACATACACCCGGCCTCCTTGAGCGCCTTGAGCAGAAGGCAGGAGATAACAGGAAAAGGAAAAGAAGGCTGACCCCTCTCAGAAGGAGGGTATCAGAAAAGATGAGACAAGGGCCAATTAAGGCGGGAAAGGAAGAGACTTCCTAGGCCTCGGTACCCTAATACCGTCAGGGTCGGAAGAGAACAAGAGTTGACCAAGTGAGGTCGACAGGAAAGAAGACGGACAGGAGCCCGGCACAAGTAAGTGGAAGCAACGCCGGACTATGCTGGGGCCCCGTGGTCGCCAACTAGATGTGAGCCCCTGGGGGGGCATTTACCAGGCTTCCAAGCATACAAAGCAATCACCGCGAAATAGATCTGGCAGATAAACGTGTACCGGTGGCGGTTGCAAGGTCTGCGTCTATCTGACGAGGAGAGATATGTACTGTATGTTCCTTTTCGCTGCTGATAACACGTCCCGCCCTCTCATTGGTTGGTTGTTCCTTCGCATATGTCCGTCGTTCCTGGGCAATAGTCACTTTGATGTTGTTTGTTTGAGACTTCAGTCTTTCGACTGGTTTTATGCAGATCCCCATGCTTCCCTGTCCTGAGCTAATCGTTTCAACTCTACATAGCTACCACACCCTGCATCCAAGGCAATCTGTTTAACTTATTCTAACCTTGGTCTACCCCTATAGTTCTTATCCTTGACCCTTCCTTCTATAACTAAGTTTGCTATTCCTAGGTGTCTTAGTATGTGTCCTACCAATCAATCTCCTTTCTTCATTAGCAGTCGCTAGAAACATCTCTCATCTACCACACGTTTTAATACCTCTTCATTCGTAACTCTATCTACCCATTTGACCTTCATCATTCTCCTGTAACACCACATTTCAAACGCTTCAATTCTCCTCTTTTCGGCTGTTCCAACAGTAAAAGTTTCACTTTCATAGAGTGCCACGCTCCAGACAAAGGCCTTCAAAAATGACTTCCTAATACCGAAATCTATATTCGATGTCAACAGATTCCATTTCGGTAGACATGCTTTCCTTGCCTGCGCTAACCTAGTTTTTATATCCTCTTTTATTCGTCCATCACTGATTATTTTGCTTCCTAAGTAACAGAAGTCACCTACTTCCTTTAGCTTTTCACCTGCTAATTGGACATCCATAGAGGTTTCTGATTTCTTTCGACTGCATTCCAGTATTTTTGTTTTACATTTATTTTATTTTCATCATGAATTCTTTCCTCAAGACAGAATCCATACCATTTAAAAACTCATTGAAATCCTCTGGTGTGTCGGCTAAGATGACGATGTCATCAGAAAATCTCAGAGTTGAAATTATTTCCCCTTGAATCTATACGCCTACTTTGAATTTTTCTCCAATTTCCTTAATTGCTTGTTCAATGTAAAGATTGAAAAGTATGGGTGATAAGTTGCAGCCTTGCCTTACACCTTTCTGAATACCAGCTTCTCTCTCATGTCCTTCCAATCGAATAACTTCTGTCTAATTTCTGTATAGATTGTAGAGCACCCTCCTATCCCTGTACTTTATTCCAATCGTTTTCAAAATTTCAAACAACTTACGCCTATCAACGTTATGAAAAGCCTTTTCAAAGTCTACAAATGTCATGGTCGTTCTCTTATCCTTCCTTATTATAGCTTCCAAAATTATCCTAAGACTTTGTACAGCTTCCCTTGTTCCAACGTTTCTCCTGAAGCCAAACTGTTCTTCTCCCAACTCCCTATCTGTCCTTCCATCCTCTTGTAAATTATTCTCGACAGGATTTTTGAAGCATGAGTAATTAAGCTGATTGTACGGTAATCTTCACATCTGTAAGCTCCTGGTTTCTGATAACATTCTTTTTGATATCATAGGGTACAACCACCTGTCTCATAAATCCGACACACCAAGTGAAATAACCTGTCCAGACCATCATCACCTATGCAGCGTACAACTCAATCGGTATATCATCTATGCCTGGTGCTTTGTTCCTGCTTAAGTCTTCCAATGATCTGTCAAATTCTGATCTCAATACCAAATCTCCTTTCTCATCCTCATCAATTTCTTCTTCCCTTTCCATAACATGATTATCAATCTCCTTTCCCACAAACACTCTATGTAGCTTTCCATCTCTCAACGTTTTCTTCCCTATCTCTTAGAGGTTTTCCAACTGAGTCCTTAATATTACAGCACTTAGTCTTCCTTTCCCCAAAAATACTCTTAATCATTCGATAAGCTCTATCTACCTTTCCAAATTTCAGACATTTTTCTATACCTGCACATTTCTCCTTCAACCGTTCTTCTTTTGCTCCCTTGCACTTCTTGTTAACCTAATTTCTCAAATCTTGTATCAAATATTTCCCTTGTATCTCTTTAATTCTTGTGCTTCCGCCTTTTGTCCATTAATTCTAGTATACCTGCGTGATCCACGGTTCTCTACCTATTCTTTCCTTCCTACCAATGTTTTCTACTGCGGATTTTTTTCTTTCATTCTTCAAAAGTGGCCATTCCTCTGCAATTGTGGCTTGTTCAGGGTTTTTCATTAGTCCTTCCATTATACTCGTCTTGAATCGTCACTTGTTCCTTAGCAATTGTCAGCCAGTGTAATTATCATTATTATTATTACTATTATTATTATTATGGGTGAGGGTAGATGAACCATTTGGATGCTCTGCTTCAAATATTATACAGTATAATAAAAACATAATCTTCTTTGTCTGTATGAAGGTATAACAATTCAAATACATGCTCTTGAAGGCTATAAACGTAAAACATCCTTGCATCAAGTTTCTTTGGGCGAACAAGTGGTCTGGAGTTTATTAACCTCGTAAAGTTCCTGCTTAAGACGCTACCATTCATAGGAGCTCCGTCTCACGGAACATGCTGACACATCACGCGATATTCCGACACGACGCCCATAAATTGCGCCCGACGCGCCGCGCCGCGCCGTGCCCAGAGAAATCCTTCAGACAACCAGGAAGTATTCTTAACAGAAGGTGTAGTGTGACGTGTTCAACTCGTATAAATGTTAATGCTTTACAACTATCAGCTGCAAATCGACAATGTGTAGCAATAACTGCACGATTGGGCCCGAGTGTACTCCAGCCCATAGCCTCATAGCCTCCATATTAATTATAGAGAACGCGTGGATGGCACGACGTTACCTGTATTATCTTGGTGTGCTGCTCCTCAGATCAAACAGCTACTCAATTGTTCTTACGAGGTCCAATTTATGGCGTAGTAACCGTCATTGATGATGATGATTTTTGTTGTTTTCAGGGGCCTAACATCTGGGTTATCAGTCTCTATTAATGATTGATCGTATGGCCTCCGGAGAGGCCGAGTGCAGGTCTTTCTAGTTGACGCCCGTGGGCGACCTGCGCGTCGTAATGAGGATGAAGTGATGATGTAGACGTCACATACACCCAGTGCATGAGCCACGGGAATTAACCCCGGAAGATTAAAATCCCTGACGGCTCGGCCGGGAATCGATCCCGGGGCACTTCGGGCCAAAGCCTAGCGCGCTAACCATTTAGCCACGGAGCCTGACTCTGCCCCTAATGATATTATGGTTGAAAGCGAAAAATGAGAAAGAAATAAACCTACTACTGCTACAACTTCTAACTTACAAACTTATAACTAACTTTCAAACTAGAAGAATGTGGGGATTTGAAGGCATTCTTTCAGTGTTGCCTTTACAAAATTGTCATTTGTAGGTCTTTAGTCGGTCAACATGACTGCGCCCAATGAATGGCCGTGGTGCAAAATATAAATATGCAAACACTCCTGCAGAAAATAGCATGTATTAGTCAATTATCACAATTAAATGGGGCCAATTTAGGATTACGCGTTTCGACGCTCAAGTTGCCATCATCAGATCCTCAAAGTCAATGCTGACACTGCTAGGGCAAGAATGTGGAAGGAAAGAACTGGCCATCTGTCCAGCTGGATGACCCCAAAAGAAAGCCTTCCTCCGGGCCATATGGAAGGCTGGGCAACATGGAAGGCGCTCAACAGACTACGGACTGGAGTTGGAAGAACCAAGATGAACCTGCAGATTTTTTTTTTTTTTTTCGAGTGACTCTCTCCTATGTGATTGTGGGGAACTACAGACAATCCAACATCTTTACCAGTGCCCACTATGTCCAGCAACATGCACAATGGAAGATTTAACACTTGCCAACCCGAATGCTATTGGCGTCGCCCGTTACTGGACAAAGAACATTTAATTTGGTTGCGGGCTACCTGGCAGTCACATGTTTGTGTGTAGTTCAACTGACTTGTATGTTGATGTCCTCACTTAATATTAGATTTAGAATAGTTTGCCGGGTACTTTGTGTCTTTATTAATTAACATTATTAGTATTTTATTTGTATTTGATTCTCACTGTTTACCATTTGTGACATATATTTGTGATTGGTGCTCCTGATACGAATAAAGAAAGATCCTCAACACAGTAACGTGTTTCTTTTCCCCTCCATTATTAATACCCTCGACCCCAGAACCTTCACTCCTCTGCACGCAGCCTTGAACTGCGTGACCAGCCTGAGTTAGCCAGACATTGCAGTGCGTGCGTACGCGAACCAACACCACGTCTAGCGTGTGGGGACTTGTGCAGGTTCTGAACCGAACTCTTAGTTCAAGCTACAAGGCCAAGTGGCGTGAGGTGACGAGATAACGAATCAACAGGTCGCCATGGACGTGAGGAGACTCTGGTGCCACCTTGTTGTTGTTGTTGTTGTTGTTGTTGTTGTTGTTGTTGTTGTTGTTGTTGTTGTTTCATTTCATATTTATTTATCTGCAAATACACCGTGGAGAGTTTCTGAAAAGAGTCAATTTGTCCGCCACCAGGCGTAGTGGCTAGCACTCTTGGATATCACCGTGGAGGCTCGGGTACGATTCCCGGCTTTGTCAAGAAATTAAAATCTGCTCTGAAGGTTCGAACGGGGTATATATATATACTAAGCCTCGTCAGGGAAAAATGAGCAGAGGCGGGTTCGATTCCCACCTCAGTCATCCTGGAAGTGGTTTTCCGTTGTTTTCCGCTTCTACTCCAGGCGAATGGCGGGATGCTCCCTAAATAAAGACCACGGGCGTCTCCTTGCCAATCATCGTCTGAATTACAACTACACATACGAATAGAGGCACCAGAATAACACAGCTTATTAGACTAATTCCACACAAACCCAAGTACACGAAGGTACATGACTACGATGTCGACGAAAGTTTGGTGCTTTTCAGTCGGTCAACACGAATTTTCTCAAAAGAGATAGGTTATTCCCTAATCTTGAAAAATATTACATGAGATTAACAAATACACTTCTAATTAAAACTCAGCATTCTTCTAGGTTTGTGCCGTGTCTTGTGTGGGGTTTCGCCTAGGACACCAAGCTGGCTCATCGGCGGGCTCTTGGTGTCCCCGCCCGGACCCACACAGGAGTATCGAACTGCGCGATACCTCCCTTTATATTATGTGCAACTGCACCACTTGAGTGCGAGAACTAAAAGCCCAAGCAGCCTTAACCTGCCTATGAAGGCTTCCAAAAAGATGATATATTGGCTTTCACGGCCGGTGAATTAAAACTCAGCAATTCTTCTAGGTTTGTGCCGTGTCTTGTGTGGGGTTTCGCCTGGGACACCAAGCTAGGCTCATCGGCGGGCTCTTGGTGTCCCCGCCCGGACCCCCACAGGAGTGACGAACTGCGCGATACCTCCCTTTATATAAGGTGCAACTGCACCACTTGACTACGAGAACTAAAAGCCCAAGCAGCCTCAACCTCCCTATGAAGGCTTCCAAAAAGATGATATATTGGCTTTCACGGCCGGTGAATTAAAACTCAGCAATTCTTCTAGGTTTGTGCCGTGTCTTGTGTGGGGTTTCGCCTAGGACACCAAGCTGGCTCATCGGCGGGCTCTTGGTGTCCCCGCCCGGACCCACACAGGAGTTTCGAACTGCGCGATACCTCCCTTTATATAAAGTGCAACTGCACCTCTTGACTGCGAGAACTAAAAGCCCAAGCAGCCTCAACCTCCCTATGAAGGCTTCCAAAAAGATGATATATTGGCTTTCACGGCCGGTGAATTAAAACTCAGCAATTCTTCTAGGTTTGTGCCGTGTCTTGTGTGGGGTTTCGCCTAGGACACCAAGCTGGCTCATCGGCGGGCTCTTGGTGTCCCCGCCCGGACCCGCACTGGAGTAACGAACTGCGCGCCACTTCCCTTTTAATTCACTGGCCGTGAAAGCCAATATACACTTCTATTTGTTTTCAGGATTAGGGAATAACCCATCTCTTTTGGTAAAAATCGTGTTGACCGACTGAAAAGCACCAAACTTTTGTTTACTATGGCAACACTGAAAATGGCTTCAAACACCATAATATAACTACGATGTCACAAAACTCCGCAATGATTCAAAAACATCAACAGCAAAGGAAAGAGCTATGGCTATGTTCTTATTATAATGATTATTATTTAAAGCAAAGCAGCCAAATAGTCATCTTTCTAATATTTGTTTTTATCGCTTATCTTCCCAGCTTGGCTTCACCCACAGACTCTGCGAGCGATCATTCCTCTACCACCACAAGGTGCTGCACACACTTTGACAGCAGATACAACTGGGGATGGTGGCAGGCCGATCACCCAGGCGACTGCTAAGTTGGGTCTAATTAATGAAGGGTCAACCTGGGCCCAATGTTTGGGAAGCCAGGCTCTGCCTGTCACAAGCCAGGACAAAGCGGTGAGTGATAGAGGAGTAACACCTCTAAAAAAACAAGGTCCAGCTGGCCCGGCTGGTAGCACCTTGTCAGGGTCCCTTGCCAGGGTTACTGTGAAGTCCTCAACGGCATTGATAGTGGAATAGATGATCTATAGAACAGTATGAATGGCGGACGGGGCGGCCCTGTATCCGGGATTAATAGGATAAAAGGCATCTACCCTATGATTTAGTTAGATGTCAGCTTTACATAAATCCATTTAGCGTCTGTCTTGTAGCAAGCGGCTAGATGGTCAGCGTCTGTTCACCAAAGGTGCGGCTGAAAACCCATCCTCGGAGCTAACAACCTCGAGTAGAATTTTTAGGAGACTTGTTCCCTTAACCTAGCAAACAATCAACAATGGATATGCACATTGTAAGAGATTTTACCCCTGGGAGTAACCAATCTCCATTTTCCAAGGAAATGAAAAGTGGGCACTCGGATTCTGGGGGCCTACATCATTGTGCAAAGGATGAAAAGGATTAGTCGGAGCATCTTGAAAATAGCATTAAGCAAATCACTAGTAAAATTAAGCACAAGAACATAAACTTTTTGGCTACCTTTAATGTCAATTCACTCTTAAAAACAGGAAAACTTAAAACTCTAATAAATTTCATCAAAGAGAAAAGGATTATAATAACAGCTATTCAAGAAACTAGATATACTGATGAACGTCCATTTGATTCAGAAGGTTATAGAATATTCAAGGGAAAACCTGGAAAGAGAGTTATGAAAATTGTACCTCAGTTTGGAACTGGGTTCATTGTAAATCAGAACATATTAAATTCAATAATAGAGTTTCAATCCATTAATGAAAGATTATCCCTGCTATCCTTTAAATCAGTAAACAAAGTTTATACCATTGTCAATACACATGCACCAACTAATGAGAAAAATAGGACTCAGAAAGAACAAACGGAAAATTTTTGGCAAGAACTATCAAACACCCTGGATCAAATTCCATCAAAAATTATAATACTTCTACTTGGAGACTTTAACGCTCAAATCGGCAAAGAACGTCAACATCGGTCCATAGTAGGCAATTTCCCGGCACATAAAAGAACCAACACAAATGGAGAAAGACTTATTAGTTTATGCAGAGAGCATAACATAGTCCTGAAATCTACATTCTTCAAAAAACTTCCTAGGAAACAAACTACTTGGGTTTCCCCAAATCCAGTTTGTGGTGAGAAACAACTTGACCATGTTGCTATTAGCAGACAGTCTACAACGGAGATACTCAATGTGAAAGTTGCTAAGAGTGCAGGTTTAGATTCAGACCACTATCTCTCACTCATTAAATTCAAAATTAGGCCAATATATAAAAAGAAAAATCATTATCAATCCAAAAAGTTTGATACTCAAAAATTAGCTACAGAAAATAATTTCGAAACACTTTTGGAAAGCAGAGCACCTAAAACATGGGAACAACTTCAAAGAGACTTAGTACAGACAGCAGAAGAAACCATTCTCCTTAAAAGAAAACGAAAACATGCCTGGTGGACTGCTGAGTGTGATGAACTAATCTTTAAAAGACAACGAGCTTGGAACATCTGGAATGCAAATAAAAATGAGAATACCAGGAACAGCTTTATAGAATCCCGAAAACATGCATCTAAGGGACTCAAAAGGGTAAAAGTGCAACATATGAAAGACCAATTAACATTAATAGAATCGGACTTCAGACAGCACAATATAAAGGACTTCTACAAAACTTTCAGAAGTAGTTTAAGGAAGTATACTCCACCAAGCTTACTTTTCACAGATCCAAAGACTCAGAAAACTGCATATAATAACGCTGAAAATTGCAGAATACTTGCGGAATATTTTGAAGAGCTCCTCAACTGCGATCCACCAAAGGAGACATTTAATTTTGATAATATACTCCCCGTTCCTCCAGACTCGAAACCACCAACAACAAATGAAATTAAAGAGATTATAAACGAACTTAAAAATAACAAAGCATCTGGAGAAGATAGCATAGTTGCTGAATTATGGAAATACTCTAGTGACAACATGATCCTATGTTTAACGGAAATCATAAATGACATATGGAAAACACACAGTTTACCATCAGAATGGACATCTGCTTTGATACATCCACTACATAAGAAAGGGAAGAAAACAGATCCTAACAATTACAGGGGAATCTCCCTCCTGCTAGTGACCTATAAGATCTTATCCAAAGCACTTTTAAAAAGAGCGGAAAAAATACTCGACCCACAATTGGGAGAGTATCAGGCAGGATTTAGGAAGGGACGATCATGTATGGAGCAAATACTAAATTTAAAGAGCATATTAGACATGAGTAAAATCAGGAACTTGAAATATGTAGTTACTTTTGTGGATTTTAAAAAAGCCTATGACTCCATTGACAGAAAGGCACTTATTAACATTCTGAAGGAATTTGGACTTGATAAAAAGACAACTGAAATAATTCAAGCACACTAACGAACACAACTTTCAAAGTTAAATTTAGAGGGGAACTTTCAAAATCTTTCAAAATAAAGTCAGGTGTGAGACACGGAGATGGTCTGTCACCTCTGCTTTTCAATTGTGCATTGGAAAAGGTAATTCGAGAGTGGGGGAAAGCCATCAATACTAAAGGCGTTCAACTAGGAAGACATCCAAATAAAATCACTGTAGATTGTTTAGCTTTTGCGGATGACATTGCATTACTTACTGACTCACTGGATACTGCCCAAGAACAAATTAGAGAGTTGCAAAAACAGGCAGCCAAAGTCGGACTACAAATATCATTTGGAAAAACTAAGTTCATGACAAACATCACCGATGCCCCCAAAAGTATCACAATTCATGACAGTTCAGTATATAAAACAAATTCCTGTAAATACCTAGGAGAGTGGATAATGAATGACTCACAGGAAAAGACAGCAATAGAAACACGTATGCATAAATTACAAAGGTGTTTTCATATGACAAAAGATATATATAATAAAAAAAGCTTATCCTGGAACACTAAATTAAGGCATTATCAAACAGTAGTCAGACCTGAAACTCTGTATGCAGCAGAAACACTTAAATTAACAAGATTTGGTGATTTAGATAAATTAGAGAAGACTGAAAGACGAATTCTGAGAAAAATACTGGGAGCTAAACGAAATAATAACGCAGAATATAGGTTACGACCAAATAGAGAGTTATATTTGAAATGTGAAAAATTAACTGATGTAATGAGAAAGAGAAGATTACAGTTTTTTGGGCACATCTATAGAATGGAAAATAGTAGACTAACCAAACAGATCTTCAACTTACTGTCTAGTTACAATACCAAACCCACATGGTTCACTGAAATTGACAAAGATTTGACAAACGCCAAAATTCAGACAGACACAATAGCAAACAGATCACTCTTCAGAGAAGCTATTCAAAACGCAAAATTTCAAGAAAGGAAGAAACAAACAACTGACAGAAAGTGGACTCAGGAGGAGAAAGATCGTTACTCTAGAACGATGAAAGAAATTTGGAAACAACGGAAATTGAATACAATGGACAATAGCCAACGTTGATTCATCGTACCCTCCAAATGGGTTATTCGAAAGAAGAAGAAGAAGGGTCAGGGACGGATTTTGGAAGGAAGTCGGACATGGACCTGTTAAAAGGAACCGTCGCGGCGTTTGCCTGGTGGCGAAAATGGGAAACCATGGAAAACCATTTTCAGGACGAGCGAAACATGTCATTCTTTAGTTTAAATTTTCCTCTTCAATAGTCCGTAACATCTTAATCACATGTAATTTCAGTTTATTTTTCACATATTCCAGTACTTGGAATGTTTTTTGTGTGGACTGACTGAAAGCTAAAATATTAATTGTTAATTTTGTAATATTCTATCAGTTGAGATAGTGATTTACCAATTTGACATCACAGTGTAGTGTGATCCAGAAATCCCTTATTTTGCATCAGTTGCATCGATCATCACAAAACTTGGGGTTACGTATGATCCTGCTGCCCGCATTCTGTATGGAGAATTGGGATAGATGAATCATTTTGAGGAAGTACAGCATGATATTTTTCCTGTTGCCAAGCATATTGTATCAGATGGACTCAACCGTCTAGCAGCTACTATTAGAGCTTCCTTCAGTCAAGAAGTCACCAAGATCTAAATTCAATAAATCCGCTTGTTTAAAAACTTAACAAGAAAACAAGGCTGTCTTCCTAAGTGAAGTACTGTAAATCCTTCACCAAACCTTTTGTGAATAAAAGAAAAAAGATTTCTGTGTTTTCATATGTTCGTCACCTTTGTGTTTGTGTGTGTGTTTGTGAGTTTGTGTGTGGTTTTATGTGTGTTTGTGGGTTCTTGTTTGTGTGTTTGCGTGTGTTTGTGTTTTTGTTTGTTTAGTTTGTTTTTGTGTGTTTGTATGATTGTATGTTTGTGTGGTTGTTTTGTTTTGTTTTGTTTTGTTTTGTTTTGTTTTGTTTTGTTATGTTATGTTATGTTATGTTATGTTATGTTATGTTATGTTATGTTATGTTATGTTATGTTATGTTTTGTCTTGTTTTCTTTTGTTTTCTTGTATCGTATTTTTTGTTTTTCGTTTTGTTTTGCTTTGAATCGTTTGTTTTGTATCGTTTTGTTTTCCTTTGTTTTGTTTTGTAGTCTATCGTATTGTTTTGTTTTTATCGTTGTGTTTTGTATCATTTTATTTTGTTTTGAATCGTTTTGTTTCGTACTGTATCATTTTGTTTTGTTTTGTTTCGATTCGTTTTGTTTTGTTTTGTATCGTTTTGTTGTGTTTTGTAGGTTATCGTTTTGTTATTTATCGTTTTGTTATTTATGTTTTGTATCGTTTTGTATCGATTTGTTTTGTTTTGTATCGTTTCATTTGTTTTGTATCGTTGCGTTTTCTTTTTTTATCGTTTTGTGTTGTATAGTTTTGTTTTGTATCGTTTGTTTTGTTTTGTTTTGAATAGTTTTGTTTTGTTTCATTTTGCAACGTTTTGTGTTGTTTTGTTTTGCCACAATGAATAGAGGCAAGTTTAGGAGTTGTAAATACTGTAATTTCATATCCAAGGTACAGTAGACTACCTACCGCAGTCCTAGACACAATTAATTACTGTTATACTACTGAATTACAGACGCTACAATAAAACAGGTTATCAGAAAAATAGCTCACACCGCCGAAAAGCGGAGATTATAACGAAAACTATCCCAACTGTGCCCACTAAAGAACCAAATGAATTAAAGGGATCACTTTAGTCCAAGAGTCATGCAATAGATTCCTCAGCTATTGGTTCCGTTTTTCGCTTAGGTCTGCCGCATGACAGGCAAATACACTGGCATTATGGAGACAAAGCTATTTGGCTGTGTAGTACCCACCCATTATGTCGTTCACGCGAACGCCGTATTAGCGGTAATGCCCCCTAACCAGATGTTCGAAGCCTCTCAATATCGAGGGCCATGAATGTCACGGTTAGTGAGAGCGACTGAAGTCGTAAGTGAATTTCTTTTTTCTTTATTTCTGAAATGTTGTGTTTTAGGGGAGTATTTTATACTCTTACAAGCTGACCCGGCAGACGTTGTCCTGCCAATCAAAGAAAGTGTTGTAACTTTGTTTCTTGAAGTGCTTTTGGATAAACATTTTTTTTTTCAATTTCTGTTAACTGCCTCTAAACTATCGTGAATTGAATTAACTAATTTAGAAACATTCGTTGGAGCGTGCACAACAACTCTCCAAAGTTTCATCGCTAACGGATAAATGGCATTTAACGCATACGGGATTTGGTTTAAATGATTCGTGCGCTGTCACTCATTTGTTGAATCTACTCGTGCTCTTCCAACTGTGAAATGGATTTACTAAGTTAGAAAGCTTCACGTAAGTGTACACAACAACTCATCAAAGTTTCAATCGATGAATAGTATATGAACGCATACAGGATTTTGTTGGAGCGCTTCGCGCGTCGTCACTCATTTGTTACATCTACTCGTGCGCTACCAATATTGTAAAATAGATTTACCAAGTTGAACACCTTCCCTGGCGTGTACACAACAACTCATCAAAGTTTCATCGGAATCGGATGAATGACATATGAACGCATAAGTGATTTTCTTTAAACGATTCGCGTGCCGTCACTCATTTGTTGAATCTACTCATGCGCTACCTATTGTAAAATAGATTTACTAATCCTGAAACCTTCTCTGGCGTGTACTCAATGATTCACCAAGGTTTGATCGCAATCGGATGAATGATATATGACCGCATACGGGACATTGTGGAAACGATTCGCGCGCCGTCGCTCATTTGTTGAATCTACTCGTGCGAAACCTCCTGTGAAATGGATTTACTGAGTTAGAAACCCTCACGTAAGTGTACACAACATCTTACCCAAGTTTCATTGCAATCGGATGAATGGTATATGAACGCATACGGGACATTGATTAAAAGTTCGCACGTCGTTGCTCATTTGTTGAATCTGCTCGTGAGCTACCTATTGTAAAATGGATTTACTAAGTTAGAAACCCTCACGTAAGTGTACACAACATCTCACCCAAGTTTCATCGCTATCGGACGAATGGTATTTGAACGCATACGGGGCTTTGTTGAAACGCTTCGCACGTCGCCGCTCATTTGTTGAATCTACTCGTGCGCAACCTGCTGTGAAATGGATTACTAAGTTAGAAGCCTTCACTTAAGTGTACACAACAACTCATCAAAGTTTCATCTCAATCTATGTATGGAATATAAACTTATACGGGATTTTGTTGAAACGCTTCGCGCGTCGTCACTCATTTGTTGAATCTAGTCGTGCGCTACCTAATGTGAAATTGATTTACTAAGCCAGAAGCCTTCCCTGGAGTGTACACAACATCTCATCCAAGTTTCATCGCTATCGGACGAATGGTATTTAAACGCATACGGGACCTTTTTGAAACGCTTCGCGCGTCGTCGCCCATTTGTTGAATCTATTCGTGCGCTATCTATTGTAAAATGGATTTAGTAAGCCAAACACCTTGCCTGGAGCTCACTCAACATATCACCCAAGTTTCATCGCAATCGGATGAAAGGTATATGAGCGCATACGGGACTTTGAAACGCTCTAACGTGCAGAGACAAACAGTAGAATTCGCCATCACTGCCACCTTTGGTATAAAACACAACTTTTCGCCAAGGGCGGAGTGTATGTAATGGCGGTAGTTGCACAGGTTGCGACCAGGTGGCTCTAACGTGCAGAGACACACCGTCCAAGGACATCAGCTTTCACCAAGGCCAAGGCCAATGGTTTCCATGACGACTGTTTTTGACTGTATATTGTGGTTCTAAAATTGTGTGTAAATTGTGGTTCTAAAATTGTGTTCATTCCACCTACCGGGTTAGATTGTGAATCTAAACCATACATTGACCCAGCCTAATATACATACCAAATTCCATCAAAATCGGTTCAGTCGTTTAGGAGGAGTTCAGTCACATACACACGTGTCAAAGAATTATATATATAAAGATTAGCTAGACTGCAATAGATACAATAATCCGCAAATGAATCTTCGCTGTACACTATATGATGATGGTGATAATTGTTGTTTTAAGGGGCCTAACATCTAGGTTATCGGCCCCTAATGGTTTGGGTGATAGTGAAAGATGAAAATGTAATGTAAACTATAACTAATAAGCCTATTAACTAAAGACTTACAAACTAGAAGAAGAAATGGCAAACAAATAAAGGATAAGGCAAATAAAGGACTGGAGGAAAATAAATGCTCTCAACCTTCAAAGCATGAGGATTGTGGGATTCGTAAGGTAGGAGAGGTATGAAAGGCACATAATGAAGGGAAAGAGGATAGGGTCCGCCCGAGAGGCAATGGAGAAAGGGGGAAAACCGGACGCAGCTCAGGAATCCCTCAGGGTCCCCAACTCCCGAACTCAGCAGTCGTGAGCCCTTGAGAGTGTAGAGCTATCGAGGGAGCATCAGAAGTAATGGAGCTAAATTGAGCAGAAGGTAGTAGATATAATGAAAAGACAACAAGAGGTCTGACCACTTGAAGAATGAGGGATCAGGAAAGATGAGACAAGAATTAAGGCGGAAGTAGAATGGCTCCCTAGCACTCGTATACCCTAATACCGTCGGGATCGGAAGAGAACAAGATTTGAACAAGGGAGGTCAACACGAAAGATGACAAAAATGAACCCCACACAAGTAAGTGGAAGCAATGCCGGACTCAGCTGAGGACCGGTGAGCCCCTGGGGGAGAATGGGGTGTATAATGACCAAATTTAGCCACAGTTGGATGATGATGTTTTCAAGGGCCTGACATCTAGGTTATCAGCCCCTAATGGTTCATATGAAAATGAAAGATGAAATTAAACAAGTAGTTCCGTGAAGATGAATTTAAACAAGTAGTTCCGTGAAGAACTAAAGCCTATTTTCATATATCCTACTTATGTTAATTGCCACTATCAACATACAAAATTTCAGCTTGTTTGCTGTAATAGATTCGTAGATATTGAGAACCGACTAAATATTTCGGATGGTCTCCGTGTTGGATTTTTATATATGAAGGTCTTAGAGTTATGTGTACGTGCAGTATTCAAACTTCAATCGTATGATTAGGACACAAGAAGTAAAAATGAGATTTTAAAATTTCGCACAGATGCCATCTTGTGGTTATGGAAACAATTGAAATAAATTAAATGCCAGTGGATTAACATTTGTATAAGCATTTACTGTACCATGTTTCACTGCTCTCGGAATGTTAAATTACGAGGAACGTCCATTTAAAAATGTATACTTCGCGTCACCGCCATGTTGGATTTGTGATCACCAGTTTATTGAAGGTCCTATAGGTATACTTAAGTTCATAGCCCCTATGAAGATAAAGAAAATCAGTTTGATTGCTGTAATAGATTCGTAGATATTGAGTACCGTCTAAATATTTCGGATGGTCGCCATGTTGGATTGTTATATGTATAGGCCATAGGAGTTAAGTACAATTAAAGGGAAATTATTGCATAGGTTCATTATTCAAACTTTCACTTAGATCGCATGATTACAACACAAGAAATAAAAACTTAATTTTAAAATTCGCACAGCCGCCATCTTGAGATTATTTAAGCAATTGAACTAAATTAGATACCAGTACATTACAATGTATATACACATTTTCTGTACCAAGTTTCATTGCGTTTGGATCATTAAATCGGGAGAAAAGTCTATTTAAAACTTTCAACTTCGCTTGGCCGCCTTGTTCGTCTTGTAGTCAACAGGTTTTCGATAGCCACATAGGTGAACGTCTAGTAGTGCCCTTTATCACCGTACACAATTTCAGGGTGATATGATATACGTATAGTTTCGGAGATATCGAATGCCGGTGAAATATTTCGCACAGCCGCCATGTTGGATTGATGAGACAAAATAACATTTGAAGGTCATGGTCGGGGTCGGCCAAAATATTACTAAGAACTTACCGAGTTTCATTGAAATCGTTCTGGCCGTTTAGAAGTTATAGGAGGGGGGGGGAGGCACTCGGAGAAAGAGAGAGATGGATACACACACACACACACTGACAAAGGGTGATGTCATAGGCTTATTTTTTTCATAAATGAAAATAGGCTGAAAGTAGGTTAGCACAGACAAGTATAGTGTTGCTTCAGAAAAGAAATAATTATGTTGACCTCTTTGATTTAGATATCACATAGTCATCTTTGAAAGCTTTTGTAAGGAGCGCGGTACTCTATGGAAGTGAAACAGGAAATTGTTGTTGTTGTTGTAGCTGTAGCCTAGTTCACTATTTAGGGTCCTTGTGACATCGTGGTCATGTGGCCCCATGTTATGGGTGTATATAGACCTGTGTCACTGTGATGTCTGTATTAGTGTAAAGGTTGGTTGGTTTGTTCCTCAGTTTAGGGGCTGCGACAATGCGGTCACGTAGCCCCGTGTACTTTGGGTGTGTGTAGAATGTCTGTTAACCGGTGTTAATTGTGATGGCTGTATTAGCGTGTGTTATCTGCAATTCAGGTAAGGACTGCAGACGATCAATTTCAAGTAGTTCCTACTTTTGCTACCAAATGCTACCGTCAACGACACCTAGCTGTGAACTTGGCTAATAGATTCCATCGCAACTGGCACCTGGCGGCGAACGTTGGAACTTAATAGAGCGTTAATCAAATCTAACCTACAAATTTAACTTCACACAATGGTAGTTAGTGGAAGGTTCTTTTACATGCCATACATCTATGACATGGGCCTTCCGGCTTTACTTCGCCTCCAAAGGAAGGTATACTGAGTAATTTTAGACACTCTTATACATTCTGACGACTTCGGCCGGGTTTGAACCCGTGATCTTGGGTATTTGTAATTGAGGTAGGATTTGGATAGGAAGCGGACGTGGCCTTAAGTTAGGCACCATCCAAGCATTTGCCTGGACTAAAAGTGGGGAAACCACGGAAAAGTACTTCCAGGATGGCTGAGGCAGGAATGGAACACTCCTCTTCTCAGTTTTGCCTCACGAGGCTGAGTATACCCTGTCCCAGCCCTCAGACCAGAATTACATTTTTTGGCAGAGCCAGGAATCGACCCCGAGCCTTCGTGGTGGCAGCTAAGAATGCTAGCCACTATGCAACGAGGCGGACTGAAAAATCCAGCAGAATAGATGCATTTGAAATGTGGTGTTACAGGAGAATTATGGAAATTAGATTGTTAGTGGAACAAATGAAGAGATATTAAGAAGAGTGGGAAAGAAGAGATGCTTCTGGCGAGGGCTAATTAAAAGAAGAGATAGGTTGGTAGGGCACATACCAAGCCACCCAGGAATAGCAAACTTAGTTATGGAAGGATCAAGGACTTTATTTCGAAGAGAAGGCCAAGTTTCAATACATTGCCTCGCATGTTCAGTGTACAGTAATAGCTATGTAGAAACGAGTAGTTCAGGACAGGGAGGCGTGGACAGCTGCATCAAACCAGTCTGAAGAGCGAATACTCAAACACACACAATATAGCCAACTAAACTATATTGCGGTGATGGTTCCTAGATGATATTAACACGCAATACATTAGTCCTTGGCCACAGATCAATACACTAACTGACCAGCGTGTTAAAATACTCGGCTGGCTACCACGTTAGGTCAAGCACAGAGATTGCCAGTCACACTAGCCACACTGATTTGTATTATTATTACATCGGCCACTCGTGCCTCGCTGGCGTCGGGAGAGCGTGGGTTCGAATCCCTCATCGGCTGTCCTGAAAATGGTTATCGTGGTTTCCTATTTTCACCAGCAGGCAAATGCCGGGACTGTTCCTTTCAACAGGTCCACGGCCGATTTCTTTCCAAAATCACTTTCCTGACCCTTCTTGAAAATGAAATAAATGGCCATTGGCTGCTCTAATAAAATTATATACTATTACTAGCTGTAACCGGCATGCTTTGCAATGCCATTCAAAGAAAGTGTTGGCGTTGTAACTTTGTTGAAGTGCTTTTGGATTCCCAATATTTATTTATTTATTTATTTTCCATTAACCACCTCTAAACTATTGTAAAATTGATTTTCTATCTCAAAAAAAATCATGGGAGCGTGCTCAGCAACTCACCAAAGTTTCATCGCAATGAAATGAATGGTATTTGAACGCATACGGGACTTTGTTGAAACGATTCGAGTGCCGTCATCCATTTGTTGAATATACTCGTACGCTACCTATTGTAAAGTGGATTTACTAAGTCGAAAACCTTTCCTGGCGTGTACACAACAACTCATGAACGTTTCATCGCAATCGGATGAATGGCATATGAACGCATACGGGATTTTGTTTAAACGATTCACGCGCCTTCACTCATTTGTTGAATCTTCTTGTGTGCCACCCATTGAAAAAAGGGATTTACTAATTCATACACCTTCGCAGGACTGTACTCAACTCACCAACGTTTTATCACAATCGGATGAATGGTATATGAACGCATACGGGACTTGGTTGAAACGATTCACGCGCTGTCGCTCATTAGTTGAATCTAATCGTGCGCTACCAATTGTAAAATGGATTTACTAAATCAGAAATCTTTGCGGGAGTGGAAACAACATTTCTCTAAATTTCATTGCAATCGCATGAATGGTATATGAACGCATACGAATTTTTTAAAACGATACGCGCGCCATTACTCATTTGTTGAATCTACTCGTGCGCTACCTATTGTAAAAAGGATTTACTAAGTCAGAAACCTTTCCTGGAGTGTGCACAACAATTCAACCAAAGATTCATAGCAATCGGATGAATGGTATTTGACCACTACGGGACTTTGTTTGAGCGATTCGAGTGCCATCGATCATTTGTTGAATCTACTTGTGCCATACCTATTGTAAAGTGGACGTACTAAGCCAGAAACCTTCCCTGAAGTGTACACAACATCTCACCCAAGTTTCATCGCTATCGGACGAATGGTATATGAACGCATACGGGACTACGTTGAAACGCTTCGCGCGTCTTCGCTCATTTGTTGAATCTACTTGTGCGCTACCTATTGTAAATGGACTTACTAAGCCAGAAACTTTCCTTGGAATGTACACAACAACTCACCCAAGTTTAGTCGCTATCGGACGAATGGTATATGAACGCATACGGGACTATGTTGAAACACTTCGCGCGTCGTCAGTCATTTGTTTAATCTACTTGTGCGATACCTATTGTAAAGTGCATTTACTAACCCAGAAACCTTCCTTGAAGTGTACACAACATCTCACCCAAGTTTCATCGCTATCAGACGAATAGTATATGAACGCATACGGGACTTTGTTGAAACGCTTCGCGTGTCGTCGCTCATTTGTTGAATCTACTCGTGCCCTACCGATCGTAAAGTGGATTTGTTAAGCCAGAAACCTTGCCTGAAGTGTACACAACCTATCACCAAAGTTTCATCGCTATCGGTCGAATGGTATTTGAACGCATACAGGACTTTGTTGAAACGCTTCGCCCGTCGTCGCTCATTTGTTGAATCTACTCGTGCGCTACCTATTGTTAAGTGGATTTACTAAGCCAGAAACCTTCCCAGAAGTGTACATAACAACTCTCCCAAGTTTAGTCGCTATCGGACGAATGGTATATGAACGCATACGGGACTATGTTGAAACACTTCGGGCGTCGTCGCTCATTTGTTTAATCTACTTGTGCGATACCTATTGTAAAGTGGATTTACTAACCCAGAAAGCTTCCCTTAAGTGTACACAACATCTCACCCAAGTTTCATCGCTATCAGACGAATAGTATATGAACGCATACGGGACTTTGTTGAAACGCTTCACGCGTCGTCGCTCATTTGTTGAATCTACTCGCGCCCTACCTATTGTAAAGTGGATTTACTAAGCCAGAAACCTTGCCTGAAGTGTACACAACCTCTCACCCAAGTTTCATCGCTATCGGACGAATGGTATGTGAACGCATACAGGACTCTTTGGAAACGCTTCGCCCGTCGTCGCTCATTTCTTGAATCTACTCGTGCGCTACCTATTGTTAAGTGGATTTACTAAGTCAGAAACCTTTCCTGGAGTGTGCACTACAATACAACCAAAGTTTCATAGCAATCGGATGAATGGTATATGAACACATACGGGACTTTGTTTAAGCGATTCGCGTGCCGTCACTCATTTGTTGAATCTACTCGTCCGGTACAACTTTCATATTTATTCGCCTTTTAAACCTTCACTGGACTTCAACAAATAATTCAAGACCAAAATTAGCCAAATCGGTCCAGCCGTTCTCGAGTTTTAGCGAGACTAACGAACAGCAAATCATTTTTATATATATAGATAGATTGTTGGCACGCAAGATGGAGCTTTGGCAGCGGAGGTGGAATGACGATCTCAGAGGAAGATGGACAACTCGGCTGATACCGAGTTTGGTTGAGTGGACAAGTAGAAAACATGGCGAAACGAATTACTTTCTGACTCAGATGTTGACAGCTCATGGCTACTTTCGGTGATACCTTCATCACATGGCCAAAGTAAGGAGTCCAGTATGTATTTACTGCGAGAACGAACGAGATAACGTATACCATACGTTCTTCGTTTGCGCTCGTTGGGCATCGGAAAAACAACGACTTGAAGCTGAGGTTAGTCCAATAACGCCGGACAATATAGTTGGCATTATGCTGAGGAACGAGCTCAGCTGGGATACGGTCGCTTTCTTTGTTGAGGTGGTCCTTCGTCAGAAGAAGTCGGATGGGGACTTGCTCGATTTAGTTGATTGAGTCTGCGATCCGCGGACTATGAATTGAGAAGTAAGAAGGTGCTTGTGAAGCAAAGAAAATGACTCCATCCTGAAGTAATACGAAAGTGGTCCCGGGATGGATTTTGTCAAGAGGATAGGGTGTGGTTTTTTAATGGGTATGAATCCCACACACTTGAAAGTTCGGACCCTCTCCAAGCGATAGAAGATTTTTCCACTTCCCATGTACCTAGGTATAATAGATATACATATATATAGTATTATTATGACGAGACAGGAAAATAACCATGTCAAGAAAGTAATCCTTATTGACGAAGTTTATTAGACAACGAAAATATACATTTAATTAATAAAATTATTATTTATGTTTTCCAATGCTCGCATGTTAACGTTTATCAACATAATTTTTAACACATAAAGTGATAAAAAAAATCCTGCATAACTCAACAAATTGCTAGCGTTTCGCCCCAGTGTGCCAATTGGGCTCTTCAGTTTCATTTCGATTCTCTTTCGAGAAAATGTGATTATAGGCAATGCCAAAGCAAGGGTTATTGTTTTGGAGTGGAGTTTTTGACTCCCGTGGTACACTGGTGACTCGTGACGTGGCTGCATATGTAGCAAAGCGTCTTGCATTGCCTTCTCAGTGTGTGCCTGCTACGCGTCTTGGTAGGTGTTCCTTCACCAACTGAAAAACCCAATTGGCACACTGGGGCGAAACGCTAGCAATTTGTTGAGTTATGCAGCAAATTTTTGTCACTTTATGTGTTAATTATAATGGCTCAATGGACAATATTCATTTTGAGAAAATTTGATTACATAATTTTTAGGTAGATTTCATTAGAAAGCTAACTATTGCAATGGGTACCATGTTTCGACTTTCGGAAAATTTCGACAATCTTCGCGTTTCACATCCCCTAGACCCCAAAACCACCGTCAGTTCAAAAGTTTATATATAATTTATGTATATATATATCAGTTTCAGGTGGACACGATAACTGCCGTAATTTTGAACCAATCACTTTGAATTTTTTACATAATATGTACACCATTAAAATCTCGGTCGAGTTCGTTAAAGGGCAAAATCAGTCGAAGGGGGTGAAATTGGGGGGCATTTTTCGAAAATGTGAAATACCGCTATAACTCTCGTAATACATGAAATACGGAATCCATTCAGAGTTTATACTATGTGTTGGATAAGTACCATAAATTTATGTTTAAAAAGTTTTTTTGATAGCACCAACCATTGACCAAGGAGGTGGAAAAAGTTTTTTTTTTCTGGAAACATTAATCATACCTCTCTTAAAAGGCACAATATCAAAACCGTACAAAGTGGACAATATTCCCCTAATAAGTACCTAAAACTTTTGAATGAAAGCATTTTTGATATGACCCACCATTACGCCAAGGGATGAGAAAAATGATTTCGGAATTATAAGAAAACTAGCAGAAGTAACCGCTCTTCGAACGGTCTTCGGTATTAATAACCAGACCTTATCATTTGAGCTACAGTTGCAATGGTTGGGGGCTTGTCATTCCTTCATACGTTTATCAGAACGAAGTTAGTTTTCTGGGTATATCGCAGACACTGTTAATTTAAGGGCCATAAAATGTGGTTTTAGGAGACCCTTTATAGACTCCCTAGTATTGTGTCACACATTGAGAAGCGCAACATATGCTTTGGTCGTCCTTCTAGGATAATTTTTATTTTTCGCCTATTTTAGCATGTATTTTGAAAAGTTGTTCCTTATGTATTGGTGTATTGACTCATGGTTACAATACCTAATTTAACGATGCTCCAAGCACCCGAACATGAATTATAGGCGAACATAAACATAAAGATATATCAACCACACAGTATCAAAAAAAAATCTTTACGATGAACCCGTTTGTCGACAAATATATGATTACTTAAAATGTGCTCACAAACTAACTACCTACCTACCTAACGTGTACTTCCTGATGTGAAAATAATATTGAAAACCTCGTATACGAAACGCAATATATGTCAAATTAAAACTGATCCTCACCTTTATGGAAAGTATCCATCCCCAGGAAGACCCCCTTAATAAATTATAAAGGCTTGTGGTGCATGAAAATTCGGGATTTTTAGCCTCCAGTGGCCCAAAATCCCAAAAGCTGCAAGAAACACTATTCCAATCCAGGAATTTTTGAAAATAATGTTGCTGTTTGGAGATATAATAGGCCTTCTGTACAACATATCGCATATCGCACGTGTAAGTCACGTGTAAAAATTCTAGGGTACCACTTGACCCCCTTAGTCGCATTGTTGATTTTACAGTCTATGTTTGATTCCACGATAACCTTATAGCCATTTGCAAACTTTCACAGAAATGTAATAAATTGAGTGGCATTGCTTCTTACAGAAATAGATGGAAAGTTGGATTTCACCTCTTGTGATAATGTTGTTATGGTTACCGGCTTGCATTACTTCATTAGTTTCTTCTTGTTCTTCTTCTTTCGGATAGGCCAGCTAAGGACCACAACGTTCAACTTTTCAGCTTGGCGAGGGACTTGATGTTTGCCTATTATTCGCGCATTCTCTGGCTATGTTTCACCTTTCTCTCTTTTGTCCAGATGATGCCGGTTTTCTTACAGGGTGGTCTGTCCTGAAAACTCTTCTATTTAAGTATCTTTCTGATATGTGATCGGCTTCTAATGTAACTTTTCATTATCTTCAGTTCTTGGATATCCTTGTTAACTACTGTTAGCGACGGTGTCAAGCTCTTTCTATTCCCCCAGTAGTTGAGAAGCCGGTTGGTTGGTCTTGTTGGGTTCATCCATGAGACATGTCCGTAGAAAGCCAGACGTTTCTTCCCGGCCACATCTGTGATTTTCTCAGTATATCTATATAGCTCCTGATTTGGTCTTCTTCTGTACTCGTCATCTATTTATTAGTTTATTAAATGTAATTAGATTTTCTGGGAATATCTCAGAAACGTGGTTTTAGAGCCTTAAAATGTAGTAGCCTCCGAGCCACCGAGGGGCCCTCCGAGCCACCGAGGGGCTGAAAATTAGTTTTGTCTCGTCCTTATACGTCATAATATAATAATAATCATAATAATAATGTAATAATACAGGGATAGCGATATAATAGACCTTTAGTACCACACCCGCCCGTGTAAATCACGTGAAAAATTCAAGAGTAGCCTACCCCTTAACCCCCTTAAGTGCATTATATACGTATTGATGAATTTTACAGCTTAAGTTGGTTCCGTGATAACCTTATAGCCGTTTGCGAACATTCACAGTAATGTAATAAATGGAATGGCATTGCGTCTTACAGAAATAGATGGACTTCAGAGATTGTGTTGCCATGGTTACCGGCTTGCATTCTTTCAATAGCTTAATACATTAAATTAAATTTGTGGGTATATCTCAAAAACTGTTGGTTTTAGGACCTTAAAATGTGGTTTTCGGGGCCCATAGGGCTCCCGAGTTTTGTTTCTCATATTGAGACGCTGAAAATGAGCTTTTTCTCGTCTTTCTACGCCCATTTCAGCATGCATTTTAAGGCGTATGCCATCTTTTATGAGAGGTATGGAGAAGAGTTACATCAATGATTACTTTCGTGCCTCTGATGGACATCTGTACCAAATTTTTCGTTGATCCACTCAGCCGTTCTCGAGTGATGCGCGTGCAAAGTTGTACACAGACAGACAAACAGACAGACACAAATTTTGTTTTTGCGCGCAACCGTCATAAACCAGTCTGAACGCGTTAATAACCCAAACTTCCGTGGAAATTCAGAAAAAACAGACAAACTTTCATTTTTATATATAGAGAGATGCCAAATGCCATCAGAGGTTACCATGACAACGCTTCTAAATTGATGAGGGATGATCTATCAGAGGTTGCCATGACGACGCCATTGCTCGAGATCACATTCAGTTTTTCATCTGACTCTGTGGGAAGCGGCTTCGGTGACGTAACTGGTAGCATGCTGAACTTCTATGCCCAAGGTTGCGTGTTCAAAGCCGGCCGAAGTCGTCGGATGTTCTAAGAGCGCTAAAAATCCCTCAATATGATTTCCTTCGGAGGGGAAGTTCCAACGTTCGTTGCAAGTTGCTGGTTGCGGTGGCACCTAGTTGCCAAGTTCACAGCTAGGTGACGTTGACTGTAGCATTTGGTACCAAAATTAGGAACTAAGGTACTACTACCTGAATTACAGACTAATACAGCCATCACAATTAACACCGTTTATCAGACAGATTCCACACACACACAAAGTACACGGATTTACATGACCGCGTTGTCGCAGCCCCTGAACTGAGGAACCAACCAACATCTCTGCGGGAGATAAAATTTGGCGTGAAGAAGTAACAGACTGTTAGATAGTTACACATCAGTTCCAAACCTTGCTTAAGGACAGTGTGACCACAAGTATAAACGTGGACCCCAAATGATAAGAAGGTTACCGTCCCAATAAGATAATAAAACGTTAAAAATATGCATAGATAGACGGAAAAATGTTAATTAAGCTCCAATTTTAAAATACTTTCTCGCAATAAATGAGGTCTGATCCTTCTACGGAAACCTGCATATTTTGACTATTATAGCTAGAGCTGGGATTTCTATGTAATTACATATTTTCCATATTTTTCCATATTTGTGGGTATTCTAGATATTCTTAGTGATATTACATAAAATTATATATTTCAGAGTTTTCCTGTTTTTATATGAAATAAATTGCTTAATTGAAGTTTCACACTTAATGTGGGGCTGTT
Source organism: Meconema thalassinum (assembly GCA_946902985.2). Taxonomy (NCBI): domain Eukaryota; kingdom Metazoa; phylum Arthropoda; class Insecta; order Orthoptera; family Tettigoniidae; genus Meconema; species Meconema thalassinum. Next base: position 348,047,282 of record OX336392.1, read on the forward strand.
GTCTGTCCTCTCAACAGGGGGATTAGGGTAATTTTGAGTGACAGGTATTTGAGAGGATGATAGGATGATACGTGCTGTGCACGGGGAAACTGGTGCACGTGTATGGAGAAAATTGCTAAAAGTGTTGAAAAGAAATCTGATTATTCAACATTTCACATTGTGTGCCGAATTCTAAATGGAGATGACGTTGATCCTCCCGAGGACATTTCTCCAGCGAAAATTCCTCTCCTAAAATTTGCCCCAGTTACATCATGTGATGTTGAAAGATCTTTCTCTGCATATAAGAACATCCTAAGGGACAAACGCCTTTCTATGACCCCAGGGAACATCGAAAAATACTTAATAGTTCACTGTGCTTCAAAATTTAATGAATAAACGTGCTTTGAGTTATGAAAATAATAAGTTTCTATTGAATTTGTGTGTGATATATTCATTTAATATGACTCCAAAGAACATTGAAAAATACATAATTGTTCACCGTGCTACAAAATGTAATATAAAGCGTGTTTAGTGTGTCGTAACTGACAAAATGTTAAGTTTATATTAATTATATGATATTACATATTTTGCCTAATCTACATATTTTGCTACATATTTTGGTGCTTTTTGTTACATATTTATGTACATATTATGCCACTTGATATTACATAAAAATCCCAGCTCTAATTATAGCCTACCTCTTTGTTTGCCCGGTGAAATCTACCTCCGCCTTCCGGCGTGCCGAGAGTAACTTTTGATTAGCAATTTCACAACAACGTGATTATAAATTGATATTTTCACGGTAGCACATGGCAATAATAATACGTTATTCCAACGTCAAAAGACAAACAACATTGGCATTTCCTATGTCGAGTTGCCTTTGAAGAAATACTCTTTTCATATTAATAACAATTTGTAACAGATATGGTTTTATTAGGTTATAGTATTTTTAATTAATTTATATAGTTAATATTTTAGAAATAGCATTGAACCTCACGTTTTTATAAATAAATTTAAATATTACTTGTCAAAATTATTAGAAACACGTCGAAAATTATTTTTTTACAATTTCCACATTATCTCACAGATGTACAACTTTATTTTTTATTTCTACTTATAAATATTAATTACTTTTGCTGATAGAGGTCATAATGTGACCAAAACCGGTTCATTGGAAAACATAAATAATAATTTTAATGATTAAGGTATATTTTCGTTGTCTATTATTATTATTATTATTATTATGTGCGTATGGACCCTATTGGATCACGCATTACATTTATGATTCGCCTTTCTAACAGACCATATTGCTTTCATTCTTTCACTGTGCGCTTGTTTCCTTTCTTCTGACCACTTAGTCCCCGATCTTCTGGGGACTTCATTCTCTGGCTGTACCACCCATTCATTTATCTTCTGACGGTAGACATTTCTGTCTAGTATTTCTGACGTTTCAATCCGGGCCTTTTCCAGGTCATTTTTAACATCTTGTATCCAAGATACGTTCTTCAGTTTTCCAGAGTATGTCAAAATCTTGTGAGTTAACCTTGAAGAAGAGAGTCTGTGAACGTGTCCATAGAATTTCAGTCTTCGTTTCCTGATGTCTGCGGCGAGGTTGGATAGTTTTTCCGTGGCTTTGCGTGATTTGAGTCTATACCCTTCTTCACTTCTCTCTGGGCCCAGAATTTTCCTCAAGATCTTTCTTTCCTCCTTCAAGATATTTTCCAGATCACCTTTCTTATTAAGTACCAAGGTTTCACTTGCATACAGCACTTCATGTTTAATCACCGTATTATAGTGTTTGATTTTTGTACGTATGGACATGCATTTCTTGTTATAGATGTCACGGGTTCTCCAATACGCTCTTTTGAGTTTTTGTAATCGAACTTTCTGAGTTTCCTTTTCCAATCCTGTTGGTTCTAGGATCTCACCGAGATATTTAAAGTGTGGAACCCGTTTGATATGCCCGTATTTTGTTTGTAGTTCCTGGATGTCGAACCTAGTGCAAATAAACTTGGTCTTCTCGAATGAGATTTGCAACCCAGTTTTCTCAGCGCATTCCTTGAGGACTTCAATCTGTTTGATCGCTAAAATATCGCTGTCTGCTAGTATCGCTAGGTCGTCTGCGAAAGCTAAACAACTGACCTTGATGCCATCATTCTTTCGTCCAAGTTGAATGGGTTTCCAGAGCTTCTGGGCATTCAAGTCCTTCTCCCATTCTCGAATGACTTTATCTAGAACAAGGTTGAAGAGCAGTGGTGACAATCCGTCACCCTGTCGCACGCCGGTCTTAATCGCAAAGGGCTCTGATAATTCACCCAGAAATTTTACTTTTGACTTCGTGTCCGTGAGTGTTTCCTTGATGAGTCTTAATGTCTTTGGATCAAGTCCTAGTTCTTCTAAGATGTTAAAGAGAGACTGTCGATCGACCGAATCATACGCCTTCTTAAAGTCGACGAAACTACAAATGATCGGAGAGCTTCGGGTCGCTCTATATTTCAATATCGTCTTCAAGTTAAAAATTTGTTCAACACAAGAACGCTCAGGTCGGAAACCAGCTTGATATTCACGAATTTTGTGTTCAAGCTGTTCTTGTACTCTTTGAAGAAGACACGCGGAGAGAATCTTGTATGTGACATGAAGGAGAGAAATCCCTCTGTAGTTATTCACATCCGTTCTGTCACCTTTCTTGTATAACGGATGGATGAGTGCACATTTCCATTCTTCAGGTAGCTTTTCTGTTTTCCAGATATCCATGATGATTAGTGTGAGCTCCTCAAGTGTATTTGGGCCTACGTTCTTTAATAGTTCTGCAACTATGCCATCTTCTCCAGACGCCCTGTTACTTTTGAGTCTGAAAATGTGTCTCTCGATTTCTTCTTTAGTAGGTGGTGGAGATTCAGGGTTTACATGTACGGGAGTCTCTTTGGGCCATCGTGATGTTGGCTCCTCGCAATTGAGTAACTCAGAGAAATACCGAGCCAGTTCACTACAATTATCCCGGTTGGACAACGCGAGATTTCCGTCTTGTTTTCGGAAACACAAGTTCTGTGGGGTGTATCCTCGGATTCTTCCTGCGAACGTCCTGTAGAAATCTCGCGTTTTGTGATCTCGGAAGTCTTGATCTATAGATTCCAATTGGTCCTTCATGTGTTTCCTCTTAGTTTGTCTGATTACTTTTGACACTTCCTTCCTGGTCTGAAAATAGTGTTGTTGAGTCTCGAGTGACTTCTTACTGTTGTATTTCTGAAAAGCTCTCTTTCTCATTTCCAGTGCTTCTTCACATGCAGAATCCCACCACGGATGTTTCGTATTCTTCTTCAATGGAATAATAGCTTTAGCTCTCGTAATGATCTTGTCATGGAACTGCTTCCAGGTGCTTGCCGTTTCCTTTTCCCATTCCTCTGCTATGTTACTTTCCTTTATCTTTTTCGTGTCAAATTTCTGAAGATGAGATTTCTTGGGGTGGATTCTTTTCGGGGTAAATTTCACTTTGATTCGCACTAGATAATGGTCGGAGTCAATATTGGCTCCTCTTCGAACTTGCACATCATGAATTTCTTTCTGTAAAGGATGTGTGATGGCCACATGGTCGATCTGATATTCTCCAAGAGATTGCACAGGTGATCGCCAAGTCTTCTGTTTTCGAGGGTGCTTCCTCAGAGAGGTGGACATTATCTTCAAGTTGTTCTGTTGGCACAGTTCAATGAGTCTCATGCCATTCTTGTTGGTGAATTTATGAGCTGGGTATTTGCCTACAGTCTTTTGGTATTCTTTTTCTTTGCCAATCTGTGCATTGAAATCACCTAGTAATATACTTGTGTCTTCTCTAGGAACCGTTGCCACGATCTTTTCGAGTTTAGACCAGAACTGTTCTACCTTCTGCAAGTCCCTTTTATTTTCAATGTTCGTGGGGGCATGTGCGTTAATTAATGTGTATTTTTTGTTCGCACATTGTATGCGCATAGTCATTACTCTATTACTTATGGGAGTGACTTCTTTTATCGAATCAACTATGCTCTTGTGAACTACAAATGCCATACCCAAGAGGGGGATGCCACCTCTTCCTATTCGTTTGTCCGTTTTACTTTTGAAAATACGGTAGTTACCATAGTCTAGTGTGCTCTCATCTGTAAAGCGTGTTTCCTGAAGAGCTAGTATCTGTATCCTTTGTCGATCTAGTTCTGATATTAAGGTGTGTAGTTTGCCTGGTTTTAGTAATGTGTTGATATTGAAGGTCCCGATGTATTTGGGTGTCTTTGATGGTAGTTTGCCAGAGAACTCCGACTTTCTCTGTGATCGTGGTTGCCCAGGTCCCCCAGAGTCCGAAAACCTGGTTGCCGTCCGTGGACGGGTGGATTGGTTACCACCTGGGGTAATTCTGTAGTTACTCACACGAATCATAACTGCTTGTAATCAAGGATTAATCCAGTGTTTCCACTGGGAGTTTAGGACCATGGATTGCTAGTTCCTGGAACATAAGCTATGCAGTCGTACCTACTAGGTAAACAGACGCTGACCACTTTGCCGCTCGATCCAAGTCAGACGCGAAGTGGATTTCAATTTTGGTTCTTCCGCCCTCGCTGCCATTGAGACATAGGTCCTCCTCTGCCATCGAAGCCGTTGGCCATTGTTTTATTCACCTCAGTTGATCCGCGGGTGCTTATTTGACTAGGTCTTATTCGCACATTTCCTGTATATCTACAGGAAATTCCCCATCAGCCATCGGGACGCGCCGTGTCGGGGTTGAGGGCCCCCTTCCCAGTGTCTCACGCAGGGTTATGCTTAGCTCGTACTCAGTTCGGAACTAAACCCCCACGTGAGCTGACTAGGTAATAATGTAGTATGCTGTCTAGTACAAAAGCGTCACATTATTATTATTATTATTATTATTATTATTATTATTATTATTATCATTAATATTAGTAGTAGTAGTATTGCCAATCGCCACGGTAGATACGCGTACTAAATAGATAACGTGTGGCTTCCGGAGAGAGCTTATTTCAAGTTGATGCTCGTAGGGTGAAATAGATGAAGACGTGTTAACACCCACCAGTCCTCGGAAATTAACGATTGAAGATTAAAACATACACTGCCTGGCCGGAAACGAAAGTCGATCCCCTTCCGGACAAAGTGAGTTTGAATCCTACAGCTTGTCATCTTTAATATGGTTTTCTGTGGTTTCACATTTTAAAAATTCAGTCAAATGCCTGTGCGATACCTTCTAAGAATCCACAGCCGCTTCCTTCAAACCCCTTATTCTTTTCATTCATTTAATTTCTCAATAACTTTTCACATGAGGTGGGCGTCAGGAAGGATATTCGACCGTAAAACCATTGCTACAGATATCACCGTTATGTCGGCTTCAGTGGCGTAGTCGGTAGCATGCTGACTGCTATGCCCAAGATCCCGGCTTCAAACCCGGCCGAAGTCGTTGGACTTTTAAGAGCGTTAAAATCCTTAAGTATGCCTTCCTTCGGAGGTGAAGTAAAGCCGGCGGCCCATGTCATAGATTTATGGCACGTATAAGACCCTGCCACTGCAATTGGTAATTGTAGCAATATGTGGAGGTTATATATGGCTATTTAGAAACGTTCTATCAAGTTCCAGCGTTCGCCGCTAGTGTTAGTGACAGTATCATCTGGTAGCCAAAGTTGGAACTACTTGTAATTGAACTTGTTGGGAGCCCTCGGGCGTTCAATCAAAAATACCCTCCTATGGCCATTGGCTGCAATTCATATACAATATATCACCGTTATTCTCATATCATTGTCTGGTGAAATACAAAGCAATTCTGCAGACTACATGGAATCAAAACATAATCTTCACCCTAATTTAGAACACTGCCAATGAATTTCCTAAGTATCCTAGTTGTAGCCACAATCACTGCCTTCTGAATTAATGTATACAAGTTAATGTCCAGATCAAGCTCTCTTAGCCTTACAGAAGATGTTTGGGAACCACACCAGTGCTTGAGATTACTATTGGTTCATTATTATTATTACTATCATTATTATTATCGTTATTATCATAGAATATATCGCACTTAGCTGCGAGAAATAAAGAGACTAAAAGTCAACGATATATTTGTATTCTTGCATTATGGCCATTTAAGAGGTAATGCTTCTGCTACATTCCTTATCGATTCCTGCAGCTGTCGAGAAGTAGGTCTGCAACAACGGTAACTACATTATTCATGAAGAAAGAATAACTCTCCGAGGCGTATAAAATGTGAGAAAGCATTTGTATGTTTCACTCGTATCGACAAACATGTGGAAAGAACGGAGTCATTCAGGCAGTTTCTCTTCATACTGTAAATATTAAAAAGCTTAGTCTAGTATTCGCTATCGACCATGGTAGCTACGCCAACTAGAGCAAGGGGGCATAATTATTATCTTGGGACTCGGATAATGAGTGGGTTCAAAACTCACTGTCGGCTGTTTATAGAAATAATTTGCAATTCATGATCAACTCGAGTGTAGAGCTGACAAAGAAAAGAATGTAAGAGCAAAAAAAAAATCTCAAGCGAAGAAACATGATGGTGATTGTTGTTTTAAGAAGCCTAACATCTAGGTTATCGGGCCCTAATGAAGTTATATGGAATGAAATGATCAAGATAAACACACCCCTCTGCCAGGGGATGAAGACAAAAATGTTTTGTATAAAATAGGCAATGGGTCCTAACAATGGAGATAAAACGGTGATGAAAAAAAGCAATGAAACAAATAAGGCAAATTAAACAATAAAAACAGACTAAACCTAAACTAAAAGTCTTAAACTACATTAAAACTTTAAAAAGTAACCACTCTTCCTCATAAACCGGATGACGAGGTCTGCTGACGGCCCGTCATCACGTAGAACAAGGGAGAGGATGTTAGGCAGTTTGAGAGTCCTTCGTAGATCGGCCAGGTCCACACCACACACTCCAAGAGAGCGTGTGCCACGGTGAGGTGGGTGCTGCAAGTACATACAGTGGGGGCTTCTCCCTTTAACAAGTGAGAGTGCCTAGCAATCCCATGGTCGATCCGGAGTCGACAGAGTACCACAGACTTCCATAACTTCGTAGTCCAAAAGAAGTAAAAGCCTATTTGAGTCTAGCAGTCAACTTACATCTACAACTATTACTTTTACTGCCAATCACAACAGAGGTTTGTTTGTCTTAACTCCCTTTCCAGGCACTGGCTATTTTCTCATTATTTTTTAATACGCCACAGCAATTTCCTTCCAATTCTTTTCACCCAACGGCATAGCTGTGCGTGACAAATGGTGCACCATGACCGTGATGGACACTTGCAGTAAGTCCGGAGGTCGGAGGTGCAAATTTCGGCGCTGCACTAGCTATCCTGAATGTGGTTTATCCCTGGTTTTTTCACACTCTCCCTAGGCAAATACCGGATAAGCACAGTATTTTAAGTCCCGAGCCAACTACCCCATCTCTGTCCTTAATACAGCTACTCACACTACTACAGTCAACACATAAATACTGTGCCCAAATCCAGTTGCCTAGATTTGAGCGTACAGGCCACAATGCTAAGTCCAGAATTGAAAGTTTGAATAGCGCGCGCCAAACCTTCTTAGAAGGAATTGGAAGCTTTCGACAGCCAAGAAATGGTTAAGTGACGTAGGCCGAGAGCGTCATAGTCGAGGCTAAATATCATTAAATATTTCCCGATGGAGTAGAATTTTGAGACTAACATCAGATTACTGGCACGGACAAGGGAGGAAGAATGTGCTATATTTCGAGGAAATTGATTGAGCGGAAACTGAGATATGAGATGTTTTAGTATCAGCCATTTTCCCGCAGTGACCTCGAGCAGCCCGCTGAGGAGTATATAAGGCACGCCTGCCCGAGCTAAGTAAGTTCACTTCTCCATAGGCACTCCGTTGTTATGGATGTTCACTTCTCCATAAGCACTCCGTTGCTATGGATGTGTAGTACTTCGTAAACGCTCTAGCCGCTAAACACTCTACGACTCCGAACACTGTTATAATCTTCGTGCACATGCTTGCAAATTCTTCGTTATTTACAGCACAGTTGCTGGGACTTAGTGTTTCGACAGTACATGGTTACTGGTATTAAGAAAGTGTTAAACACTTTAGTGATCTTCAAACTTTTCAAATGATATCACCGAAGTGATAAAAATTTGTGGCACTGGTAATTATTTACTGCAACAACTGGACATATGGTAGACTTTGTCTACATTTCTTTCTTCTGTCCACAATTATTCAAAGCTGGATTATTTAATCCAACAGAGGACAAGCTTTTGTCTTGTTAGTGGACCAGCCAAGATAAATCAGTACTTTTATTACCATTCTTGCACAGTACAATTCTTTAGCCGATATTGGGAATACAGTTTTGCCTTGCGCAATCTGGAGAGTTAGAAGCTCTGCCCTGCAAACTCGACAGAATTTGTACTAGTGCTGAACAAGATTATAAGCGTATTAGGAGTACTGAACACATCACAATTGGGTCATGTTAATAATTTTCATCATGGATCATTTTGATCAGACCCCTGTCAACTTTACTTCAGCTTTTGAAGCTGGTAACATTTTTCTTCAAGATATTAAGGCTTCAAGTAGGAATACCGCTATGTCTGTGTAAGACCATTGCGGGTATAAAATGGAGGCCGATACAAGATTATAAATACGTGTCCTAATGGGGACAAGAAGACTGAATAATCTGGTTCAGACCAGATTGCAAGCATCAAGATCTACAAGAATGTAAGCTACAATTTGCATTATTTTTGTGCGTAGTTAGCTGGATTACTCATAATTTTTCTACAGTCTTACCAACACATATTTTCTTTCATCGAGATGTTTTTGCTGTTGCAAATATTTTCCTTTTTGCAATAGAAGCTTTGATCTGAGTAGTTTTTACACTCAGAAGTCAATGATTCGAAATTTATGGACGAGCAGAACGAGCATTTATTTAATTTTGATATTTTTCTAATCGCGGTCATCAGCCGTCGTAACTGAAGATTTAATAATAAATTTAAGTTGAGGAATGGATATTTATCCATTATTAAGAAGTCGAGGATGATATTCCCCGAACAGTTTAACAACTTTAAATCCTTTTGTGGATGAAACAATAATAATAATAATAATAATAATAATAATAATGTTGATTTAATGATAATAATTATTTTTCTATTGTCTGAAATAATAATAATAATAAATATTTGTGATTCCTAATAATCATTTTCATGTAGTATGATTTATACATTTGACATTTGAAACAATATTCTAAGATCGGATTTTTGTTGATTCCGACGGTTAGTGGTTAACGCACGCCCACAAATGAATAACATATTAATTCAGTGGAAGTATTTTACGCTTGCTTTATGCATTTAAATCTTTGAGAAGACACGGAAAGTAATGATACGGGAAGCCAAAAGCATGTATAAAACAGGGCTTTTGCTAGAGTTTGTATAAATATAAAATCATTATTGAGCAACGTCTTTTGATAAAACGTTTGGCTAAAAATAGACACGGTGTGGAGTTATTCATGTTTTAAACTGATGGTAAAATTATTATTGTAAACTGATTGGTGAGGTTTACTAATTTATAAATCTTCCAGTTGTCGTAACAAGCAAAGGCTTGATTATTCTGTATAATTTGGGAAGAAATAATTGTTGTGTGTGCAGAGAGTTAAATATGCCATTCTGAGTGCGCAATTAAGTCGCATAAAAGAGGTTGTGTGAAATGAAGCATCAATCATATGGTAGGTTGGATGTCTTTGAATTTAGTAGAGGAGTCGAATTTAGCCACACTTTCGTCGAGATATAACCAAAGGTTATTTTGTTGAGCCATCATTGTCAATTCACAGTTTACCCACGTGTTCCAAAAGTATTCCTAGTAATTGCTTACCCGAGAATTGTTGTTGTTAAACTTGTACCTTTCATTACGAAAATATATTACCGTTGTCTAGATGATAATTTTGATTATGCGATTTTTGACGCATTTAAATCGAATGGGCCGATGCGGTTAATTATTTAAAACTGTTACTTCTTAACAACCACTGCAAACTGAGAGGATTTTGTGATCATATAAAAATATATAAACATTTTGCAAATAAGTTTGATGATTAACATATTTGACATTTTGTCATATTATTGTAATTTTGATAGTAACAAATGAAATTGTTTCATGATAAATTTTCTAAATAATATTTCCAATGTTCTGAATAATATTTCCAAATGATAATCAATTGATTAAATGGTTGAATCCATATGGAATGGAATTTATATTTTGTTGATAATAATATTTTGACAGTTATATTTATGATTGAGTCAAAAGCTCTGAATAGACTTTGGATCGAGAACAGATGATTCAATACATATTTTCTGTTTATCGAAGTTCGTCGAATCCAAATGCTCGAAAGTCCATGTAAATGATATTGTGTTGTATTTCTTGTTAATAACTTTGTATTTGAACAAATCCTGAGATAACTGAATCCTGAAGTGTTAGTTAATATGCTACGATATTTTTGAAAAAGTGAACTGTGATATATTTTTCAACGTGTGATAATTTTTTTTTTTCATTTCAATATGTAAATACTCAAATAATATAGGGATCAGTAAAGACAATTAAATTTGCACTACCCTACTACTGTAAATAATTATTTTGAGCGAAGTCAACAGGACTATTAATTTGACTTTCGTCTCAATTGCTAAGTGTTCACGTGTTGGTGAAATTGTATATTTTGTACATAACATATGATTCGTCATTCATCTTTTATGTCATTTTGGCATACTTTCAGTCAATTTTAATGTTTTAAATAAAATGAGATAATTTTATCGGATGCATTCATTTCAGAAAATCTCCTTCTATCCTTATTGTTGCATCAAGTCGAAAATCAGTAAAGCATTTTTTTGTTGAGTTATTGTAGTCGCTTTAACCCATCTGGCGTCCCGGGATATTTTGATTCTCGTGCTGACTGATTTTTAGTGAAATGCATATGTGGTCGTCCGGACGTCGGTCTGAACGGGCCCAATACAAGGTATCAGACAAGTTCAACACCCAAATTCAAGTACACGGGGTTGATGACCAAGGTCTCCCAAGCCCCTAAAATTAAGGAACAACAACAAACTTCTTGCCCAGGTACATTCATTTGTTCTCTAATTAACTCTCTAGTGGCTTCGGTGGCGTAGTTGATAGCATGCTGAGCTTCCATCCCCAAGGTCGTGGGTTAAAACCTGGCTGAAGTCGTCGGATTTTTTAAGAGCTTTAAATATCCCATTCGGAGGGGAAGTAAAGCTGGCGGGCCCATGTCATAGATTTATGGCATGCAAAAGAACCTTCCATTAACTACAATTGTGTGAAGTTAAATTTTTAGGCTAGATTTCATTAACGCTCTTTTAGTTCTAACGTTCATCACCAGGTGCCGGTCGTGGTGACTTCTAGTAGCCAAGTTTACCGCTATATGTCGTTGACAGTAGCATTTGATAGGAAGAGTAGGAACTACTTGAAATTGATCGTCTTACCTGTATTACAGATAACACACACTAATACAGCCATCACAATTATCACCGGTTCTACACACACCCAAATACACGGGGCTACATGACCGCGTTGTCGCAGCCCCTAAACTGAGGAACCAACCATCTCATTAACTCCTCGGATGAGGTTGGCGTCACGAAGTGTATCTTCGTGAAAAACACCACATAGGAAGCTCATTTCCGATCCCGTAGAAAAGGAGTGAAATGTATTATTAATAGCTCTTACTTAAAAGAGTGGCAGATGACTTCACTGTTCCTCCCCTTAAAGCAACAATAGCTACTTTAAAGGAAGGAAGAATGTAGTTTAATGTGATCGTTAATCTCGGGATTATAAGACATGGGGCCTCCCGTTTTTACGTGCAATCTGAACCACCGGACCTGAAAGCCACACATGCATTAACCGGGAATCGAACCTTGGTGGGAGGCAAAGAACTTTGATTTTCTTTCTTTTTCTGATACTCGAGTCCTGAATTAAACGTCACCTTTCTTTAGAAACCACGTATGTCCTAAAAGCAAAATAAACGTCGTATGTCTCACATACGTGGCTTTTAAATAAGAACTCTCCGACCATTAGACATAAGAGGTTTTTAAATTCACCTCCAGAGGAAAGACTGTCGAATATAGACTTAAGAGGTTTTTAAATTCCGATTCCGCTTTGAATTCTGATTAGGAAAGAGGTAACATTCAATGTTGAGAAAATTCAGACTTACGAGGTTTTAAAAGAAAGGTGTGCTGTTCTACCTTCGTTTATCTCCAGTTTATCCCTTCAGCGCAGCCTATTTCACTGTTTATCAGCGATCCCTGGTACTATTCGAGATGTACGGTACTGTAAGGTACAATACAGTGCAACTTCCAAGAAGCTTCGGAACAGCTGCCCTGCTGTCTCAACCCCTGATGTGCCGGCAACTTCTCCTTTGAATGTGTGCAGCGGGACAATCGAGTTCAAAGGGGAAAGCTTTGAGTGGCTGAATCTGCAGCTCCTGCTTATAGATCACTAGCTGAAGTACCCGTGCTTCGCTACGCGTCATAAATAAATTAAAATGTGAAAGTGACAGTTAAAACAGGGGATAGGCGAGGTGCTGCGCAGAGGGAGATTAAGGATGGAACATTTTGTCCAACTACACCGTTCGGCGTTGACCGTGTTTTATAGCACAAATTTAGGTTTTACTCGCTAACCGTTGGAGATACCTTTCGGATAGAAAATGTAATTTTAAACCTCGTATATGCCATCAAAAGTTTGCTATTTCTTAGCGTTCACTTTTTATTTGAAATGGAAATATGAAAGTTTGAAACCAAAGGGTGTAGTGACGTCACTAAAATGGTCGCCATAGTGCAAAGTATTGAAATCAAAAGTAGCCTATATGTTAACCAGTTAAATCAGCTACTTTCATGTAAAATTCATGTAAGTCGGACCAGTGGTTCTTGCGTGATTGAGTAATACACAGACACACACCATCTCATTTTTAGCCTCGCTTCGCTCGCGTCATAGTCGTGTCATATTGTTATTCAATGACATGCAGGTTTAACCCCGTTAACACCCCTTTAGAACCTGAATATCCAAAAATCCCTCCTTAGTAGACATTTTCGACACACAACAAACATATCCCCTTCTTCTAACTTCAATAGTTTTGATTGGTCGATGAGAGTGAACATCCAAAAATCCATCCTTAGTGGACGTTTTTATTCCAGAATTTCACCCCTCCCCATATGCCCCTTAAATTGGATTTATGAAAAAAAAAAGGTCGAACATCTACTTATTTTAATTATTTATTCATTTATTAATTTTTAAGGTGATTGGAACTCGGAGAAAATCAAACTCCTCGTCTATGTCGTTTAAGAGATACACGCTCCGTTCGGAATCTTTCAACCCCCACTTTTCATCCCTTTCACCTCATAATATACACCACATCGAAAAACCATTAGACATGTGTCAGCTTATTTTAAATGATTAGTATATATGCCAAGTATCACATCCCCAAATGAAACCACTCATGAGATATTGTTATTCAATGAAATGCACGTTTACCCCCTTAACACCTCATTAGAACCTGAATATCCAAAACTCTTTCCTTAGTGGACGTTTTCGACATACCACGAACTTATCCCCAAAATTTCATGTTTCTAACTTCAATAATTTTTGCTGGGCGATGATGAGTGAGTGAGTCAGTCAGGACATTTTCTTTCATTAATATTTGAGAATTTCACCCCTCCCCAAGAACCCCTTAAATTGGATTTATGAAAAAAAAAAACGGTCGAACACCTATTTACTTATTTAAAGCTGTTTTCCCCCTGAGTTTGATAAGTGAGTAAGTAAGTCAATCAGTTAGGACACCTTCTTTCCTGTTCCCCCCCCCCCCCGAATTTCACTCCTCCCCATGGGCCCCTTAAATTGGATTTATGAAGAAATGGTCGAACACCTATTTACTTATTTTTAAGCTGCTTTTTCCGCTGAATTTCAAACTTATCGCCTATGTTGAATAAGAGATACAGTACACGCTCCGTTAAGAATCCTTCAACCCACAATTTTCTCCCCTTTCACCTCATAATATACACCATATCGATAAACCCTTAGACATATGTCTGCTTATTTTAAATGATTAGTTTGTATGCCGAATATCACATCCCCAAATGAAACAACTCGTGAGATATTGTTATTCAATGAAATGCAAGTTTAACCCCCTTAACACCCCTTCAGAACATGAATATCCAAAAATCCATCCTTAGTGGACTTTTTCGACAAACAACGAACATATCCCCAAAATTTCAAGTTTCTAACTGCAATAGGTTTGCTGGGGGATGATGAGTGAATATCCAAAAATCCTTCCTTAGTGGACTTCTTTCCCCAGAATTTCATCCCTCTCCATGAGCCCCTTAAATTGGATTATGAAAAAACGATCGAACACCTATCTACTACTTTTTCAATCTGATTTTTCTCCCTGAGATTCTTACCTTTTGCCTCTGTCTTTTAAGAGATACTTGCTCCGTTATGAATCCTTCAACACTCACTTTTCACACATACACCTCATAATATACACCTCATCGAAAAACCCTCAGACATGTGTCTTCTTATTCTTAATGATCAGTTTATATGCCTAGTATCCCATCCCAAAGGAAATCATTCGGGAGATATTGTTATTCAATTAAATGCAAGTCTACCCCCTTAACACCCCTTTAGAACCTGAATATCCAAAATTCCTTCCTTAGTGGACGTTTTCAACATACAACGAACATAGCCCCTTAATGTCATGTTTCTAACTTAAATTAATTTTGGCTGGGGGATGATGAGTGAGTAAGTCAGGACATTTTCTTTCAATTATTTTTCAGAATTTCACCCCTCTCATGAACCCCTTAAATTGGATTTATGAAAAAAAACGGTCGAACACCTATTTACTTATTTTTGAGCTGTTCTTCCCCCCTGAGTTTGATGAGTGAGTGAGTTAGGACACTTTATTTCCTGTTTTCCCCCCAGAATTTCACCTCTCTCCAAGGGCCCCTTAAATTGGATTTATGAAAAAACGGTCGAACACCTATTTACTTATATTTTAAGCTGTTTTTTCCCGCCGAATTTCAAACTTCTCGCCTATGTCGTTTAAGAGATACACACTCCGTTAAGAATCCCTCAACCCCCAATTTTCACCCCCTTTCACCTCGTAATATACACCTCATCGATAAACCCTTAGACATATGTCTGATTCTTTTAATGATTAGCTTATATACCGAATATCACATCCCCAAAGAAACAACTCATGAGATATCGTTATTCAATGAAATGCACGTTTACCCCCTTAACACCTCTTTAAAACCCGAATAACAAAAATCATTCATTAGTTGACGTTTTCGATATACAGCGAACATATTCCCAAAATTTCATGTTTCTAACTTTAATAGTTTTCGCTGGGCGTGACGAGTGAGTGAGTCAGACAGGACATTTTCTTTCAATTATTTTTACCAAAATATCACCCCTCCCCATGGGCCCCTTAAATAGGATTGATGAAAAAACGCTTGAACACCTATTAACTTATTTTTTAAGCTGTCTTTTTACCCTGAGTTTGATGATTGAGTGAGTTAGTCAGTCAGTTAGGACACTTTCTCTCCTTTTTCCACCCCAGAATTTCACCCCACCCCATTGGCTCCTTAAATTAATTTATGAAAAAACGGTGGAACACCGACTTACTTATTTTTTAAGCTGATTTTTTTTCGCCGAGTTTCAAATTTCTCGCCTATGTCGTTTAGGAGATAGGCCTACACGCTTCGTTAGGAATCCTTCAACCCCCAATTTTCACCCCTTTCACCTCATAATAATACACCACATCGAAAAACCCTTAGACACATGTCTGCTTATTTTTAATGATTAGTTTATATGCCGAGTATCACATCCACAAATGAAACCACTCGTGAGATATTGTTATTCAATAAAATGCAGGTTTAACCCCCTTAAGACCCCTATAGAGCCTGAATATTCAAAAATCCTCCCTTAGTGTATGGTTTTGACATACAACGAACATATCCCGAAAATGACATGTTTCCAACTTCAATATTTTTGGCTGGGCGATGATGAGTGGGTGAGTGAGTCAGGACATTTTCTTTCAATTTTTTTCTTCAGAATTTCACCCCTCCCGATGAACCCCTTAATTTGGTTTATCAAAAAAACTGTCGAACACATATAAGTTATACTTATTTTTAAGCAGTTTTTCCCCCTGAGTTTGAAGAGCGAGTGAGTCAATCGGTTAGGACACTTTCTTTCCTGTTTTTTTTTACACAGAATTTCACCCCTCGCCATAGGCCCCTTAAATTGGATTTATGAAAAAAAAACCGGTCAAACACCTATTTACTTATTTTTTATGCTGATTTTTTCCCGCTGAGTTTCAAACTCCTCGCCTATGTCGTTTATGAGATACAGGCTCCGTTAGGAATCTTTCAACCCCCACTTTTCACCCCTTTCACCTCATAATATACACCAGATCGAAAAACCCTCAGACAAATGTCTTCTTATTTTTAATGATTAGTTTATATGCCGAGTATCACATTCCCCAGTGAAACCAATCGGGAGATATTGCTATTCGATGAAATGCAGGTCTACCCCCTTAATACCCCTTTAGAACCTGAATATCCAAAAATCCTTTCTTAGTGGGCGTTTGCGGCCCTTGAGTAAGCTGCATACCAAATTTCATTCCAATCCGTTGGGTGGGTTCTGAGATTTCGTGATGAATGTGTGAGTGAGTGAGTGAGTGAGTGAGTGGTATTTGACAAATATCTAGTAGATAGTGTCAAGTCTTTGTTATGCTATACTCGGTTGACAGTGCTGTGTGAGCAGTTGAGTAACTAACGGGATTTCAAGTAAAGATCCTCATTTTCTATACCGGTAGTGCAGAGCGCAATTGGCATCCAGACGGCCGTGTCTCGACTTGAGCTATGTTGCCATGGAAACTATCTGCCTTGCCATTCCTTCATGAGTATATTTTATGATTTGATTAGCCTGTTTTTGAGTGAAAAAGGGCCGAAATCAGAAGAATGAGAAAGACTATCGAAAATTCATGTAGCCAGCGGTTCCTTCTGGGTCCTAAACTATGTGTATGCAAAATATGGTTGAGATTGGTGGAACGGTGTAGATTTGTATACGGAACCAACATATATACATACATACATACATACATACATACATACATACAGACTTTCACTTTTATATATTAGATATTATCGTTTCTCTACACACTCAAAGAGGAGAATTGCTGCCACATATGGGGTTAGACTATGCATCCTCCTTTCCAAGGCTTCTATTACTATGGACAGCCTGAGCTGTATGTATCTGTTACACCGTATGCTTAAACCCTTCTTGATATTTAAAGATAATAATAATGACATTGGTTTTACGACCCTTTAACTACTGAGGCTTTTAGAGACGCAGGGGTTCCGGAATTTTCTTTAACGTGCCAGTAAATCTACTGACACAGTTCCCTCGCATTTTCACACCCTCAAATGCCGACTGACTGCGCCAATATTCGATCCTGCAACCTTGGCTCCATCCGGCGAGAACAATATTTAAAGAGTTAGGTCAACTATCATAAATTTAATTTTGCCTAAATTTAATGTTACTCATATTCAAAGTTCATTGCCTCCAACTCAACAATTTTTCCGTGTGTAGGTGTTTAGTCCACAATACATAGATGTATTTTTACGTTCAATTTAGGATGTTTCTCTCCTTGTACAATTAATCGATAATTCTGCATTTGTTCCGTTTCCAGATTTAAAAAAAGTCCTCTCGGCACGCCGGAAGGCGGAGGTAGATTTCACCGGACAAACTTGGGGATAGGCGAAAATAGGCAGAATATGCAGATTTCCGTAGAAGGATCAGACCTCATTTACTGCGAGAAGGTAACTTAATTAACTTTGTTTTTCGTCATTTTATGCTTATTTTAAACATTTTATTGTCTTATAGGAACGGTAACCTTCTTGTCATTTGGGGTCCATTTTTATACTTGTGGTCACACTATCCTTATGCAAAGTTTCGACACTGATGTGCAACTATGTAACGGTCTGTTACTTCTTCACGCAAAATTATATCTACCGCAGAGATTTTGGTTGGTTCCTCAGTTTAGGGGCTGCGACAACGCGGTCATGTAACCCCATGTACCTTGGGATGGCTGTATTAGTCTGGAATTCAGGTAAGGACTGCAGACGGTCAATTTCAAGCAGTAGTTACTAATGTTGCTACCAGGTACTACCGTCAACGACACCTAGCTGTGAACTTGGCTACTAGATGCCACCGCAACCAGCAACTCGCAACGAACGTTGGAACTTCCCCTCCAAAGGAAAGCATACTGAGGGATTTTTAGCGCTCTTAGGAAATCCGACGACTTCGGCCGGCTTTGAACTCGCGATCTTGGGCATAGACATTCAGCATGCTACCAGTTACGTCACCGAAGCCGCTTCACACTTAGATGGAAATCTGAATCTGATCTCGTGCAAGTGCGTTATCATGGCAACGTCTGATGGCTCATCCCTCATTAATTTAGTAGTGTTGCCATGCAACCACTGATAGGTCTTGGCATTTTCTTATAATTCCGAAATTATTTTTCTCATCCCTTGGCATAATGGTGGGTTATATCAAAAATTCTTTCAGACAAAAGTTTTAGGTAATTATTATGGGAATATTGTCCATTTCGTACGGTTTTGATATTGTGCCTATTAAGAGAGATATGATTAATGTTTCCCGAAAAACCCACTTTTTCCCACCCCTTTGGTCAATGGTTGGTGCTATAAAAAAACTCTTCAAACATACATTTTTTGGCTTTATCCGACACATAGTGTGAATGTTGAACGGATTCGATATTTCACATATTAAGAGAGTTATAGCAATATTTCACTTTTTCGAAAAAAAAAGCCCCCCCATTTTCACCCTCTTCGACCGATTTAGCCCAGTAACGAACTCGACCGAGATTTTATAGGTATACGTATTCGGTAAAAAATTCAAAGTGATTGGTACAAAATTACGGCAGTTATCGTGTCCACAATAAACTGATATACATATACATACATAAATTAGATATAACTTTTGAACTGACGGTGGTTTTGGGGTCTGGGGGATGTGAAACGCGAAGATATGTCGAAATTTTCCGGAAGTCGAAACATGGTACCCATTGCAATAGTTAGCTTTCTAATGAAATCTACCTCTGGTTAGTTCCTCAGTTTAGGGGCTGCGACAACGCGGTCATCTAACCCCGTGTACTTTGGGTGAGTGTAGAATCTGTCTGATACACGGTGTGAATTGTAATGGCTGTATTAGTCTTAATTCATGTAAGTACTGCAGACGGTCAATTTCAAGAAGTAGTTCCTAATGTTGGTTCCAGGTACTACCGTCAACGACACCTAGCTGTGAACTTGGCTACTAGATGCCACCCCAACCATCAACTCGCAACGAACGTTGGAACTTCCCCTCCAAAGGAAAGCATACTGAGGGATTCTAGTGCTCTTAGGAAATTCGACGACTTCGGCCGGCTTTGAAACCTCGACATTGGGCATATACATTCAGTATGCTACCAGTTACGTCACCGAAGCCGCTTCCCACTTTGTCAGGCGGCTTCGGTGGCGTAGTCGGTAACATGCTGAGCTTCTATGCCCAAGATACCGAGTTCAAACCCGGCCGAAGCCGTCGGATATTTTAAGAGCGTTAAATATCCCTCAGTATGCCTTCCTTCGGAGGGGAAGTAAAGCCGGCGGTCCCATGTCATAGATTTATGGCATGTTAAAGATCCTTCCACTAATTGCACCTGTGTGAAGCTAAATTGGATAGGTTAAGAATGTATACAACGCTCTTAGGTTTCTATGTTCGTTGCCAAGAGCCGACTGCGGCGGCGTCTAGTAGCTCAGTTCTGAACTTGGCCTCGTAGTCGTTGACAGTGGCGCTTGGCGGCAAAAGTAGGAACTATCTGAAAAATTGTTAGTTGCAGTACTTAAATTAACAAACAGATAACACACACTAATACAGTCATCACAATTAACACCGGTTATCAGACAGATTCTACACACACCCAAAGTACACGGGGCTACATGACCGCGTTGTAGCAGCCCCTAAACTTAAGAACCAACCAACCAACCACTTAATCAGATGGAAATACTGAATCTAATCTCGTGCAAGTGCGTTGTCATGGCAACGTCTGATGGCCCATGCCTCATCAATTTAGTAGTGTTGCCATGGCAACCACTGATAGCTCTTGGCATTTTCTTATAATTCCGAAATCATTTTTCTCGTCCCTTGGCGTAATGGTGGGTCATATCAAAAATTCTTTCAGACAAAAGTTTTAGGTAATTATTAGGGGAATATTGTCCATTTTGTACGGTTTTGATATTGTGCCTATTAAGAGAGATATGATTAATGTTTCCCGAAAAACCCACTTTTTTCCACCCCTTTGGTCAATGGTTGGTGCTATCAAAAAACGTATTTGACATAAATTTTTGGCACTTATCCGACACATATTATGAACTTTGAATAGATTCGATATTGCACGTATTAAGAGAGTTATAGCGAAATTTCACTTTTTCGAAAAAAGCCCCCCATTTTCACCCCCTTCGACCGATTTAGCCCAGTAACGAACTCGACCGAGATTTTATAGATATACATCTTCGGTAAAAAATTCGAAGTAATTGGTGCAAAATTACGGCAGTTATCGTGTCCACAAGAAACTGATATACATATATATATACATATATATATATACATAAATTATATATAAACTTTTGAACTGACGGTGGTTTTGGGGTCTGGGGGATGTGAAACGCGAAGATATGTCGAAATTTTCCGGAAGTCGAAACATGGGACCCATTGCAATAGTTAGCTTTCTAATGAAATCTACCTAAAAAGTTAATTTGTAGCTCTTCAGTCAGTCAACACGATTGTGCCCAATAAATGGGTGGGGTACAAGATATAAATATGTAACGATACTGCTGGAAATAGTGGCAGATGACCTCGTAGTTACTCCCCTTAAAACAAGAATAACTAACTAACTAACTAACTAATAGTCCTGGAAAAATATCATGTATTAATTAGATTACCACAGATAATGGGGCAATTTAGGATAGTTTAATTAATACATGTATTTTTTTTCCCCAGGAGTGTCGTTACATATTTATATCTTGTACCCCGCCCATTCATTGGGCACAGTCGTGTTGACCGACTGAAAAGCTACACATTAACAATTTTGTATAGGCAACACTGAAAGAGTATGGCTTCAAATCTATACATTAAAAAAAACTCTCTGTTCTTACATGGAAGTAAGAAATCTTTAAGTCGTCATATAGGCCTATAATCGTTCATGGGATCAGTAGAAGATTGTTTAAAACTCAGCAATTCTTCTAGGTTTGTGCCGTGTCTTGTGTGGGGTTTCGCCTAGGACACCAAGCTGGCTCATCGGCGGGCTCTTGGTGTCCCCGCCCGGACCCCGACAGGAGTGACGAACTGCGCGCCACTTCCCTTTATATTAGGTGCAACTGCACCACTTGACTGCGAGAACTAAAAGTTCAAGCAGCCTGAACCTCCCTATGAAGGCTTCCAAAAAGATGGTGTATTGGCTTTCACGGCCGGTGAATTAAGATTGTTTCATTTCTAGACCTACATTATACCAGGTGAATTAGCTGCCCCTAATATATTGTTTTATGCAGCCCAACTAGCGTTGGTATCAGGAAGGTCGATATTTCTCAGCTTGCATCCCGTGTTGTACTAATGCACTGCAAGCTTATCATGCACACGATACTGAACACTATTATTATCGTTTGCAGGATACGCTTGCAGTGTAATAGTACCATACGAGATGCAAGCAGAGAAATATCGACCTTCCTGTCAACGCGCGTCAGTTGGTCTGCGTAAAACAATATTATAAGGTGCAGTGGATTCACCCGGTATAGCACGATATGTTTCCTTACAAGAGTTCTTAGTCTATGCAAAATATTGTCTACTCAGTCTTTTCCACAGCTGAATGGGTCCATAGTTGGTCATTATAATTTATCCTCTTTTTCCATACACACCAATACATTTATGGTATGATTCCATTATTTTAAGCCCCAGAGCCCTTTTCCCATTCATACTTCTAAATAATTACAGATATACAGCATAGACATTTCAGAACGGACCCACCCAGCTCAGGAATCCCTCGGGGTCACCAACTCCCGAAATCACTACCTGTGAGCCCTTAAGGGTGTAGCACAATCCAGGATGCAGCATAAGAGGTGGAGCTACACACACTGCCTCCTTTAGGGGCTTGTGCAGAAGGCAGGAGATATCATTAAAATAAAAACAAGAGTTCTTTCCACTCTAAAATTGAGGGATCAACAAAGATGAGACAAGGGCTAATTAAGGTGGGAAAGTGAAAGACTCCCTAGACCTCGGACACCCTAATTCCGTCGGGGTCGGAAGAGAACAAGACTTGACCAAGGAATGTCGACAGGAAAGATGACAGAGAGGAGCCCAGCACAAGTAAGTGGAAGCAGCCGGAATCAACTGGGGTCCTGTGGTCGCCAACCCACGTCCCTCAAGTTGTGAGCCCCTGCGAGACATCTGCATTCGCATTGCAGTCGCTTGTTCACCTGCATCAAGCATAACAGACACATGTGAGCTTATAACCTCGCACAGTTCAAACACGTTGCTCTAATTATAGACCGATATTAATTTAAATACATTAAACGTATAATTATGTACTTTGCCGCTGGTATTTTCCACTTCCACAACACGTAATTAAAACCTAGACCCAGGAAGAGTAATTTGTTATGAGTGCTCCAAGAGTCCCCTGAATATTCATTCACCTTATCTTATGCCGTGAATAACGAGACACGCTCCAAATGCAACACTCTTTTCTAGTTTGTATAGTCTGAGTTATCTTGCTCTAACCCCTGATGATGTTGTTAGTTAGTTATTGTTGTTTTAAGTGGCGGAACTACGAGGTCATCTGCCCCTGTTGATGATAATGATGATGATAATGATTATGTTCATGATGATGATAATGTTGATAATGATTATATTCATAATAGTGATGTTGTAGATGATGATGATAATGATTATGTTCATGATGATGATGATGTCGATAATGATTATGTGCATGATGATGATGATGATGATGTGTTGAGGATGTTGATGATGATTAAGTTGATAATGATTATGTTCATGATGATGATGTTGATAATGAGTATGTGCATGATGATGATGATGTGTTGAGGATGTTGATGATGATTAAGTTGATAATGATTATGTTCATGATGACGATGTTGTTGATGATGATGATGATGTTGTGTTGGAATATGTTGATGATGATGTTGTTGTTGATGATGAAAATGATAATGAGTATGTTCATGATGATGTTATTGATAATGATGCTGGTAGTAATTATGTTCATGATGATGATGATGTGTTGATGATATTGTTGATGATGATAATGTTTACGTTCATGATGATGATGATGTTGTTGATGATGATGATGATGTTGTGTTGATGATATTGTTGATGATGATTATAAGGATTATGTTTATGTTGAAGATGATGATGTTGATAATGATTATGTTCGTGAAGAAGATGATGTCGATGTTCATGTCGATTTTGTCGATAATGTTTATTACTTAAATGATTGTGATGTTGTTTACGATGATGCTTATCCTGATGATGACAATGATGATGATGATGTTGATGATGATGATGATGATGATGATGTTGATGATGATGATGATGATGATGATGATGATGATGATGATGATGATGATGATGATGATGATGATGATGATGATGATGATGATGATGATGATGAACATCTAAAATCTTCTTTATCAACCCCTAAAGGTTTGGGTGACAATCAAGAACGATGATGAAATGAAAGTTGCCATTGACGTACAACTACTGTAACTTACAGACAACTGTTCGAGAAGAAAAGGAAAACAAAAGAGTACCGAAAATTAAAAAAGTAAAAGAAATGCCCCTTCTCTCGAAGAATGAAAACTGACGGGCTCGGAAAAACTTCTAACTATAAAAAGCAAATAGGAAAGGGAAAGGCGAGATGGTCCGCTCCAAAGTCAATGAAAATTAGGGGAATACAAACCCGCTATAATTGGTGGGGATACGTACACCCTGCCTCCTCCTAGGCCTTGTACAGAAGGCAGAAGATACCGGGAAGAGAAAAGAAGAGGTATCAAAAAAGATGAAACAGGGTCGATTCGGGCTGGAAAATGAAGGACCTCATACGCCTCGGATACCCATATACCGTCGGGGTCGGAAAAGAACAAGAGTTGGCCAAGGAAGGTCGACAGGGAAGATGAAAGAGAGGAGCCCGGCACAAGTAAGTGGAGGCAATGCCGGACTCAACAGGGGTTCTGCGGCCGCCAACACACACCACAGTAGGCGTTGTACGTTTAACTTACACGAATATTACTGTACTCACCGAGAACGAATATGACGGGCACCTTTGGTACCTCGAACTTGACATGACCACCGTTGTGCATGGGGAACTGTCCCTCAGGAGGCGTCTTAGAGAAGCGCACGTCTTCCAGGTGGTTCCCGTTACTCTGCTGCCAGGCCTCTCGTCCCATGTGAGCGCCATCGTATGGCTGAGATCCATGCTGTTGCTCTGTGGACACACACACACACATATCACTGACCATTAGGGCTGGTAATTTTAATCGATTCATTTGAGGTCACGAATAATCGATTAATTGAAGCAGTTAAATCGATTAATTGTTACAAATAACGATCAATCGATTTGTGTTTAATCGATTAATCAACTGGTTGTTTAATCTATTAATCAGTAAGTCGAATAATTAACTGTTTTGTGGATTAATCAATGTATTTCTCATAAGCATACAGTATATAATTTTAAATAATGTACCTTCTTTGTGAAAACTAGGCTAAAACAAAGTAAAACAAAAAAGTCCCTGTCCCTAATTGTGAACATTAAACACGAATTCAAAATCTTTGCTGAAAACTCTTTATTCTCTTTCTCCGCAACACTTCCCAATTTGATTGATGTTTGTCCTTCCATAGTCACTGACTCTTATTTGGTTATTGTATCATAAACAAGGGAGGACACTTTGTATATTCCGGTAAAAAGTAGTTGTTATTTTTTTAATTCCTGTACATCATTTCGAAAATAAGCGTAACTCCACTTAAGCGATGACATCTATTTTAAACTCTTGTTCTTATCTCTCAATCAATTCTTTGGTTAGCCGATTGGTTGGTTGGTTGGTTGGTTCTTACGTTTAGGGGCTGCGACAACGCGGTCGTGTAGCCCCGTGTACTTTGGGTATGTGTAGAATCTGTCACGTGTTAATTGTGGTGGCTGTATTAGTGTGTGTATCTGTTTTTAATTCAAGTAAGGACTGCAGACTTTTGAATTTTTCAAATAGTTCCTACTTTTGCCGCCAAACGCCACTGTCAACGACTACTTGTTCAGAACTTAGCTATCAGACGCCACCGCAGTCGGCTCTTCGCAACGAACGTAGGAGCCTAAGAGCGTTGTTTATATTCTTAACCTATACAATTTAGCTTCCCACAGGTGTAATTAGTGGAAGGTTCTTTAACATGCCATAAATCTATGACATGGGACCGCCTCCGAAGGAAGGCATACTGAGGGATTTTAACGCTCTTAAAAAATCCGACGACTTCGGCCGGATTTGAACCCGCGATCTTGGGCATAGAAGCTCAGCATGCTACCGACTACGCCACCGAAGCCGCCGGTTAGCCGATTAATGTATTATTCATTTAAATGATTAATCAAATGAACGGTCAGTCGATTAAACGATATCACTAACGCTACTGATGTTATCAATACCAATTACTCAGGATCGAATTGCGCATTGAACTGTTCTAATGTTCCAATGAATGAAATAGTGCAATTACAACAAAACTTAGTAAATAGGGAGTCTTATAAAGAGAACACCTCTTAACGTTCATCACAAGAACATTCAATTTTTGATAAGGGCTAAAAGTTATAACTAATGTTCGGATGTTTAGGACATAAAGAAACCAGAAATATGCAGGCAAATATGCCCTAAAATACTGAAATATGATCCAAGAAAGGTACAATATGACCTAATATATTTACATGCTTTCTAAAAACAAGTGTTCATAATGTAGTGAAATGTTATTTTTATTATTAATTCTGCATTCAAACCTAAAACAAGAAGTTCCGTGACGAACGAAAGACCCTACTTTCCTTAAAATTAAAATTCATGCCAATTATTAATCTACAGTATATGAACCTATCTAGAATAATGACGAAATTAAGTTAGTAATATCGAAATGTATAATTAGTTCGAAATATACCTGGTATAATGTAGCCTGATAGAGCACTACAGTTGGCAGCCCTGGAGACTGAAAATATTCTTAGTTTCATCTCTTAAGGTACAGAATACAAAATTTGGTTGAAGTCCAATGGACGTTACATGCAGTTAGACATTGGATCTATCAGCACGCGTAAAAGGATGTTGGCAACAATGGCATGCGTGTGGTGGTCAGAAATAATCTGATATATTATGATATCTTGTTGTGCCAATTTTGGACGAAATCCATTTGTTAGTATAGATGTTACATGTATTTTAAAATTGGACTTATCAGTCGGCATAGAATCATGTTGGCAGCACTGACTTATATTAATTACTCCAAATCTAGATTGACAGGTGCTATACGTGTGCAAAGTATAAAGCTGTTGGCTTGCATACTTTCTGAAATATTGATATTAGGGTAACAAAAATATAGACAACATTTATTAAAAGTTGGCAGCCCTGATCGCTCTTACGAATACCTATAGCCATATCTGTTAAGTTACACATACACATACGAAATTTGGTTGAAATCCAACTGATAGTAGAGAAGTTACATTTATTTAAGAATTGGTCCTATCAGGAGGCTTAGAATCATGTTGGTAGAACTGACGTATATAAGTTACTCCAAATTAAGTTAAAATGTCAGGTACTATACGTGTGCATAGTTTAAAGCTGTCGGCTTGGTATTTGGATTTTTTAATAATAGAGAGAGCAATTATTAAAAGTTGGCAGCCCTGATGGCTCTTAAGAATAGGCTCAGTCATATCTGTTTATGTACACATATTTCATACAAAATTTGGTTGAAATCCAATTGATAGCGTAGAAGTTATATGCATTTAAAAATTGGACTTATCAGCAGGCTTAAAATTATTTTGGCAACACTGTCATGTATGGCCTTCTGGAAATTAAACTGAAACAGTATTATCTACTTGTGTGCCTATTTTGGAATAGCTACCATGCATACCTTCCAAGATATCCAACGTGGAGCTCAAATTTCTAGTGTGTTTTTTCAGCAGTTGGTAGCACTGACATCATTTTCAAATATGGGCTTGAGATATCCCGGTATACATCTTTACTCATACTAAATTTGGTTTCGAATGCTGCAGCCGTTTAGGAGTTGTTGGAGGGGACACACACACACACACACAGCCAGCCAGACAGACAGAAGGACAGAGAGACAGACACACATTTTCCCGGATCGATCTCATAAGTCTACTTTTTCCTCATTTTTGCAAAATGTGAAAAGTAGGCTAAAATTGTTAAAATCTAGGCTGATTTCATGAATAGGCCTACGATAAAAATGTATTCCTCAAATTTTTATCGCAGAATGTTTTATGAGACTCGCGGAAATCAGCATACTCTTCACCATTTCTCGCGTGAAAAACTGCGACACATTTCACATTTCCTGTAAAAGAGAAGGACATTGCCCCAAGTTAAAAATAAAATACTACCTAGATTGGTTACAGTTAAATATTTTCTGATAGTCTGCTACAATAGGCAAGTTTTTTTTAAAAAATTGCGCAACTAATGCACAGAAACCTGCAGCGGCCAGCGGATACCACATTTTAAGTCCACCACCTACCCTTAAAACATTACCAAAATATGACCTTTAAACATTAATATTATTTATTTATTTATTTATTTATTTATCGTATGGCTTTTAGTGCCGGGAGTGTCCAAGGACATGTTTGGCTCGCCTGAGTCTGTAGCTGGTTCCAGCGGACACCCTTAGGGTGAGCTACAAGTTCCATTCAATTTCAAGTAGTTCCAACTTTCGCTACCAGATATCAATGATACCTATTGGTGAACGTTGGAACTTTGATAGAGCGTTCCGACGAAATCTAACCTAACAATTTAGCTTCACACAAGTTTAGTCAGTGGATGAATCTTTTACATGCCATAAATCTATGACATGGGACCGCTGGCTTTACTTCCCCTCCGAAGGAAGGCATACTGAAGGATTTTCAACGCTCTTAAAAATCCGACGACTTCTGCCGGATTTGACCCGCTATCTTGGGCACAGCAGTTCAGCATGCTACCGACTACGCCACCGAAGCCGCTAACATTAATATTGATGAAATATGACAATAACTCTGAAAATGAGACAAATATGAATGTATATGCTCTAAGAAATCCACCTAAAAAGAATCAACAACTTTGAACTCCCGCTTAATTATACACACATCAAAAAAAGTTTTGCATCACCTCGGTTCCAAGAGTTCCGGAACCGTTAAATACAAAGGGAATAGAGATCAACACAAACAACATTTCAGCTCGTTTTATTGCTCATGAGACCCACACATTGCATGTTGTACCATCATACAGCTAGACTTTCAGCATTTGTGGTCCAGATTGCAGTACACACCACTACCTCTAATACCCAGTAGCACGTCCTCTTGCATTGATGCATGCCTGTATTCGCCGTGGCATACTATCCACAAGTTCATCAAGACACTGTTGGTCCAAATTGTCCCACTCCTCAACGACAATTCGGCGTAAATCTCTCAGAGTGGTTGGTGGGTCAAGACGTCCATAAACAGTCCTTTTCAACATATCCCAGGCATGTTCGATAGGGTTCATGTCTGGCGAACATGCTGGCCACTGTAGTCGAGCGATGTCGTTATCTTGAAGGAACGCATTCACAAGATGTGCACGATGAGGTCGAGAATTGTCGTCCATGAAGACAAATGCCTCTCCAATATTCTGCCGATATGGTTGCACTATGGGTCGGAGGATGTCATTCAGGTATCGTAAAGCCGTTTCGGAGCCTTCCATGACCACCAGTGGCGTACGTCGGCCCCACATAATGCCACCCCAAAACATCAGGGAACCACCACCTTGCTGCACTCGCTGGACAGTGTGTCTAAGACGTTCAGCCTGACCAGGGTGCCTCCAAACACGTCTCCGACGATTGTCTGGTTGAAGGCATATGCGACACTCATCGGTGAAGAGAACGTGATGCCAATTCCGTGGGGTCCATTCAGCATGTTGTTGGGCCCATCTGTACCGCGCTGCATGGTGTCGGGGTTGCAAAGCTGGACCTCGCCATGGACGTCGGGAGTGAAGTTGCGCATCATGCAGCCTATTGCGCACAGTTTGAGTTGAAACACGACGTCCTGTGGCTGAACGAAACGCATTATTCAACATGGTGGCATTGCTGTCAGGGTTCCTCCGAGCGGCAATCCGTAAGTAGCGGTCATCCACTTCAGTAGTAGCCCTTGGGCGGCCTGAGCGAGGCCTGTCATCGACAGTTCCTGTATCTCTGTACCTCCTCCATGTCCGAACAACATCGCTTTGGTTCACTCTGAGACGCCTGGAAACTTCCCTTGTTGAGAGCCCTTCTTGACACAAAGTAACAATGCGGACGCGATCGAACTGCGGTATTGACCTTCTAGGCATGGTAGAACTACAGACAACATGAGCAGCGTACCTTCGTCCTGGTGGAATGACTGGAACTGATCGGCTGTCGTACCCCCTCCGTCTAATAGGCCCTGCTCATGCATGGTTGTTTACATCTTTGAGCAGTTTTAGTGACATCTATGAACAGTCAAAGGGACTGTATCTTGGATACAATATACACAGTCAACGTCTATATGCCGGAGATCTGGGAACCGAGGTGATGCAAAACTTTTTTTGATGTGTGTAGTTTTCAATGAAAATGTAGTCAAGGAAAAAAATCAACATTTCCTAAACATCCGAACCTTAGTTATAAGAATACCTATGTATTTAAGAGAAAGTAGGCTATATGCTCTTTACTGAACATCTTGTTGATATTGTAATTTGCCACTGTACCACACGTTACGCACAATGAGTACACGAGTTCGATCACGAACTTAGCCCACCAATGTACGCCCATCCACCATCTTGAATGTATAAAATCGTTAATCTTGCACCTTCTGCAGAGAAATACTTTTATGTGAGACTACATATTTGATGCAATTTGTCAAACTGTAGACGAATAAATAGTGGATTGTCGATATTAATGTCTTATACATTTAAGAAGGTGGCTGCGTGCTATATGCAGTGGCATATTCTTATGACTAGTGCAAGCAACGTACTGAGACCGTATGGCTCATGTTGGTGATATATTCTTTGGGAATAAGTTGGTACTCTACCCAACGACACGCTGAACGAGACGTAAGAGCTTTGAGCTAGCTCCAACCCTCTGCTTTGACTTCTGTGGTGCATTTCGAGTCAGAAGGATTTGTTCCACTCACATTATTTCGTTATGTTAATTCACTGAGGCTTTACGAATATTGAGAGGAGTTTACCGTCATTTTGGAATTTATGGCAATGTGGGATGCCAAATTTACATAGCAAATATGTGTAACACACTTAAATAGTCGCTACACAATTGCAGTATCCTCGAACCCGGAACATCGCTGGTCTGCTTGTCTTGTAAGCAGCCGTGTTGTTGCACGTTGTCAGTACAACGGTTGAATATCCCGACATAATTGTGTGAATTGAAGCAATAATTATTGGCTAACATTATACGTTTATTAAGGCTGACCGGACCATGAGGCCAGTATAATTTTCAATGTGGCAAACCACGAGGCGTGATTGAACTTGTGAAATTGTATTAAATCGTATGTGGCTTATATTTGTGTGTACAAAGCCCGTGATACGTAAATCCACAATTTTTTTAATGATTCTTGAACGTGATTCCGAGGATTTTTCTCGATATTTTTTCAGTACTCAGAGTCTGTGAGTTAACACCACACGAGTGTTACAAAGTCTGTGGCAGACATAAGGGCCATTCTTGATAAAGTTCTGCAATGTTTATAGCCAAGGAGAATTGCTAGTATACATGTAAAAGCAGTGCTACAGCGTACCTCAACTATGGAAGCATTTACCATTCACCACGTGGGAGCATATATAACTATCCCTGAGATGTCCAGTATGGAGTAGACCATTATGTTGAGAGAGATGCTGCCGATTTAATCACACAATATGAGGAAAAGGGAGATATGGAAATTGGAAAGACCGAGAGTGGAACGGAGGACTGAGGAAGGATCCTCGTTCGCAGGTAACATAAAATCCAGATCGCTGACCATGTGAGTTTTAACCAACAGTCAAACTTTGTTAAAGGTATTTGCTTCAGTTGATTATGTTAGAACCCCACTTTTATAGCAACCAATTAGGTAGGGCATGCCTAGCTTTAAACTAATCTCTACTTTTCCTTAGATTTTGACTAGCCCTGGTCCTAATCTCGTACTTGTTTTCACAAGTGGCATGGCAATGCTACGTGCTGTCCATTATATGACGACGATGTAGCAGAGGCACCTACAAACTTCTACAGCCATAATCATTTGCTTTTTCTGGTCTGAGAATGTGAAACCAATATTTGAGACATTCTATATGAGCCCTCTTCAGTATTGATTTATTTTGGAGAATGCAGAAGCATTCACACACTTCCGTAATTAATTCATTACTCAACGTATCGGTTGACAGGAGTCAGGTCTACACTGTCATCTTATTCCTCATGATTTATTTTCATCGGTTGAGCTCAGAACCCACACAATTATCCTTAGTGTATTGGAAACTAGTAGGAAGCTTGCATCTGGCTTTTGAAGCCATGTCTGTTAAACTACTCATCGTATCATTTCACGACACACAGTGTACAAGTGTTGAGCCATTATATATTTGATTTAGTGTAAAGTTATACACGCACATTTTTATAAAATACTGTGAGAGTAATTTAGAGGAGACTAGGGGACGACCGGGCAAAGCGGAGGACCCGGGCAAAGCGAATATGTAAAAGTTAAGGAAAATCACGACAGATGTCACCGAGTTGCTTCTACAGGAAGCATCTGCTGGAGATATAAGAATCAGTATTACGAAGACTATAGTGGTTGACAGTGAGAGACTAGAAGCGTTTGCAGATTTTTATAGCTTTTCTTAAAATTTTATCAAGGTAAGAAACACAATATTATTCATAGATTGGTATAACTATTTTGAAAGTGATTACTGTGTGTTTTAGTGTTGTTCCATCCCTCTTATTTACACACTTCGTTTGGTTTCTTGCTAAACTACTTTTAAGCGATCAGTCACGATTTCCATAATGGCATACAGGAGGGCAAAGTGGATATTTATTCACTTTACCCGTTTGGGTTAATGTTGTTGAATACATCGTTCTCTAATTACTTAATGGCGAGTAATAATGTATTATCTTGTTAGGAATAGTTATCAAATATTATGCGTTCCCACATGGTAAAATGTTACACAGTTGGTGATGTGGTGTCCACGAAGCAACTTAAGAATGTGTCTACCTCGTGAGAAGACTGAAGGTGACGAAATGAGGCTGAGCAGATGTTTAGACAGAGATGAGACGGTATTGCAAACAAGTCTCGTTTCGGAATGAGTCCTTAGGGGTGTACAATTATATCTCTCTCTCTCTCTCAGAGCCTGTCAGAAACCACGTCTCCAGTTGAGGGTTAAATACCCTGAAATAAGTACTGAAGTATAATCAGAATACTGTAATATTTGCCTACAGATGGTTTACAATTTCAAACTAAGCAGTGATCAGGGCAGCTGGTGCGAAGAAACAATGAAGCAAGCTCTGGAGGATTGTAGGACAACTCCTATTAAATCTGTTGCTTTAGTTATATCAGGTGAACTCTGAAAGTTATAAAACCTATTGAAAAACAAAAGTGGATCCCATTTATATGCAATGTTGAGTTTCTGTCAAATGTACACTTGCTCAGTATTAATATTCTCATGTCTTAAACAATGCATTCCGTTATTCACTTTGCCCGGCTATACGGGCAAAGTGAATAATTTGACATAATTACTTAATACTAAATTCTAATTAAGAATAGTTTCACAATTGACTCTGTTTTATACAGCAATTAAATGGGAAGATAGCAATGAACAATTACAGTAAATTGCATGTCATTGTCGTACGTAATTACATAGATACACTCATATAAAGTTAGTTTATTCACTTTGCCCGGTCTTCCCCTATAGAACTGGAAGGAACTCTGATGTGGAGCACGAGGTGTGTTATTTCTACGATTTAACGTTCCAAAGCACTTTGAGTGCACTGGAATATCTTTCTTTTAGGGCTATTTGGTTTTTACTTTGTGTTTTGATTAGCTCATTATAAGTTCATAGTGCACAGGGAAGAGACATGTGATGCAAACATTCTTTGAGAGCCACAGATAGGACTTCCGTGTATTGAAATGCTCAAATTTACAATCTATTCTAATTTGTAGCAGCAATATCCACGCTCGCTACTGTGTCATTTATATGTGTGTTTGGCTGGTTGACGCAAGGTCACACCAGGTGGTTAGGAAGCACGGTTACCCAGAGTGATCAGTGACTTTTATTTGTGAGGTGACTATGAATCAGACACACGACTGAATGTTCCAATGAATGCTTGTTTTAATGTTAGGTTATTGATACAATTGGAGAACACAACTGATCACTGTGATAGTTTCTTACACGTCACAGCTTAGGAATGTCGTGTATGTTCACGACATATTTGTAATGGTTTTCATGAGTTTATTAAGCAGAGTAGTAGATTTTCCTGGAGTCAAAGATCGGACCAGACAATGCATAAATTTAGCACCCATGTTGTTATTGTGTCTCTTAGAGATTTATGACGGGATTGACTGAGTTCACCCGCATTATTAAGGTATTCCGGCGAGGATGATGATGATGATGATCACATTTTGGATCACACTAGCCGAGGTTTTTAGCGAACCTGAGCGCCGCTCTTGTGCTTTTTATTATCCAGTGTTCTTGTTTAACCCGTGAGGAGGTAGCTTATTGGTTTATCGTAGCGCCATCACTTTTGAAGTGGGTGTTACAGTTTTTCGACACGTGTCTTATATGGTCATTAGGTATTTGTTGAGTGATGGTAGTGCATCCACTTTTGAAGTGTGTATTACTGTTTCTATGACATGTGTCTTATATGGTCATCAGGTATTAAATTACACCGTGAGGGAATAAACATGAACTAAACTCATAAATTAAATCATGAAACCATAATTAACGTAAATTGACGATTTTAAACAATAATTATAATTAATGATGAAATTATTCTAAATTTGCTTTACCATTTTATCTTTGACCGACACATTGGAACGACGTTTGGTTGGAACATAGAATTTATTAGGACGAGCTGATACTATATTTTGAGACGACGTAAGGTCACTAGAGCCACGTTAGTTAGTAACTAGTGGGCCTCTGCGATCAATGCAATGTCAGACGCAGCTTTCACTGTGCTTTTGCCACCGGAACCACATGCACTTAGGTGACTGTCGGATACAAAGAGTATTCCGACTGTCGTAGGCAGGATTAGTAGTATTTATAGCAAAATAAATTCCAGCAAACGGTTTAATAATATCAAGGTATACTTAAAGAAATACACACGCTTGCCATCTATAATTAATGAAAGCAATGTTTTTAAATAGTAGTTTATATTTTATCAACTTTTGCTGCGATAGAATGATCATACACTATTACGTTGTTATTTTTGGATTATAACGCGAACGCCATCTATAAGTAATGTGAACTACAACATAAAATTACCGAATGTCAGAATGTTTCACTGATAGTATGTGTTAATTTTACCAAATTCATTTCCGATAAAATGACGTGCCTGCCGTCTATAATTTGTGAAAAAGAAGCTATATATTTATATACTGTATCTGTAGATTAAGTTTATAGCAAGGATTCACTATGCCTTATATCCCAGTGAGCATATCATTCAGTGATGATTTACAGTAGGTGAATTCATGTATGAGAAATTGGCAGGTGCACCATCTATGATGTTTACGAATACCAAGCTATAGAGACGTATACTTGTATGTCAATATTATGGACGAGAATAACTAACAGGTCACACAGAGATCGGATCATTCTTTGGCGGCTTAGAAGAACGTATAATCAAGAATTGTCATGCGTGCTATCTGCCTGTAATTTGAAAAAATGAAGCAATATATTCAGGTACTTTTTGGTTTACATTATAGTACGCACTATGCCGTATTTCACAGTTATCGTATCATTCCGCGATAAATAATGAGAAATAATGTAAGTGGAATTGGCATGTGCACCATCTATAATTTATGAAAAGAAATATGTAGATTTATGTAGGCCTATCTTACGTTTTATCCTATATTAATGGTTCCAATACTAACTTTCATAGAGATGGGATCATTTTGTGACCAGAGGAATACATATTTCAGGAAATGACATGCGCATCATCTATAATTAGTCAAAAGGAAACAATTTATGTTCATGAAGGTTTAGATTATGCCGCAGTAGGGGTTCGCTATGCCATTTCACAGTGATCAAATCATTTAGTGGTGGATTAAGTGAGTTCACTTATCATAAAATGGTATAAAATAATTCGCCACTTTTAGGTTCTAGGCTATAGTAGTGGTCCACTATACCGATTTCATGGAAATCGGATCACTCGGTAACGATTTAGAGGAACTAGCCTCTAAAGAATTGACATGCGCACTATCTCTAACTGATTACATGTAAACTATTGAAATATGTACGTACCAGTTTAAGATTATCATCCTCATTATAGGCTATCACCCACTAACGAGTATGCTGGTCTCCCCTGTCATTCCTTAAATGATTTCTTAAATAAATAAATAAATCAATAAATAATGAATGAATGAATGAATGAATGAATGAATGAATGAATGAATGAATGAATGGACATCACTGATTTGGTTGATTCGTAGGTAGCTGTGAAGGCCGACCCTGAAATGACAGATTCTTCCGGTGTAATGGCTTAAATCATTGTTATCCGCACAATGTTTAGGATTGATTCTCCTTAGGTTTTAGCATTCCTTCCCTGCATCTCAATTCTTGATTTTAACTCTTCCCGTCGTTGGTCAAAGTTCTTCTGGTCTTCGAAGACAAGGTGTCGTCGTACTGGTGGATTAGAGAAGGTAGCCTCCAAGTTGTTAATGTTGAAGTTGAATTACTTCATACTTGACTTAGGAACATTTCTAAATATCTTTGTTGTCCTTACCAATCCAAAATTCTTCAAACTTTTATTATTCGCCTTTCTTTACGCATTATATTTTACACTATTTAATATTTTCCCCTGCATTCATCATTTTTACCACTTCCACCACAGAAGATCGTCCAAGCATCTTCGCCATGTTGTTGTTCAATTGGAACGTTTCTGCAGAAAGTCAGAAATTACATGGAAATAATACGAAAAAATACCATAAGTGTGGTATTATAAGATATATCAGTTCTTGATGAAGATCTTTAGAGACTAAACGCACCTGGGGCAACACACCGCAGCCTTGGCTTGAACACGCTGATGCGAACCCATCCATTATCCTTGGAGGCTCAAAGAGAATTAATAAAGCAATATCGATCTCATGATGCTTAAATTATCCTTAATTCATTTCACATTCTCTTTGGGTCGAAATCTCTTTAGCATATATTTCTACGTCATCCACTTGGTCTTTTCATGATCGGGATTTTTCTGGAGTTTTTGTATCACTTTCGATGTCCACAGCTCTGTAATTTTTCCATTGTTTCTTAATCAATGAATCAATCTAGGTCACAGTTCTAAAGCATGTGTGAATACATGGTTTGGCGTTTACATAATACACGCTTACAGTACGTGACTAAGTTGTTACACTCTGCATAAAAATCTTCCGTTTATGAACTGAAGTGCAAAGCACAAAGATCTGAGATATATCTGAACTGACAGTTATTTCTCGTTGTGCCAGATTTACTGTGGAGCAGAAGTCTAAATGCCGTTTACTTGGAAAAAGGAACTGAGAATAGTATTATCAGTAAAAAGACTTTTTTCTATTAAGAATATTGCAATCATTACACCCTTCAAATTTCTGTTATAGTAACGCAGTTTAGTGAAAAACAAGAAATCAAAAGAAACTACAGCTACTCAATAATAGCTGACAAAAGTTATGATGATGATGATGATGATGATGATGATGATGATGATGATGATGACGATGATGATGATGATGATAATTGTTGTTTGAGGGGTATGACATCTAGGTTATCGGCCACCAATAGTTTGGGTGATAGTAATACCGTAATGAAAGATAATGTCATGGAACCTACAACTAAAACTAACTACTGACTTAACAACTAACTAACTTACTTACTAGAAGAAAAAATGAATACAAATGGAAAATGAGAAATAATGGACAGGAGGAAAATAAATGCCCTCAATCCTCGAAGAATGAGAATTGAGGGACTTGGAAGGAAGGCTATGAAAAGCAGATGGGAAAGGGAAGGAGGAGATGTTCCACCCCGAAGTCAGTGGAAAAAGGGAAACAAAACGGGCCCAGCTCAGGAGTACCTCAGGGTCACCAACACCCGAGCTCGCCAGTTGTGAGCACTTGAGGGTGTAGCATAAGTGGTGTGTCTACACACACCCAGCCTCCTTTATGGCCTTGAGCAGCAGGCAGGTAATACAATGAAAAGAAAAGAGTGGCCTGGGTGGGATGAGGAAAGATGGGACAAGGGCCAATTATGGCGGTAAATTGAAAGGCTCTCTAGGCCTCGGTTACCCTAATACCATAAGGGCCAGGAGAGAACAAGAGTTGACCAAGGAAAGATGACAGAGAGGAGCCCGGCAAAAGTAAGTTAAAGTAATGCTGGACCCAGCTGGGTTCCCGTGGTCGCCAACCCACGTTCCACTAGTTGTAAGCCCCTGAGGGGACGAAACGATTAAACGTTTAAGAGAGAGAGCTCTACGTTATAAGAGCGGCTCAGACATGATGTGTTGCTAAATAAATGTTTCCTGAATGGTCTTAATAGAAAGGTACGTGAACTCGAAGCTATTCCGTGTTACCTACACTGATAGTAACTTTGTGAAATGAGAGTGAACTATGGCCCACCCCAAAGCTTTCCTTAGATAGGCTACCGAATCCATTGAGGTAGATAATTAAGTTATCTATTCGGTGTATGGCAGTAGATTTAATGTTTCAATATCAGGTAAGGTTGCATGCAGTTTATCGTCGCTGTCCGCTACGGTCATGAAACAGCCTATGCGACAAAATAATGTGTAGTTTCCAGCGATAATTTACCTTTACTTTTAAATACCGTTTATTGTTATTTTTATGTATTCATTTTGGGATAGGAACCAATCAGAGGTTATTTTCTCGTAATTATTTCACTACAACATTCCTGTAAAAATGTATGCTTGCGAGTCAATCTCATTTAGAGCATTTTCCTGAAAACCCAACTCTAACAACTGATTAATGATGATGATGATGATTATGATGATGTTAATTGTTGTTTTAAGGGGTCTAACATCTGGGTTATCGGCCCCTAATGGTTTGGGTTATAATGATAATGAAAATGATAATGTAATGGAAGTTATAACTGAAACTAACTACACACTTGCCGTACATACTGGAAGAGGAAATGGATAACAAAAAGGAAGAATAAGGTAAATAAAAGGCAGCATGAAAGGAAATGCCCTCAATCCTCGAAGAATGAGGATTGGGGGACTTGGAAGGAAGGTGAGCCATGAAAGGCAGATAGGAAAGGGAAAGAGGAGAGGGCCTGCCCGAAAGTCAGTGGAAAAAGGGGACAAAACACAACCATTACAATTGGGTACAATCGTGCTCACCGACTACAAATTCGTTTAGAAAGTCAACACTGAAAAATGGCTTCCAACACGATTATAATACAGTATTGGCAATACTGCAGGGGACTGTATGGCGCAGACGGTAGAGGCGCTGAGCTTCTAACTGAAGGGGAGTGGGTTGGATCCCTACCCAGATAGTGGATTTTAGAAACAAAACTACCACTTTCGGAAACACAAATACCCTGGGGTTCACTCAGCCTACACCAGAAATGAGTACCAGGGTAATTCCTGGGAACAAAGACGGCTGGGCGTGGAGCTGACAACTCCACCCCATCTAGGGCTGATGTCACAAAAAGTGGAAGCCTCTACCTTCCACTACACCCAGGGCCTACATGGCCTGAACGGCATTGCCATTGGCTTTGCTTTGATATTGGCATTACTGCAGTTTATGAAAAAATATGCAGCCAGCTAATTACTCATCAACTAAGTTGGTAAGTTAAGAGTTAATGGAAGATGGCGCAGCAGTCAAGCAGCTTTTATTCCACCTGGGTGGACTGGACTGGCTTCGATTCCTGGTTAGTGACTGTGAAATTTTCTAGGAGAAATTCCACGTCCACTGGTTTGAATTGCACGGGAAAAGGGGGACCTGTGACTTATGATCGCGAAGTTAACTGTCAGGCAAAGATAAAAGATTTTCGAGTAAATGGATTTGAAATCTAGGTTATAAATAAATATATTTCTGTAAATCGGATAGCCTCACGAGACAGAATAAACCCGTTTCAGCTATCGGGCCAGAATTAAACAGAGTCGGGAAACGAAATCGGAACTCGAGGGTGATAGCCAAGAATGCTAGTCACTACTCCAAGAGGAGGCATAGTATAAACATGTATAATGACCACTGTGAGCAGATAAAAAAGATACAATAAACTATTTTCTCAGCTGAACTTTTCGTCTTCTTCAATATAATACGAAACACAACTCACGAAAGTTCCTTGTGAGCAATACTCCCTACAATGATCTCCAGTGACCTGACCACAAATCTTATATCGTTCAAAGGCTCAACTCCAAATTTCTGTCTTTTGATTTTAACAAGCAGTTCCGTGGAGAACTATATAGCCTATTTTCATATATCCTACTTATATTAATTGCCTCTATCAACATACAAAATTCCAGTTTCATTGCCGTAATAAATTCGTACATATTGAGAACCATCTAAATATTTCAGATTGTCACCATGTTGGAATTTTATATACTGTGTGTAGGCCTTAGAGTTATGTACTATTATATGAAGATTGTTGTGTAGGTGTATTATTCAAACTTCAATCGCATGATTAGGATTTTAAAATTTCACACAGCCGCCATCTTGCGGTTATGAAAACAATTGAAATATATTAGATGCCAGTGGATTAAAATGTGTATAATCATATACCGTACCATGTTTCATTGCGCTCGGATAGTTAAATAGCGAGAAACGTCCATTTAAATATTTGGATTTGTTCTCACCAGATTATTGAAAGTCCAATAAGTAAACTTAAGTTTATAGCCTCTATCAACATACAAAATTTCAGTTTGATTGCTGTCATAGAATAATAGATATTGAGAACCGACTAAAGAATTGGGATGGTCGCCATGTTGGATTTAATATATGTAGGCCATATAGTTATGTACTATTAGATGAGATTATTGCGTAGGAGGATCATTGTTCAAACGACTTCGATCGCATGATTAGGACACGAGAAATAAAATAAAAATTGAAAATTTCGCACCGCCGCCATATTGAGATAAAGTAAATAATTGAACTAAATTAGATGCCAGTGTATTACAATGTGTATATACATTTACTGTACCAAGTTTCACTGCTTTCGGATGGTGAAATCGCGAGAAAAGTCTATTTAAATGTTTCAAATTTGCTTGGCCACCATGTTCGTTTTGTAGTCAACAGGTTTTTGAAAGTCCGATAGGTGAACTCATGGTAGTGGCTTTTATCACCGTACAAAATTTCAGGATGATATGAGTAATAGTTTAGGAGATACAGAATGCCGGTGAAATATTTCGCACAGCCGCCATGTTGGATTGGTGAGACGTAATATACTGCTCAAAAAAATTAAAGCACCACTTTTTTCAAAGGCCACCAAATTTTGAAAAGTTGACCTAAAAGCTCGAAATCTCAGTATGACGTTTGTCCTGACGCCTACCAAGCATATGCTTCAGCACAACTCCCCAACTTGAGTAGTTTCGGGGTAGCACCCCGAAAACCAGCCCATTTTCGAAAACCGCAAATTGAAGTTTGCGAAAAACGCTGCAGGACTTGTCGCAGGTTGCCAAACCAGTCGAAAATGAATGAGTCTTGCTCTTAAAGGTTCCACGAACACGTTGAAATCGTTACATTTGACGTTTGGGCATTTTCAACCCTTCATCATCCCCTAAACATGGACTACCATTGGGGGCGTCTGAGAAGGTACCGGGTGGTTTTAACCACCTGAAAACCTGTACACCGTCCTCAGTTGCTGATTGCAGTAAGTTCTTAAGGCCTCCGGCAATGTCCACACCCCCTAACACCCTCAACTGGCATGGGACCAAACCACCCCTTCTCGATTCACCCCTAAGGAAGGTTTTAATCGAGATGTTTATCAATGCTGCTAATGGGGGGGGGGGGTCTTCCCCCAACGTTTCAAAAAAGGAACTGTGCCTTTGTCACCACCCCTTCCCCTGCAACCCCCGTTTGTATGATTTTTCGAATCTGGCCCTTTTTAAGGGCTGAAACGACGTCTTAATCGCTGAAAGGGCTGTTAAGGTCCTTAGAAGTAGTGGTGACACGAAATCAACCCCTTCCGATCGATGATTGACATTCCGTCCCCCAAATTCGAAATTTTTGCACCCCCAACCCTCCCTGTCTGGACGCGTAATGCGTCATGGCAGAGTTTTCAGAGTTGGATGAAAATGAAGCTTATGGCCTGCAATGGAGCCCAAAACAGCAGGCTGGATAGAAATTCATCGGTAGGTTGGGAAACGGGACCAAAATTTTTCAAAAAAGTGTACAGCCTACAGTAAGTACGCCCATGCATAGGCAATAGGTTACAAAGTTTGGCAATGGGAGAAAAATGACGTGATGTGGGTTGCATACCTGCCAACTTTTGAAAAGGGCTATCAGTAAAACTCACGCGCGACAAAAAAAATCTAATGATTTTCGACATACCCCGGCTTGACGAAAATAATAATACTTCTGGGCTACAAAATACAATAATTCATGCTTTAAACAGGATACTTCAATGAAATCATATCTACTTACATGATTTGTAGATGAACATAACAATCAAGAAGAAATCCATGTTAATCAGCAGCAGGCGTGGTGAATATTGGTTTGGAGCAGACATAACAGGACATCCTTGATAGATTAAGCTGATATACGATAATTGAAAAAGGCTTTAAACAATAAAACTTGTTTAACGTAACACAGGCAAGAAATAATATAATACACACTGCAAATAACATGCTAGTTCGACTTTTAAGTCATGGTTGTGGCCTTTTTAGCTTCCTGCAAACAGTCTTGACAAAATGTTTTGTCATAACAGGGACCAGAACTCCTGGTCTTCAAAATAGAAATAGACTCCAGAGATTCATTGGACATGGATGACCTGAACTGTGTTCTATTTTTCTTCACAAGGCTAAAAAAACGTTCACATTCTGCATTGCTATGGGGTATGGTGAGAATAGAGAGCAATACTCTAGAAATTCGGTTATACTTAAGAAATCCATCGGCTCCACGAATTCTTGATATTTGTGCCCAACTGAAATCACTTGCAGCATCATGATGTGCAGCCAAAGGGTCATCTACCTGAAGAGCTGTGAACTGCCTCTGAAGCTCATTCACCACCTCATCTGTAGTTTCATTTTCTTCCTTGCATAACATGATAGGAAACTTTTCCAAGAAAAAACGAATGGAAGATAACTATGCATCTTCAATTTCGTCTAACCTAGCAACTTGAGCATTCTTTAATACGTCATCCTTGAGTGGAAACTTGTTGATGATGTAGTCAC
This sequence comes from Meconema thalassinum, assembly GCA_946902985.2. Taxonomy (NCBI): domain Eukaryota; kingdom Metazoa; phylum Arthropoda; class Insecta; order Orthoptera; family Tettigoniidae; genus Meconema; species Meconema thalassinum. The sequence goes on from OX336392.1 coordinate 348,090,131, forward strand.
AGGCAGTATAAAAGTAGTTTCTCACTCATGAAAAGAAAAGGGATTTATCTGTATCCGGTCCGTTCTGAAGGCACTTAACAACTTCAGATGATGCATTTTTTGCCATTTTATTTACAATACATGTCGTCTTCGTGCGACCACAACTATATTTCTTTGCAACTTCTGATGTGGGAAACATCTTCTTAAATAAAGCACCAGCATGATCAGCCGCACTTAAGGGCACATTGTGTTCCACCAAAAAGGAAGTAAACAGACACTCGGCCCTAATTACGTCACTGTCAACGTTTCCAGACTTAGCAAAAAAGGTGTTGATTTTCTTGCTATCTTCCTTCGATTTAACATAACTAATGTGTTTACCGCACTTCACATGATTACTTAAATCGTTTTTTCCACCATGTGCAATATTACCGGTAATATCAAACCCACATACCGTGCAAAAGGCAAATTTTTCTCCCTTTCTTGATTTTAGTATGCACGGAAAATCAACCGAGTATGATTCTTTAAATGTCTGGAAGTACTGTTTCTTGTTGGATTTGTTCATTCTCGAAATCTACTAAAACATCGAAAGGAACCTGGATCACTGAACGTCACATAAAATTATAACATAAAACACTTAAGACAGCCAAAACTTCATTAAACCATGTCAAAACACACAAAGTCTTAAACCATTAAATGAACACGACGCCAACCTCGTGAAGAAAGAATATGCACATGATAGAAAACACACACACACACACGTGGAAAGAATGTAATTAGTCCAAGGAATACAGGAAACTGCGAAGCACGAAGTTATAGCACAAAAACTCGACCGCTTCATTAAAATATGCCATAACCTTAAAAGACGAAAACCTTCAAGGAACGCCAACTTCGCGAACAATGAACAACTAACGTGGTCAAAGAATATGGTTTAAATCGCAACGAGCGAACGGAGCGGAACAAAGAATATGCGAAGCAGAGCCTGTCGACACCTAAGATTCACATGGAAGAACGGTTATCCCGGCTTCAAATTCAATTACAATGACGACACAACACGGTTAAAAGTACGAATCATATCAAAGAACGAGTTATCGACTATCGTGGACTTGCCTTCGACCCACGCAAACAATCGATTGTACGGAAGTGGGCGGTATTATCGAACGTAAATTATAGTTTCAAATTTTTGTCCGCGAAATCGTAAAATGACACCGTTCATCCGTAAAACCGTAAAATGCTGCAATTTCCGTAAATTTTACGGATAAACCGTAAAAGTTGGCAGGTATGGGGTTGCCTATGCATTGGTGTACTTACTAGAGGCTGTTAACTTTTTTGAAAACTTTATGGTCCCGTTTCCCCACCCTACCGATGAATTTCCATCCAACCTGCTGTTTTGGGCTCCATTTCAGGCCATAAGCTTCATTTTGATCCAACTCTGAAAACTCTGCCATGACGCGTTACGCGTCCAGACAGGGAGGGTTGAGGGTGCAAAAATGTCAACTTTGGGGGATGGAATGTCAATCAAACATCGAAAGGGGTTGATTTCGTGTCACCACTACTTCTAAGGACCTTTACAGCCCTTTCAGCGATTAAGACCTCATTTCAGCCCTTAAAAAGGGCCTGATTCGAAAAATCATACAAAAGGGGGTAGCAAGGGAAGGGGTGGCGACACAGGCGCAGGTCCTCTTTTGAAACGTTAAGGGAAGACCTCCCCATTAGCAGCACTGATAAATATCTCGATTTAAACCTTCCTTAGGGGTGAATCAAGACGGGGTGGTTTGGTCCCTTGCCAGTTGAGGGTGTTAGGAGGGGTGAACATTGCCGTAGGCCTTAAGAACTTACTGCAATCAGCAACTGAGGACGGTGTGCAGGTTTTCAGGTGGTTAAACACATCCGGTACCTTCTCAGGCGCCCCCAATGGTAGTCCATGTTTAGGGGATGATGAAGGGGGTTGAAAATGCCCAAACGTCAAATGTAACGATTTCAGCGTGTTCGTGGAACCTTAAGAGCAAGACTCATTCATTTTCGACTGCTTTGGCAACCTGCGACAAGTCCTACAGCGTTTTTCGCAAACTTCAATTTACGGTTTTCAAAAATGGGCTGGTTTTGGGGGCGCTATCCCGAAACTACACAAGTTGGGGAGTTGTGCTGAAGCATGTGCTTGGTAGGCGTCGGGGCAAACGTCATACTGAGATTTCGACCTTGTGCAGTCAACTTTCCAAATTTGGTGGCCTTTGAAAAAAGTGGTGCTTTAAATTTTTTGAGCAGTATAAAATTTGAAAGACACGGTCGGGGTCGGACAATATACTACTATGACCTTAGCGAGTTTGATCGAAGTCGCTTCAATTTTAATTGGGGGGGGGGGGCATGCACACACACACGGACAAAGGTGATCTCATAAGCCTATATTTTCATAAATGAAAATAGACTAAAAATAGATAGGCCTATATACTAACGGACCCATGCGGGAGCAACGCAACACAGTTCTTGATTTGATTAATCGCACATTTTAAACAAATTGTCGATATTTATGAGATCATAGTGCAATTCGTCACTGCTGCGGGTATTTCTCTCTCTTTCGAATGCTCATTTTTTTTGTTATGATCGATTACTTGTGAGCGCCCCGTATGTTTATACCACTTTACTGTTATTCGGGATCAACGCGGCACAGTTCTGGCAGGGGCTATCGCCTTGTTTATTTCTTTAAACGCACTTTGTAAAAAAAACGTTGACTTTTTTCAATAAATGCAAGATTTTTCCTGTACTGTTCAGACTATTTGAGAGATTTTGGCTCAAACCGCACCCCCTAACTCTCTCTCTCTCTGGTTTAAGAGCTTGAGTTTTGTGAAGCATACACCTTAGCATTTTATACCGGGTGAATCAGCTGCCCCTAATAATAATGTTTTATGCAGCCCAACTAGCGCTGTTATAGGAAGGTCGATATTTCTCTTGCGTCCCCTATGGTACTGACGCACTGCAAACATGTCCTGCAACCGATGCTGAACGGTATTATTTTCCCCTCGATGTGAATACAAACTAATTCGAGGGGAATCGGGATGCAAGCAGAGAAGTATCGACCTTCCTGACAAAATGCGTTAGTTGGGATGCATAATACAATATTAATAAGGGGCAGCTGATTCACCCGGTGTACAGCCTACTGAATACTCATAATACCGGTATGTTCCAATTACAACGATATAAGTGCAATCACTTCTGAAATACTAGATAAAATATTATATGGATAGTGCATAGTATCATTAAAACTGCGTTAAATATATAAAGCGCTTTATATATTTACGAAACAAAGTTTGCCAAAGATATGGTGAAAAGGTTTGACCTACTGTACATGCAATGTATGCCAAACAGGAAAATATCTGCGAGCTTATTTTATTATTTTGCATGAGAATTCGAAGACTTTTTTTTTTTCTAAAATACGAAGTGGCCATAATGATTAATGCGCTTGCCTCTCTCCCATATAACCGGGACTCGATCCAAGCCAACCACGAAAATTTGTATCCGATCTGGCTTTAAATTTAATGATATTTCATTCGTCCAATGTAATCAGTATAAACGTAGATATTCCACATTATTCAACACAGCAGAAATGCAACGTATTTTGCCCATTTTCAATGGATTGGTTGGGCGTGATTTTGAAGCGAGCGCGCTGTGACGTCTGCGAGGCTGCGACACGCTGTCGACTCACCATAGTTTGAAAGAGCCGCGTGTCCCACGTGCAGCCAGGGAATATTGGAACGCAATATGCTTGCTAGGTTTTTGTTAAGGAAGAGGATGGCATCAGCACTTCAGAATTATATTTGCAATAATTCTTCAGTTTATTTCTGATGTTTCTATTGAAATTAATGACCTTCTAGAGTTTTCTACGGTGAGGACCAATAGAATAGGAGACCTCGCATTACGTAATGCGATATCAGCCATCGATATGTGACCTTGGGGCTGTATAAAAGCTGGCTCTTTTGGAGGTCAAGTTACAGTTACCTGTCTACGTGTGTGCTTTCATCCGTCGATACGGTGAAGCAGGTCGCTACGTTCTTCTACTACGCCGTCATACTGCGCAACTGCTCCGAGAAGATAGGCAATTACTACAACGTTGTCATGTCACTCTGACATTATGTCCAGGGACATAGTCTTATTTTGCAATGGTGGTGAAAAGTTAAAGTGTTATCGAGTGCTCCGAAACTAATTATTATTATCATAGTGATTGTGATAATTCATCATGTTGAGAATACTTCAGAAAATTACAGGTATGTGAGTGTGAACTTGTTCTACACAAATGATTGACTTTTGTACTGTGTGTAATTCCTACCAATTGCGCACCACTTATGAACTGGGATCGTGTCCAAGCTAGCCATATAACGTTATGCAAAGTGCTAGTGAGCTACCCCGATAGCCTATATTTTAGATGGGGAATTTCATGCCAGAATTAGACCATGTTTAGTGGAGACATTCTTACGAGGAATTATTATTATCATTCTGCCCTATAATATCAACTTGAACATATAAGTGGACATTCTAATAGACTGTGGGCTACATTAGCTGAATGCCGTGTAAGCATTTGAAACTACCCCATCATATGATAAAGTCAATGCCTCACTGTTCACGTATGACTAGCGACTAGAGCGGCACTATGTGAGGGGAACAATGCCAGGGTGACCGGATAGGGAACAAGAGCCATGCCATTAGCGGCATATTTCTGTGGACGAGGACGACGAGTGAGGCAAACGCTAGGTCATGTCCATTTCTTAGCGTGCAGTCTTCGCGCGTCCGTGGTGCCAGGGTTCGATCCGCACCGAGGGATGTCCAACCGCCACAGAACACATGAGGTAGATAGTAGACTTCCGAATAACGTAGACACTTTTCAGAGCCATGAATTTTCATTATTTCTGATAAACCGATTCACAGTCTTGATAGTTAGGAAACGTCGTTATAATTATAGATGGTTGCATACTTCTAGGCGTATTTTTCTGGTAGTCGCTTAAGAATTGTAGATGAGGTGGATCCTCAATATATTTCACTAGTAATTATTATAAATAATATGGGATGTCCTACCCCATTCATATAATGCAGCAGATTTATGACACATTAAATGCATTGACATTTTTTTTCTGTATAACAGAAAATATTTTGGGGAGCATGATGGCGCAGTGGCTTAGCTGCTCGTCTTTCACCCGGACGGCCGGGGTTCGGATCCCGGTGACAGCGGGGTGGAATTTTCATCTGAAAAATCACGTGGCGTCAGGAAGGGCATCCGGCCTTAAATCCCTGGCCAAAACCAAAATGAGCCTGGTTGGCTCCGGCGACCCCATTTAAATGGGAAAAGCCGAAGAAAGAAAGATAACAGAAAATATTTTCTGGATGTTTGCGGGAGTGATATCCTAATCCACAGAAGGCTGTTTGCTTTAGAAAATAAAATGGGAGTTGCGGGAGTGATATCCTGTCCCATAGTAATGATAGTGCTTCAAATGTTATTCCAATTCCTAAAGAATTCCCATGAAATACAATAATCTTAAATCACTGATTTACTATAATGTAATGACGTCACGTCTAACCTCATGCCAATTTTTATTGTGGCTAGTTCAATGCTGTAGATTCTCTCATTTAATAATATGATCCTGAAATTAGAAAGAGATATCCGAGTCTGCCTTTGACGAAGCCGATAATGGGCATTATTATTGTTGTTGTTGCTATTTTTGCTTTAAGATTTTTAACCGCTGTGACCAAGTTAATAATCATCAATGTGATGCAATTGGACAAGCCGCGTTAGGGAGTGTCATTAGAAATTGTGTGTTTTCATAGTAGTAATGAAAATCGGATGTGAAACTACCCGATGATAGTGTATATAATCCATGTAAATATGTGAATAGGACTAATTTAAACTGGAACCTAATAGGGTAAAATTAAATATATTTTTTGTCGTGAATAATTATGCCATCTCTTATGTATAGAGTTAAAGAATAACGTGTGGTTTCAAACATAGTCAAACCAATGGACATTCATGAAGAGACTATGATTTGTTTTGTTTGAGATGCATATTCAGGATAGGAAGTGCGTATTGCTATTATTTTTGCTATTGCCAACAGGCAGTATTTCATGAATAAATCATTGGTGAATTGGTTTTATCTCAATATATGTCTTTACTTACTGTTATGTGTTGTGACGTCCTTCCTTTTCCTTTACGGGGAGCATGGGTGCAGTGTGCAGTAAATATAGCCCAGCCCAGAACGCCCTGAGATAGATCTCGTGCTGACACTGTGTTCATGCTGCCTCGCATGTGGTCATCTGTCCATCCCAGGTGGACAGACGGGCACAGTATATACGTAATTTTGTAGAACTATCACTATCTCTGATTGACAAGAAAAAGATTAAATAGTGGAATATATTGTTTTGGATAACTTTATATCTCTCTTTAGGTGATTTTCTGTCGATATCAAATCCCCTAACGGTAGGTTAATAACGTGATTTTCGGATAACTGATTTAAAATTTAATTTTACTTCTAATCTCTACATAGTATCAAACAAATGGCCATTGTGCGCATTTCTTAAATTATTATTATTATAAAACAAAGTCCCCAATTCTTGGATGTAACGGGTAATCCCGAGAACCACTGGATGGATTTCGATGCGGTTTTCACCATTCCGTGAAGGATTTCTCGAGGAAGGTTTCTGTAGAAAAATATTCATTTATGACCAAAGGAAGCCGAGCAGCAACGATTTCAGTCAATCGAGTCGAAGAGAAATCTGCCGTCCGTGCGGCTTTTAATCTTACGCTGGGTACACCATTAAAAATATCTATATTCTTCAGCAAGATAAGTTCTACAATAAAGTCCGCGACAGCATATCTCTATCCTTAATACATTGCCCACTATAAGTGTTTTTACGTTTTCATTTCTTCCAACAATCTCCATTCAGTGGAAATGTAAATTACTAGCTTCGGAGCGAGTTTACAAGCTAGTGAGAGAGTCTATCACCCCAGCTTCGGTCAGCATCAAACTGTCGAGTCGTGTCGAGGATCAGCATCAAATTGACCTTAGCCAGAAAACACCACAGATAAGATAGAACTAAACAAAACTTACGAGCCTTACAGCAGTCGCATATGATGTGTAACATCTGACGTGTTATTCGAATAATTCCATATTACTTACTCGCATTTTTAGCCTATTTTCAATTTTGAAAAAATAGGCTTATGAGATCACCTTTTGTCCGTGTGTGTGTGCGTGTGTGTGTGTGTGTGTGTGTGTGTGTGATTCGTGTGTGTGTCCCCCCCTAATAAAATCTAAACGGCTGGAGCGATTACAATAAAACTCGGTATGTACATAGCACTATTCCCGGCGACCTCGACCGTGCCCTTCAAATTTTGTTACGTCTCAACAATGCAAAATGGCGGTTGTGCGAAATATTTCACTAGCATTCAATATCTCCGAAACTATTACCGATATCGCCCTGAAATTGTGTACGGTGATAAAGGGTACTACTAGAAGTTCAGCTATGAGACTTTCAAAAACCTGGTGACTACAAAACCAACATGGCGGTCAAGCGAAGTTGAGACTTTTAAATAGACTTTTCTCGCGATTGAACTATCCACACGTAATGAAACTTGGTACAGCAAATGTATATACACATTGTAATGCACTGGAGTATAATTTAGTTCAATTGTTTACATAACTTCAAAATGGCGGCTGTGCGAAATATTTAACTGACATTCTATATCTCCGAAACTATTCCAGATATCACCCTGCAATTTAGTACGGTGATAAAGGGTACTGATACAAGTTTACCTATGTATATTTCATAAACTTGTAAAAGTAGAAAACGAACATGGCGACCAAGCGAATTTGAGACTTTTAAATAGACTTTTCTCACGATTTAACCATCCAAACGTAATGAAACTAGGTACAGAAAGTGTTTATACACATAGTAATGCACTGGAGTCTAATTTAGTTCAATTGTTTACATAACCTCAAAATGGCGGCTGTGCGAAATATTTCACTGGCATTCTATATCTCCGAAACTATTACAGATATCATCATGCAATTTTGCACGGTGATAAAGGGTACTAGTACAAGTTTATCTATGTATATTTCATAAACTTGTAAAGTAAAAAACTAACATGGCGACCAAGCGAATTTGAAATATTTTAATAGACTTTTCTCGTGATTTAACTCTCTGAGCGCAGTGAAATGTGGTACAGTAAATGATTTTGCACATTGTAATGCACTGCCATCTAATTTAAATCAATTGTTTACATAACTTCAATATGGCGGCTGTGCGAAATTTTAAAATTAAGTTTTTATTTCTTGTGTCGTAATCATGCGATCGAAGTGAAAGTTTGAATAATGAACCTAGGCAATAATTTTCCTTGAATGGTACATAATTCTATGGCCTATACATATAACAATCCTAAATGGCGAGCTTCCGAAATATTTAGACGGTTCTCAATATCTATGAATCTTTTACAGCAACCAAACTGAATTTTTTAATGTTCATAGAGACTATGAACATATGTTCACCTATAGGACTTTCATTAACCTGGTGAGCACAAATCCAACATGGCGGCGACGCGAAGTATAAATATTTAAATGGACGATTCTCGCGAATTAACTATCCGAGTGCTGTGAAACGTTGCACGTTAAATGCTTATACCAATGTTGATCCAATGGCATCTAATTTATTTCAATTGTTTGCATAATCACAAGATGGCTGCTGTGCGTAATTTTAAAATCTCGTTTTTACTTCTTGTGTTCTAATCATGCGATTGAAGTTTGAATACCACACGTCCACAATAATCTTAATGTAATAGTACAAAAATAAAAATCCAACCTGGCGACAATCTGAAATATTTAGACGGTTCTCAATATCTACGAATCTGTTACAGCAATTAAACTGAAATTTTGTATGTTGTTAGAAGAAATTAACATGAGCAGGATATATGAAAATAGGCTGTATAGTTCTTTACGGAACTACTTGTTTAATTTAAGAATGTACTCATAGTGCTACCTTGTGCCAGCAAACATGAAGGATTCCTTCGTGTTATTACCATCGGTAAGTTCTCATTACTATTATTTCTGCATAACTACTTGTAAAACTCCTGTGACAAATCCTTTCAGCAAATATGATATAATAGTGCTGTATTTCGGCCGACAGTACCTCGAGTGCTTACATCAAATAAGAATACAGCAAAAGTAGTAAGATTTAATAAATCATAATTGTTTTCAGCAAATATGATATAATGAATATTTTCACACCAAAGAACGACAGTTTGAAGATGATTTATTGTAGGAATATCTGTAATGGGGCCTCCAAACCTTGAGGTAAACCGTATGCGAATTACATTCCACATAGCCACATCGCCAACAGTATGTTGTTGTACCAATCTCTGCCACCGCGCGCTACTTGTAAAACTCATGTGCCAAATCCTATCAGCAAATATGATATAATGAATAGTTTCACACCAAAGAACTACAACTTGAAGATGATTTATTGTAGGAATATCTGTAATGGGGCCTCCAAACCTTGAGGTAAACCGTATGCGAATTACATTCCACATAGCCACATCGCCAACAGTATGTTGTTGTACCAATCTTCGCCACCGCGCGCTACTTGTAAAACTCATGTGCCAAATCCTATCAGCAAATATGATATAATGAATAGTTTCACACCAAAGAACTACAACTTGAAGATGATTTATTGTAGGAATATCTGTAATGGCGCCTCCAAACCTTGAGGTAAACCGTATGCGAATTACATTCCACATAGCCACGTCGCCAACAGTACATCGTTGTACCAATCTCTTCCACCGCGCGCTACTTGTAAAACTCATGTGCCAAATCCTATCAGCAAATATGATATAATGAATAGTTTCACACCAAAGAACTACAACTTGAAGATGATTTATTGTAGGAATATCTGTAATGGGGCCTCCAAACCTTGAGGTAAACCGTATGCGATTTACATTCCACATAGCCACATGGCCGACAGTTTGTCGTTGTACCAATCTCTGCCACCGCGCGCTACTTGTAAAACTCATGTGCCAAATCCTATCAGCAAATATGATATAATGAAGAGTTTCACACCAAAGAACTACAACTTGAAGATGATTTATTGTAGGAATATCTGTAATGGGGCCTCCAAACCTTGAGGTAAACCGTATGCGATTTACATTCCACATAGCCACATGGCCGACAGTTTGTCGTTGTACCAATCTCTGCCACCGCGCGCTACTTGTAAAACTCATGTGCCAAATCCTATCAGCAAATATGATATAATGAATAGTTTCACACCAAAGAACTACAACTTGAAGATGATTTATTGTAGGAATATCTGTAATGGCGCCTCCAAACCTTGAGGTAAACCGTATGCGAATTACATTCCACATAGCCACGTCGCCAACAGTACATCGTTGTACCAATCTCTGCCACCGCGCGCTACTTGTAAAACTCATGTGCCAAATCCTATCAGCAAATATGATATAATGAATAGTTTCACACCAAAGAACTACAACTTGAAGATGATTTATTGTAGGAATATCTGTAATGGGGCCTCCAAACCTTGAGGTAAACCGTATGCGATTTACATTCCACATAGCCACATGGCCGACAGTTTGTCGTTGTACCAATCTCTGCCACCGCGCGCTACTTGTAAAACTCATGTGCCAAATCCTATCAGCAAATATGATATAATGAATAGTTTCACACCAAAGAACTACAACTTGAAGATGATTTATTGTAGGAATATCTGTAATGGGGCCTCCAAACCTTTAGGTAAACCGTATGCGATTTACATTCCACATAGCCACATGGCCGACAGTTTGTCGTTGTACCATTCTCCGCCACCACGCGCGCTCATTGTTTCCGTTGCATTTCCGTCACACTTCCGTCCCTTTTTACAAAATCACCCCTACACAAAAATATACAGCAACCTAGTGGAATGATGTTACACATTAAAAATATCCAGCAACCGAGCGGAAAGATGTTACACATCCAAAGAAATTGAGTATCAACCTATGGTTCACACTCACCAGAAAGAAATTTTAATACGTATATTTTCAACACAAGAATGGGCACGAAGATCCGAACTTATGTAAAAGTACTGGAGTATCGCAAGGCGAGGCTCGAACAGTTCCTTCAAAGAGACTGACTTTTAATCGATTGATTAAAGTGATCCTATGAAGTCATGAAAGAAGAATAATAGTAATAATAATGACAATAATAACAGCAATAATAATAGCAAAACACCTTTATGGCATGTTCGTCGAATATACTAGTACTAATTTTGGGTAGCTTCGCCATTCATCGTTGTTTTATTAGTAAACCGCTGAATGATCATTATTGCTTACCTTACTGCTTATATTCCTTGCAATGTATTCTTAATAGTGGAAATTAAACTATCTGTCTTAAAAATTGTTTCTTCTTAACCGACCTATCAAAGATGAAAAATGAAAATCCACAGCCTGCTTCCAGTCTCCGACAGGGTCAGGAATGGAATAAATGAATCAAAGATACCATTCTTTATTTATCCAGCTATGAATGCATTATAAAACAAACTATTGCTGTTTATTTTCAGCAGCCTAATTGGCCAGCGATGAATACAGTGTTGCGCAACTATTGCTTCATATGTTACTACATGAAATACTTGGTGCATTAGGACTCCTGGACCTCTTCGATATATTGCACAGCCTCTCATATTGAATCTAGGTTATTATTAATATTTTTTATTTTCTGACTGAGCGTTACAAAATCTCATTCACACTGTTTCATCCAGGTCAAGCCATAGAGCCAAATAGATTGCGGTGCAAAAGTAACGAATTACTGTTGTAATACGCGTGTATATATCGGAACCTAAATTAAATGTATCGTCGCTAAACTTACAAATAGCCTACCGCGTAACTGACAATGCTCTTCGTTTCCATTATTTCCCGTATGTTTGGTGACGCCTCCCAGCCATGTGTGGACGTGCCGTCCAACATAACAATTCACGTTAGGTTCATTTTCCTGTGTATTTACCTAAAGGAAAATGAACCTTAAAGATACTGAACTGTATGAGTGCATAACAACATGGAAATAGACTATTCTACAGTACAATGAATTTATTCTTTTACATGTCGAGTCACCACTTAGCTGTTTCCAACCTCAGTGCTGAGGTTTTTCATTCGCATGCAAAACCCCGTAATTGTTATTTATCTTATCAGGGAAGTAATAGGCTTAAAATGTCTTGTGTAGGTTTTTTTTAAATGTAAATGCAAAATCAATATCCTACGTTTATACTTATTTTTATTTTGAGACAAATCAAAATTAATTTTTTTGTACCCACGGTTACATCATCTCCATAGAGGTAAAGGACTCAAAACAAAATTACAGTATTTTCTAAACTCAGTTGCTCCTTACTAAGAATTTGTTTAGTCTTCCGCCATAGTTGTTCACATCACAGATTAACTCCAGATGTAGAGGACAGACGTCAACAAAATGCTCTTTTATTTACTTGTGGAAGAAAAAAATCAATTCCAAGTAGTACTACATAATGCCCGACAGATGGCAGAAAATGGCATAGATCGACTCCGCATTTGAGAGCAAACAGGGACTATGAAAAAATTAAAGCACTCGTGCACCGTCAATAGACGGGCGTAGGTAGCATTCAACGGGTTAAAGCTCATTTCTTCACAGGAAAATGCTTTGTTGGACGTCACATCCACATACGGCTGTGAGGCGTGACCAATCACAAGAAAACTGTTGGAAAAGAAGTGCTTTGTCAGATACACGGTATTGCAAGTTCAACGACGATAATTAGTTAATCCTTATTGGTTCCATTCCCTTGAATTAGGATTGTAATTTCGGATTCCAAATCATCTCCACCTGAAAACGTGCACTCAAACTATTTCTTTCTTTCTTTCTTTATTTATTTCTTTCTTTCCTTCTGTCTGTCTTGTTTAGTTCTCGAGACCAAAGCCAAAACTCTAAGGAATGTTTGGAGTAACCTCGAAATATATACTTATAATAAACACCGCTGTAAAGGTTCTCGATTAAACCCGCCGATTGGACTAGACAAAAAAGTTACCAAGAGGGCACTCATTGTTTTTGTAACTTTATATTTGTTTGTAAAATTACAGCGTTTATTTGTGTTCTTGTCTTCTTCAACAAAGTAGATGGATATCGTCAGAGACGTTTGTAAAACAAAAATAAAAACAGGATAGATAGTTCTCACCGAGTTACACTTATTCAAGCTATATGATATATCTTCAAAAACTGAACGGAGCGCCATGTAAAAAAAAAATCGTTTGGGACGCCTCTTTCGTAACCAATTTGCCTACAGTGGTATGTAGTTGCACTTACACACTACGTCTTTCCGGGAACGTTCCCATGCTAATCAGTTTTCCTTAACTGTCTTCACCTCGTCACATGTAATTCCAAAAGTTCATTAAGTGGCATTTGCTCATTACGAAGAGTTGCACATAATATTGAATCTCTAAGGTGTATTGGGGAATCATTAGCATTCATTTATAAATCCATTTCCATCACGTTTGAAATCCAGGAAAAGCTTCCTCCTTACAACAGCACCAATTTTCAACTTCAGCGGAAGCCCGCCGAACTGAGCTGTGGATAACCAAGTCCCCTGGATGATTGTGGACAGCAAAAGAAACGTTACCATCAGGCAGTCATCTCCAATACGAACTTGGAAGTCCCTCAACAGATTGAGTACAGGAGTGACAAGGTGCAATATAAATCTGAAGAAGTGAGGAATCAGTGATGATGAAATTTGTGAATGTGGAGCAAGGCAGGATTCGGAACACTTTTTGGTTTGCGAACCTTGTGACATAGAAGACTTGTTTGCAGCAAATGACCGTGCCGTTCTGACTGCTGAACATTGGCTTCACAAAGTGTGAAGTTTTTGGAATATTGATAGATTGTAATTTTATCATTTTAAATGATCTTGTCGACTTCGTCGTTACGCTGAGGTCTGGCGTTACGTTACGGTGACGGGACGAAATGTACCTAGAATGCACTGAGGTGTGTGACGTCATAGTACGATGTAGCAGCCGAGTACCTAGAAGGCAGTGCGAGAACAATCAAGTAGGCAGTGAAGAAACAAAATAGAATCTTGAAACTCTGTTCTCGCACTGCCTTCTTGGTACTCGGCTGCTAGCATTTAAAATGATATTAAGTCCAGACTTTCAGACTGACTATCCGTGTCTTTTATTTTAGGATTGTATTTCAGTGCTTTTTGATGTGTAACATATTTCCACTCGGTTGCTGGATATTTTTGTGGGAGTGATTTTGAAAAATGGGACGGAAGTGGATCGGACGGAAGTGTGTAAGACGCACTGCTAGCTGGATCGTATCCCTTCTGGACATTCATCAATACACAAAAATATTTTTTATTACACGCTAATAATACATAACAATTCCAAGACTCGCTTTTTTTTTCTTCACTGCCTACTTGATATTTCAACTCTCGCACTGCCTTCTTGATACTCTGCTGCTAATCATATCAATATGACTCATTTTAACAGAATCCATATCAAATTACGTGTTGGTCTGTGAATCAAGAGGTCCGAACTGGGCAAGCCTTTCATGATCTACTGCTGTGCACATTGCATTTACTCGCAAGTTGGCCTATTTATAAGGAATTTAAGGTTATGAGCGGTGTCGCGTCTATTAATCTAGTGATCCATATCGTATTCTTTATTTAGGCTAGTGCTGGTGGAAGCTACAAAACATCTAATAAAATGTGTTCCGTATTATAATCTACAATATCTGTAAAACACTCCTTTTTACAATAGATTAATATTTGTGCCAATAATATTATAAAATATCGGTGTATCAACAATTTCACGTGAGGTGTCTTCTATGTCAGATGTTACACATCATATGCGACTACTGTAAGGCTAGTAAAGGTTTTTTGGGGCTCGGATAAATAAATTAATTAATCCATTTACTTTCAAAAGATTATATCACCTCATCGATACAGTCAGATTATGTCCACCTTCAGCCAAAGTCTTCATTTATCCATAACTATGAACTCTCATGATTGTCTGAATCACCCTTCGTTCTAAGGAACCTCCCTTCTAAAATGTTTGAGAACCAAAATTATGGGCTCTCTGTCACAAACTTCTGGTAGCCAACTTTCTTTAGTCTTTATTACTTCTCTTTTTATTCAGTTCGGTTCAGAATCGAGTTCATTCTGTGGGATTGTCCTTAACCTTCTCTTAACTCATACTCAACTGCTTCTGGGCATTCGTTTTAGTGTTTAGATCAGGTAGATATATATGTCCCCGTAACCAGTTAGAAAACTTAGAAGTGTTGCATTTTAGAATCTATTAAAACTGCTCTCCAATTGGTAAACCTCCATTTGTCTTGACCTTTTCTATTACGTGTTGGTCGACTGGAGAGCAGTTTACATAGATTCGTTACCGGTTGACAGATACACGCTTTGTTGTTTCATTTAGGAGCTTAGACATTCAGCTCTGTGTACTTACGTGCATGTAGAAATGTTTTATTAAGTGTGTTATTGTAGTATGTGTAACTTAGGCTAGGACTGGTAAGGAGACGGCCATGGTCTTAAACCTGTCTGCTGTCCATGCAGTGATGGCTCTCATCCGTTGTTTGCAGCAAAATGATGTTTGTTCACCATTGTTCTGAATCTAAATTTCGTCCGTTACGTTGATTTCTTGATGGCCATAACATTTAAATAGGCTTTTTCCAATAGTGTTGGTTATTTTTTCGAAATGTTGGTATAACTCATGAGACTTCCCCCTCCTCAGTATTATTATTAGTATTATTATTATTATTATTCATTCAATTTCGCTAATCGGCCAACTAGGGACCACGATAAGTCTCATTTTAAATTCTGGCATTTGCTCATTTTTCGCTTGATCCACATTGTCTTCATGTGCTCACTGTGTTTAGCACGACGTTCCTCTGTCCATTTCGCACCAGTTGTCCGATTTTCGTCCCGGAAAGTCCCAAACGTCTTGATGGCTGCTCTATAAAGATTTCGGTCTTTTGCATCTTCTGCTCGTATCCCCATTTCTTTCAGATCTTTCTGGACGTTAACATACCATGGCATTGTCGTTTTTGATTTTGAGTTGAATATACTGAAGATACGTTTCGTCCATCGGGAGTCGATCATCCGTCGTGTATGACCGTAGAAGCAAACTCTACGTTTTCGCATTGTGTCTGTGATCTTCTCTATCCTCGAGTAAATTTCTTGCCTGGATTTTCTGATGTAGATGCCATTTTTGTAGTCCGGGTCAAGTATGACGTGTAGGATCTTTCTTTCTTTTCTCTCTAACTTCGCGAGCAAACATTTCTCGGATAGGATAAGGCATTCAGATGCATATAGCGGTACTGGTTTGATGACAGTGTTGTAGTGACGAATTTTTGTGTTCATAGAAAAGCACTTTTTGTTATATATGTTGATGATGATGATGATGATAATTGTTGTTTTAAGGGGCCTAACATCTAGGTTATAGGCCCCTGATGGTTTGGGTGATCGTGAAGTTGAAAATGAAAAGCGAACTTAAAACTAAAACGAACTACTGACCTACACACTAGAAGAAGAAATGGAAAACTAAAGGAGAATAAGGCAAATAAAGGACAGGAGGAAAAGAAATGCCCTCAACCCTCGAAGAAGGTGGATTGAGGGACTTGGAAGGAAGGAGAGCCATGAAAGGCAGATAGGAAAGTGAAAGAGGAGAGGGTCCACCCCAAAGGTAAGGGACAAAAAGGGAAAACGGACCCAGCTCAGGAATCCCTCGGGGTCGCCAACTCCCGAACTCACCAGCCGTGAGCCCCTGAGGGTGTAGCATTATCTAGGGTGCACCAAAAGTTGTGGGGCTACATACACCCGGCCTCCTTAAGGGCCTTATGCAGAAGGCAGGAGATAACATGAAAAGAAAAAGAAGGCTGACCCCTCGCAGAAGGAGGGAATCGGAAAAGATGAGACAAGGGCCAATTAAGGCGGGAAAGGAAGTGACTCCCTAGGCCTCGGATACCCTAATACCGTCGGGGTCGGAAGAGAACAAGAGTTGACCAAGGGAGGTCGACAGGAAAGAAGAAAGAGAGGAGCCCGGCACAAGTAAGTGGAAGCAATGCCGGACTCAGCTGGGGCCCCGTGGTCGCCAACCCACGCCCACTAGATGTGAGCCCCTGGGGGATATATATGTTGAGGGTGGTTTGAAAAGCGACTTCCATTTTCTTGATTCTTGCTTCTATGGCTTCCTTGTCAAGGCCATTTTGCTGGATCCATTATTATTATTATTGAAAATGAAAAATCCACAGCCTGTTTCCAGTCTCCGACCGGGTCAGGAATGGAATGAATGAAGCCCCCATCTAGCGGCGAGGATATGAATTGTGCCGGCTGCCGAGGCCTGACGCACTCCTCTGGGGCAATGATTAAATGAATGACAGATGAAATGAAATGATAGTGGAGAGTGTTGCTGGAATGAAATTTTGACAGGGAAAACCGGAGTACCCGGAGAAAAACCTGTCTGCCTCCGTTTTGTCCAGCACAGATCTCACATGGAGTGACCGGGATTTGAACCACGGACCCAGCGGTGAGAGGCCAGCGTGCTGCCGCCTAAGCCACGGAGGCTCTATTATTATTATTATTATTATTATTATTAATTTATTCCTCAGATAATTTGGACTTTTATAAAGAAGAGAACTTCGGTGCAGTAAAAGGCACAAGAAATCTCTTTTACATAATTCTTTTCCATTTCGATAGAAATCTTCTCGTGATGATACAGGGCGTCAGGAAATGTTCTCCGCAATGGCTACGTGCAGCTGCGAGAGGTTGCGTCATCAGTTTAGTTGGCAGCACAGTGTCCCTGATAGTGTGAAGGCCACATGTGTGGGTGGTGGGTTGTCTAAATCGTCAGTGCGTATAGTTAGATTATTGGAAGAGTGCAACAGTATGTTATGAATGGCGGTGGTGAGTATAAAGTTTACTGTTTGTTTTTTATGATACAAGCGACAGCCGTGCTGCCAACGTAACTGGTGACGTAATCTCTCGCAGCAGCTTGTAGGCACTGCGGAGAATATTCCCTGGCGCCCTGTTGCTCTCAGCATGAATGGTGCAGTGCTGTTAATCTGGAGATACTTAAGGTGTAGTGTAGTGACAATAGGAACATATCCGGTAGCCGATATTATGATGGGATGTATCCTAAACTTTACCGCTTTCTATATTTGTTTAATTTCTTCAGCTAAGTCTTTATATTTATTAATCATTAGGGATTTGGTTTTGGATACAGTTCCATTGAGGGGAACTGCATTATTAATTACTGTATTTTCCCTGTCAATGAGGACTTTGTCTGATCGGTTCGAATTTATGGTCTTGTTAGTGCCAATAGGCCAATACTAATAGGTTGTAGTGCTCTTTCTCCGAAATAAAGGCAGGTGTCTACTTGTAGTGAGGTTGAGATTTCTCATCCAGTAACTTAAGTTGTATTTGTTGACCAATTCTTTGAGCAAGAGTTTGTGTCGAACGGTTTAGTCTACTCCAGTTAAAGTCGAACACCCATCAATTATTATTACTATTATTAATCAACTACAGTAGAGATTTATACATAAGTGTGGACATAAAAATGTCTAATTGAATTCTGCAAGGTACATCCATTTGAACCACATGGAAGTGTTTATTTACAATTCCACAAGTTACCTCCCGCCGTCGCTAATCTACTCAAAAGTAGAGAATTTCATTCGCCATACCATAAACTATATCCTGAGGAGTATTCTAAGATACAAAACCTTACCTAAGCAAACCAAAACAAATTTTCCGAAACATTTTGCCGTCTAGTTACAGAAAATTTGAGAGTTAGTCGCATCTGTAATTAAAAATTCTCATGCAATTCACTCGTCTTCATCTAACTTCTTCAAATATATATTTTGATAGCATTCCATCCTACTCTATTCAATCACGCGACTTTTATTCCACTAGAAGTAGGTTCTTATAAGTTAAACAAAACGCATAAAATTTCAGTTAACTTCTTATTATAAACAATGTTAATTCATCGTCATTAATTACATCTCTTTCATTGAATTATGATAACTGAGCTTTTATTGCAAAACAATACTGAATCCTGCTATTTGTTACACGCACATTTCGTCAATAAGTTTAAAGTTCCATTAGAAATATTTTAAATGCCTACTTGTTTAATTAAATAATTTACAGTAATGCCTAGTATGTTTGTCTTGTGTGCGGATGTCATACCTGTTACATCCAATGTTTTAACGTTGATATAAACACGATAAAAGAGAGAGTAAGAGAACCTCGTAAAGGAATATGCATCCACTCACCCGTGTCTAGACAGATGCCCATAGTCCGGAAGCTGCAGGATCGTCGACGCCTTGATATTATTTTTTCTTCTAAGTTTGATTAGTACCCGCCAACAGACCACCTAACCCCTTGACACACACCATTCTTTTATGTTCTATGTCCATCAATGTCTAGCGGGGTTCAGATTACATGTTCGCTCACTGACACACTTACTACACTGTCGCTTTTTTCTTCACTTGCTTTATATGGCCTTTCCTAACCATACTGATTAACACTGCACTGTTTATAATGTCCTAAGAATTACTTCCCTTCGTCTTTGAGCAAGAGACCTATACGCTACGGCAGCTGGCGGTGAAGCACGTGTCTGATCACGGACGGTGGAGGCCAGAACGCTAGTTCACCTGAGAACTGTTTGTTACCAACTGAAGAAGAAAATCGTTCTCCTGACCAGCGCTCCTTGAAAGATTGAGCGGTTTCTCTCCATAATTAATGGCAAGCAAGCAGGGAGGGAGCGTGGCCGTCGCATGGAGTGTCGCAGGCGGGGCGTGCTATGTTGTCCTGGAAACCAGCGCGCATGCGCACTGTACGCCTCATGTTTACACAGGCTGTTATTAGTAACTAGGCAACGTGGCAACACATTCATAGAGCGGTCAACTTAATTTTGTGTCCCATACTTAATGTGGACAGCGTCCCATTTTAGTTGGGACACTCCCCATTTTTCCTGTTTTCTGACTTTCATTTTGAAGTAAATCGGTATGCTAAATTGTCCCGACTATGAGTGAGAGTTATTGGTATTATAAGAGGTGGAACTACGAGGTCATTTGCCCCTCTTAACACAGATTAAAGTATACACATTTAGAATGAAATTAAGAACTTAAAGGTGGACACTTAAATATGAAAAAATAGAAAATTAATGAAAGAAAATAATAAAAGCTAATAATTATAATAAAAATTATGTAAAAACAAAAAATTCAGAATTAAAAAAAGAACAAGTCTTTGAGTCAATGTACACTGGAAAATTTAGTTTGCTGGCCCTAACCCACTCTCACTTATAATCCGGATGACGAGATCAGCAGCCACCACGTCATCGGCCAATATGCGTAGGTTTGAGTGTCATCCGCAAACCAAGGTTTCTTCGTAAGTCAGCAAGATCCACACACTCGGTTAAAATGTGGGCCACGGTGAATACGGCACCACAGGCTTATAAAGTGGGGGTCTTTCCTTCACATTAGGTACGAGTGGATGGATCTTGCATGACCTATCCTTAGCCTACACAAAATGGCGGACTCCCTCCGTGAGCGAAAAGAGCCCCGCCACACGCGAGTAGTTCCCTTAATCCCTCTCAGTTTATTGGTCATTGGGTCAGCTAGCCACTGACTCTCCCACAATGCCAGTACTTGGAGTAACTGAGAGCGAATATCTCTAGTGGGTACCTCCATTGGTCGAGGTGGTAGTGATACCGCTTTTTTTGCAGCCAGATTCAATAACTCATTTCCCACAATTCCCGTGTGGCTTGGAAGCCACAGAAAGGTGGTTCGAGTACACGGGGCTACATGACCGCGTTGTCGCAGCCCCTAAACTAAAGAACCAACCAACCAAAACAAGAGGTCTGACCCTTGGAAAAATGAGGGATCAGGAAAGATGAGACAAGGGCCAATTAAGGCGGGAAAGTGAAAGACACCCTAGGCCTCGGATACCCTAATACCATCGGGGTCGGAAAAGAACAAGAGTTGACCAAGGGTGGTCGACAGGAAAGATAACAGAGAGGAGCCCGGCACAAGTAAGTAGAAGCAATGCCGGACTCAGCTGGGGGCCCGTGATGGCCAATCCACGTCCCACAAGTTGTGAGCCCCTGGAGGACATAAATAAGAGAGAAGAGAGTCAATTACGAGCATGTGAAATGAAGTTCATTACTCAGCCCTACAAGAAACCAGAAGAGATAGGGTCAGGAATGAATATGTAAGGAGAGGCATTCGGGTGAACTTGACCACGGGGGAAAGAGGAGTGTGGCGAGATTAAAGTGGGGTCATGTGAAGCGGATGCATCCAACCCGAACTCCAAGCCATTATTTGGAGATGGAGGTGCCAGGAAGAAGACCGATTGGACGTCCTAAGAAGAGATGGGCAAACCAGGTTAAGGTAGATGATGATGATGATGATGATAATTGTTGTTTTAAGGGGCCTAACATCTAGGTTATCGGCCCCTAATGGTTTGGGTGATCGTGAAGATGAAGATTTTAATGAAATGTGAACTACAACTAAAACTAACTACTAACTTATATACTAGATGAAGAAATGGTAAACAAAAGGAGAATAAGGCAAATAAAGGAAAGAACGAAAAGAAATGCCCTCAACCCTCGAAGAATGCGGATTGAGGGACTTGGAAGGAAGGAGAGCCATGAAAGGCAGATAGGAAAATCAAAGAGGAGAGGGTCCACCCCCAGAGGTAATGGATAAAAGGGGGAAAACCGGACCCAGCTCAGGAATCCCTCAGGGTCGCCAACTCCCGAACTCACCAGCCGTGAGCCACTGAGGGTGTAGCAATATCCAGGGTGCACAAAAAGTGGTGGGGCTACATACACCCTTCCTCCTTGAGGGCCTTGAGCTGAAGGCAGGAGATAACATGAAAAGAAAAAGAAGGCTGACCCCTCGCAGAAGGAGGGTATCAGAAAAAATGAGACAATGGCCAATTAAGGCAGGAAAGGAAGAGACTCCTTAGGTCTCGGATACCCTAATACCGTCAGGGTCGGAAGAGAACAAGAGTTGACCAAGGGAGGTCGACAGGAAAGAAGACGGAGAGGAGCCCGGCACAAGTAAGTGGAAGCAATGCCGGACTCAGCTGGGGCCCTGTGGTCGCCAACCCACGTCCCACTAGATGTGAGCACCTGGGGGGGTTAAGGAAGATCTCATGAGGAGAGGAGTAACGTGGAATGCAGTGGAGAGGGTAGAGCTACACCAGGAAAGGACTCAATGGAGGCATTTCGTTCACAATGTTCCTACCCGGCTCGCGGGAAGGATATCCTGATGACGATAATGACATAGTTGAAGCTATTGCAAAGAACCATCATTCATTACTAGTTGTTACGTGCAAAAGCCCGTCCCAACGTTTTTAAAATGCATCTCCCCTATATATATGTATCCCGACCTTTAAGCGCCCGCCTGATGGCTTGGTTGGGCTTATGAACTCGAGGTGGCAGCATCTATCGACTCCTCTTGCCGGAGTTGTAGCCTCTAGCCGAGTTGTATCTTCGACCGCTAGAGTGTGTTTGTGGTGTCTTCTGATCTCATCCTAATCGAGACATATTTGAAGGGTATTGTATTCTACGTCATTGAACAAAAGACTATATATACATCATGCCGCCAAAATAATTATATAATATGCACATTGTTACTTGATGTGTCAATCTGTGATTGGACATTTACAATTAACATTAATGCAGTGCGGCTTTGACTTTGGATTCTCCGCCATCTTGGCATCTACATAGTCTGTCGTCAAGAAAGCAACAAGCCGGCTGGTTGGTGAAAGAGTGTCTCTCCGTGTGCTGGGGGCATTGGCCCCTAGCCTCTACGAAATATGGATATATGCTAAAAAGGAAATGTCTGTGCTCTTAAGGCTGTATTTTCGCCATTTCGCCGTGAAGAAGAAGTATGAAATAGTTATCGCAACTAGATGCAAACAGGAGTGCTAGTTAACAAAACAGCGCATGTGCGGGTTAGCCATTTTGAGGCAATCTAGTGCCTTATAATATTATTTAATTTGTGTGTTAATTTTTTTTTTATTATTATTGTGTCTCCTCAGAGAAGTTTTTAAGGTACGTTATTATTTAATATATATATTGTTATGGGAGCTCCGATATTGGCCTTATATTAATGTTTTAAAACTGTATTTTGTTTCGCCTGGAAGGCCTAATTTTTCTGTTTTGCTAATGTTACCAAATATGTAAATTTTGTTGTTTTCCTTCGTACCTTCTGGAGACACGTTTCTAGTTTATCTTACGTTGTAAATTATTATTTTAAGTAGTATAGGAAATGTATGTTTTGAATATTGCGTAATCGCGAGGACATATTGCATCATCATGACGTCATCTGATAGCTATGCGGATGTGAGCACGTGCACGTGCACATGTTAGCGTGGGAAGAGGTTGACCTTTAACCGCTTGAAGAAGATAACCTTTGGGTAACCGCTTGAAGCAGATAACCTTTGACTTATTTATGCGATGGAGATAAAAATTAATGGGTGTTGATGTCATTTGATACCCATGCAAGTTTGCAGCTGTGCGAGCGATCACGTGATATGTCTGCAGTGTTCGCGTGAGACGTGGTTGACCTTACACGTCATTGGGTAAGAATGTAATCTTTGACTTCTTTAAGTAATAGTGATAAAAATATAATGAGATGATTGCGTCAGAAGTTTGTTTTGTAGCATTTGGTTTCTTGAGTGTAGGTGGGGGTGAAGGATATATAAATGCATGTATGCGTGGATGAGTTTAACTTCTACGTTTGCGCGAAGAGAGAGTGTGTGTGTGAAAGAAATAAAGAAAGTCAACGACGAGGAACAAATTGTGTGTGTGATGGATGTTCTAACGAAGTTCAATAACTTAGCCACTTGCGTTGAGTATTCTAATAAGAAACTATCAGAACTAATAATTGATTTACCGTATGTGTTCCAAATTATTCGGGCTGTGGAGACGAGATTTGGAAGAAAAATAGTGGTGGACATTATCATTGAAGGTGAAATAACAAGTGTATTTCTACCAGCAGTATTTGCAAAACTAAGCGCATCAGAGATCGATGAACTAAACTCACTTAGAGGCAAACTGATGTTGGTGTATTTGGGGTTGAAGAACCGCTCACATCAAGTTGTTTTAAAACTGTAAATTTTTGGTGAGTATATATATGCAGATTATATATGTATTGATTGATATAACGAATTATATATATTTAGTTGCTTATTATTTCTTAATTTGTTTAATTTTTTTCAGATTATCTAAAAACTAATAAAAAGGAACAGCAAAATAAAGTGGAAAACTGTTAATTTTCTGAGTGGAACTGAACATCGATCGCACCCGGTAATAGAGTATCATCGTGTATGCTTTCATCAGTCTGAAGAAGGAGAAGAAGAAGAAGAAGAAGGAGAAGATGATAATGAGGTGAGTCATAATGAGAAAGAAGCTTGTTTTAACAAATGGACATCTTCGAGTGGAATTTCAACATTTTCAGTCTACGTTTCTAATGTTAGCAAATCAGATGATAGTCAGCGAGAGGTGACAGAAACAGTTCTAAGATATTTGTTACAAGAATTATGTGAAGATGAACATTTTACTTGTTTCTTCGGATACAATACATTTGATGAGGTTTACAAAATTGAATTTTCCATCACTTGTTTTGAAGTAACAAAATTGAATGAGTATAGAAACAAATTGCTTGGTAAACTTCAGGACGAATTTCCCTTTGAAGCCATTCATTGTTCACTGGAGATTACAGGCAGCAATTTATCTCAATGGCTTGAATACACTTTAAAAGATTATAGATTTTTGGTGAGCCGATGTTACAGCAACTGCTGGTGGTGTGTATTAACAACAGTGCGAATTGGACAATTGCTTAGACAACAATGGCAACACCTCCTAGCAAACGTAGAAAGGTTGATATTGTAATACATAATAACAGTGAAAATATAAGAAACCAATTGAACAATGCATTTGAAAGTGTTTCTAATTTTAGAAGTGAACTAAACGGTGCTATTTCAATATCATACCAAATCGGGGAATACACTCAAACGGACTTGATTGAGAACAGTGATGAGTTGATTGAATGTTGGAGAGTTATTAGTGAGCACATATTGCAACAAGCTGTGAATTGTGAAGAAATTACACTTCAAATAAAGGATGAATCTTTCTTAAGCTGTGAGTTAATTGAAACAGCATTCAATTCTAGAGTGTACACACTTGCAGTTTCAAATGTTAAGAATGAGTTTTTGGATCCCCGCGAATTTTTAGCAAATGCTAATATTTGGTTTACAAAGTATGTTAAGAAAGCGTTAACTGTGCAAGCTTTAAAGGTGAATTCAGTTTTGTGTGCACAGTATGTGCTTCGCGACATATCGGAAACAAAATATTTTGCTGTCAAAAATAAAGTAGTTTTCGAGTATACGGATGTAAATGAATTTTATAATAATCATATCATTGAAGGTACATTGACAAAAATGAGCGAATTTGAAGCAAATGGCTCTGGGTGGGCTTTAGAAAAAATTCATAGTTTGAGAATTAATATAAATAAATATGTTGGATTTCGAGTAGGAATGTCCAATACTAGTAGATTGCCTGATGTAATAGTCAATAAACATGCAGTGATAAATTTGTATGATACAAAGGAAGCTTGTTTTGCGTGGAGTGTGGTTGCTGGTTTGTATCCAAAAACGCGAAACGTGAATCATCTTTCTTCCTATCCTAATTACAGAGATGTTTTAAATTTAGATGATATTCCAATTCCAATGCAAATGAAATATTTAAACAAGTTTGAAAATCAAAACAATATTTCTGTGAATGTGTATGGAGCACAATATGATGAAAACAAATGGGTGTGTATGGGAACAAACGAAGTAAAGGGAAAAAAACCATTTACTATTGTACCTTTGTATGTATCAGATAAAGTTTATGAAAGGAGTGTGGACTTATTGATGTTGCAGATTGGAAACAGTGAAAGTTATCACTTTTGTTTAATTAGAAATCTCGCTCGCCTTGTGCGTTCAAGCATCACTAGGAATTGTAGACGGATTTATATATGTAGACGTTGTTTGTCATATTATTCTCTTGAGGATGAGTTAAATGTTCACTTTGCAGACTGTAAACAGTTTCCTGTTGCAAAAAGCATATTGCCAACTGACGAACAAAGATTTGTTAATTTTACAGAATTTAAATTTAAAGATAGAGTTCCATTTATAATTTATGCAGATACTGAATGCGTTTTGTCTCCTATTTCCTCTTGTTTTCCAAATAGTGACATTCCTAACTCTACATTAACCCATAAACATATTCCTTACAGCATTTCTTTATACCTTCATTGTAATTTTGATAGTGATTTGTGCAGTTTTAAACTCTTTAGGGGAAATAATTGCATAGAATTGTTTGTAAAGGAACTTTATAGTATTGTAGATAAACTTCAAACATATTATTTATCAGCTAAACCTATGTTAAAGATGACGGAAAACGAAGAAAGATTATTTTTGTTAAGTAAAATTTGTCATATTTGCGAGAAACCGATTGCAGATAATGAACTCAAAGTACGCGATCATTGTCACATAACTGGAAAATATAGAGGAAGCGCACACAATAGTTGTAATTTAAATTACAAAGTAACAAGGGTCCTGCCTATAGCATTTCATAATCTAACGGCGTATGATGGACATTTTATAATTAAAGAAATTTGTGAGAAACATGAAGGTGGGGAGTTACATAATCCTGGTCAAATAAGATTGTTAGCAATGAATATGGAACGTTATAAAGGGTTTACAAAGCATGTATGGGTTAAGAATGGAATCTTTCAGTTAAGATTTATCGATACATATAATTTCTTGTCCTGTTCACTAGATCAATGTTCATCTTCGTTAAGTGAAGATTCAAAGCAAATAACTCGACGTTATTTTAATGATGATGCACAGTTTCGACTTACTGCGAGAAAAGGCGTGTTTCCCTATGAATACGTCACGAGTATGGATGTACTTAACGAAACTAAATTACCTGAAATATCCAAGTTTTATAGCAGTCTTTATAATCAAACAATATCGAACGAGGAGTATGAGTTTGCTCAATCGGTGTGGGAAACGTTTTCCTGTCAAACATTAGGAGAATACGCTGATTTGTATTTAAAAGTTGACACACTTCTTTTGGCAGATGTCTTTGAAAATTTTAGATCGAATGGCATGGAAACTTATGGCATTGATGCAGCTCATTTTTACACTGCTCCATCTATGTCTTGGTGCGCGATGAAAAAGATAACCAACGTTCAACTCGAATTGCTTCAAGATATTAATATGTTACACTTTTTTGAACGATCTATTCGAGGGGGAAATGTTCAGTGTATAACACGACATGCGATTGCTAATAATAAGTACATGAGAACTTATGATGAGAAAAAGCAAGAGTCCTACATAATGTACTTTGATGTTAATAATTTATATGGATATGCGATGATGGAATATCTTCCAACGGGTGGCTTTAAATGGGTTGCAAATATTGAAGGCTTTGATGTTTTAACTATTGATGATACTTCAGAAATCGGATATATCTTGGAAGTAGATTTGACTTATCCTCAAGAGTTACATGACAAACATTCAGATTACCCTCTATGCCCCGAAAAGTTGACAAAGCTAATGACTACCCTAGATAATAAAGAACGTTATGTTTTGCATTATAGAATGTTAAAGCAATGTATTCAACTAGGAATGAAATTAGAACGTATTCACAGAATAATCGAATTCAATCAGAGCCAATGGCTAAAACCATATATTGATGTGAACACAGAGAAACGAAAAGATGCTAAAAATGATTTTGAATTTTTTTTTATAAATTGATGAATAATGCAATTTTTGGTCGTTCACTGATGAATGTGAGGAAGTTAAGGGACATCAAATGGGTTACCAAATGGCATGGAGCCAGTGGTGCTAAGTCTTTAATAGCTAAGGCTAATTTTAAACATAGAATTATACTCGATGAACAATGTATGGTCATCGAGATGAGCAGACTAAAGATTTTTCACAATCAACCAGTATATGTTGGTGCATCTATATTAGATTTGTCTAAATGTAAAATGAATGACTTTCATTACAATGTTATTTTAGCAAATCCTGAATCAAATGTGAGGTTGTTATACACAGACACAGATAGTTTTATGTATATATTCTATTATGATATTTATGAGTTCATGAAACAGCATTCAAATTTGTTTGATACTGGAAACTATGAAACAAACAATCCTTTTGGCATTGTGAGACAAAATAAAGGTGAAATTGGTTTAATGAAAGATGAACATGCTGGAAGGATTGTTGAAGAATTTGTGGGGTTAAGACCCAAAATGTATGCAATAAAATTGTGTGATGAAATGAATAGCTTGTGTAAGGCTAAAGGCATTAAGAAGAGCGTGAGTAAAACTATGAATATTGATGAGTATCGAAAGTGTCTTTATAACAGAGATCAAGCCAGCAAAGTTCAAGTTTGTATAATTTCAAGATCTCATTTTGTATTTACTGTTCGGCAAAATAAGTTGGCAATTTCATCAAACGATGATAAAAGACACATAACTGAAAACGGAATTGATACTTTACCGTTTGGTCATTTTTCTCTGAAACAAATTTGAGATTAAAGCAATTCATCTCTCTTACTTACTTTATTTCTTTCACACACACACACTTTTATTCTGTTAATAATACTAATTTTTTTGTGTGTGTTCCTTTGCTTATGAAAAATAATATAAAAAAACGAATAAATAATAACCCAAATTTTGTGTGTATTATTTACAACTCCTCCCCCACCATTCCCATTTTCCCGAAAAAAAAAAATAAAAAAAATATATATATATAATTACATTATATTACTTATCATTTAGTAATGGTGCGTTGTAAGAGGAACAACTCTGCCACTCAATATAAACGATCAGGAAGTGGATCATTCATTAGTCGTGTACTTAATAAAACTATTGATAATTTACCTGTGGAATTACACATTCCAGGATATGAATATTGTGGACCAGGAACAAAATTAGAAAAGCAATTGAGCCGTGGTGATCCAGGAATAAATAAATTAGATAAAGCGTGCAAAGAGCACGACATTGCTTACGCAAATCATAAAGTTTCAAACAAAAGAAGAGAGGCTGATGAAATTTTAGCTTCAAAAGCTTGGTCTCGTGTAAAATCTCGTGACGCATCATTAGGAGAGAGAGTGGCTGCACTAACAGTCAGTGGCATAATGAAAGCTAAGTCTAAGCTTGGTGGAGGTAAACGAAAATTAAATATAAAAAAAAAAACAAGAAAAGATTTAAAAAAAGAGAGCATCGAAAAAGCAAGGTGGTATTTTACCCCCTACTTCCGATATTTGCAGCCCTGTCGGGCTTGGGGGGTCTAGCAGGTGGAGCAGCCGGGGTAGCGTCTGCTATAAACAAAGCGAAAGCTGCACAAGAAGAATTAAAAGAAATGAAATGACACAATCGAATGATAGAAGCAATGCGAGGAAAAGCAGGTCAAGGCATTTATTTAAATCCTCCTGCATACAAAAGATAATTAACCAAATACCAAATAAAGCATTAAGTAATTTCGATTTAGCTAAATACGCACATCAATTAAAGATTCCAAATTTTAGAGGAGTCTTTATGCGAGATACGTTACCAAGACATCCTCGAAAAAACGAAAACTGTATTGTTAACCTTGAACCGATGGTTAAATCTGGTTCACATTGGGTGGCTTTCAGTAAACAAGGTAAATACGTGCATTATTTTGATAGTATCGGTAATTTAAGACCACCATTAGAAATTTTAACATATCTAAAAAATTGTTATCTACAATATAATTTTCATTCATATCAATCGATTACTTCTTCGATTTGTGGACATTTATGTTTAGTCTTCTTGTATTGTATAAATAAGGGAAACACAGACTGTCTTTAAACATTTCAAAGATGGCTTTCGAAAGACGGATAACTCTTGAAGGTAAAGGCTCAAAGATTGATGTTACATTAGAGAATCCGCTTCATCTTGTAGGAGCAGAGTTTTTTGAAATAGGACTTGCAGGATTGTATACATCTAATTCTATTCGAAATGTTACCAACCGAAATAATAAATTTCGAATTCATTTTACTAATTTTTTGTTATCAATTGATTTAGTGGCACCACCAGGTATTTATGAATTTGAAGATCTAGCCTCAACATTTGATGATTTACTTAGTTATCACTCATTGTCGAAACTTATAACAAATCATATACAAAAAACAAATCTTTATTTGGAAGAGGATATAAATGGAAAAGGACGCAACCGTCTTGTTTTGTCTTCTCCGTTTAATATTGATTTCAGTGTACCCAACAGTGTAGCAGAGGCTTTAGGTATTGAAAAGAAAGTTTACCCTAAAGAGAATAAAAAAGAAATTGAGATTGATCGAAATAGAATCGAAAGTGAAGTAAAAATTAACGAAAATAATAACGTTTTAGCCATAAAGATGAACAATGTGGATACAACAATTTTAATAATACCTGATGCTAGCTATACGTTTCAACAATTAAGTGCAAAGATTAATGAATTATTACTAGCACATTTATTATCAGTTTTATTAGGTGAAAAAGACAAATTTCCTTCATATATTTATATTAATTATGATAAAGTGTTCTCTAATAATTGTAAACTATATTCGAAAAACTTTGCTATAGATTTTGGTGTTGCAGATTCTATTGCAGATTTGTTAGGATTTTCTCATAAAAAGTTCGAGACAAACACAACTCATCATTCTGAATATATGATTAAAATTAACACTGTTAATAGTATTCGAGTATGTTGCAACCTCGTGCTTGGTACGAGTTCTTATTTGAACCATAAACCAACACACTCTTTATATAATTTTAAAGCTCATGTTCCTGCTGGTTATCCGATTGTTGTACAACCAACAACAATTAATTTTTTGCCTATGAACAGCAAGGTTATTCAACATGTATCTGTGCAACTTGAAGATCATCTTCAACAGCTCATTGATTTGCAAGATGAAGATTTAACTGTAGAATTAATTATTCGTCCAGCACGTTATCTTGCTATATAAAGTAATGAAATACTGTTATATTTTCATTCTAGTTGAGTAAGCTTACTAGAAAACATTCACAAATATGGTTATAATATATAAAACTCAAAGTTTGAAAAAAAAGAAGTCAACTCTGATTCGAAAAAGAAATATAAATCAATCAGCTAAAATTTATAAAAAAAACAAAAAAAAACATTGCCATCACACCTTAAAATCTAAGAAACAGTTATCGAGTAACAACAAACATTTCTTACAATCTTTAGGCTATCGTGTACTTTAATTTCAATATAAATATATATGCAATTGTTAATCTTATTTAGTTTCTATCTATATTTGAAGCTGTTAACATGTTTAACATGTTTAACATAACCGATAAAAGAGAGGTTGACAACAGAGTTGTGCGACGAGAAGAAAGAGTTTACCAACCTTATTCAGCTAATAAATTTGAAAATAATGATGAAATTCGTATACCAATTCAAAATGAAGAAAACATAGTTTTATTATCAGAAGGTGTTCTTCACTTAGAAGGACAAATTATTACTTCTAACATAAATCCTGCTGCTTCTACTACAGCACATCCTGACCAAAATTTTGGGGCTAATCTTTTTAGCGAAATTCGCGTTACGTTGAATGGTAAAGAAATTGATCGTACACGCCATCTAGGTATAACAAGTTCTATAAAAACGTTTGCATCATATTCAAAAAACGAATATACAGCTTTACAAAATGCTGGTTATTTTCCCTCTATAACAACACCAGCAAGTGAAGCAAATATTGTTGATAGTATCACAAAACGTTTCCATGTAATACTTCCTTTAAGCAACCTGTTAGGTTTAGCAGAGGATTATAGAAAACCGATTTTTAAACTGCAAGCATGAGCTAATACTTCTCAGATCGTCGAGTGATGCACGTGCGTTGCAATCTGCAACCGAAAATGATCTTTCTAAGGGCAAGTTATTTAAAGTTTATCTAAAAATTCCAGTTTTATTATTATCGGACGAAGAACAAATTAAAAGATTAAAACTAATGCAGAAAAATATTCCCATTCAGGTTGGTTTTCGATCATGGGATGTTCATGTCTTGCCATCTCTTCCTAGAACAACTAAATATAGTTGGACTGTAATGACAACTTCTGAAACGCAAAAACCACGTCAATTTTTATTAGGTTTCCAAACTAAAAGAAATGTACTAAATACGTGCTCTTCCTATTTTGACCATTGTAACATTAAATCTATAAGAGTTTTTTTAAATTCAATTTTTTATCCCGATGAAATGCCAACTTCTGAAATTGCTATAAATGACTACAGCGAATTGTATGACATGTTTGTTAAATTTCGTAATGTATATTATCAGATCGATGATTTTCGTTCAGAGACTCTAGTTTCGCGAGATGAATTTAAGTCTCATTGTCCAATTATTGTAATTAATTGCCTTGAGCAAGTGGAGGCAGTGAAGACATCTTCAGTTGACGTGCGAATTGAAATCGAGACAAGTGAGAATATACCTGAAGATACAACTCTTTATTGTGTTCTTATTCATGATCGTCAAATATCTTACAGACCATTAACTAATGAAGTAATTATCTAAACCAATATTTGCTAAGTTATAAGCAATCAAGTAAAGAAGTATTCTCACTTTAGTTGCAATCATGGAATTGACAACAACAAACTCTCCTTCTACTGATGCTGACATGTGGGATAAGAAGCAGCCAATAGTTGCAGACATTCGCAAGCTACCAAACGGCAGTTTGGAACTTGCTTACTGTATGTTAAATAACAGCAATATACCTTCATTCAGTCCTGTGTTAACATGGGTCGCAGCGTATTGTGAAAAAACTCTTTCTTCTTTTTTTGACTCTATTAAAAATAAATATGAATATTTAGTTGTGTATAATTTGCCACAAGAATTTTCTTTGTTTGCACTAAAAACACTTTCCCCTGGGTCATTAATCGATCTTAATACGATTGATGGAATGGCAGATCTAATGTTGAAGCATAGCCAACGATTACCTACAGATTGTCCAAAACATTTACCATCTCTTGCATTGGGAAGCAATAGTTGTGCTAAATTTAATGTCAATGCTGTTCAACATTGGTTAAATTCTTCTGATGGCATCATGAAAATCGTGTGTTCGATAATAAACAAGTTTCGAAACAATGGACTTCAAGGTTTTAATAAGTTTGATTGGAACTACTTTCCTATAAACATACTGACTATATATGAGCCACAACGAATTCGTCTGGAGTGGGAACATCTACCAGATCATCTAAAAAGAAAATTTCAACTGTTTCATCTTCGCTGCAAATGTGATAACTGTAACCGCTATCTATAAAAGGTAATTCATTAAATCTACTAGTGTTCTTGACACCTATACATATTTTGTTTTGTTTGCTTTTTTAACACAGTGTATACTTTTTGTCTACAGAAAATAAACATCTGGACAACTAAAAGAACAAGATCATCTCAACACACACTCATCAGGACAACTAAAAGAATGAGATTACTTCAACACTCATACAAGAGAAATAAAATTGTATTAATTGTAATTCTAAATGAATAAAGAAGAAAAGGTCTTTGTACCACTTCATATTAAAGTTTCTTTAATGATCAACCACCTCCTCACTCCACATGTATATAAAATAATATTTGTCAGGTGAGGGATTTGAACCCTCGCTTTCAATTTCTGAAAATTAGATCTTAAGTCTAACGCCTTAGACCGCTCGGCCAACCCAACACACGCAAATCTTGCATATTAGTCAGCGTGTTTTGTTGATTCATATCAGTTCACATTTAGCTTCGTGCGGGGAACATCTTTTTTTTTTTTTTTGTGAAGTAAAGCATCATCATGAAGTATTTTAATTGTGTAAAGTATTCCAAGAAACAGTTAATGCAAATGATATTGGGTCAAAAAGGAATGAATTTAAAATCTGAAAGAGATCGGCTAAAAACATTTAAGAACTGGTCTTCAAACAGTTTTACGAACACTGCATGGTTAGCAGCTGCGGGATTTTACTATTATGGATATAAGGATATGGTCAGGTGTGCTTTCTGTAATCTGCAACTTAGTTATTGGGAAGAAGATGATGATCCGTTTGAAGAGCATAAGAAATGGGCTTTTTCTTGCCCTTACGTAAACAATATTTCTCCTAGCATAGAATTAAAATCTGAATATGAAAGACTTAAAACTTTTCTAAATTGGCCTCTTCCCTCTCCAAACGAATTTTGTTTAGCATCAGCAGGATTTTATTATACCGGTCATGGTGATAAGGTGAAATGTATATTCTGTAAGATTGAAATTGAATATTGGAGAGAAAACGATATTCCTTTAAGTGATCATAAAAAATGGGCACCATATTGTCCATATTTAAGAGGGTTTTACGTTGGCAACGTTGATTTAAATCCTGAAAATCCTACTATTATTCCATATAATACAAGTTATGATGATACGTGTGGAAACAATATATGTTGATGTGATGTGATTTTTTGTGCAGTGTGCATTCTCAGACGTAAACGTAGACATGCTG
The DNA here is from genome assembly GCA_946902985.2 of Meconema thalassinum. Lineage (NCBI taxonomy): Eukaryota > Metazoa > Arthropoda > Insecta > Orthoptera > Tettigoniidae > Meconema > Meconema thalassinum. The sequence goes on from OX336392.1 coordinate 348,124,679, forward strand.
AAGTTTGTTAAGCAGTCAAACACTCTACCAGTAATTTCATTTACTAATGGTGAAAATCAGAGTAAAAGTGAAAAAAGAAAGCATAGTGTTTTACTACCGAACACTATTCGATGTATCATTTGCGGTCCATCGAACTGTGGCAAAACAAACGTAATGCTAAATTTATTATGTCACAAAAATGGAGTTCGTTTTGAAAACGTTTATATTTATTCTAAATCACTTGCTCAAAGTAAGTATGTTGAATTAAAAAAGTTTTTGGACTCTATAAAAGAAATAAAAAGTGATTTTTTTTCCGATAATGACGAAGTTATGCCTCCAGAAATGGCTAGAAAGAACTCTATATTTGTTTTTGATGATGTAGTCAGCAATAAACAACAACACATGAAAGATTATTTCAGTAGAGGTCGTCATCACGAAGTTGACGTATTTTATCTTTGTCAAACATATTCTTGTATACCTAAACATCTAATTAGAGATAACGCTAATTTTTTAATTCTTTTTAAACAAGACGGAACAAACTTGCGTCATGTATATAACGATCATGTAAATACAGATATGAGCTATGATCAGTTCTTCGATATTTGTTCTTATTGTTGGCAAAACTCTAAGTTTGGATTTTTGGTTATCGATAAAGATAGCGATTTACAAAATGGTCGATATCGCAATGGATTTGATGTTTATTTTCAGTTATAAATAATAGTTCAAAAGAGATAAATGCTCATTCGCGTTATACACTTTGTGAGGTTAACAACATAACTATGGCATCGTTTAACAAAATCAATAACGTGTCTATCAGACCACCAACTTCACGCCATGATATTGCAACTAAATCGTATGTTGATGATAAGCTACTGCAATATGGAAATCAAGTAACAACAACAACAAGCGACGGGCATCTAAGTATTAACGGCAAACGGTTAAAAGATGTTGGAACGCCCATACATGTTGAAGATGCTTGCAACAAAGGTTATGTATTGAAGTTACTGAATGAGCTAAATAAAATTGAGTCTAAAGAAGACATACAACAAAACATTAACGACCTTAAATGTTGAATTTTTTCAATTTGTAAAATAGAGCAACAACAACTTGACTTTGAAAACAAACGTCTCGCAGGCTTAGCTTTACCATCATCTGCAAATGATGCAGTAAACCTTATTGCAATGCAGCAACATACATCGAATATAAAAAAATATCTGGAAAACCGAATAACCGAAGTGTTACAACGAGTAGAATTCATTCATGGTTTAGTGAGTGAATTTTCAGAAGATCACTTTCCGTTTGATGATGATAGTCTCGACTTGGGTAACAAAAGAATAAGAAATGTTAAAGATCCAATTCAAAATCAAGATGCGATATCGTATTCTTTTCTTAAAACTCATGTAACAAAAGAACTCGATGAAATTAAAACATCTCTTTTGAATATAAACAAAGATGATGAAACTGTAGATATGTTAAATAGAAGAATAACAAACATATCTCAACCAATCGATTCGTTAGATGCAATAAACAAATATTATTTAGAAAACTTTGCTGCTTCTCGAAAAGATCTAGAAGACTTAATCACTAAATTTAATAAACAAAACTTCTTAAACGTAGACGATGGTGGGACTTTAAATATGATGAGTAGACGAATTACTCACGTAAACAATCCCATATACGATAACGATGTTGCAAATAAGACGTTTGTTGAACAATATGCCGCTTCACGAGATGAATTTGAAAAAATGAAACAGACTATAAACAATCTACAACATCAAAAACAAACAAATGTTGAGTTTCCTGTTAACGACCAAGATGTGACAAATAAACGGTTTGTAGAACACTATGCTGCTTCACGAACTGAAGTTAATCAACTAAAAGAAATTTTAAGCAATTTACAAACTCGTATTGAGGGTGTTGCTAACAATCTAAATATTGTTAAAAAAGAAGAACTTGAAAGTTACGCTGCTGCATCCAAAGAGGAATATAACAAGTTAAAAACTGAACTAGAAAATATTGAGCAATTGGTTAACAAAGAACCACTCGAAAGTTTTACCGCATCAAAAGAAGAATATGGTATATTACAAGATGAAGTAAAGAAAAAGAACTTATCGAAATTTATTCTGAAATTCTCCAACACACCATCAATCCATTCACTGGTATACACGCTTCATAATCATAATATACAATACCAACTTCCCTATAAAGGTATATTAAAACCAATTTTTGTTTCACCAAGATCTCCAATTGTGTATGCAATTTTAAATATACGTCAAGAGATTGAACTGGATGGCAGTGACATTGTAGTTGAAGAACAAGATGAAATACAGTTTCGACTTAGAGACCCCGAGAAACATAAAACCAATGATCTTCCTCTTCAAATTGATTTTGAATATACTATAAATAAATAAAACAACTACAATTTTAGTTTAGTCATGGAGAAGAGCTTGAAGATTAAAGCTGAAAGTCGAGTAAAGGATAAACTTTCTCGCTTAAAAAAAGATGTTAAGGACAAGTATCTTTCACTTCAAAATGATGTTAGACGTCAAGAATTAGATATAGAGACTAAGTTTAAACCAGTAACAAATTCATTAAATCAGCTTGTAGCTATTGCTAATACAACGTCAACTAAGAAAAAAGAAAATCAAAAAAGAAAAAAAAAATATGATGATTCTGAATCAACTGCTACTTCAGACGAAGAAGATGGAGATAGCATCAAAATAATTACACTACTTAACCGCTACTTTGATCCGTTCATTAAACAAAACGTGGATAGAACATTTGGTATAACGATAAGAAATGATAAACAATACTTGGGACGTGAACGAGTTTTCTTTGATAAAAAGTGGATAAAAGTTGGTGGTGAAAAATTTCCTATAACAGAAGGTCTACTCGAATTGATTCAAAGGAAAGTACCAGATCACTCTCTAATCGATAGGAGTGATTTAAGTTCTTATTTGAAATTATTAAATGTTTCAAACGTGCACAAAAGAAATTATGCAAGCAATGTAGCTCCGAGAGGAACACAATCTCATAAGTATAAAAATATAATCGAACCCCTTCTTACTGAAGACATAGATAGAATTATAAAAACAACAGATGAGAATGAAGAAGCAAATACCACGATGCATACTGGATATGGCCAAAAGAAACACATCACACCACAAGCCATTTGGAAATTCGAAGGAGGAAACAATATTGAATTTGTCCTTTGGAATGAACCAAATAAATTAGTATCAAGACTTAAAAAATTAATTGCATCGAAAGCTTCAGGTCACACAGGACTTGACAGCGAAATCTTTGCAATTGAAGAAGAACTAAGAAATGCAGGATATATTGAATAAAAATTCATACATTTGTAAAACAATGCACAGTATGTTATAAATCTTTGTTTAGAAATTAACTATGAACGAAATCAGACGAGAAATTGCAAAAGAACTTCATGTACCTCTTAGAAAAAAGTTTAAAAGACGACATGTTATTAGCAAAGGAATCGATGACCTCCATGAAGCTGATCTTGTGGACATGTCAAAACTTGCAAAATGGAATAATGGATTTAAATATTTATTAACCATTATTGACGTTTACTCAAAATATGCATGGGCAATTCCTCTTAAAACCAAAAAAGGAAGTGAGATTGTAAAAAGTTTAAAATTTGTTTATTCTCAAAGTAAAAGATTGCCCAATTATTTTCACACGGATCGAGGAACGGAATTTTACAACCATGAATTCAAAACATGGTCTCAGAAACAAAATCTAAAGCATTATTCCACTGGGAGCTCCATAAAAGCGAGTGTAGTAGAAAGATTTAATCGAACTCTTAAGGAATCGATGTGGAAAGAGTTCACAACACGTGGTTCATACCGATGGGTACATATTTTGCCCGAGTTATTAGTAAAGTATAATCACAAAATACATCGCAGCATTGGCATGAAACCTATTGATGTAAAAAGAAACAATCCACCCCGCTTGCCAACACAATATAATGAAACTTTAAGAAAACCAAAATATAAAATCGGTGACATTGTAAGAATATCAAAAATCAAGAAACACTTCACAAAAGGATACGAAGCTAATTGGACTACGGAATTATTTACAATTTATAAAGTTCAAAATACTAATCCACGAACATATCTTTTAAAAGATAATAAAAATTTGCAGTTATTTGGGGCGTTTTATGAAGCAGAGTTACAACGAACCAAACATCCTAATATTTACTTAGTTGACAAAGTACTACGTAGAAAAGGAACCCAAGCCTTCGTATCTTGGCTAGGATTCGATTCAACTCACAACTCTTGGATTTCGAACAAAAACATATTCTAATTAAACAATGTAAGTTTTTTTTAATTCATCGCAAAAATATTATTATTATTATTATTATTATTATTAATATTATTATTATTAATGTGTCTCTATATATTTTCAGCTCACGAAAACCAACACACTCAAGAAAGAAAAGAATGATTGTACTTACCTTCCACACAAGATAACCAGGATATTCAACTCTGCAGACAGCATCTTCAATTCTCAGCATCTTGGAGGAAAAAAGAACTACTTACCACTTTAAGAACGAAGATCATACCATTTTGTTTTCACTATTTCGTATTATATAATTAATGTAAAACCACAATGATTAAAATAAATATATTTTAAAAAATATATACATTTCACCGTTCACTGTCCATTTTAGTCAAGTATTATTTGCACTTCGTCTTGTTCTTCTTCTCCTTCCTCTTCCACATGCTCTCCACCTTCTTCTTCTCTTTCTTCTCTTTGCACAAAATCTTGGTATACTCCATTGGGAGAGGGAGTAGCCCTAAATGCTTCCACTCTGGATAGGATGACATCCAGAATGGTTAACGTTAACCCGTTAAGCACAAATTCTGTGCGGTAGCGTTCATCTCTTAGGATTTCATGAATCTCCATGTCGAAGAGATCCCTCTCTAGCGCAGTGAGAGATCTGACAATAATTTCCTCCTCCATTTTGGAGGAGGAAACCATAAAATTACACCCCAACATCCTGGCTTTCTCCGCTAGCGTCTTAACTTCTCTCAGATGTTGCATCTTCGCAATAAAAGTGTAGCAGAGAGACATGTTGAATAGTAAGTACTGCATCATAATAATCTTGCTCTTATATACTATGATGTTAAAGAAACAAAAAGATCATTAAACATATCATATGAATAAGGCTCTGTGAACGGGCATCCAAACTTGTTCTCTCATTAAAATAATATCCGAGTTCAATATTGATGGTTAAGAATTTAAAACAAACAAGCCAATATTCATTTCATGCCGTCAATGATATATATTTGTCTTATAAAACAGTCTATGCAGAAAGAGACCGCAGAGCATGCAAGCCCGCAAAAAATGAGCTGCACATCCTTTATGGAGCATCAAGCAGGACCTCCCACGTTCAGCAGCCAAAGAACGATAACAGCCGCGGGGGCAAAAGGTTATCCGATTCAAGCGGTCAAGGGTCAATCTCTTCTTAGTGCAAACACATGCAGACCAATTAGCAAACGCATGTGAATAACCAACTGGCTCTCCATGGGTGCGCCCAGACAGTCTCATTCAAATGTTAGTACACCTAAAACATTTCCGCTAACAAAGACGCTATTTGAACATTTTCTTTTCAATTTTGTCCTATACACCTGAGAGTTGGTTTACTGGTAGAGGAAATAGAGAGCTTTCATTTATGTCAAACAAACTTTTTTATAGATTTCCTAAATTTGGAAAATATAGCCTATTTTCAAAATTCTATTTATTTTGTCCTAGAGAGTTGAAATTTGGTGTGGGGCTAGAGCAGGTCAAGGCCATTCATTTATGCCAAACAAACTTTTTTGTCGCGAACACTGCAGACATATCACGTGATCGCTCGCATGATGATGCAATATGTCCTCGCGATTACGCAATATTCAAAACATACATTTCCTATACTACTATTTTAGTTTTTTGTAAACTTTGGGATTGCCCTATTATTAATTTGACTTACGATCCGTTGCAGCCTAAATTGCCTCGTGTCAATAGTGTTAAGGCGTAATTCTTTCCTCCCTTTCTGTTCTCTCTGGTGACTTTAAATTTAATTTTAAGCTAATTGTTTGCCGTGATTCGACTGAACTTGCAAGCATCTATTTTGTGGCCATGTTTGTTTTTTTGTTTTGCCCGAGTGCATTCTGGTCTTGAGAGTGTATTCTCTAGGCGGCGAACGGGAGACTCATACGTGTTGTGGTGGTAGCTTAGTATGTTTTTGTTCATCTTGTTGGTTTAACTTTGTGTTTTTGTGAGTGTTCCTAAGTTTTTCTCCGTCATGAAAGCGGTGGAATTGTAAATTGGTACTATTTTTATTTTATTAATTTAATTTTAAATTTTTCGTTTCATCGTGGCCTTGATGTCTGCATGTCGGGTCGATATTGGGTACCTTAGTAAATTATCAAGCCCTTTCTCATTTTGTAATACCTGTATTCTGGTTTTCTATCTTTTGGGCGTTATTATTTTAATTTTAAATTAAATGTTATCAATTCGCTCAGCAAGCATGTTAAACCGTCTCTTGCCTACTTATGCAAATAACTTATGTTGGCCTTAAGCGTATGCATCACCAGAGAGAGGTTGTTGTGGCAATAGAGTTTCCTTTTTTATGATTTTGTTAAATTTTTATTTTTCTTGGCCCCTTTTGGTAATTAAATTTTCTTGTAATATTAAGCAACTGTTGTGGCATTATTTCGTCGGTGGCAGTTCTATTGGTAATCGGGTCTGTCCGTAGACGAGCCTGTGCGTTTCCCCCTTCTCCACCTTCTTCCTCCCTTTAGGTGTTCTTCTGTTGGGGCATGTCATCTGGCGGTGATTTTGCAGCAAGCGCCGCGGACCTCTGAAAACAAGGTAAGTCGGCCCATCACCACCCCGGCCGGGCGTAGCACTAGTGACAGCGTAGGCTTTCAATGCCAGCGTCAGAAGGAATCAACAAGTTTACAGGTTTTAGTGAGCGACTGCCAGAAAAAGAGTCCGCCTGAAGATGTCGATGCACTATCCGGTGAAACAGTGGGAGCTTCAATCCCCACCAAGCCACGACCAACACGTCTCGAAAACCTGCTCATCCATTCATCCTCCACTTATGTTTTCAGTGAATCTCTGACATTTACATGCTACGTAAGAAGTTCTATCCATTATTATTCCCATTTCCACGGATCTGGATGAAATGAGATGAAGTTAGATGAGTCTCAAAGTGCTGAGATACTTTTACAATCTCATCAGGTGAGTAAATCAAGGATAAAATACATGAAATTAAATAAAATTATCATTCTTGGCTGTCGCCGTGAAGGTCCGAGTCAGCCAAAAGATGTATTTCTGGTCTGAGTACAGGAATGGGTTTCATTCAGTCACGTGAGGCAGACCTCAGAAGAGTTGAGTTCGATTCCTACCTCAACCATCCTAGAAATGGATGTCTTGGATTTCCCAACCACTACTCCGGGCAAATACCTTGATGGTACCTAAACTAAGGCTACGGCCGCCTTCATCCCGAACTTGCTGCAGGTGGCCCCGTGGCCCTGGTACACGAATTAACGAGCACGACTACGCCACGGGGCTGTACTATCTAAACCACATTTTCCGCTTAACCACGGGCCATTTTTTATACTTATTGACGACCTTCACCGCTGGGACGGTATCTTTTGACAGGCCACTGCCACATCCTTCCACATCCTTGCCAAGTTTCATTTATCTTGATTCATTTCATCTCTTATTAACTCCTCTCATGAGATTGGCGTCAGGAAGGGCAACCGCCCGTAAAACCCACGCTCCACCTAGCCTTTCATCGCAACAAAACCCCGACCCCGTCGACACGGGGATAATAATGGGTAGACATACAGATACATACATTGACGTCATTCGCCGCTTCCTGAACTGGGGAATCATATGGTCCTGTATAATAATGATGATGGTATTGTTGTTTCAAGGGGCCTTTTCGTATCTGCCTCTAATGGTTATGAAATTTATTTATTTATGTATTTATTTATTGATTTATTTATTTAGCGTATGGCCTTTAGTGCCGGGAGTGTCCGAGGACATATTCCGCTCTCCAGAGGCTGTAGCTGCTTCCAGCGGACACCCAGAGGGTGAGCTACAATTTCCGTTCAATTTCATGTACTTCCAACTTTCGCTACCAGATGTCACTGATACCTAGTGGTGAACGTTGGAACTTTGATAGAGCGTTCCAACGAAATCTGGCCTAGAAATTTAGCTTCACACAAGTTTAGTCTGCGTAAGGAACTTTTACATGCCATAAATCTATGACATGGGACCGTCGGCTTTACTTCTCCTCCGAAGGAAGGCATACTGAAGGATTTTAACGCTCTTAAAAAATCCGACGACTTCAGCCGGGTTTGAACCCGCTATCTTGGAAACAGCAGTTTATCATGCTTCCAACAACGCCACCGAAGCCGAATAATTACAACTGAACTTACATAATAGAAGGAGAAAAGGAAAAAAAAAGGAATAAGGGAAACATTATGGCAAGACTCAACCAGATAAGTAACCTGTACAATACAATCTGAATTGACCATTTACAACAACATGTTCACTCCAAACAAGCGAATTCCGGAGTTCAATCACCACTTCCACTGTCTTAACAAAACATCACATAGGCTACAACTAACAAATATTGACGAGTTGCATTATCGTAACTAATACTGCAACTAAATAAGTGTACCGTATATATTGTAAATATTTTCACCCTTACTTTCAGACATGGATCTGATGATGATCGCTTGACGATCGAAACTGGTCGTCCAAGTGTATGTATTAATGTCATGCAATTCTCTTTTTTAGGATTAGGGAATAACCCATCTAATTTGGGTACAATCGTGTAGACCGACTGAAAAGCATCAAACTTTTGAATAAGAGAAATAAAAGACAAAGAAAAGAAATGTCCTCAGCCCTCAAAGGAAGAGGCCTGAGGGGCATGGAAAAAAGTAGAGTCATTAAAGGCAGATAGGAAGGGGAAAGAGGAAAGGGTCCGCCCAAGTCATTGGACAAAGGAAAAACTGGATCCAGCTCAGGAGGTCCTCGGGGTCTCCGCCTCCTAAGTTCACCCCTCGTGAGCCCTTGAGGCAGGCGCGGATTCAAGGGGGGGGGGGAGGGGTCACGGGGGTCATGCCCCCCCCCCCCCCAAATGGAGACCAATTTTTTTTTTGCAAACTTAGAAAACGAAAACACAATAACCAGACAAATAAAACTTAACGAATTTTAACTGAAAAGCAGTTTGGTTTTTATTTTCATTTTATTCAATACTGAAAATATCTTTATTGCAATTATGTTCTGTTACAGCTCTATACATATTTACAACTTCATACCTGTTATATAAAAACGATTATTTATATAACAATATCAACTCGTCTATTTTGTTTAGCAAATCTTGTGATGACCGAATCGATGTTTATAGTGATGTCACGATGAATGTGCAGCAATGCACGGATAGGAATTTGGGGCTTTTTTCGCATCAAAAAATGTTGCCGGCGTCCAAACTGCAATATTGGTTGGCAATTTAAGCTGTAAGTTTCTCTCTTTGTCGGTACCAACTCGACTTGCCGAAACTGTAAAGTTCCTTGATACTTTTCTCGAAGATCGATGTAAAAGTCGCAAACCAACGTTGCAATTTTTACGAATATTTTTGGTGCGCTAAACGCATCAAATTTCTATCCATGTACTGTACTCAACTGGGGTTGGTACAGGGTATGAACTTCGGATCTTTAAGATGAAAAGAGGTCCAGCTACAAGCTAGCCATGAAGAAATAGCAAGTGATTCAGGCCATGACGCAGAACATTGACAGCTTTATCTGGAGATACGTGGTGCAAGCGATATGTGAATCACGAGGGAAGTCACGCCGTGATGAATCAACCAGAGCAGATTGGCAGGGAAGTCACCGCACAGTGCTAACATCAGCATTCTTCTGGCAACATTGGATTGCAAACCAACACCGCAAAATTGTGAAATAAGCTGTTTCCGCGGAAACAATGCAAAATTACAACAATATGTTTCCATGGATCAGAATAATCCGGGAAATTAGGAATTAAGCAAGGTCAAAAGTGAATAATTTAGGCCCAAGGAAAAAGCACTTAGTCAGAAATTACGTCATTAGGCGGAGCTAAGAGGAGGTCGTGGGAAGAAGAAAAAAGAACTCATTCGCCCACACAGCTGAGGAGCCTTGTAGATTTTATTTAAATTAAATAGACGATCGATATTCAGGAAACGAAATGATAATGAGACGTTTGGATTATAGGGAACATAATGACATATTTTTCAAAAACTTGCGACGTCTATTTCAAAAGTTAGCTCCAAGAAGAAGACAAAAGTAGTTTATTTTTGCAAGTTCCCAATAAATAGCCCAGGTTCCAGCCAGAGAGCATGCACTTTTCGGTCAGCCCGAGAGGGGCGTGACGCTGGAGCATCACCGTATATGCAGTTTTCCGACAGCCCGAGAGGGGCCGTCAGGCCGCATCAAGTACAGTCTACTACAGACCTCGTAAGGAGGTGTTACATCAAATGCAGTATCCGTCAGACAAGTGAGGCTTTACGCTGTATCAGAAGCAGTTCACCATCAGTAAGCGGGGAGACGCTACACGCTGTCACATAAAATGCAGAAACGCTGCATTATACTAGTCGCAGTTCAGTTAAGCCCGGGAAGGCTCAGCGCAATTCCGCCCAGTACATAAGTATACCGTACACAGTAAAATCAAACTGTCTGGACGGAAGGTCGTCCTCACATTAGAAATAACTCATCGTACTCCTGTATGGAGATGTCACAGCGAGTAACGCAGATCGTTACCAACCGCTAAAGTGGATCGTGTTAAGACAAATTAACAATCATCAGTACCCGCGGTTTCAACAAAAGTTTGTATGTGCGTGTTAATATCAATCCGCTTCGTCAAAAGTACGGTTGTTAATAAGTGATCACTAAAGCACTTGTGCTAGATCAAATAAATTGTACGATACTCGAAAACCGTGACGAAGTAAATTGCGCCGCGACAAATTCTAGAACAGTAATTAGCTAGAATACAGCAGTCCAGACAAGTAGAAACACTACGCTGAAGGTCATCGTTTCAATAATATAGACAGGTCTCCGTGAAAGTCAAGTGAAAGGCTACAGTAGTAAGGGACCGATATTGGAACGAAATCCAATAATTCTAGTAAATGGACACGGGTTCGAGACCCAAGAACAAATATAGTGAACTTTAGCGAAGCTACAGTGTGTCAAATAGGAACGTAGCAATAAAGACATTCTCGTAGGAGAAATATGGAAAACTTGCCGCAGATAAGGACAAAGTACGGTCCAGTAGTAAGCGCGCCATAGGTTCGATAGACCGCTACATAAACGTAGGACAAGTGAAAATTGCGAATCGCTTATGAAAGGACGATAAAAGAAGTCAAAATAGACTATCAAAAGGACAGGGCAGAGACTAGATCCAGTGAAGAATTAGGAGCCATCGAGTTAGCATCACGTCCAATGTAGGGTCCGGGGATCTCATCAGGGTGTCGATCACCGATAAAACGTGCCAAGAGTCACTGAGATGTGGTGAAAATAGTGCAGTGTAAATAAATTACAAGATATATGTGTTTTAGGGTTAATAGTATTTTACAAAATAATGATGTGTTTAAATTTAAGTGAAGGTCTATTGGACCTAAGTGAGGTGCCGCTCACAAAAGAAAGTGCCATGGAAAAGTGTTAATTATGTCGTTAGGTGGGTGAATCCTTCCTAAGGATGAAGCAGAAGAAGCACACTGGTGAGTCATGATTTTTCATTAAAATTGCAGATGTAAGATGTACTGACTCGATGGGATCTGTCGTAACTAGGGAGTTTAACGATCGAACTCATCGGGTAGTTATATGCACTTATATAATTGAAATGTTGGGATAATAATAATAATAATAATAAATAACTGCGAGAATGGCCTCGCAAAATAATTATATAATGGGATCAGTAATATAAAGTAAACACCAAGAAATGAAATAATAAATAATAAATGTTTTGAAGGAAGGAATCGAACATAACAACTTAAATGGCTTAGAATTTCGCCATAGTAAAAGCAGGAAATGTAATAAATATGCATCGTAATGAAGTTGTTAAAGTAAATAATGAAGGAAAAATATAAAACAGTTGGTTTTGTACCATATAATTAAATGGCAAATAACAAAAGTTGTAATGAAAAATAATTGAAAGTTCGAAATGAAAATAATAAAAATAAATATTATCGAGTTGTTATACTCTAAAAATAAAGTGATAATAAAAATCGTAATAAGAAACTCAAGTAATAAAACGGAACAAATAAATAATATCTTGACGTATTTCTTATCAAATGATAAATTTGTAAAATTTCTAAAAGTAATTGGTGGACAAAAACACCCGAAGAAAATGTATTATCGCAGGCTATCAAACCAGAATTATGAAAATAAAATGACAGGAAGGCCGAGGTCTCACCGCTATAACTGAAATATTATATGAGATATTAAATAAACCGCGAATAACCAAGCAAGTAATTGTATTGCCGAAAAGGCCGAATAATAAATAAATGTAGCTTAAAGCTAATAAATGTGCGTTAATCAGGATATAATTAATCGGGAGATGGAGAGTCTCATCGAAATATTGTGGATGAAAGATTCCCCTTACTGTATTGTTGTTGTATGAAAACGTCGTGTCATATTGTGTAGGTGAAATTCCCATAAATAGTATTGCCGTATTGAAGCGTCGAAAATAATTGTTACATTGTAAGTCCGATCAGGCCAAAATCGTCGAATGAAATATACATGTGAGACCATGAAGGCATTGTTATAAAATAAATATTGTAGGCCATAATCGTCGAAATAACGCGTTGTAAGCGAATATACATGTAAGACCATGAAGGCATTGTTATAAATAAATATTGTAGGCAATAATCGTCGAATGAAATGTGCAAGTAAGGCTGATAAAGGCATTTTTATAAATAATATTGTCATAAGGCATCGTACAAATTGTTATTAAGGTTGGTGTAGTCAACTATTAGGCATCCTCTCCAGAATAAGTTATAAATATCCTGTAAAAACGATTTATGAATAATAATAATAATAATATGAAAAGCAGGAACAAATAGCTGCTTTAGAAGTTAAACGAGTCTTGGGAATCATATGGTAAAATAATAAACAACGTTGTAAGCGTGGCGGCCGGCGAGACGCCATAAATCAAGTGAAGTATCACCAGAGGGACGAGGCGGCTGTTAGAGTCCGACCTACCGTAATGAGTGAGTGAGACAGAAAAGTTAATGAGTTCCGTGGCCAAGCAAGGGTCTGTCAAAGACTAGTAATAAAAAGGCCATTATGTGAAAGTTTTTATTAAAAGATGCAAGCTCAAATTAACTTATAAAATTGTAATGCTGGGATGGAGACCATTCTCCAGAATATAAGATTGAAGCATTTATATGAATTTTGACGGATTTTGTCAAACACTTTTATTGTAAATAAATGGATTCCTTCCTCAAAAAGAATGAAAGAACGGGTTATGAAACAATGTAGTTTAAAGATGAATAAAGATCCCACAATAATAAATAACACAGTGCATGTTACGCTGCAGAGAAATATCACCTAATGCATGGGAAAGGAACTGGTGGAATAAGGGTTCGATCCACAGACATGGCATGTTCTTGTACAGTATTTTAAATGTGTAAAATCTAAGGCTTTGTGAAGAATAATTAGTAAGATCCAAAGGACCAAATAAGTGATAGATAAATGACAATTATGTAAACGTTAAGGAAACCCTGAAGGGTAAAGATTGGAATGAATATAAATGTCCAAAGCCTTGGAGAAAATATATGACTTAAATGATAGGCGTGCTCGATGCCTTAGTAGGATATACTACAAATAATTATAATTAAATTTAAGCAAGACAAAGTGGTTATAAAGTTCATAGAATAATGAAATGACATTATAGCGATCTTGATAAATTTTCACAAAGTGTTTTTTTTTTTGTTTTTGAATTACACTTGAAGAGACTATGCCAAATGATTAATTTTTAGTTTTGAATAACACTCGAAGAGACTATGCCAAGTGATTGATTGTTCTTACATGTTTTTAAGTGAATATATTTTTCTTTTATGAATTAAATTCGGTAAAATTATAATGTTGTGTTTTTCCTCAAATCCTTGTGGACCTTGAGTATTCCATATCAGATGTTTAATCAGCGGTGGAGTGAACGTAACACACCCCGATACCGCAAGAGCAAAAGCCGAGTGCTGATTGATCATCATCCGTGTAAACGGGCACATGGGGGAAGCATATAATGCGTGCTGGATATGGATACTAGGTCACATGGAAAGTCGGTCAAATTAAAGATAAAGTAAAGATTAAATTAGGAAATAAAAATGACCGCAACCCACTAACCCTTTATAAATTTAAGGAGATATGCCCCCCTGCATATATCATTTTGTTTGGCGCCCAACGTGGGGAAATAGGCAGTAAAAACCACCCCAAATTGGTTTTCCAAAAACTTTTTTTTAGCCGTTGTCTTACGGAGGGTGACCAAAAGGTACGACCCTGGTACCAGCAGGGGAGTAGCATATATCATTTTTCGTTGGCGCCCAACGTAGGGTGGGTTTTTTTTTTCAGGGAAAATCCACAGAAAACTCGAGTATTCCGGGGAAAAAATTGAAAATTTCGAAAAATTCTCTAAGTATAATTTCAAAATGTCTTGCTTAAAGTTGTTGAGGTTTTTGAAGGAGGGACATGTGGGCGGGTTCGTATGCCTACACACCCGTTAACCACATTATCTCAAAGATAAAGAAAAAGTACACGCATGTCGGGTCGAGCCCAGATTTACCTTGTGTGCTTGATTCATCCTTGGAGGGTAGTAGCCCATCTTTTCTCAAATAATTGGAAAAAGAATGGTTACAACGGAAGAGATAAAAAAGTATCTTGGAAGCAATAATTAATAAAATCCAGGAATGTATGGATGAAAGAAAAAAGTACATGGAAGGTACAGACAAAGCTTTTCAATAAAATATGGAAGCAATAACCAATACAATTCAGGAAAATAGAAATGAGATAAACAAATGCAGGATTGAATGTCAAAAGAATTTTGAAGAAATGAACAATAAATTGGGTGAATTAAGTAATAACGTTGGTGCCGTACAGGCAAATGTAAATCATGGCATGTTGAAAATACAGGGAAGTATTGATATGATTAAAGATGATGTAAACCATATCTCAGACGAACAGGCAGAGGTTAAATCACGCTTGAATGAGATCAATGCGAAAATTAACGATATCAAAACCGA
This sequence comes from Meconema thalassinum, assembly GCA_946902985.2. NCBI lineage: Eukaryota > Metazoa > Arthropoda > Insecta > Orthoptera > Tettigoniidae > Meconema > Meconema thalassinum. The sequence continues at coordinate 348,139,950 of OX336392.1, forward strand.
AACAAGAGAGCAAATAGATAGTAGATTCAAAGAGATAGAGAAATCGTTCGGAGACACGTTAGATCTTAGACTAGAAGTAAATAAGGTCGATTTCCATGAATTCAAGAACGATGTAATAAAGCAAATAGCGAACAATGAAAAACAACGCGAAAATTCCACACAGGAGTTAAAAAGGGAAATAAATAATCTATCGAAACAAATCCGAGAAAGTAATTCTTTCTTTTTTTCGTGTGACCTCCTGAGAGGCCGAGTGCAGATCTTTCTAGTCGACGCCCGTGGGCGACCTGCGCGTCAGGATGAGAGATGGAATGGATGAAGATGAATGAAACTGGCAAGGATGTGGAAGGAAGCGGCCGTGGCCTATCATAAGGTACCGTCCCAGCATTTGCCTGGTGTTGAAAATGGGAAACCACGGAAAACCATTTCAAGGACGGCCGACGGTGGGGCTCGAACCCACGCGTCTACCGAGACAGCAGAGAGCTTGGCCCCATGGCCTAACGCTGCGCTATAACCAGCGAAGCCACTACTGTCGGTCGAGAAAGTAATGAACAAAGGAAGTCCGATAGGGATAAAATAAGTCAAAGAATGGATATACAAGAAAAGGAAGAAGTTGAAATTTTCAAGGAAGACTTGAAAGAAAAACAAGAGGAAAGAGGAAAAAGAACTGAGAACAACGAATAGTGTATGAATGAAATGGAACAAGAGTCATCTGTTAAAAATAGACACCTCCCTGAAATGGAAATTAAAACAACCCATTAGTCGCGTTAAACCCGTACGATAAGAGTAAGGTCATTATAATACGGCCAGAGATCACAAAGAATCCAACATACATGCAGAGTCTAAACGCATTTTTCAGTTGGAAACTGAGAAAGAAGAAGAGATCAGAAATAGAGAATAAAAGAAGGAAAATAAGCCCTTCGAAAGAGCTCTACAATTGGAAGACAAGAAAGAAAAAGATATTTAAGAAAGAAAAGACGAGAGAACTAAGTCAAGGAAAATGACCGAATGAGGAAGCAGTAGAATAAGAAATTTGTAAATAATACAATAAGAAATAACAAAAATCAAAAAGGAAGAGGATCAGAATGGACCAGATGGTTTCGATATATACGTACCCGTTCATGTCATGAAATGTACAAATAATAACCTTGCGATATAGTAAAAGAATTGAAACAAGGCTATCAATAAATGAATAAGAGAAAAATGGTCTTTAAAAGACCACAGAAAGAAAACCTATCTACCACACAATTGGACTGTGAGCCAATGTTTTGGGAAGATGAAAATACCTGAACAAGACAAGGGTGATTTACAACCCACTTGAGGGAGACGTCCCATTCCAAGTGGAAAGAGTGAACAGAAACCCGAACCGGACGAGACAAGTTATCGAGGAAGACTGAAGAAAGAAGAAAAATAAAGCGGCAAATAAACTGAACTGAAAATATGATGAGGATAAATAAAAATACTGAATAAATGAAACGGGCAGGGAGAGTCCTTCCCCATTCAAGGAATTAAAAGGAATAATTCAAGGAAATTCATATAAGTGAAAAAAAATTGAATTTTGATAAATAAATTTCCTCTGCACCTCGAAAATTTATTTACCTTTGAAGGAGCGAGTCTGTACCCAACTGGGGTTGGTACAGGATATGAACTTCGGATCTTTAAGATGAAAAGAGGTCCAGCTACAAGCTAGCCGTGAAGAAATAGCTAGTGATTCAGGCCATGACGCAGAACATTGACAGCTTTATCTGGAGATACGTGGTGCAAGCGATATGTGAATCACGAGGGCAGTCACGCCATGATGAATCAACCAGAGCAGATTGGCAGGGAAGTCACCGCACAGTGCTAACATCAGCATTTTCCTGGCAACATTGGATTGCAAACCAACACCGCAAAATTGTGAAATAAGTTTTTTCCGCGGAAACAATGAAAAAATTACAACAATATGTTTCCATGGATCAGAATAATCTGGGAAATTAGGAATTAAGCAAGGTTAAAAGTGAAAAATTTTGGCCCAGGGAAAAAGCACTTAGTCAGCAATTACGTCATTAGGCGGAGCTAACAGGAGGTCGTGGGAAGAATAAAAAAGAACTCATTCGCCCACACAGCTGAGGAGCCTTGTAGATTTTATTTAAATTAAATAGACGATCGATTTTCAGGAAACGAAATGATAATGAGACGTTTGGATTATAGGGAACATAATGATATGTTTTTCAAAAACGTGAGACGTCTATTTCAAAAGTTACCTCCAAGAAGAAGACAAAAGTAGTTTATTTTTGCAAGTTCCCAATAAATAGCCCAGGTTCCAGCCAGAGAGCATGCACTTTTCGGTCAGCCCGAGAGGGGCGTGACGCTGGAGCATCACCGTATATGCAGTTTTCCGACAGCCCGAGAGGGGCCGTCAGGCCGCATCAAGTACAGTCTACTACAGACCTCGTAAGGAGGTGTTACATCAAATGCAGTATCCGTCAGACAACAATGGATTGCAAACCAACACCGCAAAATTGTGACATAAGCTGTTTTCGCGGAAACAATGCAAAATTACAACAATATGTTTCCATGGATCAGAATAATCCGGGAAATTAGGAATTAAGCAAGATTAAAAGTGAATAATTTAGGCCCAGGGAAAAAGCACTTAGTCAGCAATTACGTCATTAGGCGGAGCTAAGAGGAGGTCGTGGGAAGAAGAAAAAAGAACTCATTCGCCCACACAGCTGAGGAGCCTTGTAGATTTTATTTAAATTAAATAGACGATCGATTTTCAGGAAACGAAATGATAATGAAACGTTTGGATTATAGGGAACATAATGATATATTTTTCAAAAACGTCCGACGTCTATTTCAAAAGTTAGCTCCAAAAAGAAAACAAAAGTAGTTTATTTTTGCAAGTTCCCAATAAATAGCCCAGGTTCCAACCAGAGAGCATGCATTTTTCGGTCAGCCCGAGAGGGGCGTGACGCTGGAGCATCACCATATATGCAGTTTTCCGACAGCCCGAGAGGGGGCGTCAGGCCGCATCAAGTACAGTCTACTACAGACCTCGTAAGGAGGTGTTACATCAAATGCAGTATCCGTCAGCCAAGTGAGGCTTTACGCTGTATCAGAAGCAGTTCACCATCAGTAAGCGGGGAGACGCTACACGCTGTATCATAAAATGCATAAACGCTGCATTATACAAGTCGCAGTTCAGTTAAGCCCGGCATGGCTCAGCGCAATTCCGCGCAGTACATAAGTATACCGTACACAGTATTACCATGCTGTCTGGACGGAAGTTCGTCCTCACATTCGAAAAGACTCATCGTACACCTGTATGGAGATGTCAAACCGAGTAACGCAGTTCGTTACCAACCGCTAAAGTGGATCGTGTTAAGACAAATTAACAATCATCAGTACCCGCGGTTTCAACAAAAGTTTGTATGTGCGTGTTAATATCAATCCGCTACGTCAAAAGTACGGTTGTTAATAAGTGATCACTAAAGCACTTGTGCTAGATCAAATAAATTGTACGATATTCGAAAACCGTGACGAAGTAAATTGCGCCGCGACAAATTCTAGAACAGTAATTAGCTAGAATACAGCAGTCCAGACAAGTAGAAACACTACGCTGGAGGTCATCGTTTCAATAATATAGACAGGTCTCCGTGAAAGTCAAGTGAAAGGCTACAGTAGTAAGGGACCGATATTGGAACGAAATCCAGTAATTCTAGTAAATGGACACGGGTTCGAGACCCAAGAACAAATATAGTGAACTTTAGCGAAGCTACAGTGTGTCAAATAGGAACGTAGCAATAAAGACATTCTCGTAGGAGAAATAAGGAAAACGTGTCGCAGATAAGGACAAAGTACGGTCCAGTAGTAAGGGGGCCATAGGTTCGATAGACCGCTACATAAACGTAGGACAAGTGAAAATTGCGAATCGCTTATGAAAGGACGATAAAAGAAGTCAAAATGGACTATCATAAAGACAGGGCAGTGACTAGATCCAGTGAAGAATTAGGAGCCGTTCGAGTTTGCATCACGTCCAATGTAGGGTCCGGGGATCTAATCAGGGCGTCGATCACCGATAAAACGTGCCAAGAGTCACTGAGATGTGGTGAAAATAGTGCAATGTAAATAAGTTACAAGATATATGTGTTTTAGTGTTAATAGTATTTTACAAAATAATGATGTGTTTAAATTTAAGTGAAGGTCGATTGGACCTAAGTGTGGTGCCGCTCACAAAAGAAAGTGCCTGGAAAAGTGTTTATTATGTTGTTAGGTGGGTGAATCCTTCCTAAGGATGAAGCAGAAGAAGCACACTGGTGAGTCATGATTTTTCATTAAAATTGCAGATGCACGATGTACTGACCCGATGGGATCGGTCGTAACTAGGAGGTTTAACGATCGAACTCATCGGGTATTTATATGCACTTATATAATTGAAATGTTGGGATAATAATAATAAATAACTGCGAGAATGACCTCGCAAAATAATTATATGCATGGGATCAGTAATATAAAGTAATGAAACCCCAAGAAATGAAATAATAAATAATAAATGATTTGAAGGAAGGAATCGAAAATAACAACTTAAATGGCTTAGAATTTCGCCATAGTAAAAGCAGGAAATGTAATAAATATGCATCGTAATGAAGTTGATAAAGTAAATAATGAAAAGGAAAAATATATGATGATGATGATAATTGTTGTTTTAAGGGGCCTAACATCTAGGTTATCGGCCCCTGATGGCTTGGGTGATCGTGAAGATGGAAATGAAAAAGCGAAGTTAATACTAAAACTAACTACTAACCTACATACTAGAAGAAGAAATGGAAAACTAAAGGAGAATAAGGCAAATAAAGGGCAGAAGGAAAAGAAATGCCCTCAATCCTCGGATAAGGCGGATTGAGGGACTTGGAAGGAAGGAGAGCCACGAAAGGCATATAGGAAAGTGAAAGAGGAGAGGGTCCGCCCCAAAGGTAACGGTCAAAAGGGGAAAACGGACCCAGCTCAGGAATCCCTCGGGGTCACCAACTCCCGAACTCACCAGCCGTGAGCCCCTGAGGGTGTAGCATTATCTAGGGTGCACCAGAAGTGGTGGGGCTACATACATCCTGCCTCCTTAAGGGCCTAGAGCACAAGGCAGGAGGTAAAAGGAAGAGAAAAACAAGGCTGACCCCTCGCAGAAGGAGGGTATCAGAAAAGATGAGACAAGGGCCAATTAAGGCGGGAAAGGAAGAGACTCCCTAGGCCTCGGATACCCTAATACCGTCGGAGTCAGAAGAGAACAAGAGTTGACCAAGTGAGGTGGAAAAATATAAAACAGTTGGTTTTGTACCATATAATCAAATGGCAAATAACAAAAGTCGTAATGAAAAATAATTGAAAATTCGAAATGAAAATAATAAAAATAAATATTATCGAGTTGTTATACTCTAAAAATAAAGTGATAATAAAAATCGTAATAAGGAACTCAAGTAATAAAACGGAACAAATAAATAATATCTTGACGTATTTCTTATCAAATGATAAATTTGTAAAATTTCTAAAATTAATTGGTGGACAAAAACACCCGAAGAAAATGTATTATCGCAGGCTATCATACCAGAATTATGAAAATAAAATGATAGGAAGGCCGAGGTCTCACCGCTATAACTGAAATATTATATGAGATATTAAATAAACCGCGAATAACCAAGCAAGAAATTGTGTTGCCGAAAAGGCTGAATAATAAATAAATGTAGCTTAAAGCTAATAAATGTGCGTTAATCAGGATATAATTAATCGGGAGATGGAGAGTCTCATCGAAATATTGTGGATGAAAGATTCCCCTTACTGTATTGTTGTTGTATGAAAACGTCGTGTCATATTGTGTAGGTGAAATTCCCATAAATAGTATTGCCATATTGAAGCGTCGAAAATAATTGTTACATTGTAAGTCCGATCAGGCCAAAATCGTCGAATGAAATATACATGTGAGACCATGATGGCATTGTTATAAAATAAATATTGTAGGCCATAATCGTCGAAATAACGCGTTGTAAGCGAATATACATGTAAGACCATGAAGGCATTGTTATAAATAAATATTGTAGGCAATAATCGTCGAATGAAATGTGCAAGTAAGACCGATAAAGGCATTGTTATATATAATATTGTTATAAGGCGTCGTACAAATAGTTATTAAGGTTGGTGTAGTCAACTATTAGGCATCCTCTCCGGAATAAGTTATAAATATCCTGTAAAAACGAAATATGAATAATAATAATAATATGAAAAGCAGGAACAAATAGCTGCTTTAGAAGTTAAACGTAAGTCTTGGGAATCATATGGTAAAAATAAACAACTTTGTAAGCGTGGCGGCCGGCGAGACGCCATAAATCAAGTGAAGTATCACCAGAGGGACGAGGCAGCTGTTAGAGCCCGACCTACCGTAATGAGTGAGTGAGACAGAAAGGTTAATGAGTTCCGCGGCCAAGCAAGGGTCTGTCAAAGACTGGTAATAAAAAGGCCATTATGTGAAAGTTATTATTAAAAGATGCAAGCTCAAATTAACCTATAAAATCGTAATGCTGGGATAGGGACCATTCTCCAGAATATAAGATTGAAGCATTTATATGAATTTTGGCGGATTTTGTCAAACACTTTTATTGTAAATAAAAGGATTCCTTCCTCAAAAAGAATGAAAGAACGGGTTATGAAACAATGTAGTTTAAAGATGAATAAAGATCCCACAATAATAAATAACACAGTGCATGGCACGCTGCAGAGAAAGATCACCTGATGCATGGGAAAAGCACTGGTGGAATAAGGGTTCGATCCACAGACATGGCATGTTCTTGTACAGTATTTTAGATGTGTAAAATCTAAGGCTTTGTGAAGAATAATTAGTAAGATCCAAAGGACCAAATAAGTGATAGATAAATGAAATGACATTATAGCGATCTTGATAAATTTTTACAAAGTGATTTTTTAGTTTTTGAATTACACTTGAAGAGACTATGCCAAGTGATTAATTTTTAGTTTTGAATAACACTTGAAGAGACTATGACAAGTGATTGATTGTTCTTACATGTTTTTAAGTGAATATATTTTTCTTTTATGAATTAAATTCGGTAAAATTATAATGTTGTGTTTTTCCTCAAATCCTTGTGAACCTTGAGTATTCCATATCAGATGTTTAATCAGCGGTGGAGGGAACGTAACACACCCCGATACCGCAAGAGCAAAAGCCGAGTGCTGATTGATCATCAACCGTGTAAACGGGCACGGTAGCTTGCAATAAAATTGGTCTAGTTTTGTACGTTTGGTTATATTGTGATTGCGTTTTTAATGATACCATTTTTCTTAACAATTTCGATTCTCTGCCCCCCCCCCCCCCCCCCCCCCCTGCAAAGCCAAACTCTAGATCCACGCCTGCGCTTGATGGTGTAGCACTATCCAGGGTGCACCAGAAGTGTTAGTGCAACTTATACCCTGCCTCCTTTAGGGCCTAGTACAGAAGGCAGGAAATACCATGAACATAAAGGAAGATGGCTGATCCCTCGAAGAATGTGGGTGTCAGGAAACTTGAGACAAGGGCCAATTAAGGCGGGAAATTGAAAGATACCCTATTACCGTTGGAGTCGGAAGAAACGAGAGTTCACCAAGCGATATCGATAGGTAAAATAAAACAGAAGAGCCCCGCCCAAGTAAGTGGAACGCAGCAGGGATTTTGTGGTCGTCAACCCTCGTCCACTATTTATGAACTCCTGGGAGGCCACTCTGTATAACCACAGCCATGAATAAGGCTGAGATATCGGTGTAAAACCACATTTTACTGTAACCCCTGTCCCAACATTGTTGTTGTTTCTTTCGTGATAGGGGCCGATAACCTAGCTGTTAGGCCCGTTAAAACAACAATTATCATCATCATCATCATCATCATCATCATCATCGTTCGTGATACTTGGATATCGTGATCATTTAGCCCTGTGTACTTGGGTATGTGTAGAATGTGCCTGAAAACCTTTATCATTGTGGTGTCAGTGTGTATTTGTAATTCAGATGAAGATTGAGAAGGAGGCGAGGCGGCCGTGGTCTGAAGTTAAGAACCATCCCGTCATTTGCCTGGAGTGGAAGGGGAAAACCACAGATAACCATCTCCAACCCACGTATTTTCAGTTTTGCCTTTTTTGACTGATTGTACCACGTTCCAGTCCTTAGACCAGAATTAAATTTATTTTCAGAGCTGGGAATCGAACCCGGACCTCCGGGGCAACAGCCAAGAATGCTAGCCACTGCACCACATACAAATACAAAAAAATACTGTATTGTAACAGACCATTCTCATGACACGGCGAGGAAATTATTTGCGAAGAATTTGGAATGTTTCGACGCTTTTATTGAACGAATAATTGATAATGTAATTCTCCTGGAAAGAAAATTACAAGCATATCTCTCCATCATGTCTGGCTTATGAGTGTGTAAATATAAAAAAAGAACATGGAAATGCTTCAGGCTTCTAGTATTGACATTCCAATTTTTGTTATGAATGACCTTTCACTATCGATTTTCTCCAAGGTTTGTAAAACATTATTGTCACGAACATTTCAAACTGGCACTCAAATAATTTCGTTGTAAATCGATGTAGAAGAATATTTCGTTTCTTTCTCAACCATAACTATGTTGCCTTGTTGAATAGGTGGAATGCAGTAAGAGGCACTAAAATGGAGTAATTTGTGTTTTCAACTACTTGACCTGTGTACTCTCCCAGGATAAAAAAATATAGAGAGAGAGATAGTGCAAGGAGCAGCAAAAGGTAATGCAATGAATTCTCAGCTGAGACACAAACGTTCGAGTTTCTTTCCTACAACGCATGGTGCTGTTATAAGGGCTGGAACCTCGTGGTTAATATCTAATTATGTAAATATGCCTTCGGTAACTCTTTTCTCGTGTCAGGAAGTAGAATTTTGAATAATTAATTGCCGTCGTGTCGTCTGAAAGTACCTGGTTAGTGGTGAGGTGTCTAAACCTTGGTTCCTAACATTATTTGTAAAGGAGGATTTAATTGTGTTTTGCCTAAATATGAAGGATGAGAAGCAGTTCAAATAGGAGATCAATAGTTTACGATGGGCTGGATTACCAAGAGGTAATAAACAATGTTATTCCCAAGGAATGGAGGGAAACTGAGTTGTGCCTATTTATGAAGGTAAAGAAGATAAAGGTAAGGCTGAAAGGCTGGTTAGTTTGACATGCATTGAATGCAAGTTGTGGGAGAGTCTGTTAACTGATAATATCTGAAGTGTTTGCACACGGGACGAATGATTAAACAACAGACAGTTAAGTTTCTGAAAGGGATATTCTAGTGAGGCTCAGTTGGTAGAATTTCAATAAGACTAGACGTTTAGACACAGGAGATGAAAAGAATTGTGCCGTGATAGATTTATTGAATGATTTTGATAGAGTTGACCAAGGAAGACTAACACAAAACAAAGAAGACAAAACTCGACGCTAGGGTAAAATCTGGTTTCAAGTCTTCTTAAAGAATAGGAGAGAGTAAGAGTGAGAAATTCCGATTCTGAGCTAGTATTTATAAGGAGAAGCGTCCCTAAGAGTAGCATTCTGGAATCTCTACTATTCCTGCTCTATATGACATTGGTTCTGATGTTTCTCGGCAAAGAGGATACTTGTGTATAGGTATATGGAAATTAGTGGGAGGTAGGACTTAGAATATAGAGCTGCATAAAATTCAGAATTGGGTTTAAAAAAATGGAAAGGGCGTAAATGGGGATAAAAGTCGGCTAGAGACTCTTACAAACAAAATGAAAATTCTTAATTTTGATTATCTACTTAGTGTGGTTAAAGTACCACAATGTGTAAATGATAATATTATATGGCAATTACTTGCGGTTGGGAAAATATCTTGCCGTAGTTATTGACGAATATCTCTCCTTGACACAGCACGTCAGTGGCGTCTTTAGAGATGTATGATTTCAGTGTGGAATTTATTGAGAATATCCTGGAATATTTTCTCCCGTGTATTAAAAGAACGACTCGTTTACTCACTAGTATTACCTCTTTTTGATTATTGCTATGTGGTGTAGAACGACCTGACTGCTGCTCTACGAACTCCACCGTGCACAAAATGTCTGTATGTGTTACATTTTCAATGGCATTACGACCACGTCAGCCCTGCTTAACTACTCTGCTGACTACAACTAAATCAACGTCGCAACCTCCATTCCTTTTAATCCATAGTGTGTTATTTATTTTCTATATAAATATTTAAGAAATGTCTGATATAGCCTACTTTTAAAAATATTACTTGTATATTTCATTTAGCAAATAATGTAACGATGAAATTTAGTCATAAATGCAAACATCATCATCACTTCATCGCCACCATGTAATTCTATTTTATTAGTATTTGCACTTCTTTCTCCATTTCCAGGTAATTTTTTGCCTTCTCTTCTAAGTATCTTGCTTAATTACTTTAGCAATAAATGATTAACGACATAATTTCGTCAGCACCATCCCCATCTGCTTTTACATGCTTTTACATGTACAGTATTATTTTTGTCATTATCATCTATTGTATTAGTTTTCTCTTTATTAATACTTTTATTAATGCAGCCAATGGCCATGAACTTTTCTTTTCAGGACGGGTCAGGGAAGGGATATTGGAAGGAATCGGCCCTGGACCTATTGAAAGGAACCGTCCCGTGGTGAAAATGGGAAACCACGAAAACCATTTTCAGGACGGCCGAGGTAGGATTCGAAACCACGCTCTCCCGATGCCAGCGAGACACGAGGTAGCGCGTTAGCGCTCTCGGCCAAGGCGGCCGGTATTGTATTAGTTTTGTATTCCTGTTAGATTTAAGTACCATAGTTCCATTCATACCTGTATAGTTTACGCTGTATCCATGGTATCCTATAATCTGGTTAGATGGAAGAGAAGGCACAGTAACCCTAATCCTGTCTGACAAAATAAATCTTAACTAATGTAAGTTTTAGGAATGGATTTACAAAAACATTATCACGTTACCTACATTTCCGAACACCTCAACCATGCCTTTCAAACCGCTATCATTGTTATTATTTATTCATGTGTACACCATGTCATTGGGTACAATTCACCATTTCATCGGCAATTGTTTCAAAATGTAGTGGAGTTCTCTTTGTTGGTAGGTTAAGGAACGAATTATTATTGTTAGTATTAGGTCTATTATTATTATTATTATTATTATTATTATTATTATTATTATTATCAATCCAATATGGTGGCCTCGAAAAAAAAAAAAATACTGTACCCGTTGCCGATTAAGTGACAATGTGCAATGACCCGGCTAGAAACCACTACACACCGCCGACAACAGAATAAACTTCGTATCTCTCAGAAAATATTTTTTATTCTATGGAATTCAGTTTGGAAATAATAATAACTAGTGCGGTAGAATCATGATCTTGGTATCTCAGGGTGTGTTGGGATTGTTGCAAAGTGGGGATTATCATTAGTTTGATGATAAACCCCACCTTCCAACAATCCCAACACCATATCATGAACTACCCCTCCAGCTAAATAAAGGTGTTTAAACTACAACAAACAACTCCAGGTTTCTATCAAAAATCACAACATTCATCCTTGTTTATTTTCGGATGTCACTGTACATATAACCCTAAATAAATGTTCCTAAATGCTCATAACTAACTCGAAAAACTCTTCAAATATTGACGATAAATTAAAAAAAAAACTGAGTATTTTCCTGTAATAAACTCTTCTTTAGTTAAGGAGATTTTAAGAAGTAAATTAAAATAATAACTTATTGATTTTTTGTCGCCGAAATAATAATATCGTTCAGTTTGTAAATATAAAATAACATTGCAAAAATAAAAACATCCTAACTCTTCTGGTGACATGGTTAAATAATTTCCGTTGCCAAAAATTTTGATTAAATTTACCAAAATTTCATTTTCCCAATCCTTCACATTAGCAAATGAACTATTATGTTCGTTCATAAATATTTACAAGCTTCAAATACATTCTTTGTGCACTATTAATCCTAAATATCTTTATATTTACAGCTTTTTTTTCGCAAAATTAGTCAACAATATTACTTTCTCACTGTCTGTCTGATAGGTAGTCAGCCCGAAGGTTGGTTGGATCCTCAAAAAGCACCGCCGTTAGAATATGTGGGTATATACCCACAAAAACCCAATGCAGTGCTATATTGAGGCGTACTAGGCAAGATGAAGAGTGAAGTAGTTTGCCATTGCTTTCCTCACGGTAAATGTGTCCATTTCACCTTAACATTCATTTCTATAATCATATTCTATCAGGCGTCAATTTTTGTAAAGTCACTATCCAGGAAAATTCGAAGCATTAACTAAGATTCGAGATTAAATCGTTATTATCATGTTCATAAACATATACACACTTTTTAATTATTTTATTATGACATGTAAGCTGATTCTCAACGTTTCTATTATCTTCATTCACCGTTCTTAAAATCTGTCACAATATCTTACTATTTTCAGATGTAAACATATCAGACCAAATAATTAATTTCTATAATGCACCATGATGATATAATTCGAAGACATAGTATTCCCTCTAAAGTATTCTCTCGAAGACATAGCCTAAACTTTCAAATCTAATAACATTTCAACGATGTAACCTGAAAAATATTATTTCAGAAGACCTTCCATAATACAACAATTCGATGACGTAACTTTCTCAAATATTACCAATTCTGCACACATTTCATAACATAACTCGACGACATAACATACTTTAACTTCAGTAATTACCGTCATAACACTGTGTAGAAGTAAGTGGAAGCAATGCCGGACTCAGCTGGGGCCCCGTGGTCGCCAACCCACGTCCCACTAGATGTGAGCCCCTGGGGGATTGACGGAGATCGACCTATCTTCTGCCGTATCTTACAATCTTATATTGTCGCACTAAGCTGGCTATGCAAATTTACCAAGTCCGAATTGTATCACGTTAAATATCATCTGACCTCGCAAACTCCTTCGTTTGTCCCTAGCCTGCCATTCGTCAAACCTCCATATTATTAGAATGAAATGCACACGAGTTGTGTATAAGTTATACGTTACATAGGTTTTTTGGTATCTGTTTGCTCTCAGGGAGAATTATATAGTGTTTTATTTCCACAGTTGGTAACAGATACATTTATTATGTTTAGGTTGGCAGCAGTGACCTGAACAGAGAGTGAAGTAGCCATCATGGCTGAATGTGTTTGTGTTTCGGAGCAGCAGCTCCTTCGCATATCAAGTGTTGTGTCTTTTGTAACATGTACATTTTTGTAAATACAGTCCACTAGAGTTAATTCGACATTTTCATGTATCCCCTGATGTTTCATCTGGGGCACGTATGTCGCAGACAGACATATGTTTTGGTCCAACACGGGCAGGATTCCCGCTATATCAACTGACGCCATGTGGTCTCGACAACCGCTAAAACTGCTGTATTTAAGTGAACGAGTGCGAAATACGTATGTAGAGACAATACTAGTACATTATTGTGAACAATGCAGGCGCAATTGCAATTTATTTATCAATGTTTGTGAGTTCGATCTAACTTATTTTGAAAAGTGAGCATTGTGGCTGCGAAACAAAGCCACCAGTGTGCTTTGGCTTCGTGTCGCTTCGGCTAGCATCGGTAAGCTTCGATACACGTGCTGATGGCAGTGCCAGCAGGCAGCGCCAGCAGGCAGCGCTCGCCAGCCTACTTGATCCATGTTTACAACGCGGCTGTTGTAATACAAGGTTAATATTTGAATAAGTTAATTCATGCAGCGGGACTTGCAAAATTAATCATGATGAATTGTATATTCGTAAAAGCATATCCAGTATTGTGAAAGTTTCGGTGTGCAGTTGAAAGCATCAATGGACGCAGTTCCATTCAGTAGTGCAGCCTTCGATTCCAGACGGACACAGTTCCATTCAGTAGTGCAGCCTTCGATTCCTGACGGACACAGTTCCATTCATCAGTGCAGCCTTCGATTCCTGACGGACGCAGTTCCATTCAGCAGTGCAGCCTTCGATTACTGACGGACGCAGTTCCATTCAGCGGTGCAGCCTTCGATTCCTGACGGACGCAGTTCCATTCAGCGGTGCAGCCTTCGATTCCTGACAGACGCAGTTCCATTCAGACGTCCTGACTTCGATATCCAACCGTTTGGTGACGACGCAGACTGAAAGAACCTCTACACCAGATAAGTTAACAAAGGCATTTCATAGCAATTCCTTCCCATACCAAGCAATCCTTCCTGTGCATGAACCATTTTAAGCATGTCTACTGAACGTGAGATAAAGTCACTGACCAAGCGCAGAGGTGTTCTCCGAGCATCCCTCACGAGACTCCATACCCAAATTAATGAATTTAATAATGAGACTCCTGCTGAAGTATTAAATGTGAAGAATGAACGTTTATTAGCTCTATTACCAGAATTTAATGAAATTCAAAGCAAATTGGAGGATTTGGATGACAAAAATCTTCATGAGCAGGTCCGGTGTGAATTCGAAGATGATTATGATGAACTTAGGGCTAAGCTACAACAGTTACTAAATACCCATTGCACACATGCCTCATCTGTCTCTAGCAACGGTAGAGAATCTACAAGTAGTAATACAGGTTCGTACAGTTTGCCCAAGATACGGTTACCAGAATTTTCAGGTGATGTTACACAATTCATGCATTTCCATGACCTGTTTGATTCATTAATACTGAAGAATCAGTCTTTGGGTAATGTTGAAAGGTTCCATTACTTAATGTCAGCACTGCATGGCAATGCTCATCAACTCATTCAAAACATTCCTCTTACTGCAGATAACTTTGAGCTAGCTTGGGAAACGGTCTGCAAGCGATACCGCAATTCAAAGGTAATAGTAAATGCACATATCAAATTACTGTTATCTCCAGATATCGTCCAAAGGGAATCATCTTCTAGTCTACGCACACTTTTGAATCAAGTTCAGTCCAATTTAAAGGCTGTTGAGTCTTTGAATTTGAATATTCCCCTACATGAAATCATAATAGGTCAAATCATACTTGACAAGTTACCTGAAGCCACACGTAAGCAATGGGAAATGAGCAACAAATCCAAGGAACTATCTACACTTACGGAATTGTTAGAATATCTTGAAAGGCGGGCTCAAACCCTTGAATTAATTGATTTTTCACCTACTAAGGGTCACAGTGATAAGATCAGCAGATTGTCTCAAGATAAAACTTCTAAGCATGGTTTCAAGCATGAGAAACAACCATTTGCAAGTAGTTCATACATTGCAATTAACAATAATTGTGAAGCCTGTAAGGGGCAACATCCAATCTTCAGATGTGATAAATTTTTAGGTTATGATGTTAATCGTAGATACAACCTAGTTAAGCAGCATAAGCTTTGCTACAACTGTTTGCATGAATCACACGCTATAAGTTCTTGTCCTTCGAAGTCAACATGCAAAACTTGCAACGGTCGTCACAACTCACTGTTGCATTTTGATTCAGGGAATCAGCAATTCAATGCCAACTCGTCTAAACAGTCTCAGCAAGGAGCTATCAGCAGATGCTCAAACCCCGAGTCCAACCAGGCTCACAATGCTCAAGTTCGTGGTAACTCCTCCAGTTATTGCACCATGAAACTCAAACCACAAACTCAAGTTCTACTTTCTACAGCAATAGTAAAGGTAAAGGATAGTGCTGGTAGGCTACACTTAGCTCGGTGCTTATTGGACAGTGGCAGTCAAAGCAATTTTGTAACCGAGAGTTTGGTTCAAAATTTGGGCTTAAGAAAGGCCAAGAATCTCACACCCATCGAAGGTATTTCTCAGTCCATGTCTGAAGCCAAGTATAGTGTGAGCGTTGAAGTGCATTCTTCCATAAGCAACACACGTCATAATGTTGAATGTCTGATCCTATCCAAAATTACAAGCGACATGCCTAGTCAGCAGGTACCCTATGAAGAGTGGGAGCTCCCTGATGATATTCAGTTAGCAGATCCAATGTTTTATGCCCCAGCCAAGATAGACATGCTTCTCGGTGCTGATGTATTCTTTAGAATTCTACAGAGGGGACACAGGACGAGACCAGGGAAGTTTCCAGTCCTACAAAACACAGATTTTGGATGGATTGTGTCAGGTTCATATGAATCCACCTCGAGAAATAGAAACAGTGCAGCAGGAACGTTTTTCCTTCGTAATGATGTTCACCTTCATAACCAAGTACAACGATTTTGGGAGATCGAAGAACTTCACGAGCCAGTCAAGTCGCAAGAAGAGATTGAATGTGAACAGCATTTTTCTGATCATGTGACACGAGATGCATCTGGGAAATACATAGTCAGACTACCATTTAAGCAGGATCCAAGTATATTAGGCAATTCTTTACAAACAGCTACAAGCAGATTTCAATACCTTGAGCGTAGGCTTAACAATGATACGCAACTGAAGGTAGATTATGACCAGTTTCTCACTGAATACCAGGAACTAGGTCACATGGATATTGTTAATTCTAGTATGGCAACATCGGTAGCATACTACATGCCGCACCATCCGGTATTCAAGAAATCCAGCACTACTACAAAAACTAGAGTTGTCTTCGACGCTTCTTGTAAATCGAGGTCAGGAAAGTCACTTAATGATATTTTAATGACGGGTCCTACTATTCAACAAGATTTATGTTCGATTGTCGCTAGATTTAGAACTCACGCCATAGGCTTTACAGCTGACATCGAGAAGATGTACAGACAAGTTAAGGTTGATTCCAGAGACAGCAGCCTTCAACGCATCCTTTGGAGAGCTTCTCCTAATGAGCCTATCAAGCAGTACCAACTTCAGACGGTCACATATGGCACATCATCAGCTCCATTTCTAGCAATAAGATGTTTAAGGCAATTGGCATATGATGAGGGACAACAGTATCCGCAGGCAGCATCTGTCCTTCTTCGTGATTTTTATGTAGACGACTGCATTTCAGGAACAAGTAAGGTTGACAATGCATTACTCCTACAACGTGAACTGATCCAATTGTTATCCAAGGGAGGCTTCAAGCTCCGCAAGTGGTGCTCTAACCATCCAGCATTGTTAGAGGCGGTTCCAAAAGACTGCAGAGAAACGCAGCTTCCCCTTCAGATTGATTCTGGAGAAAATATAAAGACTTTAGGTCTACTTTGGCATCCAGCGACAGACAAACTACAGATATCCAGTGGTGTGCAGAAAGAACAAGGAAGTGGATCTCCAGTGACCAAACGCAAGGTGTTATCGATTGTGTCGTCAATTTATGACCCTATTGGGCTAATCAGTCCTATTGTCATCGCATTCAAGATGTTTCTGCAGCAACTATGGCAAGAGAAGATAGGATGGGATGATGAACTTCCAACGGAACTTCTTACAAGATGGCGTACTCTGCATTCTCAAATACCCTTGATTGACAATATATATATTAACAGATTTGTGCTTCAAGAAAATTGTACTCAGGTGCAGTTGCATGGCTTCGCTGATGCATCCTTGAAGGGCTACGGTGCATGTTTATTCCTACGCTCGTCAACAGATCAAGGTCACGTAATAACACATTTCCTGTGCTCCAAGTCCAGAGTGGCTCCACTGAAACAGATCACGCTACCCAGACTAGAGTTGTGTGCAGCTGTACTATTGTCACAAGTGGTTAAAAAGATGTGTCATGTTCTCAATATTGAATTCCATAGCATTCATCTGTGGACAGACTCAAAGATTGTTCTCGCATGGTTAGCAGGTGAACCGTCAAAATGGAAAACTTTTGTTGCGCACCGTGTGGCTGAAGTGCAAGGCAATACTTCAGTCAAGGATTGGAAGCACGTAGCATCAGCAGACAATCCAGCAGATCTAATTTCTCGAGGAACTGTTCCTACAAACCTTTTAAATAATCATCTTTGGTGGCATGGCCCTGAATGGCTACAGTGTTCGGAACGGAACTGGCCCACTTCCAGTGAACAACCTGAATCAGAGATTCCTGAGCAACGCAAGATAGTGCTTAGTTGTTCAGTCCACTGTAATCCTGCAGACGTGCTCACAAGATTTTCTTCCCATCTCAAGCTACAAAGAGTGTTAGCATACTGTTTAAGATTCGTGCACAACACTAAACACAAACCTTCAGAACGGAAACATGGTCCATTAACTATAGAAGAGTTGCAGCAAACTAACATGACATGTGTTAGACTAGTCCAGTCAATAGCATTCCGCGACGAAATAGCTGATCTTTTGAAACACAATGCAGTGTCAAGACGTAGCAAACTTCAAAGTTTAGTACCATTTTTAGACAAGGATCAAATCCTGAGAGTTGGAGGAAGACTAGAGAACTCCAATCAAGACTACGATTTCAAACATCAGATGATTTTGCCCGCTAAACATCAGTTTACTGATTTAATAATCAAGAGGGAACATGAAAGACTCCTACATTCAGGAAACCAGTTGACTTTAGCATCCATCAGACAGTGCTACTGGATCATCAATGGAAAGTCGGTGGTTCGAAGAGTTATTAACACTTGTACAAAATGCTTCAGGTTCAAAGCCAAAACTACACAGCAAGTAATGGGACAGTTGCCCTCAGTTCGTGTGTCTCAAGCAAGACCATTCCGCAACACCGGCACAGACTTCACGGGCCCTTTCTACTTGAAGATCGGCAATCCACGTAGCAAGACCATTGTCAAGGGTTACATATGCATATTCATATGTATGTGCACCAAGGCCATT
Organism: Meconema thalassinum; assembly: GCA_946902985.2. NCBI lineage: Eukaryota > Metazoa > Arthropoda > Insecta > Orthoptera > Tettigoniidae > Meconema > Meconema thalassinum. Next base: position 348,158,652 of record OX336392.1, read on the forward strand.
CATTTAGAAATAGTTTCCGACCTAACCACTCAAGCTTTCCTCGCAGCACTCAGGAGATTCATCGCAAGAAGAGGATTATGCAGCAACATGTACTCCGACAATGGTACAAATTTCCAAGGTGCTAGTAGAGAGCTAAAGGAGCTCAAGAAATTGTTCACTCAGGAACGGACTAGAGAGGAGATCAGTAACTTCGCCAGTAGTTGTGGAGTTAAGTGGCATTTCATACCTCCTCATGCCCCTAATTTTGGAGGGCTTTGGGAGGCCGGAGTAAAATCCCTCAAACATCATCTAAGAAGAGTTCTCGGAACACTTCATTTCACATATGAAGAATTGGCTACATTAACTGCGCAAATTGAGGCTTGCTTAAACTCACGTCCCCTTCTAACCCTGTCAAATGATCCTTCAGATGCATCTACCTTGACACCAGGTCACTTCCTTATAGGCGAACCCCTCACGACTCTTCCCGAACCCGATTTAACATTATGTAAACGGCCTTTGTTAACTAGATATAAGGTTCTGCAACAAAGACTCCAATCCTTTTGGAAGAGATGGTCATTAGATTACCTCACCCATCTGCAACAGCGCAGCAAATGGACGACCTCCTCCAGCAACGTATCACCAGGTACTGTGGTGCTGATACGGGAAGACAATGTTCCCCCACTCCAGTGGCCCCTTGGTGTTATCACTGAAGTGCATGGTGGTCAAGACAATGTGGTAAGAGTGGTTTCAGTGAAGTGCAACAGTGGTATTTTTAAACGACCAGTTTCCAAGGTAGCTCCGCTACCAATAGAGCAGACACATAATTTTGACTGTTAATATGTCAGTGTTTTAACTTAGTGAATATTTTAGTGTTTTATGTCCTTGTCATTGGAACATTTCAGTGTTTCTATTTCAGATTATTGAAATCCATGTATTTCAAGGTGGGGAGTATGTTTGCTCTCAGGGAGAATTATATAGTGTTTTATTTCCACAGTTGGTGACAGATACATTTATTATGTTTAGGTTGGCAGCAGTGACCTGAACAGAGAGTGAAGTAGCCATCATGGCTGAATGTGTTTGTGTTTCGGAGCAGCAGCTCCTTCGCATATCAAGTGTTGTGTCTTTTGTAACATGTACATTTTTGTAAATACAGTCCACTAGAGTTAATTCGACATTTTCATTTATCCCCTGATGTTTCATCTGGGGCACGTATGTCGCAGACAGACAGTATCTTTGTACCCCGCATGTGTATATATTGTCCATTATGCACAAAAGTCTACCAGGGCGTTTAGTCTACTCGTTATTTACAGGTGGTCACATGGTAACGGTCACAGGATGATCGAACAATTCACAAAACAACAGTTCGTCTTGCATACTTTGTGGTGGTATACATGAACCCTTCATATTGAACCCGCACAAATTCTGGACTCAAGCGACACGAACCTGGCCTGATGGCTGCCAGAATCGAATCACTCTCGCTTCCCAATCCACTACTCTCCTCAGCAAAACTATAGAGTCCTTTAACAAAATTCGCTTGGCCCCGTAGTGTTGGGATAGCGCGCCTGCCTCTCACCCTGGGTTCGATTCCAGGCTCCATCAGGGATTTTAGAAACTGACGTGAGGGCTGGAACGGCGTGCACAGCCTCGTGCCGACAATTCAGTAGCTGTCTGACAGTGAGGCAGCGCCCCAGTCACGAAAACCAAGATTAACGGCCAAGGGGACCCGATGCGCTGATCACGCATCACCCCAATATCTGCAGGCCAAATGGCTGGGCAGTGGTCGCTTGGTAGGCCTAGGCCCTTCATGGGCTGTAGTGCCAGAGGTTATTTAGTTTTCAAAATTCATAGCGGCAATTTTCCCACGTAGGCTACTTCGTTTTCAGTAATTTCTTCGAACTCAGGCTATCTTGAATTATTCGAAAAGGATATCAATTTTCGCCGTAATTTTCTGCAACTATTAAGACAAACATTGTCTCTTCTTAATTATTGTATTTAATAATATGAATTATATGAATTTTATAATTGGTCAGTACAGGTCACTGAATTCGTCACAGTGAAATATGGCATAATGGCCATTGGCTGCATTAATAAAATTATAAATATGGCACAGTGTAAACCTACTATAATCCAAACCTCCACATAAGTAAATATACTGCTCCTTTCTCACAAAAGGATGGTTAAAATATATATTCATTTAACTCGTTACGGAATGTCCCGTCTTTTATGAAACTTGGAATAATGGACCCCTATAGTCTAAACAAATCATACAAATGTACTGTAAATCATTACCATAAATAATATATGGTTCACATGTAAATCCCTGGAATATGAATTCGTCAGTGAATGATCCGCTCACAGTAAAACATGGCATAGTGGACCCCTACTATAATCGAAATCTACACATAAATCTATTGCTTCCTTTTCACAACTTACAGAGGGCACAGATGTCAATTCCTAAAGTATGAATTCCTCTAACTTGTCACGGGATGATCCGATCTCACAATCAGTGAAAATTGGTATAGTGGACTGCTACTATACTCTAAATCTTTAGGAATAAAAGCTACATATTTCTTTTATATCATAGAAGGCGCGAATATCAGTTCCATAAACATGACATATCCGTGACCTCTTCAGGGTGTAGAACACTTAGTGTTACCCAGGATATACCAAGCGTTGCCCTTAATTGGCCTCTTACAATAGGTAAGAAATTCGGTGTAAAAATAAAAAGAAGTCTGGCCCTTCGAAAAAGTAGAGTATTAAGAAAGAAAAGATAAGGATAAACTAAGGTAGTAAAATGAAGTCGGAGGCATCATGGTAGAGTGGTTAAGCTGCTTGCTTCTCATCAAGTGAATGCTTGTCAGATTTTTGAAGTGAAGCTATCGCATCTTGGGCCTCATGAACGCGAGATTAACGGTCACGTCAAACTAAATGCGTTTTTCCTTATTTTTGGCCTATTTTCATTTTATGAAAAAAATTGGCTTATGAGAACACCTTTTGTCCGTGTGTCTGTGTGTGCGTGTGTGAGTGATTCGTATGTATGACCCCCTAATAACTTCTAAACGGCTGGAGCTATTTCAATGAAACTCGGTAAGATCATAGCACCATTCTGACCGACCGTCCTTCAAATTTTATTGTCTCACCAATCCAACATGGCGGCTGTGCGAAATATTTCACCAGCATACAGTATCTCCGAAACTATTACAGATATCACCCTGAAATTTTGTACGGTGATAAAGGACACTACTAGAAATTAACCTATGAGACTTTCAAAAACCTGGTAACTACAAAACCAACATGGCTGCCAAGCGAAGTTGAGACTTTTAAATATCCTTTTCTCGCGATTTAACCATCCAAACGTAATGAAACTTGGTACAGCAAATGTTTATACACGTTGTAATGCACTGGCGTCTGATTTAGTTCAATTGTTTACATAACCTCAAGATGGAGGCTGTGCGAAATTTTAAAATTAAGTTTTTATTTCTTGTGTCGTAATCATGCGATCGAAGTGAAAGTTTGAATAATAAAGCTACGCAATAATTTTCCTTTAATGTACATAACTCTATGGCCTATACATATAACAATCCCAAATGGCAGGCATCCGAAATATTTTGACGGTTCTCAATATCTACGAATCTTTTACAGCAATCAAACTGATATTTTTTATGTTCCCGCGGATATGCACCTCTCTATGCATAATTACATGTGATGATGGCCTCCTCCCTTGTAAAATTTCAATCCGGAGGTAAACTAGTCCCCCGTTCGGATCTCCGGGTGGGGACTACTCGAGAGGGGGTTAACATCACATAAGTGACAAAGAGGAAATCTGACATTCTACGGATCGGAGCGTGGAATGTTAGAAGTCTGCTAGGAAGTGGAAGGTTAGAAAACTTAGAAAGGGAAATGGATAGGTTGAGGTTGGATTTGGTTGGGATTAGTGAAATGCGCTGGCAGGAAGAACAGGACTTTTGGTCAGGAGACTATAGGGTCATTAGCACTAAATCAAACAATGGCCAAGCAGGGGTTGGCCTCATATTGAGTAGGAAACTTGGACAGCGGGTGGAATATTATGAGCAATATAGTGAACGGATTATTGTAGCAAAAATCAATACAAAACCTACCTGCACTACAGTGGTACAAGTCTATATGCCTACCAGTCAAGCTGATGATGAGGATGTTGAAAAGGTCTACGAAGAAATAGACGAAATTCTGAGGTATATCAAGGGTGATGAAAATGTTATAGTAATGGGAGATTGGAATGCTGTGGTAGGAAAAGGGAGAGAAGGGAAGATAGTAGGAGATTTCGGATTAGGTGAAAGGAATGTTCGAGGAAGCAGGCTGGTAGAATTCTGCACCGAGCATGAATTGGTCATAGCTAACACCTTATTCAATAACCACAATAGAAGAATATACACATGGATGAGACCAGGAGATACAGGGCGTTACCAAATCGACTTCATTATGGTCAAGCAGAGGTTTCGAAACCAGATTTTGGATTGTAAAACATATCCTGGTGCTGACATAAACTCTGATCACAATCTGGTTGTAATGAAATGCAGATTAAAGTTGAAGAAACTGAAGAAAAGTCAAAAGCCAAAAAGGTGGGCAATAGACAGACTGAAAATGAAGGATGTAAACGAAAGATTCAAGAAGAGTATAAAGGAAGGACTAATGAAAAACCCTAAACAAACTTCAATTGCAGACGAATGGGCACTTTTGAAGAATGAAATAACAAAATCCGCAGAAGAAAACATTGGTAGGAAAGAAAGAATAGGTAGAAAACCGTGGATCACTCAGGATATACTAGAATTGATGGATGAAAGGCGGAAACACAAGAATGTAAGAGATGAAAAGGGGAAAGCAGAATACAGACGTCTGAGAAATGAGGTTAACAAGAAGTGCAAGGAAGCGAAAGAAGAATGGTTGAAAGAGAAATGTGCAGGTATACAAAATTGTCTGAAATTAGGAAAAGTAGACACAGCTTATCGAAGGATTAAGAATACTTTTGGGGAAAAGAAGACTAAGTGCTGTAATATTAAGGACACAAATGGAAAGCCTCTAACAGATAGGGAAGAAAAGGTTGAGAGATGGAAAGCTTACATAGAGAGTTTGTATAAGGGAAAGGAGATTGAGAATCATGTAATGGAAAGGGAGGAGGAAATTGATGAGAATGCAAAAGGAGATTTAATATTGAGATCAGAATTTGACAGAGCATTAGAGGACTTAGGCAGGAACAAAGCACCAGGCATAGATGATATACCGATTGAGTTGCTACGCTGCATAGGAGATGAAGGTCTGATCAGGTTATTTCACTTGGTGTGTAGGATTTATGAGACAGGTGAGGTACCCCCTGATTTCAAGAAGAATGTAATCATCCCTATACCAAAGAAAGTGGGAGCTGACAGATGTGAAGATTACCGTACAATCAGCTTGATTACTCATGCTTCAAAGATCCTGTCTAGAATAATTTACAAGAGGATTGAAAGCCAGATAGAAACGGAGTTGGGTGAAGACCAGTTTGGTTTCAGGAGAAATGTAGGAACAAGGGAAGCTGTACTAAGTCTTAGGCTGATTTTAGAAGGTAGAATAAGGAAAGATAAGAGAACGTTCATGTTTTTTGTAGACTTAGAAAAGGCTTTTGATAACGTTGATTGGACTAAATTGTTTGACATTTTGAAATCAATTGGAATAAAGTACAGGGATAGGAGGGTGATATACAATCTGTACAGAAACCAGACAGCAGTCATTCGAGTTGAAGGACATGAGAGAGAAACTGGTATTCAGAAAGGTGTAAGGCAAGGCTGCAACTTATCACCCATACTTTTCAATCTTTACATTGAACAAGCAATGAAGGAAATTAGAGAAAAATTTAAAGTGGGAGTGAAGATTCAAGGAGAAATAATTTCAACTCTGAGATTTGCTGATGACATCGTCATCTTGGCCGACAAGCCTGAGGATTTGAATGAGTTTTTGAATGGTATGGATTCCGTCTTACGGAAGGAATTCATGATGAAAATTAATAAATGTAAAACAAAAATACTGGAATGCAGCCGAAATAAATCAGAAACCTCTATGGAGATCAAATTGGCAGGTGAAAAGCTGAAGGAAGTAGGAGACTTCTGTTACTTAGGAAGCAGAATAACCAGTGATGGACGAAGCAAAGAGGATATTAAAAGTAGGTTGGCTCAAGCAAAGAAAGCATTTCTACAAAAAAGGAATCTGCTGACATCGAATATAGATTTAGGTATTAGGAAGTCATTTTTGAAAGCCTTTGTCTGGAGCGTGGCGCTCTATGGAAGTGAAACTTGGACTATTGGTGCAGCAGAAAAGAGGAGAATTGAAGCATTTGAAATGTGGTGTTACAGGAGAATGATGAAGATCAGATGGGTAGATAGGGTTACAAACAAAGAGGTATTAAGACGAGTGGGAGAGGAGAGGTGTTTCTGGCGACTGCTAATGAAGACAAGAGATAGGTTGGTAGGACACATACTAAGACACCCAGGAATAGCAAGCTTAGTTATGGAAGGAAGGGTCGAGGGCAAAAACTGTAGGGGTAGACCAAGGTTAGAATATGTTAAACAGATTGCCTCCGATGTAGGGTGTCGGAGCTATGTAGAGATGAAACGATTAGCTCAGGACAGGGAGGCATGGAGAGCTGCATCAAACCAGTCAAAAGACTGAAGACTCAAACAACAACTCATAGAGGCTATGAACATAAGTTCACCTATAGGACTTTCAGTAACCTGGTGAGCACAAATCCAACATGGCAGCGACGCGAAGTATAAATATTTATTTATTTATTTAGTTAGTTAGTTAGTTAGTTAGTTAGTTATTGTTGTTTTAAGGGGCGGAACTACAAGGTAATCTGCCCCTTATAAATATTTAAATGGACGTTTCTCGCGTTTTAACCATCCGAGTGCAGTGAAACTTTGTACGTTAAATGCTTATACAAATGTTAATCCACAGGCATCTAATTTATTTCAATAGTTTTCATAACCACCGGATGGCAGCTGTGCGAAATTTTTAAATCTCGTTTTCACTTCTTGTGTCCTAATCATGCGATTGAAGTTTCAATACCACACGTACACAATAATCTTCATGTAATAGTGCATAAATAAAAATCCAACCTGGCGACCATCTGAAATATTTAGACAGTTCTCAATATCTACGAATCTATCACAACAATCAAACTGAAATTTTGTATATTGATAGAGGCAATTAACATGAGTAGGATATATGAAAATAGGCTGTATAGTTCTTCAAGGAACTACTTTTTTAATGAAAGACAGACTTGCGCATTCACGATAATTTATATTTGTGTACTTGGGTTATTTGAGCCGAAGGTCATAAGAGAGAAGCTGGTATTCATAAAGTTGTAAAGCAAGACTGCAACGTATCACCCATACTTTCCAATATGTACAGGGTCATCCGTTTGGGATGTCAGAAAAGTAAATCGCTATACAAAGAAACTATGCAAATTTATTGCTTGTTAACGGTACATACATGTTAAGGAGAGTCTGGAGTTTGTGTCACAGCACATTAGCACTCAACATGTCCACCATCGCGCTGTTTGTTGTTTGAGTCTTCAGTCTTTTGACTGGTTTGATGCAGCTCTCCATGCCTCCCTGTCCTGAGCTAATCGTTTCATTTATACATAGCTACCACACCCTACATCCGAGGCAATCTGTTTAACATATTCTAACCTTAGTCTACCCCTACAGTTCTTATCCTCGACCCTTCCTTCCATAACTAAACTTGCTATTCCTGGGTGTCTTAGTATGTGTCCTACCAACCTATCTCTTCTCTTCATTAGCATTCGCCAGAAACATCTCCCCTCTCCCACTCGCCTTAATACCTCTTCGTTTGTAACCCTATCTACCCATCTGATCTTCATCATTCTCCTGTAACACCACATTTCAAATGCTTCAATTCTCCTCTTTTCTGCTGCACCAATAGTCCAAGTTTCACTTCCATAGAGCGCCACGCTCCAGACAAAGGCTTTCAAAAATGACTTCCTAATACCTAAATCTATATTCGATGTCAACAGATTCCTTTTTTGTAGAAAGGCTTTCCTTGCCTGAGCCAACCTACTTTTTATATCCTCTTTGCTTCGTCCATCACTGGTTATTCTGCTTCCTAAGTAACAGAAGTCTCCTACTTCCTTCAGCTTTTCACCGGCCAATTTGATCTCCATAGAGGTTTCTGATTTATTTCGGCTGCATTCCAGTATTTTTGTTTTACATTTATTAATTTTCATCATGAATTCCTTCCGAAATACGGAATCCATACCATTCAAAAACTCATTCAAATCCTCAGGCTTGTCGTCCAAGATGACGATGTCATCAGCAAATCTCAGAGTAGAAATTATTTCTCCTTGAATCTTCACTCCCACTTTAAATTTTTCTCCAATTTCCTTCATTGCTTGTTCAATGTAAAGATTGAAAAGTATGGGTGATAAGATGCAGCCTTGCCTTACACCTTTCTGAATACCAGCTTCTCTCTCATGTCCTTCAGCTCGAATGACTGCTGTCTGGTTTCTGTATAGATTGTATATCACCCTCCTATCCCTGTACTTTATTCCAATAGATTTCAAAATGTCAAACAATTTAGTCCAATCAACGTTATCAAAAGCCTTTTCTAAGTCTACAAATGCCATGAACGTTCTCTTATCTTTCCTTATTCTACCTTCCAAAATCAGCCTAAGACTTAGTACAGCTTCCCTTGTTCCTACATTTCTCCTGAAACCAAACTGGTCTTCACCCAACTCCGTTTCTATCTGGCTTTCAATCCTCTTGTAAATTATTCTAGACAGGATCTTTGAAGCATGAGTAATCAAGCTGATTGTACGGTAATCTTCACATCTGTCAGCTCCCACTTTCTTTGGTATAGGGATGATAACATTCTTCTTGAAATCAGGGGGTACCTCACCTGTCTCATAAATCCTACACACCAAGTGAAATAACCTGATCAGACCTTCATCTCCTATGCAGCGTAGCAACTCAATCGGTATATCATCTATGCCTGGTGCTTTGTTCCTGCCTAAGTCCTCTAATGCTCTGTCAAATTCTGATCTCAATATTAAATCTCCTTTTGCATTCTCATCAATTTCCTCCTCCCTTTCCATTACATGATTCTCGATCTCCTTTCCCTTATACAAGCACTCTATGTAAGCTTTCCATCTCTCAACCTTTTCTTCCCTATCTGTTAGAGGCTTTCCATTTGTGTCCCTAATGTTACAGCACTTAGTCTTCTTTTCCCCAAAAGTATTCTTAATCCTTCGATAAGCTGTGTCTACTCTTCCTAATTTCAGACAATTTTGTATACCTGCACATTTCTCTTTCAACCATTCTTCTTTCGCTTCCTTGCACTTCTTGTTAACTTCATTTCTCAGACGTCTGTATTCTGCTTTCCCCTTTTCATCTCTTAGATTCTTGTGTTTCCGCCTTTCATCCATCAATTCTAGTATATCCTGAGTGATCCACGGTTTTCTACCTATTCTTTCTTTCCTACCAATGTTTTCTTCTGCGGATTTTGTTATTTCATTCTTCAAAAGTGCCCATTCGTCTGCAATTGAAGTTTGTTTAGGGGTTTTGATTAGTCCTTCCTTTATACTCTTCTTGAATCTTTCGTTTACATCCTTTACTTTCAGTCTATCTATTGCCCACCTTTTTGGCTTTTGACTTTTCTTCAGTTTCTTCAACTTTAATCTGCATTTCATTACAACCCGATTGTGGTCAGAGTTTATGTCAGCACCAGGATATGTTTTACAATCCAAAATCTGGTTTCGAAACCTCTGCTTGACCATCGCGCACGCGGCACAAATGATACCTCGAATCCATGTTGCGCCACGTGGCACGCAGCATTTCTGGAGTGATTTGCTGAAAGGCCGCTGTAATCTCCTTCCGTAGGTCGGCCAGATTCTGCGTTCTTTGTGCGTACACTGTCGACTTGACGTAGCCCCATACAAAGAAATCTGAAGGAGTTAGGTCAGGGCTATTAGGAGGTCATGGGATAGGTCCATCACGGCCGCACCAGCGATAGTTGAATATGAGGTTTAATTGTTCCCTCTCCATGATAGCCCAATGCGGTGGAGCACCATCCTTTTGATAGATATTCATGTCCAGTATCCCATCTTGCTGTAATTGAGGGACCACATACTTCTCGATCATGTCAAGATCATTGACGGCACGAACAGTCTCCTCCGCAAAAAAAAGAATGTTCCGTAGACTTTCTCAGAGATCACTCCACACCACACATTCACTTTAGGGCCTGCTCTTTCGAGTTCGTATGAGACATATGGATGATCTGTTCCCCAAATGATGCAGTTATGCGTGTTGGCTCGGCCACTCACATGGAATGTGGCTTCGTCCGTGAACATCCATCGTTTTAACCATTCATCGTCACCTTCCTGCCGCTCACACATCGTTGTAACAAAACTGAGTCGAGCTCTGTAATTCAGCTGTGTCAATGCTTGCAGGCGCTGCATGCGGTATGGACGCATGTGAAGATAACGCCTAACAATCCTGTGACATGTTGTGTATGGTGTATTCTACTCTGCTGATAAGCGGCTGAGTGACTTTCGTGGATTCTGCGTCATGGCTTGTCAAATATCTTCCTCCTTGTTGCTATCACGCCGCCTTCCACCTGTATGAGGCATCTGCAATCCATTTTCCAAAAACATGTTGTACCATTTAACAATGTCCCGATGTGATGGGACATCCCTAACGTTGTACTGACGTCTGAAAGCTCGCTGGGTCTTCACTACACTCGAAAATTTGGCATATCATACGACACACTGAGCGCGTTGTTGTGGTGTAACGACCATCTTCACTTAACTCTGTATCAACACTGAGCACTGAGCGCGCGCTAACGTGTACCTGACATCTGGCGATTGCACTATGAACTACACTGCTGCGTTGTCTCGCGTAAGTCATTGTTGCAAAGAGAATCATTGTTAACTCCCATCATTGGAACGTACATTACAGAAAGAATCATTGTTAACTCCCATCATTGTCACGTACATTACAGAAAATTGCATAGATATATATGCATTAACATAATAGCTATAACGTTATTCTTTTCTGACATCCCAAACGGATGACCCTGTGTACATTGAACAAGCAATGAAGGAAATTAGTGGAAAAATTAAAGCACGAGTCAAGATTCAAGGAGAACTAATCTCAACTCTGTCTTCGTATATTAGAATATTATTTTAATTTGTTGTTCTCAAGATACCAGTTTTGAATATGTCTGTCTGTTAGGTAGTCAGCCTAGAGGCTGGTTGGATCCTCAAATTGCACCACATAAGTTATGTGGTAGAAGCCCACAAAACCGAGGCACCACTACGATGAAGCGTACTAGGCAAGGTGGGAATGAGGTAGAATACGCATGCGCAGATCTTCGGCAATGTTCGGGTGGTCTCGGCAGTGGCAGAGCACGCCTCTCCCACTTCGCTTCAGTAGCTCGGTGGCAGCAGTTCTGAACGGACCGTTTGCCCAGCCGGAGGCTTGGCATGCTAAACTGTGACTGGGATTCAAGTGAGATCTCAGTGCGTGTATGTAATGCCTTACACAGAAGTTATTACATGAGCCAGAACATAGTATTCTATACCCTAATTAGCCCATATTGTTTGCTGCTTCCTTGCACTTTTCGCTTGAATTACAGCCGTAGACCGCGTCTCGCAGCGAGCCCGCAGGGTTGAAAAATGCAGTGAGCCCGGTAATCAGCATTCGGGGGACACACAGGAGCCCCGCAATGAGCATTAAACTATGCCGATTGATATTGGTCTCTGCGCATCGTTGAGTTCGGCAAGCTCTTCTTGCGGGTACTCTAATTTGACATTGCTTTTCTCACTGAGTCAGTGCAGCAGTACTAACCCTACGAGCAGAACCTTTCACAACATCCACAGGCACTAGCCGTGTGCCCTGATTGCCATTGCTCAGCACCACCCATACCTCAGTAGCTTCCATAAAATCACAGCCATGAATGTGACTGAGACATCGGTGAAAAGCCTGCGCCAAAAGACAAAAGCAAATGTACTTCATTCATCACGAGATGAATATACTGTATTATAATTTTAACTACGAACTTTATATTAATGGATTTTTACGCCTGATTGGTTTCTTGTACTTCCTACTACTTATTATTAAGCATCCTTATACTGGCTGTTTATACTTTTGTTATATGTGCTTTATAAATTTAGTAGTATGATATCAATATTTTCTATAGTACAAATTTCATAGATTATTTATCAAAACTGTTACATATTCGCTGAAGAAGGACCTAAAAAGCCCGAAACATGTACGAATAGTTGAATCGCCCAAAGATGAAAAGCATTGAGTTAGTTTTCACTATTTTTCAGGAGAGAGAGGGAAAACGTCATCGGCAGAAGAGAACGTAAAAAACACACGTTATTAGTCATCTATATTGTGAAGCAACTTTTCAGGTTATATTTGTCGAGGGGAATATCAATTTTAATTTAAAAAACAATTTTCCAAATCAATTTTGGAAACGTGACTTAATGCCTTTCAGCTCCATGGTCAGTTTAGTGAGGTAAAAACCACCCAGAATGAATATTTCACATGCTATTCTATTGTAAAATGGATTTGTAACATAAAAGCCACCTAAATCCTGTGCAAATATAATTTACAATACCACTTGACAACGCGGGAATCTTGCAGTGAGGCCAACATTAAGTAGACTACGCAATACGGCTCTGAAAGGCAACAAGTCCTTTTCTCCTCCGATCGCACTACATGTAGCAGTGGTCTCTGGATTAAAGACAAGACTGGCTTAAATATTTCTTACGCCGTTCGAAGGTCCTTGGGTCAATACTTCAGAATGCTAAATGTTTAGTAAAAATGGCCATTTCTGACTTACGGTAATGTATTTCAGCTCTACCGGGTGAGTTAGCCGTGGTCGTAACGGCATGACTGCTGGCAGTCGCTCACATCCGGGAGGCGAGGAGGTTCGAATCCCCCCGCCAGCAACCTTGAATATGGTCTTCTGTGGTTTCCCATCTTCCTTCCAGGCAAATGCCGGGGTTGGTCCCTAACTATAGGCCACAGCCGCTACCTTCCAACTCCTCGTCCTTACATTCAAACTCCCCCCCCCCCCAGACAACACTCCACACGCGACGGTACTTGTAGTTCACGCATTGGGTGTCTGCCTCGAAGCAGCTACAAAACTGGCGAGCCGAACATGTCCTCGGACACTCCCGGCACTAAAAACCATACGCTTAAAAAAACAGCTCTGGCCGATACAATTGTTGTTGATGATGGTAATTGTTGTTTTAAGGGGCCTAACATCTATGTTATTGCCCCATAATGGTTTGGGAGATAGTGAACATGAATTAAACTACAGTATAACCATAACGAATAGAATAAGAAGTGATATCACTGGCCTAGTACGCCTGGTCCGCCGCAGCGCAGCGCTGGCTCCGATTTGTGATGTAAGTTAGCATTGGCGCTTACGAGAATTTTAAAACCTTGCGACCTGTTTTACATGTTAAAACACCGCAAGATATCCTCATAGGCGCTAATAAGTTCGACATCTCCACTTACTTTACTGTGCCCAATTATAATTTAATAAGTCGTCTCCTGTAATAGTCCAGTTTCGACAATAAGCGAAGACAGAGAGCAAGTTCAAAATGCAATTAGTTTTGCCAGCTATCGGTAAATTTTAAAAAAGAACGGAAAAATTTACCTCGCTATCAGAATGGATTTCTTCACATTGTTACACATTTTACATTCCCTTATAACAGACTTGCAACACAGAAGAAAAAAAAGCCGTACGAACGTAACTTTCAACTTTACCGTAGATTACTATACAATTCAATAATAACCATAAATTTCACTCCACAAACACCAAAATCAGTAAACTACCATCATTTCAGAAGAACTTAACATTAAACAGACATAGAAGGCATAGTCATGACCCCTTCATAGAGTAGGCTATTGTCTAAAACTGATCACGCCTCCTTCAGCATTACGGTACATATATGTTTTTAACTCATTGCCTTTTTATTCTCATCCCTTCCTTCACAGAAGTAGTCTTTAATGCCATCAAGAGCATTTTTATTTACACCATACCGGACAAATACTGAGGCAAATTAGGAAATATATGTGGAAAAGAATAGTCTTTCAATCGCCAGTTGGTTCTTGGGAGAAGTACTACTCCCTTCCCTTCTATCACAAATTTGTCAAATTTAACAATTAAATCTTCTGAAAATTGAGCATCACAGATGTAGGACTTTTAATTAAGTTACCTATCCTTCCCTGGTATGGCCCCTTTGCACTTGATAAAACGTTCCTTATCTTTAGGAGGTTTGAAAAACCGTCTGACCTCTTTACAGTCCCCACAGCTCGATTTGCATCCTGGTACAATAGAGCAAGGCATCTTCACTACTCACATTAAGCACTCATGAAAATGTAAGGGTTAAACTGCTGTTTACTTACATTAAATAACAATAAAATGAACACAGGAAGATAACGTCAACACCCGACAAGAAATTAAATTCCATTTCAGTTAATGCTTCCTACAATAGCATTTCAGGTATTAATACTATAGTGTAAGCACTTGTATATCAATAAACGTTTGCACAGAACACCACCAAAACACTCCGATCGATTAAATACTTAATATATCGCACATGAACACATAAACATATGTGGAAATCAACAATCTCAAATCGACTGTAGCGCTGCGTAGCGGCGAGTGCCAACCCGATCCGTATTCATTACATGCTATTGAGGGAGAAGAGATCACACTTTATATTCTATTCGTTATGGTATAACTAAAACTAACTACAGACTTACACACTAGAAGAACAAACGGAAAGCAAAAGAAAGGAAATAGGTAAATAAATGTCAGGATGAAAAGAAATACCCTCGAAGAATGAGAATTGAGGGACTTGGAAGGAAGGAGAGCCATGAAAGTCGGAAAGGGGAAAGAGGAAAGGGTCCACCCCAAAGACAATGGAAAAGGGGGAAAACCCGGACCCAGCTAAGGAATCCCTCGGGGTCGCCAACTCTCGAGCTCACCAGCCGTGAGTCCTTGAGGGTGTTTCATTATCCAGGGTTCACCAGACGTGGTGGGGCTACAAACACCCTGACTCCTTTAGGGCCTTGAACAGAAGTCAGGAGATATCATGATAAGAGAAAGAAGTCTGACCCTTCGAAGAATGAGAGATCAGGAAAGATGAGACAAGGGTGAGTTAAGGCGGGAATTGAATCACTCCCTAGGCGTCGCATACCCTAATTCCATCGGGGTCGAAATATAACAAGAGTTGACCAAGGAAGATCGACGGAAAAGAAGACAGAGAGGCGCCCAGCACGAGTAAGTGGAAGCAAGGCCGGACTCAGTTGGGGTCCTGTGATCGCCACCCACGTCCCACAAGTCGTGAGGCCCTGGGGGCGATTAAATTGTATTCTCTTAGATATAATACATAGTAGGCTACTGATTAGGTGGAATTGTTAATTGGCAATTTAGTCAAATAAATTTTCCTCAAATTTATCGATAGAAAACTCCTCTACGACGGTGCACTGAACTGGTCGAGATAATTGGATTAATGAACTTCAATTATTGATTGCATTCTCTCGTAATTTCTTATATAAGGCACATAATACACTCTGATGTCGTGAGTTGGGCGATTGAAGCCTTTAAAAAGTCACTCTCTTATCTAGGTAATATCGAAAGTTGCAGAAACTCTATTGAGTATAAATATGAGATGACATGACATTTCTGTGAAATATCAATATTCTATTGCTGGGACGCCGTGATGATCAATGGTTCACTTTTTAATGGCTTTGCGTTATTGTCGCTGGGCTCATTTCAGGTCACGATATTCCCTGAAATATTTACCGCAATTCTCCTTCTATCTAGGGTAGATAGTCGACTTTTTGTTATAAGTATAGGTTGTTAAAAGAATAGATCCAGCAGACGATGTTAACCTTGGAGAAGACCTGTAATTTTGAAAGTGCTGTAATAAAACAGTGGTTAGCGTAACCCAGGGGCTTATTTAATGGAGCAAATCTGACTCCACTGCCTGGCATTTCAAATTATTAATAAATCACTCTTCGCCTACTTTATGTCGGTTATAGGAACTGTTGCGCGTTATTTTCCAGGGGAGTAGGACAGAGCAACAGCACGAGAATCAGCTTATAGCAATAAAACAAGAAAACTAAACTCCAACAATTCCTCTAGGTTTTTGACGTGACAGTTGCGGGATTTGATTACCTGCACCTAGTCAGGCTCATCAGCGTACTCTAGGTACACCTTGCCCGGACCAACGTAGGGGTAGTGGTCCATGCACTACATCGCATATATGAAGCGGATCACACGTCTTTGCTGAGGGAAAACTAAATAGTTACTCAACATTATCTCCTCCATATAGAGGTACCAAAAGTTGAATATTGCCTTCACACGCGGGACGTAGAGGACTTGTACGGACCTCACCGGCGGACCAGGCAGGATGAGCCAGGAACCCACTGCTGCTGCTGCTGCTGCTGCTGCTGCCGCTGATGATGATGATGATGATGATGGTTATGATCATAATTGTCCTTTTTAGGGGCCTAATATCGATATTTTCGGCCCCTAATGGTTTGGGCGATAGTGAAAATGTAAGAAGATGGCATGAAACCTACAACTAAAACTAACTACAGACTTATCAACTAACTTACTTACTAGAAAAAGAAAGGACAAAAAAGGAAAATGAAAAAAACAGACAAGGGAAAAAATGCCCTCAGCCCTTGAAGAATGAGGACTGAGTGACTGAGGGAGAGCGAGGAAAGGCAGATAGGAAACGGAAAGAGGAGAGGGTCCGCCCAAAGCCAATGGAAAAAGAGAAAATCCGGGACCATGCTCAAGAATCCTTCGGAGCCGCCAACTCCCGAACTCACCTTGAGGGTGTAGCACTATCCAAGGTGCAGCAGGGGCTACACACACCCTGCCTCCTTTAGGACCTTGAGAAGAAGGCAGGAGATACCATGAAAAGAAAAGAAAAGAAAAGGTGTGTCCATTCGAAGAACGACGTATCAAGAAAGATGAAACAAGTTCCGATTAAGACGGGGAAGTAAAATACACCCTAGGCCTTGGATACCCTAATACCGTCAGGGTCGTAAAAGAACAAGAGTTTACCAGGGAGTTTGACAGGAAAACTGACAGAGAGGAGCAAGCCACAAGTAAGTGAAAGCAATGCCGGTCTTGGCTGGGGTCCCGTGGGCGTCAACCCACGTCCCACTAGTCGTGAGCCCCTGGGAGATAACTATCTAAGGATTTGTCTGGAGTAGAAATGGAGAAACCATGGAAAACAATTTCTAGAATGTTTGGGGCGAGAATCAACCCTTTCTCTTCTCAATTTTGCTTCATAAGACTGAGTATACTCCGTTCCAACCCTTCGACCAGAAAGAATATCCTTAGCAATCGACCTTGAGCCTAAGGGACGACAGACAAGATTGCTAGCCACTACACAACAAGGTAGTCGTGCTTATATCTCTTCCTATACGAAGATTCCAGTATAATATACCCCACTATATATTCTCTCCACGGACTGGTCAGTATGAAGGACATGACAATCGATATGGGATGAACTCGATCGGTCGGAAGAAAACAAGAGTTTACCAAGGCTGTTTGACAAGAAAAATGACAGAGGAGCAAGCCACAAGTAAGTGAAAGCAATGCCGGTCTTGGCTGGAGTCCCGTGGTCGTCAACCCACGTCCCACTAGTCGTGAGCCCCTGGGAATAACTATCTAAGGATTTGTCTGGAGTAGAAATGGAGAAACCATGGAAAACAATTTCTAGAATGTCTGAGGCGAGAATCAAACCTTTATATTCTCAGTTTTGCTTCATAAGTCTGAGTATACTCCGTTCCAACCCTTCGAGCTGAAAGAATTTCCTTAGCAACCCACCTTGATCCTAAGGGACGACAGACAAGATTGCTAGTCACTACACAACAATGTAGTCGTGCTTATATCTCTTCCTATACGAACATTTCAGTTACTATACATTCTCTCCACGGACAGGTCAGTATGAAGGACGTGACAATCGATATTGGATGAACTCGATCGGTTCTCGTAGCTCTCGTAATTATCGGAGTTGTTTGTTCCTGTCATATCTGCATGTTAATGATGCAGCTGTCCTGGGCTTGGCTAGCACTGATTGGTAGCGCAATCTATGCTCATTCTGAAAAGAGATAAACATTAATTGACATAGATATTCGACCCATTCGGGATTGGACACCAATACTTCCTGAATATTATTGAGATGATGGTCTTAATAATAATAATTATAATTGTAATAATAATAATAATAATAATAATAATAATAATAATAATAATAATGAATAATATAAATAATCTTCGGATAAATCTCTCGTCGTGAAACCTGCGACGCACGAGTCTCATTCGGATTCTGGGGGAGACTCGACATCATGCGAGAGACGAGTCGGAGCGTCTCGGTGTATCCCAACCAGTCAGAAACTTAGAACCAAATCAGAAACCTTTCTAGCAAGTTCAACATTAACACCCTTACACAAATTGGCAAACTGAAAACTCTCACCGACGCACTACATGAAAATCAGATATGTATCATTGCCCTACAAGAAACACGTTACCCAAACGAAGAGACTTTCGAGTCTGAAGGTTACCGCTTTTTCAAGAGCAGAGCTCAAAAGAGGGTCCTCAATGGATATGTGATGCTTGGAACAGCGTTTGCTGTGAGAACCAGAATCCTTAAGTCGGTCGCAAATTTCGAGCCAGTAAATGACCGATTATCCATATTAACAATCAAATGCGCCAACAAAACGTACAGCCTAGTTAACGCACATGCCCCCACAAATGACAAGAACGGATCTGACCCGGACGAAGTGGATAACTTTTGGGACCTACTGGATGAAAAGCTCGCCAAAATTCCTAAACACCATGTTAAACTTCTTATGGGGGACTTCAATGATCAACTTGGTCGAGATGATGATGATGATAATTGTTGTTTTAAGGGGCCTAACATCGAGGTTATCGGCCCCTAATGAAATGAAATGACGTGAAATGAAAGGATGTAGATAAAAACAACTCACTGCCATGGATGAAGCGAAAATGGTGTTTATAAAACAGACAGTGAGCCCCAAAAAATTATGCCTTATTTGAATAAAAAGAATAAAAGGCGGATGGTAAAAAAAGGATAAAACAAATAACGCATAGTGAACAATACAATACATAACACAATAAAAAACATAAAACAGATTTAACCACAATTAAAAGTCGTAACTACACATTAAAACTTAAAAAAGTAACCTCTCTCCCTCATGAACCGGATGACGAGGTCAGCTGACGGCCCGTCATCACGGAGAATAAGGGAGAGGGTATTAGGCAGTTTAAGAGTCCTGCGCAGATCGGCTAGATCCACACACTCCAAGAGAAGGTGTGCCACGGTTAGGTGGGCGCCGCAAGTACACACAGGGGGATCTTCTCGCTTCAGCAAGTGGGAGTGCGTAGCAATCCCATGGCCGATCCGGAGTCGACAGAGTACCACAGCTTCCTTCCGGAGAAATCGGAAGGAAGATTTCCACACCTTCGTTGTCTTCTTGATGCCTCTCAGTTTGTTGGGTGGAGGCGTGGCACGCCATGCTTCCTCCCAATGCGACAGGATCGAATGCCGCAACTGAGAGCGCACATCACTAGCAGGCACCTTATATGGTAGCGAGGGCAGTGCGACTGCCTCTCTCGCCGCCTGATCAGCAAGCTCGTTTCCCGCAATACCCATGTGGCTAGGAAGCCACACAAAGGACACCCCGGCCCCAGCGGAACGCGAACTGACGAGCAGGTCGTGCACACGCTGGACCAACGGGTGCTTCGGGAAACACACATCGATCGCTTGCAGCGCACTCAGAGAGTCAGTACACACAAGAAAGTGCTGGTGATCGTCTGATAACGTGTACCGCAGAGCCTCTAAGATGGCATAGAGCTCCGCTGTGTACACGCCACAGACATCGGGAAGTGAAAAGAGAAACCGACGATCTTCAACCACAAATGCACAGCCTACTTTCTCGTTTACCCTCGAACCGTCCGTGAATAGAAGCCCTGATCCCGGATACCGGCTCACAACGGACTGGAACAGCCTCCGATGGACGGAGGAGTCAGTGTCCGACTTGGGGCCGGTGTGCAGATCCAGGATATCAGGGCGAGAGACCATCCACGGAGGGGCCTTGCTAGGTACTCGGACGATAGAGACAGAAGGAAATCGGAACTGACGGTATAAGTCATCCAAGCGAATCCCCGCCGGCCGAGTGGCTCGGGCGGGCGCATCATACAGCCGGCGATTCGGATTGGAAAACAAACATGGATAGCTTGGATGAAGGGGCATCTGTCGAATAGTTGCAGCATAGGTCAGCAGTACTTGTTGGCGCCTCAGGTGTAAAGGAGGTACGCCAGCCTCGGCGAGCAAGCTGACGACTGGGCTCGTCCGAAAGGCACCCGTCGCCAGCCTCACACCGCCGTGGTGGACACTGACCAGTTTAACAAGCACTGACTTACGGGCCGAACCATATGCTACACTGCCATAATCCAATCGAGATAAAATCCGAGCCTTATAAAAGCGTAGGAGCACCGCGCGGTCCGCCCCCCATGATGTGCCGCTAAGAAACCGCAACATGTTGAGTTTCTTAGCACAGGTAGTTTTCAAACACCGCACGTGTGGCTCCCACGTCAATTTCTGATCGAAAAGGAGCCCAAGGAACCGGTACGCAGCAACGACCGGCAAAGCTACATCGCCCAGATAAAGCTCAGGATCAGGATGGAGAGTGCGCTTTCGGCAGAAATGGACAACCGAGGATTTAGCGGTAGAGAATCGAAAGCCATGCTCTAGTGTCCAGCGTTCCACTCTCCGAATAGCTTGTTGTAGCTGTCGTTCAGCGACCGCCATATTTTGCGCACTATAATGTAGAGCGAAGTCGTCTACATATAGCGACGGTACCACTGCTGGACCAGCAGCAGCGACTATACCGTTTATGGCAATCGCAAATAATGTTACGCTAAGCACCGATCCCTGTGGGACTCCGTTTTCCTGTATATGATATTGCGAATATGTCCCCCCTATTCGGACACGGAACAGGCGAAGGGACAGAAAATTCGCAATAAAAACCGGCAAGTTACCTCGGAATTTCCATTGATGCAGGGTAGAGAGGATGCCGTAACGCCAAGTGGTGTCATAGGCCTTCTCGAGATCAAAGAAAACAGCGACTAGGTGCTGTCTCCGGAGAAAAGCGTCCTGTATGGCGGTCTCCAGGCGTACCAGATGGTCGTTGGTACACCGAGACGCCCTGAAACCACACTGGTATTCAGACAGGAGTCCCCGTTTCTCCAGGACCCACACTAGGCGCCGATTGACCATCCTCTCAAAGAGCTTGCACAGACCGTTAGTGAGACAAATAGGTCTGTAACTCCCTGTCAATTTGGGATCCATATCGGGCTTCAGGATAGGTATAATGATACCTTCCTGCCATTGCGCTGGAAACACACCTTCCAACCAGATACGACTAAACACCCTGAGCAAATAACGAATGCTCTCATCGTTAAGGTGTTTAAGCATCTGGTTGTGAATATTATCCGGGCCAGGAGACGTGTCCCTGCAGAGCGCCAGCGCTCCGTAAAGGGCACGTTGTACTCCTCCGAAGCGCGGGAAGCAAAACTAAGATGGAAACGTTCCGCTTCGCGCTTCAGGGCCACGAAGGCAGGGTCATAGTTATCGGAACCGGATATATCCGCAAAATACGAGGCGAGATGGTTTGCAACGCGATAAGGATCTGTAACCAATTCATTATCAATGGAAATTCCCGGTACAGTAGAAGATGTCTGAATTCCCGAAATGCGTCTTAGTTTAGTCCACACTTGAGAGGAGGGGGTATGTGCCGTAATAGAAGACACATACCGTTCCCAGGATTGTTTCTTACTCTGGCGAATAAGAATCCGTGCCTTGGCACGAAATTTCTTAAACGCCACCAAATTGGCCATGGTTGGATGCCGACGGTAGTGCTTATGAGCTCGACGACGGTATCTTATTGTCGCTGCAATATCCTCTGTCCACCAAGGGACGAGTTTGCGACGAGGAGTCCCAGAAAAGGATGGAATGGACTCTTTGGCGGCAGCAAGAAGCACATCGGTGATGTGCTGTACCTCGTCATCGACGCTCCTGCAACCAAGATCAACGATCACAGCTCGTTCTTGAAACGAGGGCCAATTTGCCCGCTTAAGCACCCAACGACTGGGGAACTCCACGGGCTTCTGGTTCAGAAGTGTAAGAACGATCGGGAAATGGTCACTGTCACAGAGGTCGTCGTGTACATTCCAACCAAATAGGGGGACCAGCGCACGGCTACACACACTCAAGTCAATGTGTGAGTACGTGCCGTGCGCTAAGCTAAAATGTGTAGCTTCCCCTGTATTTAATAGACATAAATCCATCCCTTGAATTAAGCCCTCCACGTCCCTTCCTCTGGGGCAGGAAGATGGTGATCCCCAGTGGGGGTGATGAGAGTTGAAATCACCCACGAGTAGGAAAGGGACTGGAAGTTGATCAACAAGATGAAAGACGTCATTAATATCAAGGGGCTGGTTCGGTGGAAGGTACACGTTACATACAGTTGTCATAGCAGGCAAGGACACGCGAACTGCAATAGCTTCCAGAGGAGTGTCGAGTGGAAACTCCTCACTATAGCAGTCAGAGCGAACGAAGGTACAAACGCCCCCGGAAGCCCGGGCGGCGTCTAGTCGCTCTTTAGAGTATAGTCGGAAACCTCTCAGAACAGTCTCGTGGTCAGGTCTGAGGTTCGTTTCCTGTAGGCAGACTATACTCGCTGCGTATTGGGCAATAAGCTGACGGAGCTCTGTCAAATGCATGTCATAACTGTTACAATTCCACTGTAACAGTGCCATTGTGTGGACTTAGGGAATAAGTTGGAGCAGCAAGCTACAACTTAGACTCTGGAGGATCATCATCCACTACGTCGACTATAATCTCCATGTCCTCAGGCGAGGTCATGGAGTGACTCGACTCGGTGGAAGATTTCCTAGACGCAGTTCGGCGGCGGGGAGAACTCCGTGGGGAGCGCGTAGATCTGGGGACCGAAACGTCCCCAGGCGCAGAAGCATCCGCAGGTGTGGGCGCGGATGGCTTCCCCTTTTTTGGAGAAAGGGAATGCGTAGTGCGGGGTCCCTTCTTACCCGCCCCCGCCTCTTTAAGATATATAGACGGGTCAGGAGCCGAATTCCTGACCCTGGTCGACGATGCCGCCTCCGCCGGCTTCGGCGTGGCTTTCGCCGACCGTTTGGGTGGGGAGAAAGTCTTCGACTTCCTCCCGAGTGGGGAGTAAGTCTTCAACTTCCTCCCCTGCTATGCGGGCGGAGCAGCCTTCGCTCGCACAGCCTTCGTGCTGGCCGAAGATGGAGTTGAAGTCACCTTCGGGCTCTCCGTTATAATCTTAGGAGCTGGTTTCGGAACAGGAAACTCAGTTGCAGGTTTCACAGCTGGTACAAAAGATGAGGTAGCCGGGACCAAATTTGGTATTATGGCTCTATAATCAATCGTTGGAGAAGGCGAAGTCGTGGTACGGTACTTCTTGCGGGCCTCCTGGTAGGTGAGACCATCCAGGGTTTTGATCTCCTGGATTTTCTTCTCACTCAGGAAGACAGGGCAGTTCCTGTCCCGAGGAGAATGAAATCCAGGGCAATTAGTGCACTGATAAGGTGTTGTGCACTCTTCCGCTTCGTGTGGTACCTTACCGCATGTTCCGCAGATTGCGGGGCTCGAGCATCGGGATAACATGTGCCCGAACTTCTGGCACTTATAACACCTCATTGGTGGAGGGATATAAGGCCGTACGTCACAGCGGTAACTTGTAACCTTGACTTTCTCCGGGAGCACCGAAAGCTCAAAGGAAATAATGAAAGCACCAGTATCCACGATTTGACCATTTACCTTGCGCGTAATGCGCCGGACATCAGTCACGTGACGGTGCCGCATATCCTCCTTGAGCTCCTCGTCAGTGTTCAGAATCAGGTCCCGGTGGAAAATAACTCCTCGGACCAGATTCAGGGACGTGTGCTTTTCCACTTTGACGGGAATGTCGCCAAAGTGGTCACATTGCAAAAGTTGTTCAACTTGCTCTCCAGTCCTAGTCTTGAGCAACAAGCTACCGTTCCTCATCTTTTGTACTTTCTCAAGCTCACCATAGACACCTTCTATGTGGCGAGAAAACAAAATACTCTTTACCAGCTTGAAATCATCCCCATCTATTCTGGTAGCTACCAGAAACTTGGGGGTGTTAGCACCCAGATTTTCACGCAGAGATTGTTCCCAGGGGGTTGATCCCCGTAGGGAATCAAATGTTAAAGACTTGGGTGTAGGACCACCCTGTTTGGGTGTAGGTCCACCCTGGTTGGGGATTTTTCTTTTTGAACCCATGGCCAGATCATCCTCCCCGAATGCCACCGACATCCGATCACGGGCCGTCACAGTAGGCGCTACCCAGCCAGAGCAAGGCCCGCCTAGCTTGGAAGGCATTGCCCGGGGGTCCGATGTTTTACAATGCCGTATCGGCATGTACCCCTTGGCATATACTGGATTTTACAGCTCAGACATTCGGCTGTGCGGGGACCTGCGTAGTCAGGCGGATACTACTGAACGGGTACATGGCACACCCACCTGTCGGCGCGGCCAAGACCGGAACAGGCTTTCGAGCGTAGTCGCAAGCGTAAGTGGCCCATCCCCTAACAGCACGCACATATAGAAATTTTGGTTGCCAGACCCTGAAAGCAGTGACGGAAAGAAGTGCGATATAACCTAATGAGAGTTATACCGCATGGGCCGTCAAACCCTCGAAAGGGGACCGTTCAGAGAAGCCCTTTTAGTCGCCTTTTACGACTGGCAGGGAGTACCGTGGATGTTTTCGCTTCCTCCCACCCACTGGGGGTCCAATTCACAAAACAACGCGGAGTCCTTAAAGTATAGCCAAGGTCGCCCCTTTTAGTCGCCTCTTACAACAGGCAGGGGATACCGTGGGTGTATTCTAAACCCCCCACCCACAGGGGGGACTTGGTCGAGAACACAAGTATAGGAAAATCATTGGAAACTATCCTGCCCACAAAAGAACCAATCAAAATGGTGAGAGATTGGTCTCCATTTGCGAAAACCATAACTTGCAGATCATGTCGACACACCTTCGCCATCTTCCCAGAAAGCAGACAACATGGCGATCTCCTGTCGACGCCATTGGAGAGTTCCAAATAGATCACTTCGCGATCTCTTGGAAAAACAGTCTTGAGATTATGAATGTTAAGGTTCAAAAAGGCATAAACGTGGCCTCAGACCACTATATGTCCATAATTAAATTCAAACCGGTCGCTGCAAACACCAACAAGACGCCCAAACAAATTATTCGCTTCGACACTGATAAACTCAAACAGAATGTAACCGAGTTCCAGGAAAAGGCTGGACCAATCGACTGTGACTTTAAAAACACAAAAAACCGCCTGATCGAGGCTGCCAAGGAAATTGCTGAAATTAAAAGAAGCAAGAAACATGCCTGGTGGAATGATACATGTGTTTCAGTTCTCAAGAAAAGGCTCGATGCATGGAAACAATATTACTCAACAAAATCGCAAACTGATTGGGAAACCTACAAAGCCCAACGAGCCCAGACAGCTAAAGTGATCCGAGCTGAGAAACGTAAATATGAAAAGTCACTTATTGAGAAGATCGACCAAGACTTTAAAAGAAACAACACCAAAGAGTACTACGGAACGTTCAAAAGGAAACTTACGGGTTATAAACCTCCGTCGTTATGCTTTTAAGCGGAAGGACGGTACACTGGCGACCTCAAATGAAGAAAACTGTACCATCCTAGCTGATTACTTTAAGAATTTACTAAATTGCGATCAACCCAAAAATCCCATCAAGACCGAGGAACCCATTCGCAGATGCCCAGAATCAAGACCACCCAACAAAGACGAAATCAAGCGTCACATTGCTCGACTAAAAAAAACAAAGCGCCCGGGGAAGACTCTGTAGTTTCAGAACTTTGGAAATATGCTCCTGAAGAAGCAGTTGAAATCTTGCAGAAGCAAATAGAACAAATTTGGAAAAATGAAATTCTACCAGAAGATTGGAAAACGGCCTTGATCCATCCGTTACAGAAGAAAGGCAGCATGAAAAACGTCAACAACTACAGAGGAATATCCCTCCTACCAGTAACATACAAAATTATCTCACTTGCTATCCTGGAGCGATTAGAAGCCGAAGTCGAGCATCAAATAGGAGAATACCAAGGGGGGTTCAGAAAGGGTCGTTCAACTGCCGAACAGATCCACAACCTCACAACGATCATTAGATATTGCAATCTCAGGTCCAAATCGTACGTATCAGTCTTTGTGGACTTTAAGAAGGCTTAGGATTCGATAGACCGCGAAGTTCTGTTGAACATCCTCAACGAATTCGGGGTTGACCTGAAACTGCTGGCATTAATTAGAGCCACCCTAACTGAAACAAAATCCAAAGTAAAGTTCCTGGGATGTATGTCGGATTCCTTTGAGGTCAAATCGGGAGTCAAACAAGGTGACGGGCTCTCTCCAATGCTTTTCAACTGCGTCCTCGAAAAAGTCATTCGGACCTGGCGAACAAAATTATTAGAAACTGAGTATAGCCCTCTGAGAATGGGAGCAAGATCCAAAGGGATCATAGTCGACTGTCTAGCATTCGCTGATTCATCGCCATTCTGTCGAACGACGTAGAAACTGCTAGGATGCAAATCGACCTTTTAAAAGAAATCGCTGAACAAACTGCCTTGCAGATATCATTCGAAAACACAGAAGTAATGGCTAACATCAAAGACGCCCCAGCAAAACTGCAGACAAAATACGGGAAGATCAACAGAGTGGAAAAATGTAAGTACTTGGGAGAGATCATCATGAAAAGCGGACTGGACAAAGAAGCACTCAAGGAACGAGTACGCTAACTCGAAATAGCCTATCAAACATCGCGCTCAATATACAACAAAAAATGCCTGTCCAAAAATACTAAACTACGTCATTATGAAACTGTTCTGAAACCAGTAGTTATGCATGCAGCCAAAACCCTATCCCTAAATGCTAATAAAAGACTCCTTGAAGAACTGGAGAAAAAAGAGCGCAAAATCGTCAGAGGTATAATGGGATCAAATTACAAGAATGGCATCCTCTACAAAAAATCCAACAAAGAAGTCTACAGTGAAATAGAGAAAGTTTCAGAATCGATCCGTAAAAGGCGGGCACGGTATTACGGTCATCTCAAACGAATGGACGGAAACAGGCTGACTAAACAGATTTTTAATTTCTTTGACTCCAAACCCAAAACCACAATGCCCTGGTTTATGAATACCAAAGACGACCTCAAAATACTGCATCTAAAACCCGACGACGACTTCAATAGAGATCACATCCGCAAAAAGATATTGACTAATGGGCTAACCCGAGACGAGACATCGAGCCCAAAAAGAAGACAAGGTACCACCTGGACAGCGGAGCGCAAGATGGCCCACTCACAGAGAATTAGGGAATTCAGGGCTCAGAAGAAGGCGACACAAATTGCCAAGTGTAGCAAGACTTAACGAGGTCCTAGATGGCCTCAACGAATTATATATATTATAATAATGATAATGATGATAATAATAATAATAATAATAATAATAATAATAATAATAATAATAATAATAATAATAATAATAATAAAGTACTGAGGTAAGCTGAGCATATAATGAGACAAAACACATACCACACCCTGCGAGATGTACCGAATTCAACACCTGAAGAGTGCCTAGATACTGCGCCCGAAACTCGCATTAGCCACCACCCATATCCTCTGAAATGGTAATGAATTGTAGGGACGTCGATACCCAGCTAGACACATCAACATTTTCCTACTGGGCGAATGACTAGGAAACCCTTGACGCATACGGACGTACAATAACACTAATAATCAGTTACACATTCACTAGCAAATCTAATTCCATAATAAGATGGTAGTACCAGAATCTCAGATCTCGGACGTGAACGGTGAAAGTTGAGACTAAGTGAGTTCTAGTAACTAACTGATAGTCTTATCGCATGGCGATTGCGAAATGAAAAGATGATCAGTCTTTTATAAAAACAAACAGGCAAACTAAAACAAGTACCTGGGATTTATTCCCAAAAATATATACAACAAGGAAATCCCTATTACCAATAAAATATATTTGTTAAGAGTAATAATGAAAATTATTATGATGGTAGATAAAATATCTACTCCTTAAATTAGCATATTCAGTAAGAATTGCGTTGCTAAAACAAGAAATTTCGAATATAGACATCGAATGGTAAAATTATTAGTCATACAGTGACTTGTTAAAAATATAGCTTGATCTGAGATCAGCTGTTCGACTCAATGACGTATTGCAACAATGAAAAACCCTACAATATGCATCTATGTTAACACACGTCGATAAAAATCTAATGATAATAATAATTACATTGGTAACTTATTTACATTGTTGAAATACCTACGTCCAACGCGGTATTCAAATTAGAACTAGATTTGACGTGATGTGGCAATCTATTATCGCTCTCGTTAAAAAAAAAATCCTACTTAAAAACACTGGTTCACATAAACGATAAGTTCTTGTATCTTTAGGCTATTTGTCACAATGAACTATATTTAACGAACAATAAAGCTAGTTATAGTTCTAAGAATTCAAATCCATTAATAAAAATAATAGTTACATCAAACATCGAGACGGAACTACACAGTTACATATACGACGATGTGGATATAATATTAACGCTTACTGATATGTACAACACATAAATACACTCCTAAATACCAATTACTTTCTCAACACACTGTAGTAGTAGTTTGTTCTCACGGCAATACTCCTTTCATTGCAAATACGTGAACAATACCTTTTCATAGCGTCAACTGCGCTTCCAAATACAACACAATTCCTTTCTTCTCTTTACCACAATAACCTTCATAAAGTACTGCACGGCATTCCTTCAAAATCAACAAAAAAACATCTTGCTACTTATGTGTAGAAGAATTAGTGATCTTACTACGTAACACTGCTGTCTATACGGTTCATGAAACACTCCTAACCTTCTCCTTCTCTAATTTTAAAATCATCGTGCTCAATTTTTCCACAATACTTTTGTTCACAACTGTATAATTTGTTTAACATTCCACGTACCGGTAAATTTAAATAATGCATTTCAATAATAGACCATATCATTGTACTGTACTTCCACGTAATACATGAGTGTAAGTTTCAAAATACTAGTAGTCCGCTCATCTTTCTAAAATTAATAACAATATCTTCCGTCATTCCGTTTCTTATAAACATTAATGAATAAAATATTCATTTAAGAGCTTGTTTTACACAGACTTGACTTCAGACAGACCTGCAATTCTGCTGGTCTCCATTTCGTATTAACAAAATTGTTGCTAAGTATTGTTATTGTTAATAACATTTAAAATTGTTGTAAAAATGTTTATACATTATAAATTGTTAATAACAGCATTATAGTCTTTTACAATAAATCTTTATTTGAATAACGATGTATTTTAGCGATCTTAACGCATTTACATTGCTTATAGCGTAAGTGTATCAATCGGAGCATTCCCTTATATAGAACAGTTTTCGCTAAAAGTGAGAATGTTAAAAACGTTACTGAATAAAAATTTAAACGGCATTCTAAGTTCAAATCTAATGAAATCACGTCTAGGACGACACACGTTGACGTGCATAAGAGTTAACTAAAATATCTCTAAATAGACAGAATAATAACGTGAGTTATACGAAAGAATATTTAAAATATGAATTAGTCACCCTGCTAATTCCAACAAATACTACAACCAAAACTACTGAGATAGTAGAGCAGTAATTTCTGTATCTTGCCGACGGTCTGCGATGGAAATACCTCGTGCAATGGCTTCAATGTTCCGCTCCCTAGTTGGCTCGTGCTGGTCACGTTTCTGGATCGAGCCATGCAAGCAACGTGGCTCGCAGCTGATCAACTCATTCCTTCTGGGCTGGTTACCACCTGGTCTCGGTCTCCCCGCACAGCAATCTTCTATTTTCTCGACTCTTGATAGTCTGGTCGCAGGAACCAGGAACAATGAACACTACATTCCATCTGCTTCTTTCTTCTTCACCTCGTCGTTAAAGTAGCTATGAGCGTCCATGGTTTATATCTCTCCAAGTTCTTACTGGATAATTGAGTAGAATTGTTGAAATTCAGCAAACTGCATGATGGTTAAGCAGTCGTGGTAACGTCGATCCAAGGACCTCATGATCAACTCTGAACTTCCCGCTCCATAGTGTAGATTATCCTCCTTTCATGATTTAGTGAATCATAGTACTCTTCTTAGTGAATGCAGAGTATATTCATCCCCCCTGACTGGAAAGTTGTAATCATGATGAATTGCAGGAACAAATCTGCTTGTATAATGTGGCAGTAATAGTGCTTCAATAACGTAGTAGCTTGTTATAAGATATAAGTGAAGCTACTTGCTGGATTGTAGAATACAGTTCGTAATAACGCAATCTTTCTCTTCGTGCGCTGTGGTTATGAAAGTTGCTTCTTTCAATGCTGAATATTACTTTTCGTTGCATTGCCGGACTCTTCACCTCTTCCTCGGCTATCGATGCGTCTCCTGCAGGTCAGTGAAGTCTCCTGCTCGCACTTCTCGTTGCTATATGGTAATTTGCGGAGCACCTTACAACACAGGTCCGCTCTCTTCAATCGTTTCAGTAGGAGTCACCTCGCTATGGCCGCGGTTCGCGCGCGTGGCACCCTAGATCCAGTTCTAGCCTCGCGTCCGGTCCATTTATAATAGAATTGTGCTATTTTCTCTTCTCCTAGCCAATATTATATAATTCCATACTTCCGAATAAATATCATATACTGTTCTTGATCTGTGGAAATGCTAATTTCTCTTTATAATAGCAAATATGGTTTAATAGCAGTTCCCACACAAATTTTGCGATCTGTTCTGATTGGCTGTAGGTTTATTGTCAAAAACTCTACCTGTCCTAGCCTCTTATAGTTGGGTCGTGTGCATAATTTGTTGTTGCCGACTCGGCTAACCAAAACCGGTCTTGAGAGTGCTAACTTGAAACTTTTGACAATTTCCAGCTTCAGATGATCAGACTCTCCCTTGGTTAATCTTCATTCACTACAAAATTTCCAAATCCAAATATTTCAAAATAGTCCAAAATTCTCCAAAAACATTTCTAAATAATTCAATTCACTTCCCATAACATATCCTTGAGTGAAATAAATTATTATTTCCAATGTTCACATTATAAATCGAAAAATTGACAGGTCGGTTCGATCCTCGGCTCTGTCCATAACTTGAGCTTGGGTGAATTAGGGCTCAACACCTTGAAACAAAAGCTGTCTGTTTTATCCACCAGACTTGCAAAGTATAGGGGGAGTATGAAGAGGAACAAGGATAACTTCCTTTTCGCCAAATCAGAGAGAGGATTCTATCAGACTCTGGGTAAGATAAATGATTCTGCGGACCAAAACTTTCCGACTAACGAAGAAATTCAAGAATTTTGGGGCAAACAACTGTCTACACCATCTCATCATGATGCTGCATCAAGTTGGGTAAGAGAAGAACAGCAAGCTTCCCAAAGATTTGAGCAAATGCAGCACGAGAAATTCACCACAAATGATATTAAGGATGTTATCAACAACTTAGCGAATTGGAAAGCCCCTGGCCCTGACCAGATTCAGAATTTTTGGTATAAGAAATTCTGGAGCGTCCATGATCGACTAAGTGAGTTCATTAATGATGCCATCCTTCATCCTGATAGCTTGCCCGAATTCCTCACACGTGGCATCACATACAGTAATTGCTTCCAAAGGATCTTCAGAATACATGGGATCCTACAAAATATCGTCCCATCACATGTCTGCCCACGTTGCATAAGTTCATTACATCATGCTTGGCTAACATGATATATGCACACTGTGATAAAAACAACAAAATTACCGTGCCAGAGAAGGGTTGAAAAAGGGTTCAAAAGGGTGCAAAGAACAACTACTAATTGACTCAGTTGTGTGTAGCCAAGCACACTTAAATCACCGAAACCTTCATATGGCGTACATCAATTATAAGAAGGCCTTTGATTCTGTGCCCCATGACTGGCTAGTAGCAGTGCTGCGATTGTATAGGATCAATGAGGTATTTGTCAGTTTCTTGGAAAGGGTTATGTCAACATGGCAAACTAGACTGTGTCTCAGTGCACCACGTGGAGACATACGAACAGATGAGATATCGATTCGGAGAGACATATTTCAAGGAGACTACCTTAGCCCCTTATGGTTTGTCCTGGCAATGAATCCTTTATCTACCCAGCTTTACTCTACTCACTACTGCTTTTCTATCAAGATTGGAAAGAGAGTTGGTACTCGGCTAAATCATCTGCTATACATGGACGACCTTAAACTCTAAGCCGAAACACAGTCACATCTGGAAAACTTGCTGAGAATAGTTGAAGCATGCTCACGAGACAAACAAATGGGATTTGGTTTGGATAAGTTTCGGACACTAAAGGTGGTGAGAGGAAAAGTACAGAAGTCTGGGTATGAGCTGGAAGATGGACAGCATATTAAGGCTATGTTGGCAGAAGACACCTACAAATACTTAGGAGTAAACCAAGCTAGGCATATTGACCATCTGTCATGTGAATTCGTCAAAAGATTAAAACAAATCATAAAAACGCACTTGAACAGCAAAAGCCTAGTAAAATCTGTTAACACGTATGCTGTACCTGTGCTGAGCTACTCCTTTGACATAATCAAACGGTGTAAAATGGACATCGACGGTATTGAGCGAAGAATGAGAACGATGCTCACAAAAGGAAGGAAACACCACCCACGATCTTCAATAGAGCGAATGACTCTACCCAGAAGCCTAGGTGGACGTGGCTTCGTTGACATTGATAACCAGATGAAACGACAGATAGTCAGCCTTAGGGAGTACTTCTACGCAGAAGCGAGGTCATCTGTACTTCACAGAGGCATCAGTGAGGAGGACAGATCAACGCCACTGGTCTTGTGTCAACGAGAGATTCAAAACCACCTACATACTGACCTTCAGAAGATGGAAGCATGGAAAGCAAAACCTTCGCACGGAAGACGTCCAAATGAGGTGAGTCAAGCAAATGTTGATATAACTGCGTAAAACTACTGGCTCACTTCAGGACAGATCTTTCCAGAAACTGAAGGTTTCATGCTTGCAATTCAAGACCAAGTCATTCATCCCTACAAGGAACTAGTTCATTGTAAAAGATCCCGCTGTACCAGATGATAAGTGCCGCTACGGCTGTCAACAGTCAGAAACAATACAGCATATTACATCTGCATGTAGATATTTCCTGGCGACGGAGCACAAACAAAGGCATGATGCAGTTGCTAAAATCTTGCATCGGGAGTTGGCTGATAAGTTTCAGCTTCTAAAAGGAAAGAAAGTTCCGTACCACTAATGCCAGCCAGAGTGTGATGTTGAAAAAAAGGAATACAAGATGTATTGGGACCTAACTATTTTGACTGATCAATCGGTATCACACAACAAGCCATATCTGGTAGTTGTCAACAACAAAATCAAGCAAACTACCTTGATTGATGTTGCGATTCCTAACAACAAGAATCTCCAGTCAAAACACATAGAAAAGATCAGCAAATATAGCGAGTTGGTCGACCCTATCAAAAGACAATGGCATGTAGACCTATCATTGTCTCAAGTACGGGCGTTATACCAAGTACCTTGCTCCAAGGCCTTCGTGAACTGGATCTGGATACGCAACTATACAAACTAATGCAGAAGGCAGTATTTCTATCAACAACCCGAATCGTTCGGAAGTTCATGGGTAGCGACATTCCAGCGTAGAAGTTGCTGTTTCAGTAACTGTACTTGGTTCCCTGAAGCCCATATAGTTATGTTGTAATGTACCAGCAATGTGTTATACGTACTGCATAAAATAATAATAATAATAATTATTATTATTATAACTAGCAGTAGTAGAAAATACAATCTGAGAAAGGAAATGCTCTCAACCCTCGAAGAATGTGGATTGAGGGACTTGTTGCCAACTCCCGATCTCACCAGCCGTGAGTCCTTGAGGGTGTAGCACTCTTTATGGTGCACTATAGCCTAAGTGGTGGGGCTACACACGCCCTGCCTCCTTTAGGGGTTTGAGCAGAAGGCAGGAGATGCCATGAAAAGGAGAGGTCTGATCCCTCGAAGAATTAGGGTATCAGGAAAGGAAGACAAGGGTCACTTGAGGCGGGAAAGTGAAAGTTACCCTAGGTAACCGTCGGGGTCAGAAGAGAACTTAAGTTGACCAAGGAAGATTGATAGGAATTGTGAAAGAGAGGAGCCCCGGTATAAGTAAGTGGAAGCAATGCCAGACTCAGCTGAAGTCCCGTAGCAAGGCAGAAGGGAAAAGACATCTAGTGGTCCAGAGGGGGAAGAAAGAATAACAGCGAAATAATGAAGAAATACTGGAAGAAGAAGAAGAAGAAGAAGAAACAACACAGAATAAGAAATGGAAATTGACGCTTGGTCCAGAATAAGCTTCAACGGAAAGAATAATAATTGTACCTGTCTCCTGACTCCCTTCCTATCAGCTCGACAAAACTCCTTTAAGGGTCTGCCAACCCGAAGGAAGACTTTCCAACTGCGACCCCAAGATAGCCTTTACGGGACTTGCTGGCTTTCACTCGGCGGTCGGTGCTGACGACGTCCCCGGGCTTTCCTCCCAGGTGTACAGGAGAGGAAACACGTCGGTTTGCCCACAGGCTGAAATTTTGTGGGAAGGCTTACCTGTTGAGGGTCATTCCGCTGCAGCTGTTTCAGAGTCAGGGATGGGTCTTTAAGGCCAAATAAGGTTGCAAATTAAAATAAATGGGGTATATATTCTTAAAATTAAAATGACAGTAAAATAGGAACACACTTTTCAGCACTTACAGATTATCACCAAAGGGCAAATTGCCCACGAGATGACGGTAATTAAGCGTTGGTGACACCACGTGGCACGAAAGACCACTTAACACAGTTTATGGACCACCCAGATAGTGGGACCATCAGGTACACAGAATTTAAAAAATATCTTACAAATTACAATGCGTTACATAACACAACGATATCCCTAGCAATAAAATACTCAAGGTTTGGCCTTGGGATCACGTGCACGTAGAAACCAAGAAAACATACACAGAACGTTACGCAGTAAGAAAAGAAACAATTTATCGCGACACTACAAGGAACACGCACAGAGCAGACTTACATATGAATTCCAATACAACCACGAGGTTGCGCAACACAAGGACAAATTACAAGTTACACACGGAAGGAATTCCGTACAACTAAACATACGCATGAAACATATCAAAGTAAACGCAAAAGGAAATTACCGAAATAAAGTGAAATGACTACATTAGTGAAGTGCAGGCTCCCCAGAAGCGGAGCGGATGATATTACACAACCGCCATGGGCGCGGACACGAACCAGACTACTTTAAAATGGCAGAGGATAGCAGGACTCTATTGTCCACTTGCACAATAGGACGCCACCCCCGAAAATTGGGATTTCAACTAAGTGAAGCACAAAGTACGAAGTTATACAAGTACCAAAATGAAACGCACATGAGGCGTAAAGAAGGAAACCAAAGGCAAAGTGGTAGCGAAAGTTACGAACAACACGTGAACCTAAAAGAGAGAACGTAAGGTGATAAAACGCAGAATAAAGGGACCCCTTGAAACTTAAACAAATAAACAAATGCATGGCTGCGCTTTAGTAAATTAAGGAAGCGTGATACAGTAACACGGGAATTTACAATGATTTAGATCAAAGCCAAAACAGACGCCACGAGGATGCCGCAACAAGGCATGAGCCTCGCTAAAAAGGAGAAAAGCCTCCCCCACTATATAAATCAGGCCTCCAACGAGGAAAATTGATTAACAATTTTGATATAATACAGTGGCGGACACCAAAGTCCCTCTTCTGAGCGAGGCCAAACGCTATGCCGGCACCACGAGGCACATTACGACGCAAAATAACACACACGGAATTTAAGAAACACAAGCCGAAATATGCCGACGGGCAAGTTAAAATAATATCACACTTCCTG
The DNA here is from genome assembly GCA_946902985.2 of Meconema thalassinum. Lineage (NCBI taxonomy): Eukaryota > Metazoa > Arthropoda > Insecta > Orthoptera > Tettigoniidae > Meconema > Meconema thalassinum. Next base: position 348,194,822 of record OX336392.1, read on the forward strand.
GAATGTACTCAAACGCAAACTACATATTCAAAACAATTTCATATTAAAAATAAAGCCATCCCCATGAGGAGGCTTGATACCTGAACTTCGGCTCGGATGATCCGAACACCCAGAGCAAGTGTCCTTCTTGACGGTCAGATCGGTAAGAGTGTCACCCACGCCGAAAGCTGTACATATATCAAACGCCATAATATTGACAATAGAACAGTCGTAGTAACACACGCACACTAAAATCTTCTTTCTTCTTGAACATTGTCCATAAGACAGTTCCATATTCGCGTCGTGCAGGTTGGTCACACTGGTCGCCCGCTTGGCGCTTTTCTTCTGTCATCTCGCTGCGGACGATAAACGTCGGGTTGCCGGGATCGATAATAGTCGATACAAGCAAGGATGAATTTTGAGATGCATATTACCACATATGTCACTATTGAGGTTAAGAAAGGTTAAATTGGCGAAACAGTGCACATACGGTCCGAAGTAATGCCTCGCGCCTTTAAACGGCAAGAACCACAGAATACTCCGAAAGGTTCATTTACAAGGTGTTCATTGTCCTGATTTTTCAACCTAAGATTATGCCACAATATTTTCTTCTTGAGTTTAGGTGAGTAAGGAAATTGTCGAAGCAAAGCTTCGAACTGGAAAACAGTGATAGGTAAACTTTGGTAGGAACAGAACAGTTTGGGTTAGGGGTATACTTTCATGTCATTTAATGTGGCGTGCAACACGTCACAATAATAATGAGGAATCTGGATGATACAGAAGTCTCAGTAGCTTTATCAGCATGCTGAAAAGATCACTGACACCTTCAGGAAAAAGCGATTGAAGTTCTAGGGCCACATTCTCAGAATGAACAATGACAGACTCACCAAACGGATTCTCAAATCAATTCTTGTAAGTCAAGAATAACTAGCTTAGTGAAATAGAAAAAGACCTTCAAGAAATTGGCATTACAGAGGTAATTTTACAAGATCGTCCCCAGTTCAGAATATTAATCAACAACCATCAGTTCTCTGAGAAAATTACTACCAGGACCAAGAAATCATTGACGGAAGAACGGAGGAATATTTTCAGTGTCCAGATGAAAAGATTTTGGGAGAAGAAAAAAATGTCTCTAGCAAAATAAGTTCTTTCGTGCTCCACAGATGGGTCTAACGATGTACAATAATAGTAGTATTAATAATAATAATAATAATAATAATAATAATAATAATAATAATAATAAATATATATATTAGTTTTTCGAGGGAAACAGTGGGGAAATCTTCAAAATTCCAACTGCAAGCTTCGGGACTTATCTATACTTGGCGTAAGGCCACCCCGGAACTGCCTGTTCAGCCTTACTTCACGGTGGAGCCACTGTTACGACCAGAGGTCTCAGTCAAGTTCATTTTACTTGATGATAATAAAATTACTCATCATCCTCAGTGCCTTCAGCAACCAATCTTCTCGGTTCCTCCTTTTCTTTTGTTTTTAGCAACTCAGAGATGTAGACAGCAATCTATGTCCAACTCTCTCTGCAGCTTAGCATTTTATCCACCACATTGTCTGGTGTAATGACTCCAACTTTTGTGTCCAGGAGTCTTCGAGGATTTCTCCACCCCAGGCATGCAATATTGACACCGTGTACTCGGTGATATTCCCATTCGATGGAGCTATGTTTCATAATAACCATGGCCAGAGAAAAATATGGTAATGTAATAATGAACCTCACAATGTTCCCTCGACAACCATGGCTTCAGCTGCTTGATGAGCCTAGCTGTCCACCTGCCACCTTGCTCACGTTCTCATTCTTCATGCCTCACTCTTCACGCGTATCTTAAGAGTGCTCTTCTTTGCGCAAGTATATACGCCGCCTTTCCTTGGCCAGGATGTAAATGGGCATCACCCCAGTTATTACTAGCACTGCCGGTTCAGACACTGTACGATACGCAGACGTTATTCTGAGGGCAGCTCTTCTGTGAACAGAGGTTATCCGCTTCCTATACATCTCAGAGCCAAGAGCTACGGAACAAATATCTGCACCATACAGGATAACTGATTCCGACACTCTCGTCAGCAATGTCCATAGTAATAATAATAATAATAATAATAATAATAATAATAATAATAATAATAATAATAATAATAATAATTCCACTGGGATCATACCGAAGGATGAAGGCCAACCTCAATAAATTGGGGCTCCCTCATAATCTGCATACCAGTATACAGGAAGTAGTTATTTTAGAGACCTGCTCCATAGTTCGTTCGTTCCTCAACCTACCAGTATAGAGAACTCCACTCCATCTTGCAACAAGTAGTTCCGTGAAGAACTATACAGCCTATTTTCATATATCCTACTCATGTTAATTGCCTCTACATACAAAATTTCAGTTTGATTGTTGTAATAGATTCGTAGATATTGAGAACCGTCTAAATATTTCAGACGGTCACCATGTTCGATTTTTATTTATGTACTATTACATGAAGATTATTGTGTAAGTGTGATATTCAAACTTCAATCGCTTGATTAGGACACAAGAAGTAAAAACGAGATTATAAAATTTCGCTTATCTGCATTCTTGTGGTTATGAACACAATTGAAATAAATTATATGCCGGTGGATTAACATTTGTATAAGCATTTAACGTACGAAGTTTCACTGCACTCGGATGGTTAAATCGCGAGAAACGTCCATTTAAATATTTATACTTCGCGTCGCCGCCATGTTGGATTTGTGCTCACCAGGTTACAGAGAGTCCTGTAGGTGAACTTATGTTCATAGCCTCTATGAACAATAAAGAATTCAGTTTGATTGCTCTAAACGATTCGTAGATATTGAGAACCGTCTAAATATCGGATGATCGCCATTTTGGATTGTTATATGTATAGACCATTGAGTCATGTACCATTAAAGGATAATTATTGCGTAGCTTCATTATTCAAACTTTCACTTCGATCGCATGATTACGACACAGGAAATAAAAACTTGATTTTAAAATTTCGCACAGCCGCCTTCTTAAGGTTATGCAAACAATTGAACTAAATTAGATGCCAGTGCATTACACTATTTATAATCATTTACTGTACCACATTTCACTGCGCTCAGATGGTTAAATCTCGAGAAAAGTCTATTAAAATGCTTCAACTTCGCTTGGCCGCCATGTTCGTTTTGTACTCTAGAGGATTTTGAAAGTTACATCGGTAAATTTGTAGCAGTGCTCTTTATCACCCTAGGGGCTGATAACCTCGATGTTAGGCCCCTTAAAACAACAATTATCATCATCATAATCATCTTTATCACCGTACAAAATTTCAGATTGATATCAGTAATAGTTTCCGAGATATAGAATGCCAGTGAAATATTTCGCACAGCCGCCATTTTGAGTTTATGTAAACAATTGAATTAAATTAGACGCCAATACATTACAATGTGTATAAACATTTGCTGTACCAAAGTTCATTACGTTTGGATGGTTAAATCGCGAGAAAAGTCTACTTAAAAGTCTCAACTTCGCTTGGCCGCCATGTTGGTTTTATAGTTACCAGGTTTTTGAACGACTCATAGGGGAACTTCGAGTAGTGCCCTTTATCACCGTACAAAATGTCAGGGTGATATCGGTAATAGTTTCGGAGATACTGAATGCTGGTGAAATATTTCGCACAGCCGCCATATTGGATTGGTGAGACGTAATAAAATTTGAAGGGCACGGTCGGGGTCAACCTAAATGTTGCTATGACCTTACCGAATTTCATTGAAATCCACACACGGACAAAAGGTGATCTAAAATGCCGATGTAATGGTGAATTGTACCCAATGATATGGTGAACATATGCGACAATAACAATAATAATAATAATAATCTGATGATACTCGCTTTACAAGCGAAACATGTTATCCTTTCCACGTCCCAGTCTCCTTTCTGTAATCTGTGTAATTAGTAATTAACCACAAATAGATTTTTCCAGTGGAATCACATATTTGCACTCTCTTTAAGTTAATTGGGCAACTAGGTCTATTCACGTTGAGAAACTGAAAATCTCCATTGAGTTATTTTCTTGATTCGTTAATTCGAATTCGAGTTCCGAATATATAGGTATCTGAAGCCTCAGTGCACTACTTTAGCACCCCCCCCCCCCCCCCTAGTGAGTGCTAGATGGAAAATTGATCGTCTGAAAAATAAAATAAAAAATATTTCGTCGTATTAGAAAGTTTGTTCAGAACTAGGACAAGTTGTAAAGGTTCACACAAGTATTTTATTAGGTCTTCCTCAATCGGATTTTTATGAGGTTACAGGGACCATCCCATTTCGTAGAAACTTGTGCACGAGTTTCCAAAGCGTGACTTCTAATTCATAAGTATGAACTGGAACGATTCCACTGCAGCTCAGCCTTTTGGAATATTAGATTGAGGATCTCAAAGCGCAAGAGGCTGGGCGCCGTCATACAAACACGTCTACACGTCTATCGATAATATATACATTTTTTTTGGGGGGGGGGATGAAATGCATTAACGCACATATTGTCGGGCTCCTGGGTGGCAGACTACCGACTAATCCCCCCCCGTTACTTCTAAACACTAGCCTGGAACCATTTATCACATTACTTCAGGCTCGAGTCAGTTTATCTTTTCCCCTTAGGGCACTCTTCCATAGTGAATTATCTTCAATGGCGATCCAGATCTGTCTTCTTTGTCCGGAGGATATTGGAGAAAAAGTTCTGCCCTAAAACTTCCCCATACGGGAGAACGAAACGCATCAGGCGAAAGCCTGGACAAAATAACTACTGTGGTCAAGAAAATTAGACTGAAGCGGTGCGGGGTAGTGGGCATGAAATACGTGACTAGAAAACCAATGTAGGTAGCAATACATTAACAATTTTTATTTCTAATAAGAAATTTATAATGAATAAACAAATTGCACTTAAGTGCTTATCACAGAAATGAACAATTATAAATGTAGCAAAGTGTGAGGGCCTGATGACAGAAACCCAGATTAAAGAAAGGTCCATGAAACAAGCTTGCTTGATTGGAGAGAAGTTGAGCTTAACATAAAAAAATGCACTTTATAAAAAGAGAGAGAACCATAAAAAATTATTAAGAGTGTACAATAACTGGTATGATATAAACTCTTCATAAAATTAAACTTATCTTTGAAGAGCCAGCTCCATAAAAGTTCCAGCTAGCAAACGTTGATTTAAAAGTCCTCACGGTTTCTTCAGAAGGAGGCGTACATGGCCTAGAGATATGTGCACCATTGATAAAATGTCAACTCTCTCTTCTTTGCTTGCGAAGGAATGACATTTATAGCTTCCAAGTGATGATCCAGCTCTATTTCGAAAGACGAATCCAAGTATCCTCTCTAAGGTGAAGGTGAAAAGTACAACAGCTGGCAATTATTCTTGCCATCTTGATCAATACGTCATGGTGCAGATCTTGTGACGTAGCTGCTAGGTAGCGTAGAGACTAGCGATGGTGTCATGAGATGCAGTAGCGGTGACCAGCAGGTTGAAGTAATCAGAAGTGATGATTGATCAAAAGTGGTGATTGATCAGAAGTGGTGAAGAACGCCAGCAAGTGGCGTCTTAAATAGGGACCATGGAACTCTCTCGAAGCTGGAGATCGCCCGACCAGACAAAGACCTGCCATTGGTCGAACGAAAGTCAGGGTGACGCCAGTCGACACTACTCAGCGGACAGTGGATCAACCAGTAGAAGCCCTGTATGTCGGGAGTGAGGACGCTTGAGGTAGCGAGCGACTGGAACACTCGAGGTGAGAACTATAATATCTATGAATAAGTGATTGATAACAAGATTATGCATATGGTTTAAGCAATTAACATTTGTAAAGAAATAATTACCATTCGGGGATCTCGGTAACAAGAAATAAAATTTGACCGACAAATGGGCCAAGCTAAACATTGAAAGTATCACAAAAGTGATCAGATATCTTCAACAAAACCTGTTACCAGCTTCCAATTTTCTTCATTTTGTAGCATCACCGCAACAATATTGTCACGAGATATCTTCACCTCAATGTGCTCTTGAAGAGACTGTCTATTTTGTACCCACCGTCCACAAGAGAAGAAGGTGTGATAAGCATTATCTAGCTCATTAACACAATAGATACAATCTGGTGAATCCACCTTCCCCATCTTCTTAAGATAAGAACAGAAGTACCCATGCCCAGTCAAGAACTGAGTGAGATAATAACCAACCTCACCATGTTTCCACTCTGTCCAAACCTGCACCTGGGGGATCATTCTCTTAGTCCACTGCCTTCGGTCTCCTTGTCCCATTTGATCTGCCAACTATGAAAGGTTTGTGCTCTTGCTGTTCGTCTTGAATTTTGTAAACCTACCTCAGATTTCCTCCAATAAATGTACTTGCGTTCTTTCGCAAGAAAATGAATTGGAATTATCCCAGCAATAACAAGAACAGCTTCTTCAGAGACCGTGCGATAAGCAGATGCCACTCGGAAAGCACCCCGCATCTGCGCTTGCGCTAGTGACTTCCTATAAATTCCTTATCCAGGGCAACCGCCCAAATTTCCATTCCATACAGCAGAACTGAATGTATGGCTGTCATCAGTAACCTCCTCTTACTAGATTTTGGCCCACCAACATTGGCCATGAGCCGACTGAGAGACGTTACTCCTCTAGCCATCTTATCTGCAGTCCGTCTAATTTGTTCTCCAAAATTCATTTTATTGTCGATCATTATGCCCAGATATTTTGCTGCTGGCCGCGTCTCTACTTGAATGTCTCCTACCTGTATCGGGAGTATTGTCTGAATTCTCTTCTTTGTTAGGATTACAATTTCTGTCTTACTAAGTGCTAAAGACAGACCATGTTCCTCCATGCATGTATTTATTGTACGCATTACCATATTGAGTCGCAACTCCGCCTGCTTGACACTTCTTCCTGCTACAATAGCAGCAACATCATCTGCATAACCAACTAGGATAGTTTCATCGGGACTTAAGATCTCAGCAAGCTATCATATTATGTTATATTCCACAGATCTGGTCCTAAAATCGAACCCTGTGCAGCTCCGGCTGAGACCCGTGCCCTGCGTTGTCCTTCTGTCGTGTTATAAAGCAACGAACGATCTTCCAAGTAGGAATTTATCGTCCGTAAGAGATAATTTGCAACATGAAATGTATTCTCCAGCGCATTCAGCATGTCACTTCACTTGACAGAGTTGAATGCATTTCTTACGTCACGAGTAACAAAGAGAACCGCCCTCTGACAGCTGCAACAATTTCTCGTATCGCATCCAGGGTCGATCTTCCTGTTCGAAAACCATATAATAATAATAATAATACAATTAATTATCAATTATGTTCATTGAATACATCGGCATTACATCCCACGAATCTTTCGATTATCCTTGAAGATTATCGTCTGTGATATATATTATAATACTAGCTGTACCCGGCATGTGTTGCATTGCCAATCAATGATAGTGTTGGCGTTGTAATTTTGTTTGTTAAGTGCTTTTGGATACACAATATATTTTTATTTTTTCCGTTAACTGCCTCTAAACTCTTGTAAAATGGATTTACTAATTCAGAAACATTCGTGGGCGCGTGAACAACAACTCACCGAAGTTTCATCGCTATCGGATGAATGGTAGGCTATATGAACGCATGCTGGACTTTGTTGAAACTATTCGCGCGCCGTCACCAATTTGTTGAATCTACTCGTGCGCTACCTATTGTATTATGGATTTACTAAGTCAGAAAAGTTCACAGGAGTGTACACAACAACTCACCAAAGTATCATGGCAGAGTCGGGAATCGACAGCCAAGAATGTTAACCACTACACCACGAGGTGGTCTAAAGATTTAACGGTACTAGTCAATGTATAAGTCATCATCATCATTATTATTGCATTGACGGGCCTCTAAGGCCTACAGCATAAGACAAAAGCCAAGAGAAACAGATTAAGAACTATACAAGAACACAGTACGGCCTATTAAAGAAAAAAAGAGGAAAGAAGAAGTCAGTCACAACACTGGAGATATCTACTGCAGATGAGAGCCCATCTCTGCTGGTCTCTATGCTCTGTAAGTAGCCAGAATAGGGTTGGCATTTGGTCAGAAATTGCAGGTTAGTCATCACCCCTCTGCCTCTTGACCAATTCATGTTCGCATAGTTGATGTCATAATGCTCTGCGTTGCAATGTTACAGCTCACGTGCTTCAGTGCCTGGTCAGCTGTATCTCTGGCTTGTACAGTTTGGCAACCTCGTTCTCAGACCACATGGCGAGATGAGAACTGTCAATCCTATTCTGTCAGCTCACAGAGTACGGCGTCATTATCGACCGCTGTCGGCTCAGCTTGCTTAAGGATTGTCAGAACTCGATCCTTCCATCGCGTCCTTCGGCATCCATCCCCTTGGGCGTGGGTGAGTAGCAGGCGGTTACGAACCTCTTCACGCGGCAGGACACGTTATTTAACTCACGGGGATCATCAACCTGGTGTATCGGTGGGACGAGTGCCTCAATGTTCATGGCGATTTTGCCTGAATGACATACAGATTCTGGACTGTACGGCCGTCTAGCGGAAAGTTTTTGATCACACCTTATATACCTTTTGTTCATTAAATATCAAAGCTTTTGTTCCTGCCAAATATTACACTGTGTGAATGGAAAAGTATTTTATTTAGAAATGCCCAGCAAGCCTGTTTGTGTCATATTATTTCTAGAAATATTAATTCCATCAGCTGTAACTTCAATGTTTTTAATATCATGTTAAGTTTCTAAACACAAACATTGTCTGACAATTATGATTATTGTTGGTTGGTTCTTAAGTTTAGGGGCTGCGACAACGCGGTCATGTAACCCCGTGTACTTTGGGTGTGTGTAGAATCTGTCTGATAACCGGCGTTAATTGCGATGACTGAATTAGTGTGTGTTATCTGTTTTATTAATTCAAGTAAGGACTGCAGACTTTTGAATTGTTCAAATAGTTCCTACTTTTGCCGCCAAACGCCGCCGTCAACGACTACTAGTTCAGAACTTAGCTACCAGACGCTACCGCAGTCGGCTCTTGGCAACGAACGTAGGAACCTAAGAGCGTTGTTTACATTCTTAACCTATACAATTTAGCTTCACACAGGTGTAATTAGTGAAAGGTTCTTTAACATGCCATAAATCTATGACATGGGACCGCTGGCTTTACTTCCCTTCCGAAGGAAGGCATACTGAGGGATTTTAACGCTCTTAAAAAATCCGACGACTTCGACCAGATTTGAACCCGCGATCTTGGGCATAGTAGCTCAGCATGAAACCAACTACGCCACCGAAGCCGCCAACCCCGACTCTAATAGTGACAGTTACATACACCTAAAGTCAGCACAGATACACAGGTTGTCAGTTAATTTCAACATTGTAGTACACAGGGCTGATTACCACGATGCGTCAAGCTCCAAAATGTAATTAATAACTGATCGTTCATGTGGGTATGTTTTGAGAGGTGGATAACCTCGATGGTCCGCCACCGCTATCTGACACCAGTAGGGGAGTGAAAAAGGAAGCTTTTAGTTTTACGTGACCGTTAATCATGCGATCATGAGCCACGGGACCTCCTTTTTACGTGTAATCCGAACCACAGGACATGGCATTTCACTTCGAAAATCACACATGCATTGACCGGGAATCGAACACGGTCCAATTTGGTGAGAGGCCAACAGCTGGACCGCTACGCCACCATGCCCCCAATAGGGGAGTGATGGTGCTTCTAGGCCACCCGGCGTTGCTCGGGCGACGTTCATATTAAATAATTAATATCTGGGCAACCCATGGTCCGATTTTGACAAATGACTTGTCGTTGGACTCAGGCTGACGGGAGCTTTGCTATGGACCACTCGTAATTTTTTTGAAAATTTTTGTTTTCGAAAGTAGGTGATAGTTTGAAAACCAAATACGGTAGAACGTTGTGCCATGGTTCAAACAAAAGGTCTCTATGTCCTTTATTTTCTGTAATAATTTATTTTTATTTTTTATGTTTTTTTGAAAACCCTCGAATTTTGAAAATCCTATATTTTGGAAACTAGGAATTCTACAAAAGAAATTGTTTGATATAAATGGAAGGTCCCTACGCCCTCTACCACGACAATAAATGTCAAGTCTCTAGGATAAAAACCTGACAGTAGTGTGGTAAGGGGAAAGCTGCTCCACTTAGGAAGTTGTGAGCCCCCGCGACCTTGGAATGGAAGGAGTGATGCTAGGAGGGCGTGCTTGGATTTGTTTTTTTCGTCTCGTTGTGCTCTTTACGGGAATGTAGGTGTCGAAAAGGTGAAATGCCGGGAGCATTTTGGGGGTAAAAACGTGATATTAAACTTTTTGTTATATCTCGCGAACCAATCATGCCAGAGGCGTGTACGAGGAGTCCAAGGACTCGGGGTGACGTCCTCTTTGCTATGGACCACTCGTTATAAATATTTTTTTAAATTGGAAACTTGATTTTGGGGTAAACAAGTGTTTTTTGTGATTTTTGCTGATATCTCACGAACCAATAAGCCTAGAGACTTTTACGAGGTGTCAATTTTTTCCTCGCGTTGTCCTCTTGACGAGGATGTTCGTGTTGAGCAGGAACGAGAAACCATTTTGAGGTAAAACCGTGAGTTTAGACTTTTTGCTCTATCTCGCAAACCAATAACGCTAGAGACGTGTACGAAGTGTCCTAGGACTCTGGCTAACGCCCCCTATCGAATGTGGTAGATATGTTTTCCAAAAAAAATTCACAAAGGGCCTAACGATAGGTTTGTTGAAAAAAATTATTTACCTGTTTATAATGTTCATGAAGCGTGGTGGTTGAGAGAGACGATACAGCTGGGTGTGTGTGTTTCAACGAACCTGTCGCTAACCACAATGACCATGGTTAATAGAACAATCGATATTTCGGCGGGTCGGTTTATGACAGAGCGAGGGTGCGACTTTTCTGATATTTTATCCCCGAAGGGGATCTTTAACGTGTAAACGGTGATGAGAACTTGGTTCTATGTTGGTCGAAGCGAGTACAGAAAACAAACTTGCAGAGGAGCAGACGAGCAGGAGGTGAATGTCATTTGAGCTTATTGGGATGCGCTGATCTGACTTGACAAGTGCAATGGAAAATGACAAAGACGCAGAGGACGCTTGAAGGTGAAATAATCTGACAATCGTGGTGGCAGGGAAGAGCGAAATGCATGTGAACACGTGTGAGATGAGATGTACGCTAAACAAGTTACATTCTGTCTTGCTTCGTACGTGACAAAATGCAAGTTCATGTGAAATTTGACCTAGCACAGGTGTTCACCTGGGAAGTTAGCTGTCCACGTGACCGATAACAGAATGTTCAAAGCGTGCGAAAAAAATGATTATACATGCAACGTAACATATATAAAGACATGTCGTTATCATTTCCACTCTCACTTAGGTGACTACCTTTGAACACATTGCGTTGCGTGAAACCCCTAGTCTTGTTTAACAGTTTCGGTGTTGGTGGAAAATACTTAACCTTGTTGTGGGGTAGGTATTTATTTATATATTTATTCATGTATACATTTATTGACTTATATATAATTTCCAGCAATTATTTATTGATTAGGTAATTAATGATTATATTTATTTATTTGTTTGCAGATAACCGGTATACCTTACATGTCTGAGAGAGAAGAAACCATTGCACTTTTGAACCCACTATAAGGAAACAGCAACAAGCCACTGCAAGTGAAGGTGAGATTATTTTTTAAAACTAACTTGTTTCAATTTTTGTTTCATATTTTATTTTATGAAATGCATGTATTAACCTAAATTTAGGTATTTATAGCGTTTTATTTTATTTATTTTTAGAAACTTGGAAAGAAAAGCCTTACCGCTGTAGCAGTTGCTGAAAACCCGAGACGCAGTAGAGCGAAACTATTGTTTCCAGGCAGTGAACTATTGAAAACTCAGGTAAGCCTAACATAAAATGCTATTGCCTTTTATCACTATTGAAAAAAACTCTTACACAAAAAAAATTCATTACCTGTAAATGACTGGGACAATGATTGCTTTCTTGATTAATGGCTATGTTGTTGTTGACTGGGAAAAGTACAAGGCCATGTTGGATTTTCTAAAAACAAAAATTTAAATTTAATTTATGGGTGGCTCCCTATGGACTCAACGAATATCCAAAGGTTGGAACATGATAATGTGAACAAAATGACATGACATTCATTTTTAGCCCATTTTCAATTTTGAAAAAATAGGCTTATGAGATCACCTTTTGTCCGTGTGTGGGTGCGTATGTGTGTGTGTGGCTCCCCTAATGAAATCTAAACGGCTGGAGCGATTTCAGTGAAACTCGGTAAGTTCATAGCACTATTCCAGGCGACCTCGACGGTGCCCTTCAAATTTTGTTACGTCACACCAATCCAACATGGCGGCTGTGCGAAATATTTCACTAGCATTCAATATCTCCGAAACTATTACCGATATCGCCCTGAAATTGTGTACGGTGATAAAGGGTACTACTAAAAGTTCACCTATGAGACTCTCAAAAACCTGGTGACTACAAAACCAACATGGCGGCCAAGCGAATATGAGACTTTTAAATAGACTTTTCTCGCGATTTAACTATCCAAACGTAATGAAACTTGGTATAGCAAATGCTTATGCACATTGCAATGCACTGAAGTCTAATTTAGTTCAATTGTTTACATAACCTCAAAATGGCGGCTGTGCGAAGTATTTCACTGACATTCTATATCTCCGAAACTATTACAGATATCACCCTGAAATTATGTACGGTGATAAAGGATACTGATAAAAGTTTACCTATGTATAACTCATAAACCTGTAAAGTACAAAACGAACATGGCGACCAAGCGAATTTGAAATATTTTAATAGACTTTTCTCGTGACTTAACTCTCTGAACGCAGTGAAATGTGGTACAGAAAATGATTTTGCAGATTATAATGTACTGCCATCTAATTTAATTCAATTGTTTACATAACCTCAAGATGGCGGCTGTGCGAAATTTTAAAATTAAGTTTTTATTTCTTGTGTCGTAATCATGCGATCGAAGTGGAAATTTGAATAATGAACCTAGGCAATAAGTGTCCTTGAATGGTACATAACTCTATGGCCTATACATATAACAATCCTAAATGGCGAGCTTCCGAAATATTTAGATGGTTCTCAATATCTATGAATCTATTACAGCAACCAAACTGAAATTTTTATGTTCATAGAGACTATGAACATACGTTCACCTATAGGACTTTCAGTAACTTGGTGAGCACGAATCCAACATGGCGGCTACGCGAAAAATAAATATTTAAATGGACGTTTCTCGCGAATTAACTATCCGAATGCCGTGAAACGTTGCACGTTAAATGCTTACACAAATGTTGATCCACTGGCATCTAATTTATTTCAATTGTTTGCATAATCACAAGATGGCTGCTGTGCGTAATTTTAAAATCTCGTTTTTACTTCTTGTGTTCTAATCATGCGATTGTAGTTTGAATACCACACGTACACAATAATCTTAATATAATAGTACAAAAATAAAAATCCAACCTGGCGACCATCTGAAATATTTAGACGGTTCTAAATATCTACGAATCTGTTACAGCAATTAAACTGAAATTTTGTTTGCTGATAGAGGCAATTAACATGAGCAGGATATATGAAAATAGGCTGTATAGCTCTTCACGGAACTACTTGTTGTTTATATATTGGTTAAAGAGGGGGGGGGATGTAAATGACTGTAGCTTTATAAAAAAAATAAGTACATGGGTTACTGTTAGTGCCAACATACACTTTATTTTTAATGGTGTTTTGATATATTAATGCCAATTAACGTTATCGTTTTATTTACAAGTATTAATTGATTGATCGATTGATTGAGTGATGGGTTATTTTGTTTGCTTTTAGGTGTCGGCATGTGCCATTAACGTAATGAACATACAGTGAACAAGCATGCATTATGTTTTAAAGTACTCTGTGCTCTTGTGCAACGTTAATAACTTACAATAAGAAAAAGTTTTATTATAACACATGGCGTTAGTACCAAATACAACAAGTGAGCAAGTTGGTTTAAACGTGGGTTAAATTTAAAATCAGAACATGATCGTTGGTTAACATTTGAATCCTGGCCTGTAGACTTTTTGTCCACACATAAACTTGCAAAAGCCCTTTTTTTTTTACTTGAACCGAGAACATGTGGTGCGCTGTGTGTTTTGTCGTATTGAACTTTCACACTGGGAAGAAGGGGATGATCCCTTTAGAGACCATTTGCGATGGTCTCCTCATTGTCCTTACATGCTTGGAAAACAAGTGGGTAACCTACCAGTGTATTCATTTAACCGAACCACAAGGCCATTGGCCGCTCCTTACGTAGCTGAATCACAAATAAATAATAATAATAATGATGTATTACCAGCCAACGGTAGTGTCGATATATGTGGTCCATATGCCATAGACAGTGTTGAATTGGCTGTGCTTTTGAATAATTGGGAGTTTGCAAGGCTAAAGCACTAGCACCCCCAGAGTACAGCTCTGTTGAAAAACGTTTAGAATCTTATAAAAATGTTTGGCCATTAATATTGAAACACCTTACCAAACAGCTAAGTGAAGCTGGATTTTTTATACGGGTGAAGGGGATAAAACAATATGTTTTATTGTGAATTTGCTTTAAAGGATTGGCAAATGACTGATGACCCTTTTGAACAACACGCTCGTTGGTTACCTAACTGTAAATACATGGTGTTGCTTAAAGGTCAGGAATTTGTGAACACTATTCGTAAAGAAAACGTGATTGCAGCACAAGACATAAAAGTGCCTTTAGAGTAAGAACACGCGGAGCAAATACATAAGGCTGAAAGAAAAGACTTGTCTTACGAACAGATACAAAAGTGTGACCAACAATTATGTAAAATTTGTTATCAAGATGAACTAGGTGTTTTATTTTTGCCTTGTGGACACATGATAGTGTAAGGTACCTGTGAGGGTGGCCTGTACAAAGAATTAACCTAAGGGATGAAATTAGTGTGGTTAGGGGGCGAGTTTGGCAACTGCTGTAAGAGGTATGGATTATTTAGTGATTTGCGATCGTCAGTACGATCTGCAAAGAGAACTCCCCAATGTACTGCTTGACGGGGTAGTTCCGGGTGAGGGGTGTTTGGGAAGGTAATTTAACTATTACTCTCTGCGCGACAGCTGCGCCACGCAGTCTGCTGCAAGTCGTAAGCAGGCGATCTGACTGGTAGCCTGCTTGTGTCAGCGCTGTACGGTAGCGCTCGGCTGACGTCACGAAACAATTAAACAGTAAACAGTAAGGCTAATTCTAGATCCTACCTAATGGGGAAGCTAAGAGGGTAGGATCTTATCAGCTAACTAAATAAAGGACAAGACCAGTGACTTCTATTACTTTTAAATTTAATGTGTACCTCGATTTTGAGGTACGTTTGCAAATAGCAGTTCAAATGATAGAAATAAATAATTATTACAGTACAAGCACAGGGGGATGGGAGTGTAGCGTGATGGTGAGTGTAGTGATCGCTTGAGTCACTTACCTAACAGTAGCGGTTCGTCACGTCGGTAGCACTTAGACAGACTGATCCCGGGTGCACGACCTCCCGCGGTTCTTATAGGCTTTTCGTGCTACGTCTGCGGAATCCGTACATTCCTCCCAAGTCATAGTCCTTTCTAGGGTCGTTGCCTGGGACACGAGGCTACTTGAGCTCATGTAGGTGCTAACTTATTAGTCTTATAATTATGTAATTGTTATTTGTAGGTTTTTAAAGTAATTGCTTGGAATTTGGATTTGTCGGGGATTTTATTTAGGGGATGAGGGTGGCGTACCCTAGGGGTACAACAATAGCATGTGTCAAGTGTGCATTAGGACTTAACACTTGTGCTATATGCAGAAAAGTAGTATTTGCTACAGTTAGGGCATTTCTTGCATAACTAGTATAATTTATTCGCCATGCATAGTGCAAAATCCCTAATTGCACAATATTATTAAAGCTGTTTTAGAGTGTAATAGATATGCTTTTGTTTTGTTTTGTTTATAGACTACTACAATGAATGTTTTGAATGCTGTGGGACAATCATGTGGCTTAGAGACAAAGAAGCTCAGCGAATTGCCAACGCATATTCCATTCCGCATTACCAAGATTCGGAAATTGAAAACAGCATATGGTGATCGTGTACTTTGTGTATGTGAAAACTTTGAGACATTTCTGCCTATACGGTTTAATGATATGTCGGAGAGTGTTTTTGATGAAGTCAATAATGCTGTTCAACCTGTACACTTATTTTATGAAGGTTTTAAAAACAATAGGTGCATGGTTCGTTTTAATTAAATAAAAAAACAAATGTGAAAGACTAATGGAATATATAAGTAATGACAATGGACTGAAAAAGAAAGAAAATATGTGTATAGAATAGTAATGTTTTAGTGTTTAGTGTTGTCTTTAAAAATATTATGATGAAACCAACAAAACAAGAAATGTATATAAAGTTTGTAAATAAATGCAAAATGATGTTACAATGCTGTTTTATTTTATACAAAGTTAGTATATTTAACATTGCAGAGTATACATGATTATGACAATAAACGCACACTGAATAAAAGCCTGTCTCTCTTTAAAATATTCTGTTATAGTTTTAAACACAAGGCTTGTTGTAGATCATTTTATAGCAATGTCCATTCACTGTTGTTTTCGAAAACTGGGGAAGCCGCAATGGTTGTATAGGCATAAACACCTTATTGTTATTACTATTTAGTCATTTTGATCCTCTTGCATATCAAGAGCAGATGACCTAGTTGTTCCACTATTTAAAACAACAACAACAACAACACTACCTCTTGCATAGTTTGTGATGTTGATGGCTCTTGCGACGTGGAAGATGGATTAAACATAACTTTTGGAACAGGGGTTAAACGTTGCTCATTAAACAATCCACTATTTTGAGTAGCAATATGGTTTTCTTATTTTTTGTCGACGGCAACTGTGTTTCATGCAGTACACTACATTGATAATCACTGACACTTAAAACCTCGCTATTTTTACTTTTTAGGTCACTACGACAATGTTTGGAACGTTGCTTTGAACAACGCCAAATAACAGTTTCATTTTTATTGGTTCGTTTCACAATATATGAATATCCTTTATAGTATGCGTAAGGCTTACCATACCTAGTCACGGATACTTCCATGCCAACTGTCAAGCATAGGCTAAGCTCTAGTAAAGTCAACTTGTTAATAAGAATAATAGTTTAATGTGAGAGAAAATATGGAGCCAAAGAGTTCAGGTAAAAGTGAAAGCAAATAAGCAAATATAAGAACCAAGAGTGGGGGTAATAGTGGTTGCAAAGCGGTATACCCATTACACAATAATATCAGAACGTCGAAGCTCTTGTTCAATTTCTTTGATTTCCCAATCGTGACCGGTATGCCCAGCTTGTTGTAAAGCATGCAAGTGTCGAAGCCGTTGAATTAGCTTACTGGTTTGTTCCAGTATACAAATTTAACAAATTAATTTTTAAGTGTAAACAAAGCAGTATCATTATCATTATTATCATTATCATGATCATTATTATCATTATCATTATGACCATTATTACTATTACTATATAGTCCTTTTTGATCCTCTTGCAATACCACTTTATTTATAGTCTGTGTCGACTTTGATAGCGTTGAAGGTTTCTTGTACGTTGACAAATGTCCTAACATTACTTTTTGAGGACATGATAAGTCCTTTTGAACCAACACTGCATTATCTTTAGGCGCAATATCGTTTTCTTGAACTTGCTTTATAGCATTTTGAAAATTGTTTGTAAACAGCAACCGTGGTTCGTTTAGAGCACTACATTGATGAACACTCACACTTAAAACCTTTCCATTTTTACTTTTCAGATTGCCTCGACATTTTGTTGACCTCTCTTTTGACCATTGCCAGAATATTATTCCATTTACATTCTGGCGATTATAGTTTTAAGAGTAGCCTTGATAGAGTGCACGTTGCCTACCTTTGTTGGTTGTAATAAGTTCCATAGTAGTAACTGACCTGTCAGTACGATGTTCACACAACAAAGGTTACAACTGTTTTGCTGATGGAGTGACCTACCATAAGCTTATATATTGGCTTATGTGTTGGCTTTTTGTGTTATCTTTTTGTGTTAGCTTTTTGTGTTGGCTTTTCGTGTTGGCTTTTTGTGTTGGCTTTTTGTGTTGGCTTTCCGTGTTGGCTTTTTGTGTTGGCTTTTTGTATTGGCTTTTGTATTGGTTTATTTGACAAGTTATTTGTGTCAATGTATTTAGTGGATTATTTTTCTTGGTGTTGGAAAGTAGTTGAAAGAGAGGGAATAATTAAAGACTTAACCTCAGCTCACTAACCTAACCTAACCTAACTTCCCCTAACCTAACTTAACTTCACCTAACCTAACCTAACCTAACCTTTCAACTCTCAGATGTTAATTAAATTCTGTGCATAGTCGAGTTGAAACCCAAGACCTCAGGGGTAAAAAAAAATATTTTTTGATAGCTTATTTTGGTAACTTATTTTGATGGCTAACCTAACTTTACCTAACCTAACCTAACCTAACCTCAGCTCACTTTGGATATTACTAGTAAGTGTTCGTATCCTCCGTTAGGTAGAATGCTAGTAGTACAGGTAGTGATCATATTTGCCGCTAGGTAGCGGAAACATACCTTGCGTGTCTCATGTGACACTTGTGAAGTTTAACCGCATGCAAGACGTGCTTGTATAAGTTCTCTATTTAAACTCAATATACAATTAACCACTAAATGTTCAGAACTAAAATGTATAGCCATGTTTAGGGTATATAGGAGACCCTTAGCAAGAGAGGCTGTCTAACCCTCTAGTGTACAGCCTTGTCATACGCAGTAAGCACCTGTTGGCAGAAAACAACAACAACAACAACAACAACAACAACAACAACAACAACAATTTGAGAAAGCCAACAACATATCCATTAATGTATTTAAAGGAAACAGTTTTTGTTGGCTTTCTCAAATTGTTGTTGTTGTTGTTGTTTTCTGCCAACAGGTGCTTACTGCGTATGACAAGGCTGCACACTAGAGGGTTAGACAGCCTTTCTTGCTAAGGGTCTCCTATATACCCTAAACATGGCTGTACATGTTAGTTCTGAACATTTAGTGGTTAATTGTATATTGAGTTTAAATAGAGAACTTATACAAGCACGTCTTGCATGCGGTTAAACTTCACAAGTGTCACATGCAACACGCAATGTATGTTTCCGCTACCTAGCGGTAAATATGAGCACTACCTGTACTACTAGCATGCTACCTAACGGAGGATATGAACACTTACTAGTATTATCCAAAGTGAGCTGAGGTTAGGTTAGGTTAGGTAAAGTTAGGTTAGCCATCAAAATAAGTTACCAAAATAAGCCATCAAAAAATAATTGGTTATTACCCCTGAGGTCTTGGGTTCCAACTGGACTATGAACAGAATTTAATTAACATCTGAGAGTTGAAAGGTTAGGTTAGGTTAGGTTAGGTGAAGTTAGGTTAGGTTAGGTGAAGTTAGGTTAGGTTAAGTTAGGTTAGGTTAGTGA
This sequence comes from Meconema thalassinum, assembly GCA_946902985.2. NCBI lineage: Eukaryota > Metazoa > Arthropoda > Insecta > Orthoptera > Tettigoniidae > Meconema > Meconema thalassinum. The sequence goes on from OX336392.1 coordinate 348,214,383, forward strand.
GCGAGTTTAAGTCTTTAAATATTCCCTCTCTTTCAACTACTTTCCAACACCAAGAAAAAGAATCCACTAAATACATTGACACAAATAACTTGTCAAATAAGCCAATACAAAAGCCAATACTAAAGCCAACACAAAAAACCAACACAAAAAGCCAACACAAATGCCAACACAAAAAACCAACACGGAAAGCCAACACAAAAAGCCAACACGAAAAGCCAACACGAAAAGCCAACACAAAAAGCCAACACGGAAAGCCAACACAAAAAGCCAACACAAAAAGCGAACACGAAAGAGCCAACACAAAAAGCCAACACGAAAAGCCAACACAAAAAGCCAACACATAAGCCAATATATAAGCTTATCGTAGGTCACTCCATCAGCAAAACAGTTGCAACCTTTGTAGTGTGAACATCGTACTGACAGGTCAGTTACTACTATGGAACTTATTACAACCAACAAAGGTAGGCAACGTGCACTCTATCAAGGCTACTCTTAAAACTATAATCGCCAGAATGTAAATGGAATAATATTCTGGCAATGGTCAAAAGAGAGGTCAACAAAATGTCGAGGCAATCTGAAAAGTAAAAATGGAAAGGTTTTAAGTGTGAGTGTTCATCAATGTAGAGCTCTAAACGAACCACGGTTGCTGTTTACAAACAATTTTCAAAATGCTATAGAGCAAGTTCAAGAAAACGATATTGCGGCTAAAGATAATGCAGTGTTTGTTCAAAAGGACTTATCATGTCCTCAAAAAGTCATGTTAGGACAGTTGTCAACGTACAAGAAACCTTCAACGCTACCAAAGTCGACACCAGTGGCGGCTCGCACGTATCGCAGTTAGTGGGGCTGCATGCTCTAGCATTAACTTGCCTTATTTGTAGATCAGCTCCAGGAGTCGAGTCTTGGACGTTACGAATTTTTCGATGACGAGGTTATTGAAATTCGGTTTGCTGTTAATCAGACCCTTCTCAATAGACAGAATTCCAAGTGCACTAAGTCTTTCTTGTCCCATGGCTAGAGGCCTGCGCGGATAAAGAAAACGTTATCCACATCCGCACGACTGTTATCCGCATCCACCTCGCATCCGCACGACTGTTATCCGCATCCGTACGTTTGTTATTCGAATATACTGGCATTACAATAATATTTTTATTTTTAATTAAAGTAACACATTCATCCGGCCGTAAAAACCATCCGCCACAAAGACTTACATCGCATCCCATCCCCGACCTCGTTGGAGAACGGGAATAATAAGGTGTAGATATGCATTAAAGCAACACATTTAGTCATTTGAGGAGAATGTCGTTCCCTTAGGCTATGTATGCCATGTGCTATGTTTAAAATAAATGTTATACAGCCAGAATTCCAACCCTTTTCAGTTCGGAGAGTTAATTATTCTTAATGACTTATTTGAATGAGATAAGATTAAATCACCATTTTACATTGTCATAAAAAATTAAAAAAAACTAACAGTAAACATCCGGGTCCTAGTAATGCTTTTCAACAAGTTCGGATTGTACTGTACTCTAAAACATATCCGCAAATTTACTCCAAACATTATCCGGAACTTATCCACTATCCACACAGTCATGCAAACTATATCCGTATGGCGATAAATGTTGCGAATATCCGCCCAGGGCTTAACGCATGGTATTTGTGAAATACACTTTGATCCTCTTGAGGCACGATATTATTTGGCCTGTTTACCATCTCTTGATGAATGCTGTACATTTGCGTTTGTATTTGCTAGAGTAAAATGTGGTTTTTCACCGATGTCTCAGTCTCGCTCATGGCTGTGATTATATGGAAGCTATTGAGGTATGGGTGGTGCTTAGTAATGACATTCAGGGCACAGTCAGTGCATGAGGATGCTGAGAAAGGTTCTACTCATAAGGTTAGTACTGCTGCTCTGACTCAGTGAGGAAAGCAATGGCAAACTACCTCACTCCTCTTCTTGCCTATTACGCCTCAATATAGCGCTGCCTTTGATTTTTGTGGGTATCTACCCACATAACCTAACGGCGGTACTTTTTGGGGATCCAACCAGCCTTCGGGCTGGTAGTGATAGTATTATGATTCTATTTATATATTTCCCTGTTTCTAGTTACTTCATTGTTATGACGCTCTACCGATTGTTGATATGCCGAACTTAAGCGTAACACTGCAAAATTTTACATGTTATTTAAATGAGTTCCGGAAAATGCGTGCTTCTGAATTTCTTCGCTCAATTTTCTAATATCTGTCACTCCCTTTTGAGTTCAGCTAAATTCTCCACCGACTATACTGCGAAATAATATGCAAGTATTTGTTAATATCACGCAAGCATACTACATTAGAATATTAATCTATAATTCGCATGTTGGCAAGATTAATTGTACAAGTGTTTGAAGAAAAAGCACAAATCATGGAGATGGTGGAATGCCTCCCTTTCATTGGCTAATAAGGGATGATAATGGAATTGGTTCTTCTAGTACCCACTAGATACCGTGAGCGCCTACTTGAGTTCCATCCTTCTACTCACGATTCACATTGCCATTCAGTGCTACAAACGTAGCCAAGTTGCAGCAAAAGCTTTTCCCATTTAAACATTTTCTTGCGATAGTAATATGATTCTATTTATAATTTATTGCATTAGAACATAAGTCGCAAATTTTCTGAATACGAATTAGGGGCTATTAGCCGCTGCCAGTACAGTACTTGAGCAGTTTGTAAACTGTATGCTCTATTGTTTCCAAAGATGTGTTGGCAATCTGTGGCGTTGCTGCAAGGAATGCAGCTCCCAAAGAGGCTTTCATAGGACAACTTGGCAATGGGGGAAGTGGATTCAGGAAGCGCAATGTTAAGTTCCTAAGGTGCTGCGGAGAATGCAGCAGCCGCGAGAAGAAGCGGATTTACGAGCCAGCCTGGCCTTTACTTGTGAAAAATTTAAAGATATCTATTTAAATATACCGTTACCCCGTTACTTTCAAAGTGTAAATAGATATTGTCAAATACCCTGGGGGGGGCTGCAGCTCTGCAGTACCCCTTCAAGAGCCGCCACAGGTCGACACAGACTATAAATAAAGTGGTATTGCAAGAGGATCAAAAAGGACTAAATACAGGGCGTTACCAAATCGACTTCATTATGGTCAAGCAGAGGTTTCGAAACCAGATTTTGGATTGTAAAACATATCCTGGTGCTGACATAAACTCTGACCACAATCTGGTTGTAATGACATGCAGATTAAAGTTGAAGAAACTGAAGAAAAGTCAAAAGCCAAAAAGGTGGGCAATAGACAGACTGAAAGAGAAGGATGTAAACGAAAGATTCAAGAAGAGTATAAAGGAAGGACTAATGAAAAACCCTAAACAAACTTCAATTGCAGACGAATGGGCACTTTTGAGGAATGAAATAACAAAATCCGCAGAAGAAAACATCGGTAGGAAAGAGAGAATAGGTAGAAAACCGTGGATCACTCAGGATATACTCGAATTGATGGATGAAAGGCGGAAGCACAAGAATGTAAGAGATGAAAAGGGGAAAGCAGAATACAGACGTCTGAGAAATGAGGTTAACAAGAAGTGCAAGGAAGCGAAAGAAGAATGGTTGAAAGAGAAATGTGCTGGTATAGAAAATTGTCTGAAATTAGGAAAAGTAGACACAGCTTATCGAAGTATTAAGAATACTTTTGGGGGAAAAAAGACTAAGTGCTGTAATATTAAGGACACAAATGGAAAGCCTCTAACAGATAGGGAAGAAAAGGTTGAGAGATGGAAAGCTTACATAGAGAGTTTGTATAAGGGAAAGGAGATTGAGAATCATGTAATGGAAAGGGAGGAGGAAATTGATGAGGATGCGAAAGGAGATTTAATATTGAGATCAGAATTTGATAGAGCTTTGGAAGACTTAAGCAGGAACAGAGCACCAGGCATAGATGATATACCGATTGAGTTGCTACGCTGCATAGGTGAGAATGGTCTGATCAGGTTATTTCACTTGGTGTGTAGGATTTATGAGACAGATGATGTACCCCCTGATTTCAAGAAGAATGTAATCATCCCTATACCAAAGAAAGTGGGAGCTGACAGATGTGAAGATTACCGTACAATCAGCTTGATAACTCATGCTTCAAAGATCCTGTCTAGAATAATTTACAAGAGGATTGAGAGCCAGAGAGAAACGGAGTTGGGTGAAGACCAGTTTGGTTTCAGGAGAAATGTAGGAACAAGGGAAGCTGCACTAAGTCTTAGGCTGATTTTGGAAGGTAGAATAAGGAAAGATAAGAGAACGTTCATGGCTTTTGTAGACTTAGAAAAGGCTTTTGATAACGTTGATTGGACTAAATTGTTTGACATTTTGAAATCGATTGGAATAAAGTACAGGGATAGGAGGGTGATATACAATCTATACAGAAACCAGACAGCAGTCATTCGAGTTGAAGGACATGAGAGAGAAGCTGGTATTCAGAAAGGCGTAAGGCAAGGCTGCAACTTATCACCCATACTTTTCAATCTTTACATTGAACAAGCAATGAAGGAAATTAGAGAAAAAATTAATGTGGGAGTGAAGATTCAAGGAGAAATAATTTCAACTCTGAGATTTGCTGATGACATCGTCATCTTGGCCGACACGCCAGAGGATTTGAATGAGTTTTTGAATGGTATGGACTCCGTCTTACGGAAAGAATTCATGATGAAAATTAATAAATGTAAAACAAAAATACTGGAATGCAGCCGAAATAAATCAGAAACCTCTATGGAGATCAAATTGGCAGTTGAAAAGCTGAAGGAAGTAGGAGACTTCTGTTACTTAGGAAGCAGAATAACCAGTGATGGACGAAGCAAAGAGGATATAAAAGTAGGTTGGCTCAGGCAAGAAAAGCATTTCTACAAAAAAGGAATTTGCTGACATCGAATATAGATTTAGGTATTAGGAAGTCATTTTTGAAAGCCTTTGTCTGGAGCGTGGCGCTCTATGGAAGTGAAACTTGGACTATTGGTGCAGCAGAAAAGAGGAGAATTGAAGCATTTGAAATATGGTGTTACAGGAGAATGATGATCAGATGGGTAGATATGGTTACAAACAAAGAGGTATTAAGACGAGTGGGAGAGGAGAGATGTTTCTGGCGACTGCTAATGAAGAGAAGAGATAGGTTGGTAGGACACATACTAAGACACCCAGGAATAGCAAGCTTAGTATTGGAAGGAAGGGTCGAGGACAAGAAATGTAGGGGTAGACCAAGGTTAGAATATGTTAAACAGATTGCCTCGGATGTAGGGTGTGGCAGCTATGTAGAGATGAAACGATTAGCTCAGGACAGGGAGGCATGTAGAGCTGCATCAAACCAGTCAAAAGACTGAAGACTCAAACAACAACAGCAGTAATAGTAATAATGGTCATAATGATAATGATAATAATGATAATGACAATGGTAATGCTTTGTTTACACCCAAAAATTCATTTGTTAAATTTGTATACTGGAACAAACCCAGTAAGTTATTTCAACGGCATCGACACTTGCATGCTTTACAACAAGCTGGGCATACCGGTCACGATTGGGAAATCAAAGAAATTGAACAAGAGTTTCGACGTGCTGATATTACTGTGTAATGGGTCTACCGCTTTGCAACCACTATTACCCCCACTCTTAGTTCTTATATTTGCTTATTTGCTTTCACTTTTACCTGAACTCTTTGGATCCATATTTGCTCTCACATTTAACTATTATTCTTATTACCAAGTTGACTTTACTAGACAGTTGGCATGGAAGTATCCGTGACTAGGTATGGTAAGCCTTACGAATACTATAAAGGATATTCATATATTGTGAAACGAACCAATAAAAGTTGCCGTCGACAAAAAATCAAGAAAACCATATTGCTACACAAAATAGTGGATTGTTTAATCAGCAACGTTTAACCCCTGTCCAAAAGTTATGTTTAATCCATCTTCCACGTCGCAAAAGCCATCAACATCACAAACTATGCAAGAGGTAGTGTTTTTGTTGTTTTAAATAGTGGAACAACTAGGTCATCTGCTCTTTATATGCAAGAGGATCAAAATGACTAAATAGTAATAACAATAAGGTGTTAATGCCTATACAACCATTGCGGCTTCCCCAGTTTTCGAAAACAACAGTGAATGGACATTGCTATAAAATGATCTACAACAAGCCTAGTGTTTAAAACTATAACAGAATATTGTAAAGAGAGAAAGGCTTTTATTCAGTGTGCATTTATTGTCATAATCATGTATACTCTGCAATGTTAAATATACTAACTTTGTATAAAATAAAACAGCATTGTAACATCATTTTGCATTTATTTACAAACTTTATATACATTTCTTGTTTTTTTTGTTTCATCATAATATTTTTAAAGACAACACTAAACACTAAAACATTACTATTCTATACACATATTTTCTTTCTTTTTCAGTCCATTGTCATTACTTATATTTTCCATTAGTCTTTCACATTAGTTTTTTATTTAATTAAAAAGGACCATGCACCTATTGTTTTTAAAACCTTCATAAATTAAATGTACAGGTTGCACAGCATTGTTGACTTCGTCAAAAACACTCTCCGACATATCATTATACCGTATAGGCAGAAATGTCTCAAAGTTTTCACATACACAAAGTACACGATCACCATATGCTGTTTTCAATTTCCGAATCTTGGTAATGCGGAATGGAATATGCGTTGGCAATTCGCTGAGCTTCTTTGTCTCTAAGCCACATGATTGTCCCACAGCATTCAAAACATTCATTGTAGTAGTCTATAAACAAAACAAGAAAAAAGAATATCTATTACACTCTAAAACAGCTTTAATAATATTGTGCAATTAGGGATTTTGCACTATGCATGGCGAATAAATTATACTAGTTATGCAAGAAATGCCCTAACTGTAGCAAATACTACTTTTCTGCATATAGCACAAGTGTTAAGTTCTAATGCACACTTGACACATGCTATCATGTGTCCACAAGGCAAAATTACAACACCTAGTTCATCTTGATAACAAATTTTACATAATTGTTGGTCACACTTTTGTATCTGTTCGTAAGACAAGTCTTTTCTTTCAGCCTTATGTATTTGCTCCGCGTGTTCTTACTCTAAAGGCACTTTTATGTCTTGTGCTGCAATCACGTTTTCTTTACGAATAGTGTTCACAAATTCCTGACCTTTAAGCAACACCATGTATTTACAGTTAGGTAACCAACGAGCGTGTTGCTCAAAAGGGTCGTCAGTCATTTGCCAATCCTTTAAAGCAAATCCACAATAAAAACATATATTTTATCCCCTTCCCCCGTATAAAAAATCCAGCTTCACTTAGCTGTTTGGTAAGGTGTTTCAATATTAATGGCCAAACATTTTTATAGGATTCTAAACGTTTTTCAACAGAGCTGTACACTGGGTTTGCTAGTGCTTTAGCCTTGCAAACTCCCAATTATTCAAAAGCACACGCCAATTCAACACTGTCTATGGCATATGGACCACATATATCGACACTACCGTTGGCTGGTAATACATCATTATTATTATTATTTATTTGTGATTCAGCAACGTGAGTAGCGGCCAATGGCCTTGTGGTTCGGTAAAATGAATACACTGGTAGGTTACCCACTTTTTTTTCCAAACTTGTAAGGACAATGAGGAGACCATCGCAAATGGTCTCTAAAGGGATCATCCCCTTCTTCCCAGTGGGAAAGTTCAATACGACAAAACACACAGCGCACCACATCTTCTCGGTTCAAGTAAAAAAAACAGCTTTTGCAAGTTTATGTGTTGACAAAAAGTCTACAGGCCAGGATTCAAATGTTAACCAACGATCATGTTCTGATTTTAAATTTAACCCACGTTTAAGTCAACTTGCTCACTTGTTGTATTTGGTACTAACGCCATGTGTTATAATAAAACTTTTTCTTATTGTAAGTTATTAACGTTGCACAAGAGCACAGAGTACTTTAAAGCATAATACATGCTTGTTCACTGTCTGTTCATTACGTTAATGGCACATGTCGACACCTAAAATCAAACAAGATAACCCATCACTCAATCAATCAATCAATCAATCAATACTTGTAAATAAAACGTTAACGTTAATTGGCATTAATATATCAAAACACCATTAAAAAATAAAGTGTATGTTGGCACTAACAGTAACCCATGTACTTATTTTCTTTTTATAAAGCTACTGTCATTTACATCCCCCCCTTTAACCAATATATAAACAAAAATGAATGTCATGTCATTTTGTTCACTTTATCATGTTCAAACCTGTGGATATTCGTTGAGTCCATAGGGAGCCACCCATAAATTAAATTTAAATTTTTGTTTTTAGAAAATCCAACATGGCCTTGTACTTTTCCCAGTCAACAACAACTTAGCCATTAATCAAGAAAGCAATCATTGTCCCAGTCATTTACAGGTAATGATTTTTTGTGTAAGAGTTTTTTTCAATAGTGGTATAATGCAATAGCATTTTATGTTAGGCTTACCTGAGTTTTCAATAGTTCACTGCCTGGAAACAATGGTTTCGCTCTACTGCGTCTCGGGTTTTCAGCAACTGCTACAGCGGTAAGGCTTTTCTTTCCAAGTTTCTAAAAATAAATAAAATAAAACGCTATAAATACCTAAATTTAGGTTAATACATGCATTTCATAAAATAAAATATGAAACAAAAAATGAAACAAGTTAATTTTAAAAAATAATCTCACCTTCACTTGCAGTGGCTTGTTGCTGTTTCCTTCTAGTGGGCTCAAAAGTGCAATGGTTTCTTCTCTCTCAGACGTGTAAGGTATACCGGTTATCTGCAAACAAATAAATAAATAAATAAAATCATTAATTACCTAATCAATAAATAATTGCTTGTAAATATAGATAAATCAATAAATGTATACATGAATAAATATATAAATAAATACCTACCCCACAACAAGGTTAAGTATTTTCCACCAACACCAAAACTGTTAAACAAGACTAGGGGTTTCACGCAACGCAATGTGTTCAAAGGTAGTCACCTAAGTGAGAGTGGAAATGATAACGACATGTCTTTATATATGTTACGTTGCATGTATAATCATTTTTTCCCACGCTTTGAACATTCTGTTATCGGTCACGTGGACAGCTAACGTCCCAGGTGAACACCTGTGCTAGGTCAAATTTCACGTGAACTTGCATTTTGTCACGTACGAAGCAAGACAGAATGTAACTTGTTTAGCGTACATCTCATCTCACACGTGTTCACATGCATTTCGCTCTTCCCTGCCACCACGATTGTCAGATTATTTCACCTTCAAGCGTCCTCTGCGTCTTTGTCATTTTCCATTGCACTTGTTGTCAAGTCAGATCAGCGCATTCCAATAAGCTCAAATGACATTCACCTCCTGCTCGTCTGCCCCTCTGCAAGTTTGTTTTCTGTACTCGCTTCGACCAACATAGAACCAAGTTCTCATCACCGTTTACACGTTAAAGATCCCCTTCGGGGATAAAATATCAGAAAAGTCGCACCCTCGCACCTGTCATAAACCGACCCGCCGAAATATCGATTGTTCTATTAACCATGGTCATTGTGGTTAGCGACAGGTTCGTTGAAACACACACACCCAGCAGTATCGTCTCTCTCAACCACCACGCTTCATGAACATTATAAACAGGTAAAGAATTTTTTTTTCAACAAACCTATCGTTAGGCCCTTTGTGAATTATTTTTTGGAAAACATATCTACCACATTCGAAAGGGGGCGTTAGCCAGAGTCCTAGGACACTTCGTACACGTCTCTAGCGTTATTGGTTTGCGAGATAGAGCAAAAAGTCTAAACTCACGGTTTTACCTCAAAATGGTTTCTCGTTCCTGCTCAACACGATCATCCTCGGCAAGAGGACAACGCGAGGAAAAAATTGACACCTCGTAAAAGTCTCTAGGCTTATTGGTTCGTGAGATATCAGCAAAAATCACAAAAAACACTTGTTTACCCCAAAATCAAGTTTCCAATTTAAAAAAATATTTATAACGAGTGGTCCATAGCAAAGAGGACGTCACCCCGAGTCCTTGGACTCCTCGTACACGCCTCTGGCATGATTGGTTCGCGAGATATAACAAAAAGTTTAATATCACGTTTTTACCCCCAAAATGCTCCCGGCATTTCACCTTTTCGACACCTACATTCCCGTAAAGAGCACAACGAGACGAAAAAAACAAATCCAAGCACGCCCTCCTAGCATCACTCCTTCCATTCCAAGGTCGCAGGGGCTCACAACTTCCTAAGTGGAGCAGCTTTCCCCTTACCACACTACTGTCAGGTTTTTATCCTAGAAACTTGACATTTATTGTCGTGGTAGAGGGCGTAGGGACCTTTCATTTATATCCAACAATTTTGTTTGTAGAATTCCTAGTTTCCAAAATATAGGAATTTCAAAATTCGAGGGTTTTCAAAAAAACATAAAAAATAAAAAAGTTTTATTGCAGAAAATAAAGGACATAGAGACCTTTCGTTTGTACCATGGCACAACGTTCTACCATGTTTGGTTTTCAAACTATCACCTACTTTCGAAAACAAAAATTAAAAAAATATATATATAACGGGTGGTCCATAGCAAAGCCCCCGTCAGCCTGAGTCCAACGACACCTCATTTGTCAAAATCGGACCATGGGTTGTCCAGATATTAATTATTTAATATGAACGCCGCCCGAGCAACGCCGGGTGGCCTAGAAGCACCATCTCTCCCCTACTGTCATCTGTCGACAAATCTCGAAAGTACAACGGTAGATCATTTCAAAATATGAAAGTTTCTATGTTGTCTGTACCTGTTCTAGACATTGCTTTTATAGTCAGCCACCTCAGACGACAATAATAACAACACACTGCTGCCATTATTTTTTAAACTAATTTTTCTTGCTTATTTAATTGTTTATAGTTTGTATCGTTTCGCAAACTGCTTTGGAACTAAGGTTTTACTAACAAAATTACAATGGCGTCACATTTGCAGTTAGCAGCAATGGCGTAGTTGAAAATAACAAAAATCGGATATCTTTAGCCATTAGACCTGCTTATTTTACACCAACCTTTTTGTAAATCGAAGCAAGTGTTCAAAAGTTATAACTAGGGACCGGATTTTTTGAAAATGCATATGCGCATATGCAAATACATATTTTGAGGGTCAATTGGATTGTTTGCATATTCTGAACATAACAGCAATTTTTAGCACATACATCAATTATTCAACCAATCGATTAATTGATTAAACACACAATAGGTTAATTGTTATTTGTAGCAATTAATCGATTTTCTGCTTCGATTAATCGATTATCAAAAACTGAACTTAATCGATTAAAAGTACCAGCCCTACAAAAAATCAACACCTTTCAATGTAGAAATGTTGTCGTAGTCTCTGTCTTCCATTAAATGGATGATGAAATGATTGTGGCGGTGAATATTGTTTTGAGGGGCGGAATATTGAGGTCATCTGCAACTACAGGAATAACACGAAATTATTATACTTCATTAGAAAAATCGGAATTTAAAATGTAGAAAAGAGGAAATATTAGAAGACAGGTTTTATTTTTACATATTCAAAAGACCATATAAGGTCGTCTACTTTCTCTTAAAGGAATGAGTATATAGCTCTCTTGGTCTTATCATGCCGTAAAATTAGTGAAATTAGTGATCAATTGTTCATTACAAAACCCTTCATTATACAGTGGATTATTAACCAGTAGAAGTTACTACATTGATTTAAACCTAACATTCGAATCAAAAAGATATTTAAATTCTTTGATCATAGATGTTTTGTTGTTGTTGTTGTTGTTGTTGTTTCATTTGAGGGGCTTCGACATCGTGGTCATTTAGCCCATGTGTGTGTGAGTGTGTAAAATGTTGTCTGATAACCTGTGTTATTGTGATGACTGCAAACGGGTATTTTTAATTCAGGTGAGGATTGGGAAGAAGGCGGCCGTGGCTCTAAGTTAGGAACCATCACGGCATATGCCTGGAGAAGAAATGGGAAACTACTTCCAGGATGGCTGAGGTGGGAATCGAACCTACCTCTTCTCAGTTTTACCTCACGAGGCAGAGTGAACCCTTCAGACAAGAATTAAATTTCTTGGCAGAGTCGGGAATCGACAGCCAAGAATGCTAACAACGAGGTGGTCTAAATATGTGCGGTACTAGTCAATGTATAAGTCATCATCATTATTATTGGATTGACGGGCCTTTAAGGCCTACAGCAGAAGATAAGAGTCAAGAGAAACAGATTAGGAACTATAAAAGAACACAGTATACAAAAAAAATACAATTATAAGAAACGGGGAAAGAAGAAGTCAGTCACACCACTGGAGATATCTACTGCAGATGAGAGCCCATCTCTGCCGGTCTCTAGCGTCATTTTCGACCGGTCTGCTCCGCTTGTTTAAGGATTGTCTCACAAAATGCCTCCACTGAACTCTGTTTTGGGCGAGTTCTTGTCAGTTGTCCACATTCAGATGTCTACAAAGTTGGAAGATTTCATTTTTCGATGAACTTCGTGGTCTTCCAACTGGCCTTTTGCCTCTAGCTTCTTCCTTAAAGATTTGTAAGGCAATCCTATCATCTCACATACTTAGTAAAAAATGATGATGATGATAATTGTTGTTTTAAGGGGCCTAACATCTAGGTTATCGGCCCCTAATGGTTTGGGTGATCGTGAAGATGAAAATGAAATGCAAACTATAACTAAAACTAACTACTAACTTATATACTAGAAGAAGAAATGGAAGACAAAAGGGGAATAAAGCAAATAAAGGACAGGAGGGGAAAAAATGCCCTCAACCCTCGAAGAATGCAGATTGAGGGACTTGGAAGGAAGGAGAGCCATGAAAGGCAGATAGGAAAGTGAAAGAGGAGAGGGTCCGCCCCAGAGGTAACGGACATAAGGGGGAAAACCGGACCCAGCTCAGGAATCCCTCGGGGTCGCCAACTCCCGAACTCACCAGCCGTGAGCCCCTGAGGGTGTAGCAATATCCAGGGTGCACCAGAAGTGGTGGGGCTACATACACCCTGCCTCCTCGAGGACCTTGAGCAGAAGGCAGGAGATAATAGGAAAAGAAAAGGAAGGCTGACCCCTCGCAGAAGGAGGGTATCAGAAAAGATGAGACAAGGGCCAATTAACGCGGGAAAGGAAGAGACTCCCTAGGCCTCGGATACCCTAACACCGTCGGGGTCGGAAGAGAACAAGAGTTGACCAAGTGAGGTCGACAGGAAAGAAGACGGAGAGGAGCCCGGCATAAGTAAGTGGAAGCAATGCCGGACTCAGCTGGGGTCCCGTCGTCGCCAAACCACGTCCCACTAGATGTGAGCCCCTGGGGGAAGAAAAAGAAGGCTGACCCCTCGCAGGAGGAGGGTATCAGAAAAGATGAGACAAGGGCCAATTAAGGCGGGAAAGGAAGAGACTCCCTAGGCCTCGGATACCCTAATACCGTCGTGGTCGGAAGAGAACAAGAGTTGACCAAGTGAGGTCGACAGGAAAGAAGTCGGAGAGGAGCCCGGCACAAGTAAGTGGAAGCAATGCCGGACTCAGCTGGGGCCCCGTGGTCTCCAACCCACGTCCCACTAGATGTGAGCCCCTGGGGGGACTTAGTAAATGACCATCCCATCGAAGTCTTCTGGAGTTAATAATAATATTAGTAATAATGTTATTTTTTTACATCCCTTTTAACTACTGCAGCTTTTAGAGACGCCGGGATGCTGGAATTTAGCCCCGAAGTGGATCTTTAATGGGCCAGTAAATCTTCTGACACGGCTCCCTCGTATTTGCGTACCCTCAAATGCCAGCTGACTGCGCCAGGATTCGATCCTGCAACCTTGGGATGGCATGCGAGAACGTTACTGCTGAGCCACGCAGCCAGCCAATATACTGTATAAGTACCTAGTCCGCTCTTTCCCATAAAGCGGATGATGCGATTAGCAGCTATCTCGTTATCGACTGTGCGTTCCTGGCAGATTGTTGTCTGCGTAGACCTGCAAGACCCACGAGCTGTTAAATAGGGGAGATCTCTTCTCATGAGGTAAGAGTGTGTGGACCTTACACACTGCCTATCCTTAATGTAAGGAAGGAGGGAGTATTTATTTCTACTGGTAATATTTTACAACATTATGCATTTTGTTCAGCCGGTAACACACAACTAAAATCTAGCACACCGCAAATTTGTTTACGGAGATACCACCTCCCTTAAAAAAGCTGACCAAGCCTATCAAATATGTATGTGTTATTATTACGGAGTAGATACGGTGTCAAGGATCCTGACTTATATAATATTGAAACACTGTCCTCAATGGGAAGTCACGAACTCACCACAAGAAAGCAATAAAGAAAAAAATGGTTTCTTCGCTGCTAATCATTTATGTGTTCAACATTATGTAAGTACCCGTGGCGTTGGAGTGCAGTTCAGGCCCACAGCTAATATACTCTTCTAATATTGATCCGCCAGTGACATTGACGATTCATTATTAAGCGAGCATCGCATTGCGAGGATTAGTGGTCGATATCTCTGCATACAGTAGCTCATAAACATACAAAATAGACTTACTGACGAATGATTCAACACATCATCTGTTAGGAAGTCAACCCAGGGGCTGTTCGGAATCTCAATAAGCACCGTTGTAGGTTATGTGCGTAGAAACAAACAAAAATAAATATAGAAAGCTTTCCAGTCGGTCAACATAATAATTGTGCCAAATTACATGAGGCGACATAAATATTCAAATTCGGCCATGGCGTGCGAGCATGGAGTGCAGTCAGTCGGTGGACTGACGGCATGCATCTGATCTATCTAAACTCAATTAACACAAAAACACTCAAAATCCGCTTTGAATATTTAACCTAAACAAACCACGAAACATTATTTTAATAATCCAATGACATAAACACAAAAGCTCATCGACCAATTAGAATTAGAAGGCGTAAAATCATGCAAACAATTCACAAAATCAAATAAATTAACACATTTAAGAATTTATTCATATCCCACGATACATGTAAACTCAGGGCAAGGAGCGCATAGACGTACCGGTACCAGCCAACGGCTGCAAAACATAGAGATTAGAGGAAAACAAGTATTTAAACAACATAACCTGAAAGAAATATTACATGGGATATTTATCATAAAAAAACACGCTTTTATGTACAAAAAGGGGAGGGACAAATAATTGGACATGTTTCGATCGTCAAGCGATCATCATCAGATCCTGCTCACTTAGGCTTACATAAAGTTCGATGTTTATGTTTTACACGTATGTACACATATATACACATTATTTAGATCATAAAAGTTTGTAAAAACTTATGTAACGTGTCTATCTTATTTACAGATGGTTTGTAGCACTTCTATAATTGTTGCGTTATTATTAATGTAGTTATTGACTTATTGTTGTGTGTGGTTCCACGCGTTTAACGACTATTTACTAATACAGTAAGCAATGAACACTTCTATTCTCCAATAATGGCACTTTTACTGTTGCTATATACTCTCTCTGCCGGCCCCGTGGTGTTGGGGTAGCGTGACTGGCTCTCATCTGGAGGCCCCGGGTTCGACTCCCGGCTCCGTCAGGGATTTTAGAAACTGACGTGAGGGCTGGAACGGGGTGCACTCAGCCTCGTGACAATTGGGCCGGTTGAATAAAATCTAGCAATTGCTAAGTCTAGGTAATTTTCAAGCCAGTGCTAGCTTTTGGTTGATTAAAGTTGGGTAGCAATTGCTAGGCCTAGCAGTTGCTCAGAATTTCACTAAAGCCTAGCAATTGCTTGAAAGTGAGTTGAATAAAAAGAAATAACTAGATCTCGAGTCTAGCAACTGCTAGGAAATATCCTAGTCTGGTCCGGAGCATGCTAGCTTTTTACTTAGTCGTTGTTAGGCGTTAGATATGGCTGCTTTCCTACGTGTACGTGAACAAAAACAGTACGCAGTTGGTTGGGAAATAACAAAGTGCAAAGAATTGTTAAGGTTTGAGAGTGAAAGTGTTGATTTTTTAGCTGCTGAGTTCACGAAAGTGATAGTAGAGGAGGTGGCCTGTCTCGGAGGAAGCAAATGGAGATTTTCTTGAGGTTTGTGGCAGACCCCGGGTTTCAATTAGGTATAGCTGAAGATATCGGTGTACATAAGAGTACAGTTTGCAAAACTATAAGATTTGTATTGGACAAGATAATTGAAAGATCCCACATATGGATACGGTTTCCTTCAACAGCACCAGAAGTAAATGAAGCAAAGCTTATTTGGCAACAACGTTTTCGTATGCCTACTGTTATTGGAGCGCTC
The DNA here is from genome assembly GCA_946902985.2 of Meconema thalassinum. Lineage (NCBI taxonomy): Eukaryota > Metazoa > Arthropoda > Insecta > Orthoptera > Tettigoniidae > Meconema > Meconema thalassinum. Next base: position 348,230,654 of record OX336392.1, read on the forward strand.
GATTGTACACATGTCGAAATTAAAAAGCCCTCGGTCTTACTTCACGGCGACGAGTACGTAAACAGGAAAGGTCGTACCAGCATTAATGTGCAGGCTACTTGTGACGCCAAAGAACGGTTTACAAGTGTTAGTGCGGAATGGCCGACTCACGAATCTGGCGGAGAAGTGCGATTAGAGAGAGTATATCTCGTTTTGATGGAGCTTCTTGTTTATTTGGTGATTCTGGGTATGCAATATCGCCGTGGTTAATTACTCCGTTCAAACCACCGGTAGATGTTGAACAACGAAACTTTAATTTAATACACGCTAAAGAGAGAGTTGTAATAGAAAGGTGTTTCGGTCAATTGAAAAGGCGGTTCCCAATATTAGGAAACTGCGTAAGAGTTGCTTTGGACAAAATACCTAAGGTAATAGTTTGCTGTGCTGTCCTCCATAACATAGGAAAACACTTGAATGATGCATTTGATGATGACGATGAGGAGGATTTGATTGGCAACGAAGACGAATGCATCGCGGAAGAGCGAAATGAAACACCAGCTACAGTTCTGCGAGGGCAACAAAAAAGACTACAAATGATGGCGCATATAAACCAGCAGTGAACTGGAACTAAATTGTTATTCAGTGTTTGTTTGAGAAAACGATAATCTTTAGCATTATGTAAGTAGTTTAACCAACAGTTACAAATGAGTATGTAAGTAGCTAAATGAATCGATCATAGTAAAACAACATTGAAATAATTTAAGTTGAATTTAATTTAATTGCCATTCTCACTGCGTATATTTAGCGTGCACGTGTCAATGAATGATTTTTTAATAATTATAAAAATAATACGGGTATTAATTCCAAACAGAGCATGTTAAACATGTATTGTTAATTTTCTGAGCGCTATAAGCGCATTCAATTTATACAAACATAAGTTGTGTTTATTTATTATAGAACAGTAAGCCACTCATTCACATTTAAACACACGATCTTTTATAATAATTATTATGCCGATTTTAGGTTATCTATGTGAAAAACGTACTCACTCATAATATTTATCCCAGTAATGTTAATATGCTTGGATAGATACGTGTATACACACGTAGACTGATGTCCGATGCAACGTTGCAACGCCATTCTAACAGTTCCCGTGTTTTTGTTGGTGGAACGTTTTTACCTAGCTGATGATTTAATAACCGTTCCACCAATTCTAACTCGAAGAGGGACAACACTGTACTTACGACCCAACGGACGTCGACAACACCCTGAAGTGTAATCGTCCCTAAGGGTGTAAGACATGTTTTTTTTTTTTTTTTTTCAAATTTATGTATTAAGGATAAGGATTTTAATTTTATTTATTTACAAATTGAAGTACGATCTGCCATATTCAATTAGGTCAGTTCGGGTTGATACATCACTGACATTTTTCTGTGCCTCTTTCAGTTTCTTCTCTTCTATTTGAATTTGAATATCTAGAAGCTTTTTTTTTTTTTTTTTTTTGCTGAAGCAAAACAATTCTTTGCAGTTGAGTGGTTGACATATTTTTTGTCTCTTCTGATTCGTACTGCATAGCTTGCTTAACGTTTTGTCTTATTTTTGTAGCAGCGGGTGATGCTTTTGGCACTTGATCTTGAGTGCTTGGCCCAGGTTCAGCGTAAAACACTTCAGCACTGCCTCCGTCTTCCTGAGTTCTTTCCACGGGTCCTAAGCCAACACCAATGCTTCCTGGGATTTTATTGAAGACCGGATTTTCTTGCTGGATTAATACATGAAATAATTGTTTTTCCCAGTCTTTTAGTTTAATTTTTTTATTCCCAGTGGCATTCTTGTCTGTCTTCAATTTAATGTTGGCCTTCATGTTGCTCTGCATTTTCTGAAGCTGGGCCACTGTGACTACATTTCCCGTAGCTGTTGAGTATTCATCTTGAATTGTGTTCCAAGCTCTTTTTTTTTAGCAGAAATCACCGATGGAATTTTGGACTTTTCTACTACAACCTGATTGACACAAATTAGTTTAGTTAATAGGGCCCGGTCTAATCCCTTGTCCCCAACGGTGTCGTCTTCGCCTTCACTAGATGACATGATAATACACACTTCACTTAAGTTGGACGCTACCAAGTAACAACGTGGTCACACTGTGTTGTATCAGTGATCAGTGTCGTCTGTTGTCGCCAATCACACGCTCCTGACGAACAAGTTACAACCTGCAGGCCTAGCAGTAGCTAGAGCGCTAAGCAATTGCCAGGCCTAGCAATTGCTTAACAATTTCACGCAACATCTAACCTCACCTAGTTATTCCTACCTAATCCTAGCAGTTATTTATTCAACTGGATTTTAGCAAGAGCTAGTTCTAGGCACTAGTTCCTAACCCCTAGTTCCTACGTTTTATTCAACCGGCTCAATTGAGAAGCTGTCTGACAGTAAGGCAGCGCCCCGATCACGAAAACCAAGATTAACGGCCAAGGGGACCTGATGCACTGACCACGCGTCAACTCAATATCTGCAGGCCAAAAGGCAGGGCAGCGGTCGCTTGGTAGACCTAGTCCCTTCATGGGCTGTAGTGCCAGGGGTTATTATTACCGTCTGTACTCTCTCTGGTTGACATAGACAATACCAGACTAGACATCAGTCACTGACTGATAAGCCGATAGAGAGCATCTCGATCCTTAACATCCTCCCCAACCCTGGTCTATCACCAGGGGGATGATCAGCTGCACTTGACAAGTTGGTAGAGAGTGTCGAGTCTTTGTCCGGTCAAGAAGTGGGCGGGTGTCAGTGCTTCTGCTCCGTCTTCATTCTGAGAGATGGGTGGTGAGTTGATGGCTGCTTCAATGTTCACTAGGATGGTGTTAAGCCTTTCCTTGGTTGTCAACGCCTTGTCTAACACCTTCCTCAGGCATCGGTTTGTAGTGCCAACCATCTTGTATGTGTGGTTCCACGCGTATAACGACTATTCACTAATACAGCAAGCAATAAGCCCTTCCATTCTCCATTAACGACCCTTTTATTGTTGCTATTTACTCTCTCTGGTTGACATAGATAAACAATACCAGACATCAGTCACTGACTAATAAGCCAATAGAGTGCATCTCAATCCTTAACACTTATTATAAGCTAGTGAAATCTAAATATATATATATATATATATGATTCCGCATGAACATGTTATCAGCTAGATCCTATCTACAACCTCTAGAAGTGTGTAGTAGGAATTCCGGAACACCCCGTATACCTGTGTGTTTATCTATGTACGGTACGTACTGATGTGTTACGGAAACACCAGTCTATTCGTTTACCCACTGGAGCTATAAAAGGTTGTTTCTTATTTGTAATCAGCGTATGTATGTACAAATTAACCAGTAAGCTATTCTCCGGTCAAGCGTAACTTATATATCGAACTGAACGCCGTGTACTTGGGTATGAGTTGGATTTGTCTGGTAACCTGTGCTTCTGTGGTAACTGTTTAGGGCTTCGTGAGTAATTGGTAAATCCAAAATTGAAGTAGAGTTAGAAGAGATTTCACTACACATTATCTGATCTCACAAAGCCCAACATATTGAGGCACCATTCATAATAGTCCTGGGTTCGACTTCCAGCATTGCCAAGAAATTTAATTATAGTCCGAGGGTTGTAACGGGATACACTCAGTCGTGTGATGCAAAACTAAGAAGAGGTGGGTTCGATTCCCAACTCAGCCATTGTAGAAGTGGTTTAGCGAGGTTTCCCATTTCTACACCAGACAAATAGCAAGATTTTGCGAGATGGATCAAGTTGCAGCGATGGGATTAATTCGTCCACTCTTGCTAATAGTCGAAAAAGAGAGTGTGGAACTTCTCCTGAAATGTTGGTTGCGTGGTGAGTTGACTGTCAGCTATGTGCTGTATGTATGGACTCCGTGGAGTATCCGTAGACACAATTAGTACAATTAGCACAATTACGAGTTATAGGAAATAAGCTCATTATCGTCGCAATAAGCGGCTTCGGTGGCGTAGTTGGTAGCAAGCTGAACTGCTGTGCCTAAGATCGCGGGTTCAAACCCGGCCGAAGTCGTCGGATTGTTTAAGAGCGTTAAAATCCTCCAGTATGCCTGCCTTCGAGGGGAAGTAAAGCCGGTGGTCCCATGTCATAGATATATGGCCTGTAAACGATCCTTCTACTAATTAAACTAGTGTAAAGCTAAATTTTTAGGTTAGATTTCGTTGGATGAAATGGCGAACAACAACTGGCGTCACTTATGACAGGAGGATGAAAGATCACCTCAAATCTAAAAACTGTCGTACTGTCATCCGACCAGTCGCGCTGTATGGTTGCGAATGTTGGCCTACTACGACTGAGATGGAGCGTCGACTGGGAGTCATGGAGACCAGGATGCTGCGGTGGACAGGTGGTGTTACTAAACTGGATCGCATACCCAATGAATGCATCAGGGAGAGATTTAGCATTGCACCCATTCCCGAAAAATGCGCGAGAGTCGTTTAAGATGGTTTGGACATGTGCTGAGGACAGGGGCTGACACTATAGCAAAGACGGGTTACATGTTGGAAGTCGCCGGTAATAGACCAAAAGGACGACCAAAACAGCGATGGGCCGATGCCCTTCACAAAGATCTGAAGAACGTCAATATCCACCCTGACATGGCTCAGGACAGAACTAAATGGAGACATCGAATCCATGTAGCGGACTCTGCCACCAGGCGGGACAAACGCTGAAGAAAAGAAGAAGAAGATTTCGTTGGAACACTTCATCAAAGTTCCAGCGTTCAGCACTATGTGTCAGTGACATCTGGTAGCGAAAGTTGGAACTACTTGAAATTAAACTGAACTTGTACCTCACCTCATGGGTGCCCGCTTGAAGCAGCTATAGTCTCTGCCGAGTCGAACATGTCCTCGGACACTCCCGGCACTAAAAGCCATACGCTAAATAATAAATAAATCATCGCAATGTGAGAAGAAAATACAGGGAGCCCGAGAATGTTCTCCGCAGTGACTACGTGCAGCTGCGAGTGGTTGCGTCATCAGTTTAGTTGGCAGCACAGTGTCCTTGATAGGGTGAAGGCCACGTGTGTGGGCTGTGAGCTGTCGAAATCGTCAGTGCGTATACAGTAGTTAGATTGGGGTGTAAGGGGTAGGCTTTCTACTCAAATGTCAACCTCACCTTCACGTGGTACACCCTGCTTTAGACTAACGAGGCTCTGACGACCGAGTGACTCCCGGGATAAGGAGTCCCCACTATCATGCCACCGGCTCCCTAGGGAGGCTAATGAGCTGGTAGGGCACTCTCTTGCCCTTGGGGCAGGAAACTTTCCCTAAAGGTGGATGAACCACGTGTGGTCAACGGCATGGAAAGTCCTCAACGGCTGACCAGGCGTAAAGACAATGAGTCCCTTCTTGGCTGGAATGGCGGATGAAGGCTGCAGTGACTAGGATTTATTCAATCATCTTGCATATGCTTGCCATTGAACATCTTTCCTAAGCCATCAAGAAATGTGCGTTTGTTGATGTGCAGCAACATTCTCACGTTAAAAGTTTTCACGCACAGCAGTCTTCCAACAACTTTTGACTTTCTTCCAAGTCCTGCGGCGATCAAGAAGTTGCGACGGGGGCAGGATTGTGATGTCTGGGAGCCTATATTGATAACTTGGCACGTAGGCGGTAGATGTGTGATCGGTCGTCTTGCTTAGGGTTGTGGCTGTAGAGCAATTCGGCCGCTACAGCTACGACAGAGCAGTCCTATTTAGGGTCCACTCTGCTCACCCCACATGGGGAAGGGGCTAGAAAAGGTGCCCTAAACATAGTCAGCCACTTATACTAGCGATTGGATAGCCGCGTCCAAAGGTGTCACCTCCATGCGGTCGAAAATGTATAAGTAACACATTTTATTTTGCAACCTGGAATGTAAGAACACTCACTGATGACCCCGCAAATGAGAGACCTGAAAGGAGAACAGCTATTGTGAGTAGAGAGCTAGGGAGATATGACATTGACATAGCAGCACTTCAGGAGACTCGTCTTGCTGAGGAAGGTCAGTTGAAAGAGCAAGGTGCAGGGTACAGCTTCTTTTGGAAGGGTGAACGTGCGAACGAACACAGAATACATGGAGTTGGCTTTGCAATTAAGAGCAAGCTTTTCAAGGATCTGTCAGAGCTTCCAACTAGGTGTAATGAACGCCTCATGACACTAAGACTTCGGTTATTTAACAACCAGCGTGCCACGGTGATCAGCGCATACGCCCCCACACTAGATGCTGATGATGACATTAAGGAAAGGTTCTATTCAGATCTGGATACCGTCCTATCGAACATCAACCGTGAAGATAGGATCATCTTACTCGGAGATTTTAACGCTAGAGTGTGCAAGGACTACAATGTTTGGAATGGTGTCATTGGTAAGGAGGGAGTTGGGAGCGAAAACTCCAATGGTATCAGACTGCTCTCCAAATGCACTGAACATGAATTGGTAATCACCAATACCATCTTTCGCCAAAATAATCGCTTTAAAACATGATGGCAGCACCCTAGATCGAAGCACTGGCATCCTATTGACTATGTGATTGTACGCAAGAAAGATTTACGAGATGTTCTTTTCACCAAAGCAATGACAGGAGCCGATGACTGTTGGACAGATCACCGGCTTATCAGATCAGTTATGCGTATACCATTATAAAATGCGTAAACATTGACCATTATGACAATGGTAATAATTAATATCCGTGTTGACTGATAGTAGTATTTTATTAAAACCGCCTAGTCAAACACTAAAGAACGTGGATTAATTACAGTATTAAACGTACATGTTTCGGAATATCAATGATTCCATCATCAGCGTGAAAACGTAGTAGACCTTAAAACCTAATTAACAGTATCAAGAAAATGGATATCATTACAAACAGTTTTAAATTTAAAATAATGGAAACATTCAAATATAACAATTGACATGCAAATGGAAAAATACCTTAAAATGCTATTTTGATATTCTATTAATATAGACTTATCTTTACGTAAAAAGCAGATATGTAAAAAGGATACGTAAATCGTCGTTTCAATTTGAAAATTGTTATTGAGAAATAAAACGTAATTACGAGTAAATACTGTCAAAAAATCAGTCAAGAAACTTCAAAAGATACTTCACAGAGGAGGAAGCAACTGAAGAGCTGTAGACATATTTTTGATATCGAGAAGTTTGGTAAGTCAGAGCCTATCTCCCAATATAAAGAGTTGCTTAGCCAGACACTGCCACAGGAATACCATCCAGATGTAACACAGCACTGGTAGAGTCTGAAGACTACTATTCAGAATGCTTGCAAGGAAACGGTGGGATATAAGACCAAGAAACATCAAGACTGGTTTGATGAAAATGATGAAGAAATTGAAGCATTAGTCTCAGAAAAGAGAAAAGCCTTGCAAACTTGGAGAAAATATATGAACTCCCGTGCTAAGAAAGAAGCTCAAAAATGCATGGTGGACATCCAAAGCTGAAGAGCTGAAATAGCTAGCAGACAAAGATTCACGACAGTTCTTCCAAGCCACAAAAGCAATTTATGGCCCCTCCACTTTTGGTAGAAGTCCACTTTGGTCCAGTGACAAAAGTACACTTCTAAAAGATCAGTACTCAATCATGAATAGGTGGAAGGAGCATTTTGAAGACCTCTTGAACCAGGACTCAGTTATTGATGAGCAGGTGTATGATATATTAGAACAAGCACCCATCAAGGAAGAACTTGGTACCCTGCCAACACTAGATGAGGTTCAGTGTGCTGTTAATCAAACAAAGCGACACAAAGCCACTGGATGTGATAGAATACCAGCGGAAGCTCTCAAAGAAGGAGGCGAGGAACTCATAAGCCACATACATGATCTTATCATTAAAATTTGGAGAACTGAAAAAATGCCTGCTGATTTCAGAGATAGTCTGATAGTTCCCATATTTAAGAAAGGTGATCGTGCAGACTGCAACAACTATCGTGGTATATCATTGTTATCATGCCTTGGAAAGCTTATAGCTCGTATTTTGGCGAATCGTATTCTATCCCTGGTGGAGAAAATACTCCCAGGGAGCCAATGTGGTTTCAGGCCTTCTAGAGGAACCCCAGATATGATATTCACTGTTCGTCAGCTTCAGAAGAAATGTAGTGAGCAAAATAGACCTCTTTATATTGCCTTTATAGACCTCAGTAAGGCATTTGACTCGGTAAACCGTGAAGCCTTGTGGAAGATTTTAACATTGTATGGTTTTCCACTAAAATTTATTACCATCTTAAGACTACTTTACACTGATATGAAGGCAAATGTCATTGGTAACGACTCTATTAGAGAACCATTTCATATAAATACCAGCGTTAAACAAGGCTGTGTGATTGCCCCTACATTGTTTTCTCTGTACGTTGCCACGGTCATACAGTTAGTCAAAGATGATCTTCCTTCAGGCATACAGATAACTTACAGGATGGATGGGAAGATCTTTAATTTGAGCCGTCTAAAGGCAAGGACTCGAACATCTCCTGCTGCATTGGTTGAGTTACAGTACGCTGATGATAATGCAGTAGTAGCTCAATCAGAGGACGAACTAAGGAAAATCCTCAATGCTTTTTCTTTAGCATACAAAAAGATTGGGCTGAAACTTAACACCAGTAAAACACAAGTCCTCTACCAACCAGCCCCTTGACAAGGATGAAGAAACATCAATGTCACCATCGATGGAGCGAAGCTTCAAGAAGTTAACACCTTCCCTTATCTTGGCAGCACCCTGTCATCAAGTGCAAATATAGATTCCGAAATCCAACAAGGATTAACCGTGCTGGGGCATCCTTTTCAAGATTAAGGTCTAGAGGTTTTGACAACCATGATATCAATGCTGCAACGAAGATCCTTGTGTACAACTCAGTTGTAGTTACCACCTTACTTTACGGATCTGAATCCTGGACATGCTATAGACGTCATTTTAAAAAGCTGGAACAATATCACCAGCGATGTTTGAGGAGAATTCTTCGTGTGACATGGCTAGACAAACGCACAAACATCAGCATTCTCGAAGAAGCACAGACTACAGTATTGAAGCCATGCTTTTAAAACGTCAGCTGCGATGGACGGGACACGTAATCCGCATGCCCATTATTCGCATTCCCAAGCAGATGTTTTGCTCTGAACTAACCGAGAGCAAGCGCTGTGTGGGAGGTCCGAGGAAGAGATTCAAAGACATACTAAAGGCTAATATGCAAATGTGCCACATTGATATCAACAGGAGACCTTATCCCTTGACCGCTCATCCTGGAGATCAATTGTTCATCGTGGTGCGATACTTTTTGAAGAAAACCGCCGACGTATGGTAGAAGATCGGAGGCAGAAAGAACAGAGTGTTCATTAGAAGACAGGGAGTGAATGCGGATGTCTCACCTGGACCTGATACTACCTGTCATCGCTGCGGAAAACTGTGTGTCTCCCGCATTGGGCTTTATAGTCACCTCCGGACTCATCGATGAAGAGTCATTCGGCATTGGAAGGCCAACCTACTCGAGACGAGTGTTTGCTATCATCATCATAGATTATTGGAAGAGTGCAACAGTATGTTATGAATGGCTGTGGTGAGTATAAGGTTTACTGTTTGTTTGTTATCATTAAGGCCCGGATAGTTATGTGTTTAAATATGTTTTATTTAATTACATATTTTCTATTTATTTACATATTTTTATGGTTTTTATAAATAAATACATATTCTGGCGTATTTATTCATAAGCACATATTTCCTATATTTGGTGGTATGTTGTACTCCTTAGATGACTGCAGCCCACATTTCGACCCTTTGAAATTCCAGTTATTGGCTTCTCTATTTCGTCAGTGCTCCATTGTCTCCGTACTGTAGTAGTATTTCTAGACAGGGATTTCCCGGTCATTAAGTACAGCAGGAGGGCTGAAGTTAACAGGCTCATTTAGCCTCCACTAGTCCTTATCTAGACGGGAAATTTTATTTGAAATCACAGTGGTCTGCGAAACTAGTGAGTATACTGATAGTGGCGTTCTACTTTCAACGAATACGATGCGTCCCAAAAGTGCGAAATGTGTTACTTTGAATCGTTTAGTGCGGGAGTTCGGAGATGTTTTTAGAACTGATGGAACTGTTTTATTTTGCAACATTTGTGAGAAACCCATAGCGGCAGACATGCGTTCACAAGTTACGCAACATGTTGCGACAGCGAAACACGTGAAATGTGCATCTTTAAAGAAGTCTACACAAAGTTTGCTTCCCGAAATGCAGGATGTGAGATCTGGTCCAGCAAACTGCCAGTTCTTACAAGACATTTGTCATGCATTTCTTGCGGCTGATATACCACTGAACTAACTGCAGAATCCAGTGCAACGTGGCACGGTAGAAAAGTACTTCAAAATTTCTCTCCCTAACGAGTCAACTCTGCGTAAGAACTATTTACCTAAACTTTACTCTGTGGCAGTGCACAGCATTCGTAGTGAAATTGGCGACAACGCTGTGTGGATTACAATGGACGAGACGACCCGTGTCTTCCCATGAGTTCCGATTCCCATGAGTTCCGATTCCCACTAGTTCCAAATTCTTTAACGGATTAGCTATCTGCTTATTACACTACCTGAGCGAGTCCCATCAGTTCCGAATACCTGAGCGTGTTCCAGCTTTGTTTTCTACAGCAAAACTGTATTAATTTGTTTAGTACTGAAACAAATAAGGTCCATTGATAGCGCCAGCCGGGAGTGCGTGCCCCCTTCAATGAATTGGCTCCTCTAACAGGGGGGAGGGTTGACGCCATGGAACGGTAGCTCCCATAAGCAGCTTTCGCCTTGTCAGTATCTGTATCAGCATGTGCCTTCGTCAAAATAATCCGTTTTGAGTTATATTTACAAAGTTCTTAAAATAGTATCAGCATGTCGCTCCGTCCTTGAACTGTCTTTTATCTTATTTAGAAGTCAGTAATCAGCACGTAGCTTCGTCAAATTGATCCATTAACTGAATTATTCTTCTCTCTATACTCTAATCAATATGTACAGCAAAAGAAACATCTATTAAAAATACTGTTAAATCACCGGTCTCTTCAAACTGTTGAGTTGCTCTTCGGATTCTGCCATCCATTGCAACATATTTCCTTTTTCTTCTCGTGGCTTGCAAATTCAACTCTGCCCGCACATTTTTTTTTTCGTCTGAAATTTGAGACTCCTTCTTCAAACCCAACACCCAAGTCTCTTACACGAGAATGTGGTTTTCCGCATTTCAAATGCGGCTTATGGTTCCAACCTTCTACAGAGTTATTCGTTCTATGGCACTTCCCATGGCAATTCCACATTTCAATCGGATTATGCACGTTTTCAAGCCATTGCTCGACAAAGTAATCAAAAAACTCGATTAACTTTTCATTGTCCGGGGCCGTGCTATGAATGTGTAGCCAACCGTCTTCTACTTTTTCTGGTTTGAGGAATGCAAGTGCAGCACACTGCCTGATAGTGTTTCTGAATTCCTGCCTAGTTTTATACATACTCGAAAGCCCAATTTCTTGCACTTTTCTCCAAATACTTTGGCGTAAGTGGAAAAAACTAGTCTTGCACTTGGACTCTTGGAAATACTTCTTCTATCGCTTTGATAGCTCCAACCTCAAACCTCAGAACTGACAGCTGGGTTTCCAGAAACTTTCGGAACTAGTGGGACTAATTAGATTATTTACTCAGGCGTGAAGACGCGTTCGGAACTCATGGGACGTTTTTCGTAAGAAATTTGTTTTCGGAATTCATGGGAATGGAACTCGTGGGACGGAACCGAGACGACCGACGATACTGGCCGTTACGTAGCCAACATCATAGTTGGTGCGTTAAAATGCAATCCATCACAGTATTTTTTACTGACAACTGTTCATATGGAGGAAACCAACAGTTACTCAATAGCTAAAGCTTTCGATGATGCTATGGTGTTTCTGTGGCCTGATGGCATCCGATATGCTAAAGTACTTCTATTAATTACAGACGCTGCACCTAATATGGTTAAAGCATGCCAGGGGTTGAAAATTCTGTACAGCAAGATGATTAATTTAACTTGTTTAGCGCACGGCATGCACCGTGTTGCTGAAACTGTAAGGAGTATTTTTCCAAATGTGAACAGAGTAATAGCATCCGTAAAGAAAGTGTTTATTAAAGCACCCAGTCGAGTGAGTTTATTCAAACTATGTGCCCCTGATTTGCCGCTACCTCCACAACCAGTTTGCACCAGGTGGGGTACTTGGCTGGAAGCGGCGTGCTATTATGCGGACAATTTTGAGGGTACAAAATCAGTCCTCGAAAAACTAATCGAGGATGATGCTGCATGCATCAGTGAGTGTTTAGAAGCTATGAGTGCAAAGGGAGTTCAAGGTGACATGCTGTACATTAAATCTAACTTTGTTTTTTTAAGTTCCACAATCATAAAACTTGAGAAGAAAGACGTACCACTTTCGTCAGCTCTGCAGGACATTCTTCAAGTCTGTGAAAAGCTTGAGAATTTTCCCGGGGAGCCCGGAAAACAAGTTATGGGCAAATTAAGAAACGTTTTTTCAAAGAATCCGGGGTACAATAAACTTGTGCAAATAAGTCGTGTCCTTAGTGGCAACGGAGATCTGAAGCCCAACCAAGAAGATATTTCAGTGTCAGACATTGCATGTTTTAAATATGCACCAGTAACCTCGTGCGATGTGGAAAGAAGCTTTTCGCGATACAAGAGTGTATTAGCTGCAAATAGGCAGTGCTTCCTTTTTGAAAACTTGAAAATGCTGCTTGTTGTGCATTGCAATGTTAAAGGCTAGACCGAAGCTTCGACCCGTGTAGTGTTTTCTTCTATTGTACTTAGAAATTCGTAAAATCAAAACAATTTATTATTCCTGTGTGTATGTTACGTTCCAGTAAAGTAGTTTCGTGTAGCCTATGGCATCGGGTGGCATAAGTCGAGTGATTTTCTTCTATACTATTTTGTTCTAGACATTGACAGTCAGCCGGTGGAATAACTGCGTACCGGTATGTTACAAATTGGAAATTATAAAATTCTGTTTATTTTTGTGTGTATGCCTATATGTGTTAAGTGTCTTGCACAAGAAAATACTGTTGTAGTTGCTGATGGAAACCAAATAGTGAATTTTAGTTCATCTGAGGGCTATTGTTAATGGTGTTGCTGTGTTAAACTGTCTAACTCTGCATTTGTATAGCTGCGCCGGGGGCGACATTTAATTTACTTTTCACGTCCATCGAGCAGATTCAAACACTCAAGTATCAGTATAAGACAATACAATCAGTGCTATGAAAGTTTCTTAAGTGACCTTTTCTTCCGTTCTTTAGAATGAAATTCGAAAACAACACACATATGATTTCGTATCAGTATCACGCATCTGCAGGAAGTATTGTAGGATTCGGAAATTGAGGCAAGACCCGATCTGTTAAGCGGGAATATTCGTACTGTACCCGATACCTAGTTTAGGCTATCGGCTACGCCAGCAGACATTAAGCTGTAGTTGAGGTTTTGGGAAGCAATCAGAAAAGATAGCGCATCGATCGCGTCAAGAAGAAAGCCAAGATGACGTAGCAGGTCAAGAATCGAGGAGGCATTGATATCTGTGAGAAGATAGAATTATGGATAAAGATGTGAAGCTTTATTGGAACATATATGGAATTATAACAATTTAAACAACTTAGAAGAGGATATATAACATGCATTATATGTGGAAATAATTTTATGGAAGTAAGTTATTTTATAACAGAACAGCCGAGAGGATTCGGGTTCGAGACTATGTTGATGACGTGAGAACGCAGTGGTGGGGAGAATGAGCCACGTGCCGCGCCGAGCACAAAAAGCCGGAACACAGCACTAGCAAGTCAGTTGAGCCCAGGAAGAGGGGCAGTTCAGAGCAGCTCTATAGCACAAGCGGGGCGCATTGAAGGTCACGCAGCATACGTAAACCGTCACGGCAGAAGTCTAGGTGACATTTCTCGTATCGCCGAGCAGCTAAGGCCGAGGGGGTCGTTGATCCAGGCGAGCTGGCCGAGGAGACAATTGTAGGCAGCCGGGGTATTTCAAAATCACACTGCTCGTATTTGAAGACTTTATTTCAAGCTTCATTTCGACGCTGTTCAAACACAGGCTTTTACGAATAACCTTATAACCATGCTGTTATATAATACATTCAAAGCGACTTTTACTATTCCAAGTAAACTGAATGTTAGCACAGGCTCTGATGAACATTATATCGTGCATTTATAAGATTTATATCTTATACAATTTTCATGATTTACCTATTACGAACAGATACAGGGTGTATCGTAATCTTGAACACTATCAAGTAAAATTTTATTTTACTCAAGTGGGACTTTGCAGTAAGTTGAGGTTGGACTTACAATTCTCAAACTGAACATTTAAAGGAACAGTGGCGTATATTAGAAGAGGAGTAAGGGGGTCCACTGTTTTCCATGAACTTTTCGAGAAGGAGTTGGACAATATCCGCTATGGGTAATCCGAGGTTCAACATGACCGAGTAAACGTGAATAGAGACAAGATGGCACCACAGAGCGATGGATTCGATTCCTGACGAGAGGAGTCCAACAGCTGATTCGCTTGGGTTTTCGAAGGAAATCGTCATTTCATGGATGAAATGATATTCACGCCGATCTTACGAGAAATTCTTATGTAGGGAAAATCGACGATCTTGGAAATTATATTGCAACTGATAATGAAAGGTATTGTAAGAGTTCTAACTACCTGATACGATTATTTTCATGAATACTGGGCACACATGTATATTTTTTCTAATAGGAGTGATTTGATTACTAAGACATGGTTTGAATTTATATACTTCGAATTTGCTAGAATATGGAGTGACCATATGATATGGCAGGCATCATTATTCGAAATTCTCACCGTTGTTTGACTTTATTAAGAAGATGTTTGGTCTTTTAAACATTTTTCCAGCTAGGATATTTTTCATGAATAGTTTTTTTTTGAGTAACGAGTATTTCGAACTCGTGATCTGCAATTGATTATCAAAAATTACTTCGTCAGTTCATTGCATACTAGCGAGTGTGTATTATTCATCAGTAGGGATTTTTTTTTCATTGGATTGTTTGGAGATATTAAGAAGTTATTCACTTTAGTGAATGAACATCGCTTTTATATGACAACTAGAAACTTGTTGATTCCTTTCTGGTACATTCACTCATCCAGTCCACGAGATGGGGTCCTTCGTATTTATACGATTGTATGGTGGTTACTCACCTTACCCATCGTTTAGGGAACTATCATCCAAGTCGACGGGGCGAGGTCCTTCGTATTTATACGATTGTACGGTGGTTACACATCTTACTCGCCATTGAGGGACTCATTTTTTTATCATCCGAGTGTACACGAGATGTAAGTGAATTAAACAAGGAACTACTAGTCACATATCAGTCGAAATTTTGTTAAATAAAGTAACGATAAATGTCAACAGGATTGCATTTAGTAATTCTTGTTTGCCAATCCAATATTTTGTTGCTATACTCTTTTGAGAGTAATTTCAGTTTAACAGCTATTACAGCTGATGCTTTGATGATTTTTATAATTGTGTTTGATACCTTTGAGAAGGATTTAAAGTAATTGAATCTTGTAAGATTAATCATTAATGGTCATAATTATTTTAAGGCAGATCAGTATTGCAGATTTTGATGTGAGAGATTATAACACATTGGTGTTTTTCTACGATGTGAATTATTGAAACTTGTGAAAGAGAATTTATGCTATTTGAAAGCAGATATTAAATTACTGAAGTAATATTTTTCCAATTGTTTAAGAAGTTGTCTAGATGTGATCAGAGTAATTACAGTCATTGGAGATTATGTGCGTTAACAATTTGAAGCCATTTATATATTTTTTGTGGATCATGCACCATGGTTAAGTGGAGTTTGTGATAGGCATTTTGTGGAATTTGCCATTTGATAGTTGCAACGTTGATAATGTATTTTGAGGCGGACATGAGGTCGTCGTACCCAGTCTTGCGTATTTGTTGAGATTCATGCTGTATGTGCTGAATATTTATGGAGTTTTTGGAGTAATTCTTATATTCAAATGTGATATTTGGAATATTGAAGAAATGTAATGTCGTTGTGGATAGTTAGATCCAACGTGATGTCGTGGAGACAATAATATTTTTGGCATGATAAATTAAATACGAGATATAACTTGGAAGTAATAAAACTGTAAGACAACGTTCTATAAACCTTATTAAACAATTTGTTAGGAAATTAAACAAATAAATGAAGTTGATAATACAAGATTTTCTGAAAATAATAATTAACGAAATAATAAACTGAGATTTAAGCATATTAACTATCTGACCTAATGAAATAAAAATCAGAATGATTAGATGAAATAATAAAATCTAAATAACCAGATGATTGAAATTTAAATAAGTTGATAAATTAAATTTTGAAATAAATCGATGAATTAAAGATTGATAAAATAAACTGATTGAAATAAATTAATAGACGATTGTAATGATGATGAATAACTGAATTAGAAGGTGATAATTAATTAAAGAAGCTGATGATTAATGAATTTATATGCAATTAAATAAATTTAATTGAGATATAATTGGAAGGAATTGCAACTTGAAATGTGAATTTAAATGATGTAATGGTGATGAATTAACGATTCTGACAGGAATATTTGGAATTTTGAAGTGAGAATAAATGTGAGAAATATTTAATTTTGATAATAACGATGATGATGACCAATTAGAATTTGAATTTTCTGTAATTCACAGATGAGAGATTAATGACGATGTAAATAGTGTAAATTAATTATTCAATGTTTAGGAACATTTGATTAACATGTTCTACGTTCAAATTATACCATGCAAACCATAATTTATGTGATATTTAATATGAGTGATTATTATATGTGTATGTTTAGGCAGATTAATTACTTAATTAAATCCACTTTGATGTTAAATTAAAGAGAATTAGGTCTCAGGTTTCACAAATGTCAGTGACGAAAGACATAGTGCTACAGTGATCCTGATAACCCAAGAGAACTTTATACATTTTTCTTGTTATGTGGATTAAGATAATTTTGCATTAGAGAAGAGATGGTTCGATTTTTGGACAATGACAATTTAACTTGGCATTCGACCATACTCTTAGGTAGGAATTATATTTAAAATGTCTGTCTGACTATCAAAGTAAAATAAATTTGTTTTATCTTAGTTGTGATCTGATGATGGTGTGATGTTCCTTTTTCTTTCCTTGTCTTGAGTAAGGCTTATCCGGAAAGGAAGTGGTTTGCTAGGAATTCAGTTGATGGCGCCCATTTATATTTGAATTATTTTTATTAACTTAAGCCCGTAACGACCCTAGAGATACTTTGTCTCGTGAAACCCACTGCTTTTTCGAGAACTCAGCTGAATTTCCGACACATTCCTTATTTGACTAGAGGTTCATTTAACTCCGCTCTGTCCTGGAACTCCAGGGATGTGATGTTATAGTAGATGGGTCATCGCATCCCCAGGACGAACGGGTACAGAGAGAGAGGGAGAATTGGCGCCCAACGTGGGGCTTTTCGATTTTGTTAATTCTATGGAATCACATCAGATTTAGATTACTGAGAGATTGATCTCCAGTTCATTTAAGTGTGTTACAAAATTTATTAAACTTAGTCAGACAATGTACTTGTGTGCCCAATCCAGTGTTCATGTTAATCGTATTAGTAATATCATGTTAGTTATAAGATATTTTTCCCTATACCCAAGTGAATGCAGGAATTGAGACATTGTGATGTGTTGTTGTCTAACGTCTCTATATAATTCTATATTGAAAATATAATTATGTTGCCAGAGGATTTAGCGAAGGTGTTAGGAGAGTTACAGACGGGTATGTCTGGAATTGCAGAAACTATTTCTAAGATGGAAACGGAAGTTAAAGAACAAATTAATAATTCAGAAGCTAGATTAGAAGCTAAATGTAAAGAGAATGTAAAATCATTACAGGCTAGTAACGAAGGCAGTCTGAACGACAGTTTAAAGTCATTAGAGGAAAGGCTACAGTCAAATAGTGAAGCTAACTTGAAAGATAATTTAAAATCATTAGAAGAAAGATTACAGTCAAGGACTGAAAGTCATTTAAAAACTAGTGAGGACAATTTCAAATCATTGGAAGAGAAATTACAGTCTCGTAGTGAAGAAACTAACACTGAATTAGAAAATAAGTTAACTAGATTAGAGAATAGTTTAACTTTAAAGAATAATGAGATGCTAAAAACTTTACAATTAGACATAATTGCAGTAAACATGAAAGGAGAGGAAAATGTTCAAATATTAAGGAAAAATATTATTGAGTTAGAAAGTAGAGGAGAAGAAAATATTTTGACTTTAAGAACAGACGTTATGACCGTACAGAAAGACATTAAGTCAGATGTATCGAAGTTGAGATTCGACATCGATGGTTTAGTGGCAGATGTAGGAAAAATTCAAGATTGGTCTACCGAAGTATCTTTCGAGACTAAGATTAAGGGTCTAGAAACGAATCTAGGTAACGAAATAAAAGATTTAAAGACAGTAATTGGGACCATTAAAGAGGAAGTCTTGGGAGAGGTCAATTCTAATTTAAAGTCGTTAGAAAATCAATTGCAGAAGGATATTAGGAAGATAGACGACGATATAGAGCAAAAGGTTAACGAAAACTTAGCTTTATTTAAAAATAGAGTCGGAGCAATTGTGGAAGAACGGTATAGTGAGGTCGATGCCGAAGCAAAAGAGAAACCTGAAGGGTTAGATGAAAAATTAATCGCAGGTATGGCAAACTTAGAAGCTAGGTTTACGGAAAGCAAGGAAGCGATGAAGATAGATTCAACTCTATTTAGAACAGATGTTGATCTGTTGAAAGAACAAGTCGCGTTAGTAAAGAACACGTGCGAAGAAAAAATCGACAAGTTAAGAAACGATCTAGACGAAAGTAACAAGATGCAGGATGTTACATCATTAGATGAGTTGAAGACGCAGATGAAAAGATTAGCAGAAGACAGGATGACTAAACTAGAATCCATAGTTAACAGTTTCACCAGTCAGAATGTAACATCAGGGGAAACATTGATAAATCAAACAGCGATAGACCGCAGTATGACGAATCAAGAACCGAGCATGGTAGAAGACCGTCAAATGCAAACGAATGTGACATTCGAAAGGGTCAGTTCAACCCCTCAGGACAATCCGAGTTCGAATAGGAGTACGTTGGGTCCAAGCGAACGATACTCAGGTCCAGTCACTATTATAAGGAACCTAGATGACAAACCGAGAAAGTTTTCGGGAAATACAGGAGTTACACCAGTAGAATTTCTGCGAGATATTCGAGACTACATGGCGGAACACAGGGTAGCCAAAGAAAGAGAGCTAAGGATAGTAGAACGCGCCTTAGATGGATCTGCACTTACGTGGTTTAGAGCGTTCAGAAGCAATTTTGCGAACATGGAGCAATTTGCCATGGCTTTCTTGAGGAGATTCTGGAGTGCCGAGGATCAACTCAACGTAAGAGCGGAGATGTACTCCAAACGCTATTCTACGTCACATCCGACGCATTACGCCAACTATTTCACGTCACAGCTGGCTAAATTACAGTTCCTTATTCCTCCATTGCCAGAAGAAGAGCTTTTGCAAGCTATAGCGCGACAGTTACCGATAGAGGTACAGCCATCTCTGATAGCATCGGGAGCCAATACGCTGGAACATTATGATGATATGTTGCGGCGATTGGATTATACAAGCGCACAGGTCACACCTAGAAGTAATAGAAACGACAACAGGAACACGCAAGAAGTAAATGCGGTAGTCGTGGACAATGCAGCTCAAACGGACAGAAGGGATTCCTGGGAAAACCGACGGAACGATGGGAATCGAGGAAACATCCGTAACGCAAGAGGAAATGATCGATATAGAGGACCATATGAAAGGCCATACGATCAAGAAGCGAGAGATAGCCGGTATAGGAATTATAACCAAAATTCCAGGTATCAGGACAGGAATCGGTATAATAACAGATATCGGGGAAGGAATAACTGGAGCCAAGGGCAACAGTTTAATGGAAACGACCGACAGGATGGCCGAAGAAACGATCCTAACGACAGGAGGGACAATCGTGGACATGAGACGTCGAGACAAGAGGATAGACAGCCTAGTGCACCACTCGAAGAGACAGTGAGAGATGTCAATCGAGCCAGCACAAGTGAAGACAGAAGGAATAAACGTCAGAATGACACGAAATCAAGATGTTAATCATTGGAAGTCATCATTATAGAGAGTCAGAAAGAACCATCATGCTGAGTAAGAGAATTGTAGAGCTATCGTGTACATGTAATATATATTGAAAGCCTGAGAGTGTTTTTTTTTTCTCAATTCTGATTTAAAAAAAAAGGAGATGTACGGGAGAGATGTACCCGATACCTAGTTTAGGCTATCGGCTACGCCAGCAGACATTAAGCTGTAGTTGAGGTTTTGGGAAGCAATCAGAAAAGATAGCGCATCGATCGCGTCAAGAAGAAAGCCAAGATGACGTAGCAGGTCAAGAATCGAGGAGGCATTGATATCTGTGAGAAGATAGAATTATGGATAAAGATGTGAAGCTTTATTGGAACATATATGGAATTATAACAATTTAAACAACTTAGAAGAGGATATATAACATGCATTATATGTGGAAATAATTTTATGGAAGTAAGTTATTTTATAACAGAACAGCCGAGAGGATTCGGGTTCGAGACTATGTTGATGACGTGAGAACGCAGTGGTGGGGAGAATGAGCCACGTGCCGCGCCGAGCACAAAAAGCCGGAACACAGCACTAGCAAGTCAGTTGAGCCCAGGAAGAGGGGCAGTTCAGAGCAGCTCTATAGCACAAGCGGGGCGCATTGAAGGTCACGCAGCATACGTAAACCGTCACGGCAGAAGTCTAGGTGACATTTCTCGTATCGCCGAGCAGCTAAGGCCGAGGGGGTCGTTGATCCAGGCGAGCTGGCCGAGGAGACAATTGTAGGCAGCCGGGGTATTTCAAAATCACACTGCTCGTATTTGAAGACTTTATTTCAAGCTTCATTTCGACGCTGTTCAAACACAGGCTTTTACGAATAACCTTATAACCATGCTGTTATATAATACATTCAAAGCGACTTTTACTATTCCAAGTAAACTGAATGTTAGCACAGGCTCTGATGAACATTATATCGTGCATTTATAAGATTTATATCTTATACAATTTTCATGATTTACCTATTACGAACAGATACAGGGTGTATCGTAATCTTGAACACTATCAAGTAAAATTTTATTTTACTCAAGTGGGACTTTGCAGTAAGTTGAGGTTGGACTTACAATTCTCAAACTGAACATGTAAAGGAACAGTGGCGTATATTAGAAGAGGAGTAAGGGGGTCCACTGTTTTCCATGAACTTTTCGAGAAGGAGTTGGACAATATCCGCTATGGGTAATCCGAGGTTCAACATGACCGAGTAAACGTGAATAGAGACAAGATGGCACCACAGAGCGATGGATTCGATTCCTGACGAGAGGAGTCCAACAGCTGATTCGCTTGGGTTTTCGAAGGAAATCGTCATTTCATGGATGAAATGATATTCACGCCGATCTTACGAGAAATTCTTATGTAGGGAAAATCGACGATCTTGGAAATTATATTGCAACTGATAATGAAAGGTATTGTAAGAGTTCTAACTACCTGATACGATTATTTTCATGAATACTGGGCACACATGTATATTTTTTCTAATAGGAGTGATTTGATTATTAAGACATGGTTTGAATTTATATACTTCGAATTTGCTAGAATATGGAGTGACCATATGATATGGCAGGCATCATTATTCGAAATTCTCACCGTTGTTTGACTTTATTAAGAAGATGTTTGGTCTTTTAGACATTTTTCCAGCTAGGATATTTTTCATGAATAGTTTTTTTTTGAGTAACGAGTATTTCGAACTCGTGATCTGCAATTGATTATCAAAAATTACTTCGTCAGTTCATTGCATACTAGCGAGTGTGTATTATTCATCAGTAGGGATTTTTTTTTCATTGGATTGTTTGGAGATATTAAGAAGTTATTCACTTTAGTGAATGAACATCGCTTTTATATGACAACTAGAAACTTGTTGATTCCTTTCTGGTACATTCACTCATCCAGTCCACGAGATGGGGTCCTTCGTATTTATACGATTGTATGGTGGTTACTCACCTTACCCATCGTTTAGGGAACTATCATCCAAGTCGACGGGGCGAGGTCCTTCGTATTTATACGATTGTACGGTGGTTACACATCTTACTCGCCATTGAGGGACTCATTTTTTTATCATCCGAGTGTACACGAGATGTAAGTGAATTAAACAAGGAACTACTAGTCACATATCAGTCGAAATTTTGTTAAATAAAGTAACGATAAATGTCAACAGGATTGCATTTAGTAATTCTTGTTTGCCAATCCAATATTTTGTTGCTATACTCTTTTGAGAGTAATTTCAGTTTAACAGCTATTACAGCTGATGCTTTGATGATTTTTATAATTGTGTTTGATACCTTTGAGAAGGATTTAAAGTAATTGAATCTTGTAAGATTAATCATTAATGGTCATAATTATTTTAAGGCAGATCAGTATTGCAGATTTTGATGTGAGAGATTATAACACATTGGTGTTTTTCTACGATGTGAATTATTGAAACTTGTGAAAGAGAATTTATGCTATTTGAAAGCAGATATTAAATTACTGAAGTAATATTTTTCCAATTGTTTAAGAAGTTGTCTAGATGTGATCAGAGTAATTACAGTCATTGGAGATTATGTGCGTTAACAATTTGAAGCCATTTATATATTTTTTGTGGATCATGCAACATGGTTAAGTGGAGTTTGTGATAGGCATTTTGTGGAATTTGCCATTTGATAGTTGCAACGTTGATAATGTATTTTGAGGCGGACATGAGGTCGTCGTACCCAGTCTTGCGTATTTGTTGAGATTCATGCTGTATGTGCTGAATATTTATGGAGTTTTTGGAGTAATTCTTATATTCAAATGTGATATTTGGAATATTGAAGACATGTAATGTCGTTGTGGATAGTTAGATCCAACGTGATGTCGTGGAGACAATAATATTTTTGGCATGATAAATTAAATACGAGATATAACTTGGAAGTAATAAAACTGTAAGACAACGTTCTATAAACCTTATTAAACAATTTGTTAGGAAATTAAACAAATAAATGAAGTTGATAATACAAGATTTTCTGAAAATAATAATTAACGAAATAATAAACTGAGATTTAAGCATATTAACTATCTGACCTAATGAAATAAAAATCAGAATGACTAGATGAAATAATAAAATCTAAATAACCAGATGATTGAAATTTAAATAAGTTGTTAAATTAAATTTTGAAATAAATCGATGAATTAAATAAATGGATGAATTAAAGATTGATAAAATAAACTGATTGAAATAAATTAATGGACGATTGTAATGATGATGAATAACTGAATTAGAAGGTGATAATTAATTAAAGAAGCTGATGATTAATGAATTTATATGCAATTAAATAAATTTAATTGAGATATAATTGGAAGGAATTGCAACTTGAAATGTGAATTTAAATGATGTAATGGTGATGAATTAACGATTCTGACAGGAATATTTGGAATTTTGAAGTGAGAATAAATGTGAGGAATATTTAATTTTGATAATAACGATGATGATGACCAATTAGAATTTGAATTTTCTGTAATTCACAGATGAGAGATTAATGACGATGTAAATAGTGTAAATTAATTATTCAATGTTTAGGAACATTTGATTAACATGTTCTACGTTCAAATTATACCATGCAAACCATAATTTATGTGATATTTAATATGAGTGATTATTATATGTGTATGTTTAGGCAGATTAATTACTTAATTAAATCCACATTGATGTTAAATTAAAGAGAATTAGGTCTCAGGTTTCACAAATGTCAGTGACGAAAGACATAGTGCTACAGTGATCCTGATAACCCAAGAGAACTTTATACATTTTTCTTGTTATGTGGATTAAGATAATTTTGCATTAGAGAAGAGATGGTTCGATTTTTGGACAATGACAATTTAACTTGGCATTCGACCATACTCTTAGGTAGGAATTATATTTAAAATGTCTGTCTGACTATCAAAGTAAAATAAATTTGTTTTATCTTAGTTGTGATCTGATGATGGTGTGATGTTCCTTTTTCTTTCCTTGTCTTGAGTAAGGCTTATCCGGAAAGGAAGTGGTTTGCTAGGAATTCAGTTGATGGCGCCCATTTATATTTGAATTATTTTTATTAACTTAAGCCCGTAACGACCCTAGAGATACTTTGTCTCGTGAAACCCACTGCTTTTTCGAGAACTCAGCTGAATTTCCGACACATTCCTTATTTGACTAGAGGTTCATTTAACTCCGCTCTGTCCTGGAACTCCAGGGATGTGATGTTATAGCAGATGGGTCATCGCATCCCCAGGACGAACGGGTACAGTACTGTGGACTGGATTATTCAAGCAGCTGGATGTTTCAACTATTTTTAGAGTAACTGGGGGACTTAAATATGTTACAAATTTAAGAACATATTTTGGAAACTTAATCACATATTTTCCCACTTTTAAGCACATAAATACATACATATTTTTGAAAAGTTAAGCACATAACTATCCGGGCCCTAGTTATGATAAAAGCGACAGCCGTGCTGCCAACGTAACTGGTGACGTAATCTCTCGCAGCAGCTTGTGGGCACTGCGTAGAATATTCCCGGACTCCCTGTATTAATGTCCAAAGGATTTCCAAGATTTAATGGCTTACAAGGCACCGTTTGTGACATATTCGCACCTCGCCCTGTGGAAAAGATAAGGAAATGCCACCGCCACATTCCAGTTTCTTTGTGTTTAGGGATAGGGCTATCAAGAATATACAAGTAGGTTTCTATACTGGTCTGATCAGTAACTGTGAAACACCAAGGTAATACAGTAGTTAAATTTGGACTTTAAGTGCATAGCTAAGGAAGTTGGGAAAATACCAAAGATTGAATACATATCTGAGATAACGCAAGTAGATAGTGAAGAACAATTTTCCTTTTTAACTAACCATACAGACTATTTACCATCATAGCCAGTTTAGGGGTCGTCCACATATTGGGAAGACACTTTTTGGTCCATTTTTAATCCCCCATCTCATGTATTCACGGTAATCATCGCATCTACCTCCACCCCTTTTTACGTCATCATAAGGTATGTATTTATGTATGTATGTACTGTATGTCTACACCTTATTAATCCCGTTTACAACGAGGTCGGGGATGAGATTCAATAAAATTATATGTGGGGGATGGTTTTTACGGCCGGATACCCTTCCTGATGCCAACCTCATGAGAGGAGTTAATGAGAGATGAAATGAATGAAGATGAATGAAACTGGGCAAGTTCAATTTCAAGTAGTTCCAACTTTGGCTACCAGGTACCACTTTACGTAGGTAATCATGGAGTAATACCTATATTTCTGAGCTCGTCACGATTTAACCGTATAAATAACTGAAATAAGAAACACAATGCCAGAGACTCTGGGACTCAGGGACATCAATTACTCGAAGAAATATAACGCTGCAATTCGGGGGCAAAAAATAGGCACAAGAAATGTACGAACAATTGACCCAATTCCTACTTTATTTTTTATCAAACAATGTTGAACCTCTTTATGATCTGAATAGAAGTATTCTTTGAACAAAGTAAGGTTTCTGCTAATTTCATAAGTAAAACAATCCTATACATTTCCGTCTGCGCGGCTGGAAAGCTGCGTAGGGCGTAAAATGAGTTGGTTTTTGTTATTAGTTAAGTGATTTCATAAGCATTTCGTATTCCCCCTCCCTGCACGTCATCGACGTAATTACAAGCATCGAACCCTACTCCCCTCTTTGTGATTACGTAATATGTGGACGGCCCCTTAGAAATGAGAGGCAGGGAAATATATACTTAGGTCTGTTTGGATTTTCGAATGACGTCATTAGTGCAACTTGGTATCACCCGGATTTGTCTGGAGGTAGTGGGGACAAATCCATGGAAAACACACTCTGGATGTCAGCGCCGGACTTTGAACCTCCTATCTTCAGACTTACTGCGGTTCCCCATCGCAGTTACGATGCACGATTTAATTCAGGGCCATCCAGTCATTGCGCTCGGAGAGCGCGGCCGCGCTCGGGGAGCATTGGCCAGTCAGACTAGCTCTCCTTCCCCCACCACCACTATGTGGCAACGAGGAGACCTGAGACAGACTAACGATACTTGGACCGCGCTGACTACTATAGATACGTACATACAGTCGTGCGGCCGACGGCTTTTGTGTGTTTGTTGACATCATATTGATAGGGCTGTTTTGCCATTAAAAAAAATATACTGCATATGCAAATCGAATGGCACTCCGATGTATGGAATGTGCAGGAAACGAACGCAAGTGTTGAGTAAAGAATATTGCGATTTACTCCAAACTGAAATGTGAACATATTAGAGAGGAAAATTCAACAACATTTTACCAATATGAACAGATAGTACAGACCTTGAGTGACTTTTGCTCCGTCGTTTTACGAGCTTTTAGTTTTGGAGGAAACAATCTTCTCCAAATTGGGTACAATATTTCTGGACACAGCTGTAACAATTGCGCAAGTTTCTATAGCTCATCGTTGCACGATGTTTACTTTTGGTAAGCTTCAGAACCGAAAAGAAACGCTCACAATGTACGTTGAGCCAAACATTGCTCACTTCGGCGCGGCGCGGCGGGCAGACCGCGCGCTCAACCAGCCAAGCTCCTCCCACCACTATCGGAACTACTTTCCACCAAAGAGCTCGGAGCACTGGCTTAGAGCGCGGCCGAGCCCTGTGTGGATGGCCCTGATTTAATGCATACGGCTAAGACGGTGAGTAAATTTTGGATGTGTAGTCAATATACACATGTCTTAAAATGTATCATGGCCAAATTCCACATACGTGATTGTCCCTCTATACTGTAACCTTTATGCATCTGTGATTGCATAAATTCTACATATTTATTTCAACAAGATTTTATTCATGTTTCAAAGCCGGTGTGAGAAAAGATGTTGCTTGTGGAACAGGGAACAACAAAGGGAGGTTCGTACGTGCCTTAAAGTAACTTTCACCCAGCACAGACAATGACGGTAGGGAGAGAAAGCTAACATCTGGAAACCACATGCGACCAGACAACGCAAAACGGTGTTTCAAACAAGCGGGTAAATGCGAAAATTTCAACGATCACTCACTAGATAAACCCCGCCCATTTGAGAGAAATTGGAGCAGTAATTAAAATACAGAAACAGGAATTACACCATCGTATAGGGGACAATCCCAGCCTCTCAGAAGTATCGTCAAAATTTAAATTGGATCATTCTGTGATTTTTGCCAGAATTAAAATGAAATCAAGGGGTGGATTTAAAACTACCAATAGCAGCGAGGGACGCGAGACGCGACCAAATCCCGCTGAAATTAAGGAACAATGAAGGAAATTACGGAGCTCATTATATAAGGATCCAACGATCGGATTTTGGATAAAAAGAAGTCATTGAGACATTAGAAATGAGGACGTTCAAAGGAGCTAATTTGCATATGCATGTGAGCGTTATTCTTCTTCTTTTTGCGTTTTGCCCATTATAGAGCGCGCTTGAACTTGTTTTTCGGCTTGATGATATTCGCCTTCCTATCTTCCCAAAATCTCTTCATGAAGTCACTGTGCTGCTTCTTCCGTTCTTCTGTCCACTTGGTTCCAGTCCTGCCACTAGTTTTCACCCTAAACTTGTGCTTTGTTACTGCGGTCCTGAAGACTTTGCGGTTTCTCAGAATATTTTCTCCGATGTTCAACTCTTGCAGGTCCTCTCTTGATTCATCCAGCCAGGCTATCCTTGATTTCTGAGAATTTATTACATTGAATAACCTTTTTGTAAGTCTATAATCGTCCATCCTGAAGAGGTGTCCATAAAATGTTAAACGTCTTTTTCGTACCGTGTTGCTGAAACTATCTGTGTGACGGTATAGGTCTGAATTTCGTCTTTTAATCCAAATTCCGTTTTCTTGTGTGGGGCCGAATATTTTTCTAAGAATTTTACGTTCTTGCTTTTCTATATTTGCAATTTTAGAATGACCTCCTAAAGCTATGGTTTCTGAAGCATATAGAGCTTCCGGTAGTACAACTGTTTTGTAGTGTTTCAGTTTTGCATTATGTGACATTACTCTTTTATTATAGTGATCCCATGTTAGTCTGAATGCTCTATGAAGTTTTGAGGCTCTTTCTGTGTTAGCCAAACTGTCCAATCCTGAAGGAAGAATTATTTCTCCAAGGTATTTAAAAAATTCTACTTGTGAAATTGCTCCATACGCTGTTTCTATTTTTTCTTTCTTCTTCTTTTGCTGAAAATTCTTCATGTACTTGGTTTTTTCAAATGATATTTGAAGGCCTGCTTGTGATGCTATTCTGTATAATGTCTCAATAGCATGCTTAGTTTCTTCTTTGTTCCTAGTGATAATTGCTAGGTCATCTGCGAAAGCCAAGCATTTCACATTGATTTTGTTTCCAGCAGTTCCTATGCTAACGCCTTTGATGTTCTTTTCCCACTCTCTGATGACTTTATCTAGAACCAGGTTAAATAGAAGGGGTGAAAGTCCGTCTCCTTGGCGAACACCTGTTCGTACTTCAAAAGAGTCAGAAATTTCCCCAAGAAACTTCACCTTCGATGTTGTATTGGTGAGAGTCTGACAAATCAGTTCTCTGGTCTTCCTGTCCACTTGAAGTTCTTCTAGCGTCTCAAACAGGGTCTGCCTGTCCACAGAATCATATGCTTTCTTTAGGTCCACAAAGGTGACAATTGTGGGGTTGGATCTGCGGATCTTCAAAATCATCTTCAGATTCCATATCTGTTCAGCACATGAACGCCCTTTTCTAAAACCCGCTTGATATTCACCAATCAAATGGTCTGTTTGTTTCTCTAGTCTGTTCAGAAGAGCTTTAGATAGGATTATTATGAATAATCAATATTATATCCAGCAATACAAGAAAATATATACACACATAGCTTTTTAAGTATTAGGACATACGTCCGTACATTGTTCAAGAAATCGCGTGTGCTATATACACATTGTCCTTTGCACTACAGCAGTATAATTCACTTGTTCTCTTGATCACTGGAGTCCCGTTATATTAAACATGTACAATCTTCATCATATCATAACTTTAGTCTATTTTTGATTATTATCTAAGTAAACGTATTAGTCTAAAAATGTACATTTTGAGATCTATGTGATGAATATCAAATTCAGCCGAGTTAGGGAAGAATACATGTAAGCTATACCACGTAAGGCAAGGCCTTGTGGGTGGCATATTAGTTCTACTTACCAAATTATAACGTTAAGTGTTCATGTTAGAAAATATATTACATATACTGTATTTATTAAAATAAGCGTTGTGAAATAGCTAGGTAGCAATGGTAATGCTAATTTATAGAATAAGCTACTTTAATATATCTTTAATTACATTTTTATTTCCTCGAACGAATATCTTTGCGTTTCGTATAAACCTTGTAGATTTATGTAACTGGTCTTTTATGGCTTTAGGAAGGATATTATAAAATTTAGGAATAAAGTATTGAAAATTACGCTTTGCAATAGATAGATTTGGTTTGAAGAGGACAGACATATTTCCTGTTCTACCTCTTGTTTGGTAGGTGTGGCTCATGTTTATGACTGAATTTTTATTTTTATAGATATATTTATAGACTTCCGTCGCGTAAAGTTGTCCTATATTCATGACGTTTGCTTCCGCATACAATTCATTCGTAGGATATAACCTCTCCTTTTTATACATGATACGCAACACCAAGTTTTGCATTACTTGAGCTTTTTTTTAAATAGTTCGATAAGCTCCTCCCCATGTAATTATTCCATACGTGAGAGTAGACTGAATAAGTGCAAAGTAGATATCTCTCAGTAGTTTAATATTGACAATGTGTTTCAGACAATGAAATACATAAACTGTCCTCCTTATTTTCTTTGTGAGGAAATTGATGTGCGATCTCCACTTCATGTCTTCATCAAAATAAATTCCTAGGTATTTTATATTTTGTGTGCGGTTGATTTTTATGCAGTTGCAGTTTGTATTACAGTTTTCCCGATGTACTGTAAGCTCGTTGAAGCAATTTTGATTGTTTTTTAATGTGAAAATAATAAATTTTGATTTGTTTACATTCAGAAACAATTCATTATTATCCAGCCATAATTTAATCCCTTTTAAAGCTTCGGTTGCTTCTTGCCTGACTATTTCCCATGTATTCCCTTCAACAAATATAGCGGTGTCATCTGCATAAGTGATGATTGAACTATTTTTTTTTATTATTAATTGATTTTTCTATGTCATTAATGTATATAATAAAAAATAGTGTTCCTAAGACTGTTCCTTGTGGTATGCCCCTTTTTACTTGCATCGGTGCACTCAATGTGTCATTTATTTTTACATATTGGATTCTGTGAGTAAGGTAACTTCCGATGAGATTAAGAGCTGTGCCTCGAATACCATATTTTTCCATTTTATGGAGAAGAATATCATGTGCTACGGTGTCGAAAGCTTTAGTAAGATCTAAAAATATTCCTAGTGATGGTGTGGAGCAATTTAATTTTTCTTGTATTTGTTTAGTTAGTGTTGCAATTGCATCCACAGTACTTCGACTTTTTATAAATCCATATTGCCTTGCTGATAGAATGTCATGCTTCAATAAAAACTGGAAAATATTGTTCTTGATACATTTTTCAAATATTTTTGCTATTATTGTAATCAGAGATATCGGTCTATAATTTTCCATATCTATAGTATTGCCTGATTTGTTTAACTATTGTTGACTTCAGTTGCTTTGGAAAATATCCTTCTGTGAAAGATTGATTTATGAGATTTAAAAGCGGTTTCTCTAATGATACTATATTTTGTTTTATAACCTTTGCTGAAATATTGTCTATTCCCATAGATTTACTGTCACTTATGTCACCTAGGATTTTTTTCAAATCAGTGGAATTTACCGGGGCCATGAAGCATGAGCTCTTATTGCTAGTTATATTAAGTGTGGGGTTTCCACTTTTCTTTATACATTTGGACATCTCGGTAGTCTTATTTATGACATATTCATTAAATTTATTCGCAATTTGCGTGTCACTTTTGTAAATTTCATTCTGATACCTTATTTCACTAATTTGCTCTTTTTGATTAATTCTCTGAGCTACCCCATTAACTATACCCCAAATCTTTTTAGGATTTCCTGAACTAGCATTTACTAAATGTCTGTAGTAATCTATTTTTGCCCAGTTTATTAGCTCATTTAATTTGTTTCTGTATTTTTTATATTTCTCTCTTAATTCTTCATTATTTTTATTTGCCATATAATCGCGGTATAATTTATCTCTAGTATTAATGGACTCTACCAATGCAAGGGTTATCCACTCTTTTCTTTTGACTCGCTTTGAGTTTAACTGTTTAGTAGATTCATGGATGCAGCTTTGTATTGTTTCAATAAATATATTTACTTTAGTATCCAAATGTCCTTCTCCAAGTTTATTATCCCAGTTGATGTTGTTTAACTTCTGTTTTAGTTCCACATAATCTAATTTATGTCTTTGATAATTCCTAATGTTTGGTTTATTTTTCTGACAACTAACTTGATTAAATTTTAGGCTAATTATTGTTGTATTGTGATCAGTTATTTTGCTTTCCGAGATTATAGAGAGAATGTTTTCATTCGAAAGCCTACTTTTAAGAAATGCGTGGTCAATGCATGATTTACTAGTTTCAGTTTCCCTAGTTGTGCCATTGATTATAGATCTGAAATCAAATTCATTAAGAAGGTTTAAATAATCATCTGAATCTTGATTTTCGAATAAATTAATATTCATGTCACCAATTATTAATTCATTTTCTAG
The DNA here is from genome assembly GCA_946902985.2 of Meconema thalassinum. Taxonomy (NCBI): domain Eukaryota; kingdom Metazoa; phylum Arthropoda; class Insecta; order Orthoptera; family Tettigoniidae; genus Meconema; species Meconema thalassinum. Next base: position 348,262,627 of record OX336392.1, read on the forward strand.
CTGACAATTTGTTTTTATATAGTTATTTAAATTCTCCAGAAATAATGTTTTGTTGTATTTTGGTGGTTTGCACACCCCTGTTATTGCTATTTTGTTGTCGCTTTTATTAACAACTACTCGAATAAATTTGAAATCTTTATATGCTACACACTTAACTTCATGCTGTAATCCATCTTTTATCATGATGACTACTCCATCATTCTGATTTATTTCACTTTCATTATAGTACGATTTATAGCAGCTATGTTTAGTAACATTTGCGTTATTTAATTTCCACGTTTCCGTTAAGACCACAACATCAAATATATTTTCATAAGCCTTCAGAATAACGTCTAAGCTATTCTTGTGTTTTGCAAGACTTCTAATATTAGAATGGATTACTTTTAAACTATTGTTATCTTCATGTCTATCTAAGAAGTATTTACACTCACCTATACTCCTCCCCACCTCTGACCGAATTTCATATTTCACATAATCATCTGTATATGTGTTCATACAATTGAATGAGGAAAAGTGTTTAATGTTAGCGGTCAAGTTATTGTGAGATATCTTGGAGGGAGGGGTGGAGTGGAATTCAGCTGTTGAGGGGAGGAAAGTGAAAGGTCAGTTTGAAATAGCACCAGCAACACGGCAGGGGAGGTATGCAATGAACAGTTATGCGGGAGAGAGACAGACAGATTGTGGTGTGGGTTATCTTAGAGGGTGTACCAACTTTTGCTTACTAACACAATCTATTGCTATATGTTAAGTGGCCTTACTTTAAGCTTTTGGTAACTCACTCATCTTTGTAACACGGTGCTTGCTGCCATCTGTTTTCTTCACGTAAATTACGCCATCGTAAGTCCATACGTTGGATTGCTGAAATCTTGCAATTTCCGCCTTCAAAATCGCTAGTCTTGTGGCTGTGAGATCTTCCCTGATAGTCACCGGGGTACCTTTGAGCTGTTTCTTGTTTTTAAACAATTCATGCCTAGCACGATACGTTGCCAATTTTACTATGATTGGCCTGGGTTAGGTCCCAATCTTGGGGCCTAACCTATGGCTTCTGTCTATGTCCGCAAGAGCGATGTTTGCCTTAATGTCCCCGGCAACTTTCAGCACTAAATTATCTGTGTCCTCGTTAGGATGCTCTGGCACACCGAAGATACGGAGATTTTGCCTCCTTTGGTATTGCTCCAGTTCGTCGTGTTTGGAGTTGCTTTCCGATTTGAGATCTTCGATCTCTTTATCCCGTTTCTTTATCTGAACTTTGAGGTCCTCACAAAGATTCACGTTGAATTGGATCGTTTCCTCAAGTTTACTTAATACACATTCCGTGATCTTATCCACTAGAGTACTTACAATTAGGTCCACAAATGATTTTGACTGCAAGGAATCCTCCATCACACGCCGTACTACTTCCTCTATGGAGTTGGTAGAACTGGAACTGTCGTTACCTGTCTGATGCTTCTGCTGCTGCTGTTGCTGCTGCTTGCTCTTCTTAGAAGACATTTCACTTTTTAGTTTTTAAGATTTATGTAAATTAAAGGATGATGAGTGTGAAATAATCTCACCAGCTAAAACTTATACACTGAATTGATTCACACTATACTTCTTTTTCCTCTCTACACTGCATTTACACCTGCCAAGTACACAATTTCCACGAGCCGATCCTTAGTCGTGTTACTCACTCTGCGCCATGACACTTCCACTCCATTCATTCTAAAAGCTCCCCACTCCAAGTACTCCTAAGAGAAATCATATAAATAATAGCTGGAGACGCAGCGAAAACAGTTTCATATCGGGGCGCTGCAGAGGCGGAAGCCCACGCCCATAGCCGTCAGAAAAGTAATAATTTTTACAAGTTTTATAAGTAGAAGCAGTTATGTCTTTGGAATTTGAATATCGCTAAGTATTCGCGAGTGCGAATTAGAACAGTGCATACCGTAACAGTACGACGCAGTTATAATGATAGAGATAGCCGTACGAGCTATTATTAGCTAAGTCAGTGATCTAGGAAGCTATTGAACTATCAGCTGAATTGAGTAGGTTGATGATAGCTGTAGGAGGTAGGAGCTACATATGCGAGAACCGTGCATTGTGATAATAATAATAATAATAATAATTCACAGTGGACCTTTGCTTTGGTGAATTTTTGGAAACCGTGTGTAAATTACCCTCCTTGCAAGATGAACCAACTGATCCAGAAGACTGATATCAAGGACCAGAGCATTATCACCAGGATGTATAAGAGATAAGTAAATTTTTTATGGATCATGTTTGCCATAGCGTATCCCATCATGGGGATCGGATAAGTTTATCTCGATCATAAGCATTTATGATAAAATAGATATTTTAGGCATAGCAGGCATGTTTTGTGTAGATTTGTGTATATTTGTCAGTGATGATTATTTTTGTGTGTTTTATAACGTAAATAGTATATGAGTATCAAAATTTTTGTTTAAATGTGTTTTGTTTGAGGGTGTCAGTAACTTTGCTGAATGCACAATTAAGGGAATAATTGGTTTAATAGTGCTTACGCACGATATTAACGTAAAAGCTAATATGGGGAAGACAGCTCGATATTGTGACAAAGACCAGTACTGAAATTATGTGAACAGTAAGTATGGTAATTGATAATCACACCAAGGTAAAGAAAGGTAAGACAAAATGGCTGGATGATAATGTAATATTCAGAAAAGGTTAAGAGTTGATCCTGGGTTGAGCTGACACTAATAACGGATGTGGTATTCCCGTGTTCTACGATGATATAAAATGGTAAGTGAAATTAATAACGGAGGTGGTATTCCCGTGTTCTACGATGATATAAAGTGGTAAGTGAAATTAATAACGGAGGTGGTATTCCCGTGTTCTACGATGATATAAAATGGTAAGTGAAATGATTGAATTCATTGTCTGATGAGAGTGCTCTTTAGCTCCGTCGGAAAAGTAACTGTACACCTCGAACCCCAGGTAGTAAAAGGGAGTCTTAGGAAGCAGGTATAGGACTACGGCCAGCCGTCTGAATTCTAAGAGTTGCAGTGAAGGTTATTGCCTGCCCAGCTGGTTAGTGTGGTGTGAGAATGTTTGTCACAAGGTCGAGGGTGGTATTGTTATCTTTGAGGGAAGGTAGTCTGGCTTCCCAGGGTTTCTTTCTTGTACCGCTTCAGGAAGCGACGTCTTGTATTGTCATTATTTTGAGTGCATTCATTATAGTTGTTTGTTTATTAATAGTAGCGGGGCACCGGCCGCCGAAGTGTTTATTTGATGCTTCATGTATGTTGACTTGTTTGTTTTACCATAATTAACAGAGTTATGGCTCCGAGAGAGTTAATTGTTTTTAAGTTAGAACGTGCACACATGCCTGTGGCCTAGAATACGTCTATTGCCTTCATTGTCTGACTCTTGTGAGGAAGGATGATGATTGTACGAGAAAACATGTCCGAGCTCCCAGAAACCAATTTTGCAAGTTATAAACATGAGTGCGCATTTTTTTTGATAGAATGGCTGGGTTATTTAGGCCATAGTTTTGATAAATTAAGTCTGTTGACGTTTTATTTTTGAACTTGAAGCAGTGGACTGCAGTGAAATAGATTATTTTTCTTTTCCTGGTTTCAGCCAGTGTGATAAATTTACTTTTGCATTTTGATGTTGTTGATTAGAGTAATTTAAGGGAGTTTATTTTGTTGTTTATTGTCTATGGATGGGAGTAAATGGGAGATGATGTTTTTGTGAATAAAATTAGGGGGGATAGATTGGACAATTTTTAATCAACGATTTTTAGCTGACTCAGTATGTGCCTTATGGCTATGAAAACCATACCATGCAATTCCTCGCGATATGCACTATTCATTTTAGCCTGAGAAATTGGCCTCATATTTCCTGCCTCTATTTTGAGACAAAAAATCCTAAGAGGTGCAAAGTGTCCAATCTATCCCCATAGGTGGGGTTGGATTGGACACTTCAAGGGGATATTTTGGACAGGCAGACAAAATTTAAAGAAATAATGAAAATAGTAATAAATGTATTGAAACCTTACATAAATGAAAAGAAACTAAAACACAAATGTTTGCATGGTCAATTCATATTAAAAAATAAACCGTTTCATCTCATCCCTATCGTACATTTGTGAATGTTTGCAGGATCTTTTCTGAAAAGTAATGCTTGCCTCTTCTGACTGATAAGGGAGCAATTTTTTGTAAATATCTTCGAACACAACAACAGATTTGTCTTCAACAGTGGGATAAATGAAACCCATGCTTTTTCGTCGAAGAAACTTATTTTCATACTCGAATTTAGGTTTAATCACTTTTACAACATTACCGGTACCAGTGTAATGCACGACAGTAGGATAAATAAGCCGGTTCTGGCACAGGGGCTAATGGGCAAGATGGCCGCCGCGCGCAATCACTCTATGTTATTCTTATGGAGGGGTCATTCAGAGCTGGCACAGGGGCTATTGGGCAAAATGGCCGCCACGGCCTGAGACCGTGGATTACGTCACAGGGAGAGGTCGGCCGTGTAGTTGCCAAATGGAATATTTATTATTATTATTATTATTATTATTATTAGGTAATTGTTAATTGATCATGTATAATCAAGACCAGCCTTATATTGTCCACTTTTTGGTGTAGTGGCTAGCATTCTTGGAGGTCATTCCTGAGGTTCGAATCCCGGCTCTGCCAAGAAATTTAATTTCTGGTCTCATGAGTGGAACGGGGTACACTCAGCCTTGTGAGGCAAAACTGACAAGAGCTGGCTTTTGATTCATACCTCAACAATTCTGCCTAACCCAACTTCACCTAACCTAACCTAACCTAACCTAACCTAACCTATCCTAACCTAACTTCAAAGTCAAAGCAAATATAAAAGCAAATGTGAAAGCACACATAATAAACTAAGTTATAACCTAACCTAACTTCACCTAACCTAACCTCACCTAACCTGTCCTAACCTAACCTAACGTAACCTACCTAATTTAAAATTGCAAGCGAAAAAAATTTAGCAAAAAGTATGAGAAAAAAGTGAGAGCAAATGTAAGAGCACAAATAATAAACTTAGTTATAACCTAACCACACCTAACCTAACCTAACCTAACCTAACATAACCAAACTTCAAAGTGAGAGCAAAAATGTAAGAGCAAATGAGAGAGCACAAATAATAAACTTAGTTATAACCTAACCTAACCTAACCCACAGAAACCTCATTTAAAGATTTTAGATTTTATGTTTTAACATTTTAGATTTTTGATTTTTTCATTTTACATTTTTTAGATTTTACATTTTACATTTTTGATTTTTTGTATTTTAGATGTTAGTTTTTTTTAGATTTTACATTTTAAATTTAAGATTTTTTGATTTTAGATTTTACTTTTTACATTTTCCGAAAAGAGTAAACTACTAGGTCACATACCTAACCTCACCAAACCTAACTTTGCCAAACCTAACTTAAGCTAATTCAAAGGCTAATGCACATACACAAAGTATATAAGGGTACAAGCAACTATCCTTATGCTAGTTTTATAGGTTACTGTACAATATGATAACTACCCCAACCGTTTTTTTTTTTCATTTGTTGTTTACACATATGACAATTTTCCAATTCCCCATTTTCATTTTTTTAAATGTTAGTTTTAAGTTTTTCAATTTCATAACATGGAAACATGGATTTTGCATTATGTTGTTTACACATTTATCAATTTCACAATTTCCCATTTACAGTTCTTAAAATGTCAGTTTAAAGTTTTTCAATTTCATGATATAGAAACATGGATTTTCCAATTTGTTGTTTACACATTTGTCAATTTACCAAATTCCCATTTACAGTTTTTAAAATTTCAGTTTAATGGTTTTTTTTTATTTTGTCAATATGGAAACATGGATTTTCCAATTTGTGTTTTACATGTTCATTTTGCATTAGGAGTGGAGAGAGGTGAGTAGTAATAAAAAATGTACAAGCAGTTTCCATACGGTACAATATTTTTTTATTTAAATACATGTACACTATTTACACATAATACATTTTTATATATATTCCTTATTGTTATAAATTGTACACTTGTTTTTATTTTGTTTTCTATTTTATTTATTTTTGATTATGAATGCCATTTCTTATTTTGTTTTATTTTTATTTTTGTAGTGCTATTGTTTTATTTCCTAAATTGTTTTGTTTTATGTATTTGCTAGTTGCAGGCAGAAGATTTTGATATTCATAACTTAACTCTTTAAGCATGGTTAATGATTGAGTAATGACCATAGGCATGTGTACCTATACCATCAGCATCAATCACTCTTTTATCATCACCAGGACACAAAGCAATTTTGTTTAGTCTTATAGATGATATGTCATGTTGTTTAGAAGCGATAATGTTCATTGGTATTCTTTTTACATTGTTTTTCATGACACAATCCTTATAATCTTGAAAGCTTATACAATTTTTGACAACACCTCTGTTAATACCTTTAATCTTTTTGATTTCTTTACCATTTATGTCTAATGCGTACATTTTAGCTCTAAGTCCAACAAATGCTTTTATAATTTGTCCACAAGCCTCGTCTTTAAATTTCCCCAACGTTTTCTTGTTTGATGTAGAGTAACATATGTGATTAGTAGGATAATCTGATGTGTCCAGGTGTTGTAGGAAATCCAACTTGTCTTGATATACATCTGGGGTGTTAACCAAATATATGAACGAGTCAGTATCCATATACATGAGTTTAAGATTGTTCATGCCATAATAGGGTAGCAGGACATCATAGTGGTGGGAATACATGAGAGTTTTTGAAATATCCAGTATACACATTCCAATATATATAGGCTTATTGAATACAATGTTACGTTTAGACATGTGGAAAGCAGCTAGGTTAGGGCCATAAATTGTTCTGTCGATAAATGTCGGCTTTGCTATTAGCTTTTCTGCCTTTTTGCTGTCAGTCACAAGACGTATGTCTATTCTTTTACGGATATTTTCCATTGTTTTCCCAAAAATGGCATTGTTGAATAATTTGTACAGATTTTTCTCAAAATCATTTTTGGCTTGTTTTCGAAGGTTGTTATTAAAATCAACGTATGCCTTTAACCAAGGTCTTTGTTTAAACTTTAACACACGATGAATTTTTATCAATTTTATTCCATGATCTAAAGCCTGTTTTAATGCCATGTAGTGAACAACATATCGCCTTCGATTTCCAAGATGAGGAATTAGTTTTTTCAGAGACGAATCCTTAGGTTGTGTACACTCTGGTAGGAAAGGTAAATCGTTGTGTAGATCATGAAGGTCAGATGGGTAATCAACATCAACGTCTAGAATGTATCCCACAGGATCGTCTTTCTTTAGTTTTTCTAGATCAACAGTATCTGGAGAAACCCACTGAAATCCACCATAAGGAAGGGAGTGACACATAGCCCACCCGTATTGGTTGTTGGCATCATCATAGGTAATAAACTGCGATGGTTTCTCAGAATCATAGGTTTCCATGTATTTATTGTTAGCTTCAGCATACCGATGAGACACCTGGCATATGCCTCCACGTATTCCAGACTCGATTAAAAGAATCTGATCGTAATCCTGTAGCAATTCCAGTTCAATGCCTGTGTAAAGGAGCATTGCCTCGAAACTTAAACCAGGCGAAGTAAAGAAGTGTGCAGCATCCACTCGGTGTGTTTCTAGTGTTTTGTTTCTAAAGGTTTCAAAGCTGTCTGCAAGAAGGAGTACATCTGAAGTTAGGTAGAGGTCACTATATTCCCCTAGAGTTTTAATGTTGAACTGATTCCAGACACTTTTGGCATGTTCATAGTCTTCTTGACTAACATCTTCTTGACTTAATTTGTTAAAGAATGCCTCTTTTGGAGGTAAACACGTTTCACTTAACTTTTCCCATGAGTCAATGTAGTCATAACAAAATACCCCTTTACGAGTCATGAGCATTGCATTTTCTTTTCCAAAGTACTTGTCTGTTTCAGGGTATGATGTTAAGTTGGAAACTAAGTTTTCCAAACTACTCGGCATTAACCGAAACGTATCCACAAATCTAAGCTTAACATTTCCTACATATTTGGTAAAGGAAATGTACTTTTCTTTGGAGTTAGCGATAACATCCACTCTCTCAGTAGTACATCCCAATTGCTTTGCAATGAAATTTGCGTCGTAGCCACTCATATTATGTAGAAACACAGGAACGGGGTTTCGTGTTTTACACCTCAAATTACAGTTATTGTGAGCACTTCCACGGTATTCCCCTGTAATATGGCAGTGGTCTCGAACTTTCCAGTCCTCTTTGGTGAATGGTTTTCGACACAAATAACAGGTTTCAGAACATTGGAACTCTGCTTCTTGAGCCTGAGTTAAGGCCTTTGGAACATTTAAGCTGTAAAGTCTATCAATTTCATTAGCTATTGAGATCAAACAGTCCATAAACTTTTCTGCAGCGTCAGGTCCACGATAAATAACAGGTTGGCTTGGAAGATTTGTCTTTATGTGTTCCACAGCGGGTGATGGTTTAACGTATATACCAAAGCTCATAGGAACATGACTCTGGTATGGCACTGTATAACTTGCTTCAGGATTGGGCAAACATGTTTGATAGGGTAAGAGTATACTTTCGAAATCTGCATAGATAACGTAAGGTATTCTTAGCATTTTTTCCACGTTTAAAAATTTGACAATGGGGTTTTTAATAGGCATTTCAACCCTAGCAATGTCATGCTGGACACACAAAGCTCTATGTTCTTTCAATTTTTCCATTCCTTGTTGTCCATATTGATTATCAAAGTGAGTAAAACACCGTTTACACGTATATATCTTATGTTCACGGCGGGTAATCTGATGTGCTACTAGTTTATCAAAATCTTTGATAAAGACGTAGTGGTTCTGGCCGGATGATGAACTTAGCAGAAGGAGGTCGCGATGGTCTTGCATCTCTTGATCCACAACCTTTAGAGGGAACAATTTGTTGTCTTGTTCCAATCCAAATACATTAATGGATATATCGTTGGCTTTTTCAAATTTGGGAATGTCAACTAGCGATGTAGGAAACGATATTACAGAAAAATCATACTTGTTGTCCAGGTCCTTGTATTTACTAATGCGATGAGCATTCTTTTTAACCAGTTTTGCTAAAATGGCATACATAAAACACTTTTCATCATTCAAATTTTCAGGATTAATGCAGGCTTTTCTTGCTTGTATAGCTGCTGGTAATGGAATATATGTGCTTCCACGCAAGGGATTGTACTTATTTATTTTCAATCGTACTCCTTCCACTGCTAACAAAGCCCAATTACTGCCTTTTAGCTCAGATTCCTCCATTTCCGTAGTTAACTTTGTAAATTGTGTTTCCAAGAAACTACTTAAGTCCGTTTCCAAAAATAGGGCCTGATTTCGTGTTTTAAATGCACGATCTGTAATTTCATTGGTAGATGTATGAATGAATCTACATTCAGCCACAAGATTAACTTTTATCGACTTGTGCATTGCTAGTTCTTTCTGCATAGCTTGTATTATTTGCTGTTTGGACTCTTTAAGGTATGAATTTAAATCCTTGCACGTATCGCAACGAATGAAATAGGATTTAAGTCGACCTCCAAAAGATGTCTCATATTCAATAAGTCCATTTTTGTCAGGGACCAATGACAGTAGGTAATGTTTTGTAGGCTCTGCTTTTTGTCTTTTAGCTACCGACACAACATTACAACATTCTTCATGACGACGTCCATTGTAGGCATTGTTGAATGTACTACCACAGGTCTTGCACTCATGAAATTCACCACACGATACTTCATGTCGCTTCCTATGATAGTCTCGAAGAAAAGTCTTTCCACACTCTTTACACATATAGCTAGGAATGGCTTCTTCCATTATGATTGTTGATTTCTGCAAACAGCTGCTTACTGCGTATCACAGGGCTAGAGGTTGGTCAGTGAGACGGTCTTTCACGATGTGAACACCGTGAGAGGTAGTAGTCAACTGGTGATATTCTTGTGAAGGGTCCACTAATATACCCCTAGTCTAGACCAACAGCTCTTTACAGCGTATGACAAGGCTGTATACTGGACAGTGAGACGGTCTTTCACGATGTGAACACTGTAACAAGTAGTAGTCAACTGATTATATACTTGCTAAGGGTTCTCTAATATACAATAGTCAAGACCCACAGCTACTTACTGAGTAGTACAAGGCTGTACAATAGTTGTTTTAACAGTCTTTCACGATGTGGTCACTGTGAATGGTGGTAGTCAACTGATGATATTCTTGATAAGGGTCCTCTAATGTACCCCTGGTTAAGGGTAACAGCTGTTCACTGCTTATGACAAGGCTAAAGACTGGTTACTTCAACGGTCTTTCACAATGTAAACACTGTGACAGGTAGTAGTCAACTGAAAATATTCTTATGGCCTACTCAAGGTTATCAGGTACTTACTGCATATCAAAAGGCTGTACACTCATGTGTGTTAGGCACTTTTTCTTGCTAAGGACCCCAATATTCCATACACAAGGCTATACATGTTAGTTCTAAACACTTAGTGGTTAATTGTATATTCAATTTTTGTACAAAGCTTATACAAGCACGTTTTTATGAGGTAAAACTTTGTTAAATAGCTGCATGCGACACACAAAGTATGTTGCCGCTATCTAGCGGTGACTATGAGAACTACTTGAACGACCAGCATGCTACCTAGCGCTCCATTTCAACACTCGCTCACTGAACGACCAGCATGCTATCTAGCGGTCGATAGCAATACTCCTCAACTACCAGCCTGCTATCTATCGGTCAATATGACAACTCACTCAACTACCAACATGCTACATGGCTTTTTTGGTCAGTTTTTTGTTGGCTTATGTTGGCTTTTATTGGCTTTTGTTGGCTTTTTGTTGGCTTTTGTTGGCTTTTGTATTAGCTCTTTTATATTTGCTCTTGTTTGTTGGGAAAGTATGTTGGTCTTGGAAAGTATGTCAGTCCTTTTTTTATGGCTGTAAAATGCTTACAGCCATGTTTGTAAGCAGCAACAACAACAACACACAATATTCCAAAACAATCCAAAGTACTCTAAGGTTTATCAATGACTCTCAACTCTTACACTTACCTCTATCCCATGCCTAGTCAAAAATAGTGTATTTTTCAAATTTTTCAAAAAATATTTGGAAAGTAGGCTATATCATTAAACTAAAAATCCTAAAAAGACATATGTTAACTCCAACACCTACCTCTATACCATTCTTAGTCCAAAAATAGTGTATTTTTAAATTTTCCAAAAACATATTTCCAAAATGGGTTATATTTCCAAAATTAAAAAGTTTACAAAAATGTTTGTTTGACAGAAATGAATGGCCTTTACCCCCTCTACCACGGTACCAAGTCCCAGGTCTCTAGGACAACAAAAATAAAATTTTGAAAATGGGCTTTATTTCCAAAATTAAGAATTTTACAAACAAGTTTGTCTAACGTAAATCAATGGTCTTTACCCCTTCTATTCCCATATCAAGTCTCAGGTCACTAGGTCAAGAAAATAAAATTTTTAAAAAATGGTCACTATTTTGGAAACTAGGAATTCTACAAAAAAGTTTGTTTAACATAAATGAAAGGTCTCTATCCCCTCTACCGGTAAACCAAGTTACAGGTCTGTAGGACAAAAATGAAAAACGTTCAACTGGGAAAGTAGGCGATTTTTCATAAAATCAAACATTCTAAAAAGTGTTCTATGGGCTTAAAATAATGGCCTCTATGTCCTTTATTTTTTATATAAAACTTTTTTATTTTTTACATTTTTTTGAAAAAAGTTCAATTTTGAAATTTTTATATTTTGGAAACTAGAAAGTTTACAAAAATGTTTGTTTGACGTAAATGACTGCCCCTGACCCCATCTACCACCAAAATAAATTTCAATTCGCTAGGACAAAAAATAACAGTAGTGGAGTGGTGGTGCTTCTCAAGTACCCGGTGGCGCTCGGCTACGCTGAATTTGTGGATATCTTTGCGAACCCATGATCGAGAGAGCGTCAGCCTGAATAATTTGATATGTTGCATGTCAAATTCCGATCATGGGTTCGCGAGATATCCACTTATTAACATGAACGCCGCCCGAGCAACGCCGGGTGAGTTAGAAGCACCACCACTCCACTACTGTTTTTTTTGTCCTAGCGAATTGAAATTTATTTTGGTGGTAGATGGGGTCAGGGGCAGTCATTTACGTCAAACAAACATTTTTGTGAACTTTCTAGTTTCCAAAATATAAAAATTTCAAAATTGAACTTTTTTCAAAAAAATGTAAAAAATAAAAAAGTTTTATATAAAAAATAAAGGACATAGAGGCCATTATTTTAAGCCCATAGAACACTTTTTAGAATGTTTGGTTTTATGAAAAATCGCCTACTTTCCCAGTTGAACGTTTTTCATTTTTGTCCTACAGACCTGTAACTTGGTTTACCGGTAGAGGGGATAGAGACCTTTCATTTATGTTAAACAAACTTTTTTGTAGAATTCCTAGTTTCCAAAATAGTGACCATTTTTTAAAAATTTTATTTTCTTGACCTAGTGACCTGAGACTTGATATGGGAATAGAAGGGGTAAAGACCATTGATTTACGTTAGACAAACTTGTTTGTAAAATTCTTAATTTTGGAAATAAAGCCCATTTTCAAAATTTTATTTTTGTTGTCCTAGAGACCTGGGACTTGGTACCGTGGTAGAGGGGGTAAAGGCCATTCATTTCTGTCAAACAAACATTTTTGTAAACTTTTTAATTTTGGAAATATAACCCATTTTGGAAATATGTTTTTGGAAAATTTAAAAATACACTATTTTTGGACTAAGAATGGTATAGAGGTAGGTGTTGGAGTTAACATATGTCTTTTTAGGATTTTTAGTTTAATGATATAGCCTACTTTCCAAATATTTTTTGAAAAATTTGAAAAATACACTATTTTTGACTAGGCATGGGATAGAGGTAAGTGTAAGAGTTGAGAGTCATTGATAAACCTTAGAGTACTTTGGATTGTTTTGGAATATTGTGTGTTGTTGTTGTTGCTGCTTACAAACATGGCTGTAAGCATTTTACAGCCATAAAAAAAGGACTGACATACTTTCCAAGACCAACATACTTTCCCAACAAACAAGAGCAAATATAAAAGAGCTAATACAAAAGCCAACAAAAGCCAACAAAAAGCCAACAAAAGCCAATAAAAGCCAACATAAGCCAACAAAAAACTGACCAAAAAAGCCATGTAGCATGTTGGTAGTTGAGTGAGTTGTCATATTGACCGATAGATAGCAGGCTGGTAGTTGAGGAGTATTGCTATCGACCGCTAGATAGCATGCTGGTCGTTCAGTGAGCGAGTGTTGAAATGGAGCGCTAGGTAGCATGCTGGTCGTTCAAGTAGTTCTCATAGTCACCGCTAGATAGCGGCAACATACTTTGTGTGTCGCATGCAGCTATTTAACAAAGTTTTACCTCATAAAAACGTGCTTGTATAAGCTTTGTACAAAAATTGAATATACAATTAACCACTAAGTGTTTAGAACTAACATGTATAGCCTTGTGTATGGAATATTGGGGTCCTTAGCAAGAAAAAGTGCCTAACACACATGAGTGTACAGCCTTTTGATATGCAGTAAGTACCTGATAACCTTGAGTAGGCCATAAGAATATTTTCAGTTGACTACTACCTGTCACAGTGTTTACATTGTGAAAGACCGTTGAAGTAACCAGTCTTTAGCCTTGTCATAAGCAGTGAACAGCTGTTACCCTTAACCAGGGGTACATTAGAGGACCCTTATCAAGAATATCATCAGTTGACTACCACCATTCACAGTGACCACATCGTGAAAGACTGTTAAAACAACTATTGTACAGCCTTGTACTACTCAGTAAGTAGCTGTGGGTCTTGACTATTGTATATTAGAGAACCCTTAGCAAGTATATAATCAGTTGACTACTACTTGTTACAGTGTTCACATCGTGAAAGACCGTCTCACTGTCCAGTATACAGCCTTGTCATACGCTGTAAAGAGCTGTTGGTCTAGACTAGGGGTATATTAGTGGACCCTTCACAAGAATATCACCAGTTGACTACTACCTCTCACGGTGTTCACATCGTGAAAGACCGTCTCACTGACCAACCTCTAGCCCTGTGATACGCAGTAAGCAGCTGTTTGCAGAAATCAACAATCATAATGGAAGAAGCCATTCCTAGCTATATGTGTAAAGAGTGTGGAAAGACTTTTCTTCGAGACTATCATAGGAAGCGACATGAAGTATCGTGTGGTGAATTTCATGAGTGCAAGACCTGTGGTAGTACATTCAACAATGCCTACAATGGACGTCGTCATGAAGAATGTTGTAATGTTGTGTCGGTAGCTAAAAGACAAAAAGCAGAGCCTACAAAACATTACCTACTGTCATTGGTCCCTGACAAAAATGGACTTATTGAATATGAGACATCTTTTGGAGGTCGACTTAAATCCTATTTCATTCGTTGCGATACGTGCAAGGATTTAAATTCATACCTTAAAGAGTCCAAACAGCAAATAATACAAGCTATGCAGAAAGAACTAGCAATGCACAAGTCGATAAAAGTTAATCTTGTGGCTGAATGTAGATTCATTCATACATCTACCAATGAAATTACAGATCGTGCATTTAAAACACGAAATCAGGCCCTATTTTTGGAAACGGACTTAAGTAGTTTCTTGGAAACACAATTTACAAAGTTAACTACGGAAATGGAGGAATCTGAGCTAAAAGGCAGTAATTGGGCTTTGTTAGCAGTGGAAGGAGTACGATTGAAAATAAATAAGTACAATCCCTTGCGTGGAAGCACATATATTCCATTACCAGCAGCTATACAAGCAAGAAAAGCCTGCATTAATCCTGAAAATTTGAATGATGAAAAGTGTTTTATGTATGCCATTTTAGCAAAACTGGTTAAAAAGAATGCTCATCGCATTAGTAAATACAAGGACCTGGACAACAAGTATGATTTTTCTGTAATATCGTTTCCTACATCGCTAGTTGACATTCCCAAATTTGAAAAAGCCAACGATATATCCATTAATGTATTTGGATTGGAACAAGACAACAAATTGTTCCCTCTAAAGGTTGTGGATCAAGAGATGCAAGACCATCGCGACCTCCTTCTGCTAAGTTCATCATCCGGCCAGAACCACTACGTCTTTATCAAAGATTTTGATAAACTAGTAGCACATCAGATTACCCGCCGTGAACATAAGATATATACGTGTAAACGGTGTTTTACTCACTTTGATAATCAATATGGACAACAAGGAATGGAAAAATTGAAAGAACATAGAGCTTTGTGTGTCCAGCATGACATTGCTAGGGTTGAAATGCCTATTAAAAACCCCATTGTCAAATTTTTAAACGTGGAAAAAATGCTAAGAATACCTTACGTTATCTATGCAGATTTCGAAAGTATACTCTTACCCTATCAAACATGTTTGCCCAATCCTGAAGCAAGTTATACAGTGCCATACCAGAGTCATGTTCCTATGAGCTTTGGTATATACGTTAAACCATCACCCGCTGTGGAACACATAAAGACAAATCTTCCAAGCCAACCTGTTATTTATCGTGGACCTGACGCTGCAGAAAAGTTTATGGACTGTTTGATCTCAATAGCTAATGAAATTGATAGACTTTACAGCTTAAATGTTCCAAAGGCCTTAACTCAGGCTCAAGAAGCAGAGTTCCAATGTTCTGAAACCTGTTATTTGTGTCGAAAACCATTCACCAAAGAGGACTGGAAAGTTCGAGACCACTGCCATATTACAGGGGAATACCGTGGAAGTGCTCACAATAACTGTAATTTGAGGTGTAAAACACGAAACCCCGTTCCTGTGTTTCTACATAATATGAGTGGCTACGACGCAAATTTCATTGCAAAGCAATTGGGATGTACTACTGAGAGAGTGGATGTTATCGCTAACTCCAAAGAAAAGTACATTTCCTTTACCAAATATGTAGGAAATGTTAAGCTTAGATTTGTGGATACGTTTCGGTTAATGCCGAGTAGTTTGGAAAACTTAGTTTCCAACTTAACATCATACCCTGAAACAGACAAGTACTTTGGAAAAGAAAATGCAATGCTCATGACTCGTAAAGGGGTATTTTGTTATGACTACATTGACTCATGGGAAAAGTTAAGTGAAACGTGTTTACCTCCAAAAGAGGCATTCTTTAACAAATTAAGTCAAGAAGATGTTAGTCAAGAAGACTATGAACATGCCAAAAGTGTCTGGAATCAGTTCAACATTAAAACTCTAGGGGAATATAGTGACCTCTACCTAACTTCAGATGTACTCCTTCTTGCAGACAGCTTTGAAACCTTTAGAAACAAAACACTAGAAACACACCGAGTGGATGCTGCACACTTCTTTACTTCGCCTGGTTTAAGTTTCGAGGCAATGCTCCTTTACACAGGCATTGAACTGGAATTGCTACAGGATTACGATCAGATTCTTTTAATCGAGTCTGGAATACGTGGAGGCATATGCCAGGTGTCTCATCGGTATGCTGAAGCTAACAATAAATACATGGAAACCTATGATTCTGAGAAACCATCGCAGTTTATTACCTATGATGATGCCAACAACCAATACGGGTGGGCTATGTGTCACTCCCTTCCTTATGGTGGATTTCAGTGGGTTTCTCCAGATACTGTTGATCTAGAAAAACTAAAGAAAGACGATCCTGTGGGATACATTCTAGACGTTGATGTTGATTACCCATCTGACCTTCATGATCTACACAACGATTTACCTTTCCTACCAGAGTGTACACAACCTAAGGATTCGTCTCTGAAAAAACTAATTCCTCATCTTGGAAATCGAAGGCGATATGTTGTTCACTACATGGCATTAAAACAGGCTTTAGATCATGGAATAAAATTGATAAAAATTCATCGTGTGTTAAAGTTTAAACAAAGACCTTGGTTAAAGGCATACGTTGATTTTAATAACAACCTTCGAAAACAAGCCAAAAATGATTTTGAGAAAAATCTGTACAAATTATTCAACAATGCCATTTTTGGGAAAACAATGGAAAATATCCGTAAAAGAATAGACATACGTCTTGTGACTGACAGCAAAAAGGCAGAAAAGCTAATAGCAAAGCCGACATTTATCGACAGAACAATTTATGGCCCTAACCTAGCTGCTTTCCACATGTCTAAACGTAACATTGTATTCAATAAGCCTATATATATTGGAATGTGTATACTGGATATTTCAAAAACTCTCATGTATTCCCACCACTATGATGTCCTGCTACCCTATTATGGCATGAACAATCTTAAACTCATGTATATGGATACTGACTCGTTCATATATTTGGTTAACACCCCAGATGTATATCAAGACAAGTTGGATTTCCTACAACACCTGGACACATCAGATTATCCTACTAATCACATATGTTACTCTACATCAAACAAGAAAACGTTGGGGAAATTTAAAGACGAGGCTTGTGGACAAATTATAAAAGCATTTGTTGGACTTAGAGCTAAAATGTACGCATTAGACATAAATGGTAAAGAAATCAAAAAGATTAAAGGTATTAACAGAGGTGTTGTCAAAAATTGTATAAGCTTTCAAGATTATAAGGATTGTGTCATGAAAAACAATGTAAAAAGAATACCAATGAACATTATCGCTTCTAAACAACATGACATATCATCTATAAGACTAAACAAAATTGCTTTGTGTCCTGGTGATGATAAAAGAGTGATTGATGCTGATGGTATAGGTACACATGCCTATGGTCATTACTCAATCATTAACCATGCTTAAAGAGTTAAGTTATGAATATCAAAATCTTCTGCCTGCAACTAGCAAATACATAAAACAAAACAATTTAGGAAATAAAACAATAGCACTACAAAAATAAAAATAAAACAAAATAAGAAATGGCATTCATAATCAAAAATAAATAAAATAGAAAACAAAATAAAAACAAGTGTACAATTTATAACAATAAGGAATATATATAAAAATGTATTATGTGTAAATAGTGTACATGTATTTAAATAAAAAAATATTGTACCGTATGGAAACTGCTTGTACATTTTTTATTACTACTCACCTCTCTCCACTCCTAATGCAAAATGAACATGTAAAACACAAATTGGAAAATCCATGTTTCCATATTGACAAAATAAAAAAAAACCATTAAACTGAAATTTTAAAAACTGTAAATGGGAATTTGGTAAATTGACAAATGTGTAAACAACAAATTGGAAAATCCATGTTTCTATATCATGAAATTGAAAAACTTTAAACTGACATTTTAAGAACTGTAAATGGGAAATTGTGAAATTGATAAATGTGTAAACAACATAATGCAAAATCCATGTTTCCATGTTATGAAATTGAAAAACTTAAAACTAACATTTAAAAAAATGAAAATGGGGAATTGGAAAATTGTCATATGTGTAAACAACAAATGAAAAAAAAAAACGGTTGGGGTAGTTATCATATTGTACAGTAACCTATAAAACTAGCATAAGGATAGTTGCTTGTACCCTTATATACTTTGTGTATGTGCATTAGCCTTTGAATTAGCTTAAGTTAGGTTTGGCAAAGTTAGGTTTGGTGAGGTTAGGTATGTGACCTAGTAGTTTACTCTTTTCGGAAAATGTAAAAAGTAAAATCTAAAATCAAAAAATCTTAAATTTAAAATGTAAAATCTAAAAAAAACTAACATCTAAAATACAAAAAATCAAAAATGTAAAATGTAAAATCTAAAAAATGTAAAATGAAAAAATCAAAAATCTAAAATGTTAAAACATAAAATCTAAAATCTTTAAATGAGGTTTCTGTGGGTTAGGTTAGGTTAGGTTATAACTAAGTTTATTATTTGTGCTCTCTCATTTGCTCTTACATTTTTGCTCTCACTTTGAAGTTTGGTTATGTTAGGTTAGGTTAGGTTAGGTTAGGTGTGGTTAGGTTATAACTAAGTTTATTATTTGTGCTCTTACATTTGCTCTCACTTTTTTCTCATACTTTTTGCTAAATTTTTTTCGCTTGCAATTTTAAATTAGGTAGGTTACGTTAGGTTAGGTTAGGACAGGTTAGGTGAGGTTAGGTTAGGTGAAGTTAGGTTAGGTTATAACTTAGTTTATTATGTGTGCTTTCACATTTGCTTTTATATTTGCTTTGACTTTGAAGTTAGGTTAGGATAGGTTAGGTTAGGTTAGGTTAGGTTAGGTTAGGTGAAGTTGGGTTAGGCAGAATTGTTGAGGTATGAATCAAAAGCCAGCTCTTGTCAGTTTTGCCTCACAAGGCTGAGTGTACCCCGTTCCACTCATGAGACCAGAAATTAAATTTCTTGGCAGAGCCGGGATTCGAACCTCAGGAATGACCTCCAAGAATGCTAGCCACTACACCAAAAAGTGGACAATATAAGGCTGGTCTTGATTATACATGATCAATTAACAATTACCTAATAATAATAATAATAATAATAATAATAAATATTCCATTTGGCAACTACACGGCCGACCTCTCCCTGTGACGTAATCCACGGTCTCAGGCCGTGGCGGCCATTTTGCCCAATAGCCCCTGTGCCAGCTCTGAATGACCCCTCCATAAGAATAACATAGAGTGATTGCGCGCGGCGGCCATCTTGCCCATTAGCCCCTGTGCCAGAACCGGCTTATTTATCCTACTCACGACTGTTTTCTTATGAGGAAATTTCACAATTACAAAATCACCTTCCTTCACATCTTCAACACCGTCATCATATTCATCATCGTCACTCTCTTCAGAAGACTGCGAGGAACTGAAAGGGGAATCCCCCGACTCTTCACAAAGGTCTTCAATGTCCTCTTCACTGGAAGATGATGACACCAATATTTGTCTTTTGGCAACTGCGCCACCTTTTCTTTCCTGCAGTTCCATTTTTTCGGGTGTGTCTGCAGCAATCATGCATCTTCCCCCTCTTCCGGCCTTGGTTGGACTGCTGACCTTACCTAGATGTTCCCTTGGGAATAGGTCTCACATATTCCGGTGAGATAGGAACTACTACCGCAGAGCTTGATGAAGAACTTGTCGCAGTGCTTGCTGTTTCAGCAACCAAAATACTGGCAATTTGATCTGCAACTCGGGCATTAACTCCCGTTGGAAGGGGACGATCAGACACTGCCGAAGACAAGAAGTCCTGATCAGAAAATATATCCCTGTCAAAGGGTATACTTCCTGTACCCCTAAAACCAGATTTTATATTTTCTGGTGTTGCTCCTCGGTCCCAGGCAGAACTGCACAATTTTGGGAGAGCATAGATGTCCAGCGTTAGATTGGGGTTGGAGTTCATCCAAGAATTAACTCCTGAACTGAAGAACCTTTTAAGCGGACCAAATACACATAAATCTAGTGGCTGTAGTCTGCTGGATGTGTGCGGGGGAATAGTTTGCACTGCAATCCCATTTTCCTTACAAAAGTCCAAACTTTGAACACTTAAGTGTGAGTCGGGATTGTCCATAATCAGGAGTACGGGGCTTTCCTTAGAGCACCGCACATTCTCTTTAAAGAACTCAAGGACTTTGACAAAGTTTTCTGATGTCATCCAGCCTGACTTGTGTACTAGCCCAAGAGCACCTACTGAAGCCCCAGACATCATCCTGTTTTCATCAAAGCGCACCCGTGGAAAAATCCACACTGGTGGCAGTGCATTGCCATTAGCACAGATTATCCGAACCTGTGTAACAAGCTCTCGGCTTTCCCGAGATGTTACTTGTCCTACTTGTTTCAATCCCTTCTGCGCAATTATCTTTTCAGTATGTGGAACCGAGGTTACTCCAGTTTCGTCCAAATTGAATATCTGACTTGGACGGAAACTGTGCCTCTTCATTACACATTCAAGTTTGTTGAAGAATATGCTTACAGTATGCCTGTTGAAAGCGGTCATCCTCGCCAAACTCGTAGCCTCTGGCATGCGTAAAGAAAGGTTAGGATATCTTCTCATAAAACCTGAAAACCAGTCTTGACCAGCCTCTTTCTTTCATCGCACGTGGGCGGCAAATCTAAACCGTTCTTTTTGGCATACTGGTATGCCAACTTCTTTGTCATCTTTGGAGTTAGTCCGTAAAACATGCTTGAACATTGTAGAAGGTAGTCACCAAGCGCATTCTCCATCACATCCGGAATGACTTGCCTATTTTTGAAATTAGTGCTGAAAACCATGTTGTCGATGCCACACTCTTTGGCTTTCTTTACTAGGTAACCCAGTCGAGACTTCTTCACACCATATTGGTCTGCTGCAACACGCAATGACAATCCTCTATGTATCACATCCCCTACTGCGGCTTTGGAGTCTTCTTCATTTGACTCTCTGTCTGTCCGTTTTCGGTAAATTAGAACCATCTATAAAATAAATAAATAAATAAATAAATAAATAATGATTATTTTAAAATAATACAAAAAAGAAGGGGATACATTGGACACCTGTCCAACGTAGCCCCAGGTCTGTCCAATGTAACCCCACGTGACAAAGGAAACAATATATAAACTGCACTTTTCTCCATGTGAATGCTTTGGTTAATTACATAGTATCATTTCATACGAAAGACATTCACTAATGATACAAATAAATTACAAAGAAATTCTCTGGTAATGAAGTATCTAAATCACAACATAAAGCCCATCAAAATTTTATATATCGGCACACAAAAATTTTAAAAATGAACTCACCTTATTAATTTGAAAAGCAGGCCAACATATTGCATATCAGTTGGTCTTGCATGTGGCTGTGCACAATATTCAGTTACAGGTGTACCAACTATTGCACCATGGCGTCAAATTTAAAGCTGTCCAACGTAACCCCGTGTCCAAAGTATCCCCGGTCTCCCCTATTTTATATTAGGAGTTATCTGACATACTGATTTTAAGTTAAGCCTCCTGTGATCCTTGACGATATTCCTAGGATGTTTAGAATAAGTTAGAGCCACACCGAACAGACCACTACCCGAGCTAGAGTCGGCATCCTAGAAGACATTGAAGGGTACATATGGATTGGGTAATAACGCTGTAGTTATTCAAGTCCATATCAGTTTTCTTTTATTAATTAGTGGATCACAGTGATGGAGATTGTCAGAGAGTAGCTAGCCGGAGCCTACTGAAGTATACGTGCCGCGTCGAGGTTGTGATAAAACATGGTGGCCCATGTCGGTCTTTATCCAAGAGGGTGAGCATTGAGCTTGCATTATCAAACCTTGAGGACATGTAAACAGATATAGGGTGTCCCCATATCATGTCGCCCTGTAGTGTGGCCAAATTAACAGTAATTCAGAGGAAAGTAAAGCCAGGAGTTTGTTTAAAATAAATAGTCGAAAATGCTGAGTTTAATTTGCATATTTAGGTAGAAGCAGTGTTTTCGTGGCGCCCTTATAATTGAATAATTAGTAGCAAACTCCAAATGTATGTTGTAGGACGGCGTGAACCGTGAAAAGTCATGTCAGTACTTTATTGACAGGACTGGGAAGTTAAAATTAACGCAGAAGGGTAAACTGAAAATTTATTTATGAAAGCAGACATCAAATAGGCAGCTCTTCAAGCAAATAAAAGTAATTAATGGGAATAACGTAGATTGGGATTAAGCGACTCATTTTATGATTGCAGAAGGTGGGTACGTGAGGCTTCATGCCCCAGTCTTCTCAAATAAGTATTATATTTTGTGCTATGGCTTCAGTGGAAGAAATTCGAGCTATAATTGAGAGTTCGGTAGCTAGAACAATGGAGCAGTTCGAACAATTTAAGAGGGAGTGTAGAGAACAGAGTGAAATAAACAATGCACGTATCTCAGAACAGATAGCGGAACAGAGCGAAATAAACAATGCACGTATCTCAGAACAGATAGTGGAACAGAGCGAAATAAACAATGCACGTATCTCAGAACAGATAGTGGAGCAAAGTAGGATAAATAATGCTCTACTCGCGGAGCAAAGTACAATTACTAATACACAGCTAACGGAACAAATTGCAGAACAGATAGCTAAGATCACACTTGAGACTACCGCACAGTTAGGACAGATGGAGATGAACTTAAGACAATCAATAGCATTCAGCGAAGAAAAGACGGCAGCGAAACACATACAACTGGAAGAAATATGTAATGCTAATACGGAAGGGATAAAGTTAGAACAGTTAGCAATCCAGGCTACAATAAAAGGAGTAGACAGTGAGGTTAAGTCTGCGGCAAAGCAATTACACAGCTTAGAAGGGGAGATGACAGAGATCAGAACAGAAATAGACAAGGCAGCTTTGACTTCAGCAGAACGGTGGAGTATTCAAGAGAATGAGAATGATGCACTTAAAGAGAGCATTCGTGAAAGTAATGAACTGATAGAAGGCAGGCTCGATCAGCTGGAAAGCGATAAGAAGGATGGAAAGAGAAAAGAGGAAGATAGATATGAGGCAATAAGAGCAGAAATAAACAAGACATGCCGACAGATTGGAATTGACGGGAAAGAGGATAGAAAGAAACTCATAGAAAAATGGAAGAGAACCAGAAAAGAATAAAGGAGGTTGCAGTTGCTAGGAAAAATAGAGGGACAAGAACGGAAGATCCTTAAGATAGAAATACAGTCGTTACAACAGCAAGACATTAAACGTTTAAATTATACGCCAAATCAAGACATAAACAAATATATATTTTATATATTAGTACATGTTTCGACCCACAGTGGGGTCATCCTCAGCCTAGATTACGAATAATGACATGCCTCCTATAATTCATTGATTTGACAAATACTTAATGTATGCGGTACATATGGTACTACGGGAGAATTTTCAACACGACGGTTGCATTAAATCAGCATATACATAACCTAACACTGTTTAGCAAATTTAAAGTGGAATTTCTGATACCGCAATTCCATCTCAAGAATCCCGGTTTCTCTTCTCAACGTTTTGGACATTTATTTGAATTGCCACATATCCATATTGGGCATTTCAACTCAAATTCTTGTACGAATTTCCCAATTTCTACATCCCATACAACGAGGTTATTTCATGTCATCATAATACTGGTTGGCACCTTTTAAAAATCGTTAATAGTCTCCGTATTGAAGAGGATTCAAGTTATTTAACTCAAGGGCCGAGCTGAATTATTTTATTGATTTTCTAAATTATTTTGTGTATATTTTGATAAAAAATTTAAAGCTTAACATTCTTACACTCACCGTCTAATAGTTCTTATTTCTAACTACTTTTTTAAAATTACTGTTAAAAGACCAATCTTATATTTATTTAATTAATACTACTTTGTAAGGATATCCATTTTTATTACTATATTTTATCAATTATTATCTTTAATTTTTATTTTTATTTAGATTTAAGGCGCATATGCCATTTTAGTTTTCCAATTCTTAATTGATTTTCTTTCTAGGCTGAGGATGACCCCACTGTGGGTCGAAACATGTACTAATATATAAAATATATATTTGTTTATGTATTGATTTGGCGTATAATTTAAACGTTTAATTCTAACATCAATATGGATATTTAAAACATTTGTTTCCAATGGCAAATGTATTTGCATTCTACAGCAAGACATGCTTCTCGAACTAAAAGCTCATAATAGCAGTAAGGGAACAAACGGTATGGC
Organism: Meconema thalassinum; assembly: GCA_946902985.2. Classification (NCBI taxonomy): domain Eukaryota; kingdom Metazoa; phylum Arthropoda; class Insecta; order Orthoptera; family Tettigoniidae; genus Meconema; species Meconema thalassinum. The sequence goes on from OX336392.1 coordinate 348,287,217, forward strand.
TAATAATTTCAACATAAGCCAGACTCAGGTAGAAGGAATGAATGGACTTAGTCCGGGCCACGCAACTACAGGTAGCGAGAATAATGAGGGTTTCCAAACGTTTAGAGGACACGCCTCGACACCTCAACAGTCGACTGAAAATAATAATAATAATAATAACCCAACTACACAGTATGTACAAATAATCAGAATGCAGGAAGATCGCCCACGAAAATTCAATAATGATGGATCACAAACGCCGAAAGCTTTTTTAAAAGATTTAGAACACTACCTTACCGACAGTAACATTCCTGAGAATAAGAAACTCAGAGTAACAGAGAAATTACTTGCGGATAGCGTCTTGACTTGGTTCAGGAGTTTTCGCTACACTTTTGAAGACATGGACAGTTTCAAACATGCATTTCTACGCCGTTATTGGAGCATGTCCATACAACATAGACTGAGAATGGAGTTGTATAGCAGGAAGTATCACGCTCCACAGCCCACGCGTTATTCAGAATATTTTTCGGCTCAGCTACTCAGGTTGAAAGACATGAATATTTTACCACCGGAGTCAGAACTGGTGATGACAATTGGTAAACAGCTTCCATTACCAGTACAACAGTTCTTAATTGCAGCGAACGTCTCGAGCGCACTACAAGCAGAGGAGGTTTTACGCCAACTGGATGAAACTTCATTAAATACTCAGAATAGGCACGTCAGAGCAAGTGACAGCGCAGCGCTGGTACACCAGGCTGATTTAGTCAAAACTAGAGAGCAGAGCACCAATACGAATGTTAGCCATAAGAGCGGAAACAACAATGGAAGGTCAGACTTGCCAAGAGAAGAGCAAAGGAGATATGAACCAAGGAACGAAAGGAACTGGCAGCCGCAACAGTACAGGAGAGATGAATGGAAAGGGCGTGGTCGCGAAGGTCCATATCATCATCACAGATATGACAGAAGAGAAAATAGAACGTGGAACCGAGGACGAGATGAGAACCGAGGATACACGGAGGACAGTCGACGGGAATGGCAGAGCAGACACGAGGCATCCCAACGGTACCTAGATGAGTTGCATCGCAGCCAAGAGACGGAAAAGGATCGCTGGTGAAGGACGATGGAAAATCGCGAGAATCCAGATGTGGAGATAACCGGAGCAGAAAGTGAATTAGCGCAACAGCATTGCGAGAGTCAGAATGATAAGAGGCAGACGGGGGCCATTTAAAAAAATGTACTAGAGGATGAAGGAGATAGTCTAATTTTCACGCCAGATAAAACACAGTGGTTGATAGCGAACATTGAGGAATGGGTCGCAACTCCTGATGATTTTACGGGTGAAATTATTCAACCGGAACAACATTGTTTGAAGAAATTACCAGTCATCATTACGAGAATAGAGGGACTAAGAGTAAAAGGATTAGTGGACACTGGGACACAGCTATGTCTAGTATCAGAGGCATTAATTAAAGCTCTAAGCGAAAAACAGAGAATACCTACGATTCCAGTACCACAGGTCAAAATTAGAGGAGTAATTCCCGAAAAATCAGCTGTATGTAAATTTCAAGTACAATTGGATCTAGAAATATTAGGACACACTTTCTCACACGTATTCATGGTTATGAACAAGATGAGCGTAAATTTGATCTTGGGCGCGGACTTCCTATACGAGCACCAAGCAGTGATTGATCTACGCAACAATGTAATTAAATTCAGAAATATGGAAGGATTATCAGCGGTGGAACTGAACATGAATAATCACGGCTTAGATAGAGATGCGGATATTTGGACGCTGGAGACGATTCCTGAGGAAGAAGAAGAGAAAAATCAAGCAGATGAAGAGGACTCGAACACAGGACTCCCGGAGGAAGAGCAAGAGTTGGAAGATGAGATGTGGTCCATGGCAGTAGAAGAAGATGGCAACAAGGACAGTTTTGAGGCACTTTTGAAAGAAAAATTAAAAGAGGCAAAGCTAAATGATGAAGAAAGAAATTGCTTGGCACAAATGCTATGTAAACATTCAGCAGCATTCAATACACTACCGGGAAAAATATTAAATTTCAAGTACGCTATGCAGGTGGATGACTGGACTCCATTCAAGAGCCGACTCTACCCAATCCCAGAAAAACAGCGTGCAGCAGTTAGAAAAATTATAGACGAAATGCTTAGAGGGGGCATAATTAAGAAGGCTCCAACTCCATATTTGAACGCCATATTAGCGGTGGCGAAACCCAATGGTTCTGTGAGATTATGTCTCGATGCTCGCACCCTCAATTCCAGATTAATTGATGAAACCGACCGTGCACCACTAATTAAGGATGTACTAAAGAAGTTCCACAAGAAAAAAATATATTCGTCTGTCGACCTTGCAAATAGCTACTGGCACATTGAGTTAGAAGAGAAATCACAGCTGTTAACTGGATTTCTATTCGATAATCAGAGTTTCACCCGGTGTCGCTTACCATTTGGAGTTAAGACAGCCGGATCTGCACTAATCCGAGCATTGGATCGAAATTTGACAGAAGAGGTGAAAGACATGACTGTCAGATATGTCGACGATATCTTATTAGCATCAGAAAGCATTGAAGAACACATGCAAAATTTAAGCAAGTTGTTAGAGAACCTAGGAAGGGCAAATGTCAAGATCAATCTAAAAAATCGCACTTCTTTCAGCACGAAATTTTATATTTAGGACATATTGTTGATGTGGAGGGGATCAAACCCAACCCAGTGAAGACTGAAGCCATTAGAAATTTTCCTCGACCAACCAGAGCCAAGCACATAAGGATGTTCTTGGGGGCAACAAATTTCTTTCGTGAAAACTGTCCAGGATATACCGAAGTAGTAGCACCATTACAGGAGATGCTAAAAAAAGAATAACCGTTGGTTTTGGAACGAAGAGTGTGAGAGGCCATTTGTAGCTACGAAAGAATTGCTGTCAAATAGCATCAAACTGGGATACCCAGATTTTTCGAAGAGATTCATAATTCAAGCAGATGTATCTTTAGTGGGCATCGGAGCAATGCTTTTCCAAGAAGACGCAGAGAGAACAGCAGGCCGTTCATACCTAGCATTTATCAGCAGGAAGTTAAGAAAACATGAGAAAGTTATACCATCTCAGAGCTGGAGCTTCTGGCTATCATACACGCGTTACAACAATGGCGTCGTATTATTTATGGTTTCCCCATAACAATCCGCACTGATCACAAGGCGCTGACTTTCTTATTTAAGACCACCATGGTGAGTGAACGCATCAACAGATGGGCCATCTATGCGCAGCAGTTTGATCTACAAATTGAGCATATATCAGGAAAATTAAATGTAATCCCGGATATTTTGAGCCGAAATCCAGAAGAGGAGGCACAGAAGAATGAGATGTTAGTGCAACACATTAAGCTGACAAACGAAGACCAAGACTTCTTACAAGAACTGAAGAGGTTACCACAGGAACAGGAAAAGGAACCATGGATGATGCAGATGATTAAGTTCCTTAAGAGAGAGATAACACCTGATATCCCAGCATACCGAGAGATTGAAGCTCAAGCGAGAAGTTATTCATACTTCAATAATATGCTCCATAAATTTATAGATGAGGATCACGTCAAGTTACGGATATTGTTACCAGCTTCTTTACAGAGGAAATTAGTGTGGCATACTCATTATACACTTGGTCACATAGGATTAGACAAGACACAAGCAACGATAGGTGAAGCTTTCACTTGGCCACGGATGAGGATCACAATACGCGGTGTCTTGAAGACATGCGATACTTGCCAGCGTGCAAAACCCAACAACTTCCTCATGAGACAATACCCAAAGCCACTTTTGCCACAGAAACCGTTAGAGCTCATTGCGGCAGATTGCCTGGGCCCATTGCCGAAAGGACGTAGAGGAGTGCGACATGTCCTTGTGTGCGTGGACGTCTTCTCCAAGTTTGTTGTTTTATGTGCTATCCAGAAGACAACATCGAAACAGGTCCTAAGCCGACTCAAGAATCGTGTTATACCTACAATGGGAAAGCCTGAATTTATACTTTCCGACCATGGGAGTTACTTCACATCAGCATAATTTAAGCGTGGATTAAATGAGCTAGACATCAAACATGTACTATCTAGCATACGCCATCCACAGAGCAATCCTAGCGAGAGAGTCTTACGAGAGGTCTCTAAGCATATCCGCATGTTCATACCTACAGAGCATTATCGTTGGGCTGATACCTTGAAAAACATTGAAATTTGCATTAACATGACACGTCATGAGTCAACTGGACAAATTCCATACACGTTACATTTGAACCAGCAACCACCGAGATCTTGGACAACAGTACTAGATTGCCAAAGGGACCCGCAGCCAGCACCACAGCTGAGAATCGAACGAACCAGTGGCGTGTGGTGGGATTTTACTTAGGGTAAGCAATGGTATACAATATGAGACATACTGTAGTACCGGCAGTTGAATTGTGTTTGCTCCTCATTTGGGCTTTTCTTAAACTATTAGTATTCAGAATAAATTACTGCAACAATTAATACCACTACCATACGACAATCATAATTACTACTACTCATAATAATAATATAGCAGCAATGTGTTACCTGGAATGTAATCTACTTGAAGTGAAGCTCAATCCTTCTAGGTTTCTTCGCAAAATCATTGATGACCTGGTTGTAGAAGTTTGGCAATTTTTGAAGCTCAGAAAGTAAATCTTTCTCAATTGATATCAATGATAAACCTTTAAGTCTATCCTGGCCTTGCGTATTGCGAGCATAGTTCTTTATTCGTTTAAGCGCAGAAAAACTTATTTCTATAGAAGCACTTGTTGCGGGAATCGCTCAGATAAGTTCACAGAGTCGCACTACCTCTCCATAAGCTTCGTGGAGATGATGGGATTTAAGGAGAAGTAGCAGTTCACTAACATTTTTCTCTCGTAAGTCACCAGAAGTGTACGTAGCCATTAGCTGTGATCGAAGAGCAAGAAAGTCAAATACATTGGGATAACTCTCTTTAAGGGACTCGAAAGCAATTTCTGGGAACACTCGTTTATTATCGTCCGAATTAACAGGATTGATGAGTTCCAAAAATCGTAGGGAATCTAAACTGTCAAACCTATCGTTGAGCTGTTGTACAACCGTGTCTATAATTTCATAAAACAGACGTTTATGAGATGTCTTAGAATCGAGCTCATCGTGCTATCTTGGTCTCTTATTATCTGGGTCACAGATGCCCTTTACCTCTTGTACGGTCTTCTTCCAATATTCTTCGAATTGACCCCTTTTTTCTGCAAATTCAATTTTGAGTTCTCCTACTTTACGAATACAATAACCAATATCGAGGGACTTCTTTTGCAAGATGGAAAATAACACGTCAGTCAGAGGGAATATGCTTGAAAATACGGCGAGTATAAAATTAAAGCGAAAATCCTTTAATGACACTGAAAATCCACGGGCAGCTATTAAGGCTTCATGATCCCATTTTTCATCGGGATCAGTCATTCTCTCGAATAGTGAAATAAGCTGATCACGATATTCGGAGACGGTTCCAACCAAGCGTGAATTGTAGTTCCAGCGCGTAGCTGACACCCTGGGCAGCCTCTTCCTAATTTCTTCATCTAATGCATGACTTCTCTTCGTTGATTTGGCGAAAAATTAAGATAATCCATTTAAAGTAAGAAAAAACAACCTGCAGTCTCTGATACTTGAGGTTGCCTGAGATAACACCAGG